>OX940936.1:14486743-15707190 GCA_954870645.1 Agrotis clavis | reverse complement strand
TTTTTAAATTATTAATGTACCTATGTCAAAATGTAGCTATTAATTTTTTAATGATGATAGCCATTTTGAAATTGAATCCTGAATCACTAGTACAAAGGATAAGATATGAAGGCAAATAGGCCTATGAGATTGACTGATCGTCTCTCTAAGATTTAATATCCAAGACAATTAAGTTTTCTTATTGCCTCTATCATAACAAAGACTCAATCCGATTATTCAAATCTTTTTTTATTCAAAGTATTAAAAATGTTAAAGAAAGCTTCTCTTTTTCCTTATAGCAACCAAAAGCCTTTAAATTCAATCAAATATCAATCATCCGTGTAACAACATAACATAAACTTTTCAGTACACTACAAGCAATATTTATGATCCTCTCAAATTGCTATACAAAAACCGTTTTTCTTTTTTTTCTACCACCCATTTGTCCCATACATTCAAACTATACAAATTATAAATTCATACAATGTAGGCTCCCAAAAATGTGTAAGAGGTCGACTCTTCAACGTTGATAAAGATCTGGGTCCCTTTCAACATGGCTAGTTATCGTCACATCTGATTCATAGTATAGAAACTTTTTTGTAGACATGCCTTTTATATCTTGATCTATTTTATAAGCAAGTTTGGATTAGATTTGGATTAGTGTTAAATTAGCTAGTTGTATTTGAAGTATTTTAGTAATATCATTTAGTTTGATGACAGTTTTATTATCAGTTTCAAGACAGCCTTTGTTGTGGACCTCGAAATGTTCAATCGTTTGAGTCCACAACAATGATTTAAATTGACTTGATTTAATGCAATCACAAATCACAATACAGTCTCACGTGGGTGGGTGGAAAATCATGCAATAGCTATGATTCAGAATAATTTGAGAATGGGATTGTTCTTAACTTGTGCGGATATAATTCAGGACCAATATTGCTTCATTATGCGTGGGGGACTCAAAACTTCCTTAGATACTTTGACTCCCTAGTCTCTAGATCAATTTATAGTACTTTACCATTTGTGGTCCTCGGTGGGGGAGTCATCAACCTCACGTTTTCATTCCAACCAGACGCTATAATTCAGTCAACCGTCCAAACAACTCTTTTTCTCTTTACAGCAAAACAATAGTCACGTAGACCCATATATTATCGTAGGTATGTAACACTACCCAAAACATGTATCCAGAGGATCACGTATCATAGAAAACCGCCATTACTTTGTGAGTCAAACACCACAAATCGCACTAGGTATTAACTTCGTTGCAAAATAGTGACATCATCACGATTGGCGTTCTGCGACCACCAGGGAAGCATAAGCTGTGAGCGTTAGGTGTCTTGCTTGATATGGAATGTAATGTAAACATTTCGTGCAACGCCTAGCAGGTTGTGATTGCCTAGTACTTTGTGAGAGACGTGGTGTAACGAGTCTGCAAAAAATAAAAGAGTAAACAAGTTCTAAACGTGCTTAACCGATTTGCGGTATAAGTTTATGAGACTGTCGACTGGTTCGAACATACAAATTGATGTGTGTTGATAATGATGGTATAACAGTAGCTGAATTTGACTTTGAATTATCGAAACTACGCCTCTGCCCTTTAAAAAAATGCGGATATAAGACTGAAATACGTAACCAACGAAAGCCTTATAGCAATTAATCAAAATGTAATATTTGTGCACCTAAACGAGATTTTAGTCAAAATACATAATTATAATAATTGCAATTGCAAAATGATTTGAAAACTTTGCCACGAAACCATTATGATCGATAGCTTAGGGGTCACTGAAGAGGTCTAAGAATAGCTTTCAAACAGAAACTAGTTTTGAAACCAACCGAGGGAATGGTTCCTAATACATACAAGAAAATTACTCCGCGCGTGCGAAGCCCTACGCGAAGTAATAAGCAAACACATAAACATAGAACCGGGTTGTCAACATAAACAAATAGATTCTAGCCTTATTCCAACATACTGCAATAATTTTAGCAGTTCTGCATTAAGGAGAGTACTCAGTAGGAGCATTTACTTACAAAATTCGTTGCAGTATTAAACAAGCTTAATCATCCTTTGTTTCATTGACATCTGACTCTTCATCGTCATCATCAGCCGGAAGACGTCAGCTGCTAATCATAGGCCTACCTTGGACCAACATCGTCGATCGATAATCTTTCATTTGCATTCATCGGTTGCCCGCGACTCTCACGATGTGGTCTGTCGATCCAGTGGGAGGCCTCCCTACGCTGCGTCTTCCAGCTTTGTTCTGTCTTTTCGTCTCCTATCATTTGTGGGTTCTAAGTGGCTTGCCCATTTGCTACTTCACCTTAGAAATGTTAAGACCTGGTTCTTCGACGAACATTCCTGTTCCTGATAGGTAATGTCTTTCCAACGGTACGCTTTTGAACTCAGCCCTCAACATGGCGTCGAGGTATAAGGCCGCTATACCACTGGCGTTTTACGTGCGTCAACGTCGCGCCTCATCATACTATGGCTTTAGTTACGCTCCTGTCACCCCTCTTACCCTTTTCATCATCAGTTTGCTAATACTAGTTATATACTACTTCATGCTACATTGTAATCTGCACCTACCTACTTTATAGTCATTTTGCTATACTTAGCAGTATACTATATTGCTCAGCAATGCTTAAAATTTTCACATTCTTACTCACAGGAGCAGTAATATCATAGGCAGTCACAGTAAAGTATTGACAGTTGTAAATGTTAGGTTCTTTTCATATAACAAACCTCTAGTGAACATGCTCCTTAATTCAAATGTTCTAACCTAAGTTACAGTGAATCAACTTGTTTAAGTTGCAAATCTGAATCTGAATCGAAGGCAGACTTAGATTAAGATACAGATAACGACATTGTAGCGAAAATAAGTACGAACACGACTGTAGAATTTTGAGATAAAATGTATGTTTATTTTATGTCTGTCGTGAATTCCTAATGCGCTAAATTCCGATTTCTAAAGTAAACTGCAGTTAGTACAAAATTCTTGAAAGGCTTGTTTGGATTCTCTGTCATAGTATTATATGCGATAGCTTGTTTAGCTAAGTACTGTGAAAACCTGAACCTATTTGAGCGATCAACACGAAAAGTTCATATTATCATCCGGCTCGAAGGACAAATTCGTACGTCCTTCGAGCCGGATGATAATATGAACTTTTTAAGGTTTTCACAGTACTTGGCTAAACAAGCTATCGTAGCTAAACAAGCTTTGGTTAAGGTTTTCACAGTACTTAGCTAAACAAGCTATCGTAACATCTAATTTATACGAGAAGATCTTATCGTAACTGATTTCTGTCTGAATATCCAAATTGTTATGGAAAAGTCAGACTTATTAATTATTTGCGACTCGCATCGTAAAGATGATTAAAGTCAGACTTATATTAAAAGAAGTTTTACCTCTATCTTCTTTTCCATTGTTGCTTTATGCTGCAAACAGATTCCGCAGCAATATTCATTGCTATCGCTGACGCTATATTGTATAGAATAGACGACTGCTACACTCAACATATTCATCTACTCTGGAAAATGCTCTAGCGAGGCGTCCATAATTGCCTTAAAGTCCTCCTCAATAGCTGATAATTAACTATTTTAGTTGAACTAAATATGTAGTAACTTAAATTTTAGAGTCCGGATTTTTGTCCCGTTACAGACTTGACTCTTTTCACACACCTGTGCAACATTTGTAGTTTAAAGTTCAGTAGATAATGTTCAATAAATCCTACTAATATCCTATTATCTTGCTAATCTTTCTTGCTAATATCCTACTAATATTATAAATGCGAAAGTTTGTGAGGATGTATGTATGTGTATGTAGGTATGTTTATTACTCATTTACGCAAAAACTATCAAACGCATTTGGATAAAAATTGGTACACGGATAGTTTATAACCTGGATTAACACACATAATAAATAAATTTTATCCCGATTTTATCTTCCTGTGGGATATTTTTCTAGTTGCAGCGGGTGAACCGAGAAGCCATTGCAAACAATCCTCCATTTCGGGAAAGGCCAAGTCTTCTACAGTCAGAGTTGACTGGCATTTACCTAAAGTATAACAAATACAAATCGATACAGAGTATCAATATAAATAAATCAATCAATTCCTTATTAGATTTAGTTCTATTGTTACGGTCTCAAATGACATAAATTATTATGGAACAGTTCTAGCGCCGGCCATGCCTGTTTTGTACTTAGGTTGCAAATGATATGTTGATCTCTTTGGGTTCATGTTTACTTGGTACTGCTTAAATCTTATTTGAAATACAGCCGTTTCCAGTATTCACTATTTCTCTCGTTTTCTCTTACTAACTCTTTCTATCTCTTGTTTTGCTCTAAGTTGGTTGGAAAATTCCTACTTGGTAGATGTTATAGAGAATTTGATGTGTAGCGTTATCGGCCTATAATACACACATCAAAAGTGTCTAGGGATCAACATATATTTTTGCAATAACTTTTCTCCTGATTGATATTAATTAAAATGTTCTTTAAGGATTCATCAAATAAAGTGTTATCGTTTGTCACAGTAACGATAAACCAAGTCACCTTTGCATTCATAAAGAAATTTGCCATTTTCCTAATAAAGGGATTTTTGACATTTGAACCACTAACATTAAAGTTCGAAAAAAAGACTGAAATATCAGTTTTCTTTAAAATTTTATTGGGTAACTTAAACAATTAATAATCCGTGTTTCTACCGCGAACACTAACAACACAAGAACATCGGTTTGGCATACTCAAAATGAGTTCATCCAAATCACGCTGTGGAATGGCCGCCCATGTTCGTTGCAACAACAAAAAAAGGTCTTCTTGCGACTGGATACCCTCCATATTCGGCAGAGCTCTTCTCTGTAGCATATCCCATGGGTACACTACGATAATACGAAAAACTTTATTCCGAAATTCATAAATACGAATTTCAAAATACCGATTTTCATAATTCCGAATGGTTTAAAATTCCTAATATAACAACTCCGATGGATCAATATTCCTATTTTAATAACTCCGAAATTTCAAAATTCCTGACGTTTATAATTACTATTTTCAAAATACCGAATTTCAATAGACCGAATATCAAAAATTCCGACTTAATATATTTTCCGAAACATCAAAAACACGAATACCGAATATTAAAATTCCGATTATTAGAATTCCGATTCGGGTCCGTCAGGTCGAAAAGTCCGAGTCGGGGTGCCCCAAGACACATTTTGCTCGCTATTGCATCCTGAGTTATAGCACCACCAAGGTGGTTCAACGGAGCCCCGCTTCGCGGGGCTCCTATTTCTGTGAGCAAGGTTTAAAGTAACCTAACACGAAGGGGATGGCGGGGTCTTTCAGACCCCGCCATCCCCTTCGAACCTAACCTGTCCGAGTCGGGGTGTCCACAGTCCCGAGCTCGCTTCGCTCGCTCTTGCATCCTTGGTCAATTTGTTGACTAGCACCTACCAAGGTAGGTCGACGAAGCCCCGCTTCGCGGGGCTCCTATTTCTGTGAGCAAGGTTTAAAGTAACCTAACACGAAGGGGATGGCGGGGTCTTTCAGACCCCGCCATCTCCTTCGAACCTAACCTGTCCGAGTCGGGGTGCCCCAAGTCCCGAGCTCGCTTCGCTCGCTCTTGGATCCTAAGTTCTCCTAATAACAATAAAATCCTGAAGGCAAACAGTGAAAGGTAATGAGGATACGCCTCGCCACTCCGTGCTTACACAGGCTTAAATAACACTCTGGGAGTACGGTAGGCAAAATTACGTGGACTCGGTTTTGCACCAATTCGTTTCTGTCACTGACTTTGTGGAATGAGAAATGAAATTCCGATTTTCAATATTCCGAAAAAAAAACAGTTTATTCGGAATATTGAAAATCGGAATTTCGTTTTTCGGAATGAGAACTCATCGAGCATTACATTTTTCGAATATGTGAAAATCGGAAAACGAAGAAATCGGACATACGACTTTCGGTCAAATAAATTTCGAGATTCTTAATAATAGATATTGTAATTTTTAGGTATTATGATATTCGGAGTTTTGAAAATCGGAATATCGAAATTCGGAATAAAATATTTCGGAGTATTTGGGTGTTCCCATATCCCATGCATGCTCAATCGGGTTCAAGTCTGGCGACTGAGCAGGCCAGGGCAGGACATTGATGTTAGCTGCGGCGAGAGTCTGTCTTACAACTCTTGCGGTGTGCGGTCGTGCATTATCATGCATTAACTGAAATAAGGGACCGATTTGCACTTGTAGAGGAACGATGACGTCTGATACAATCGTCTCAGCATAAATTTGAGCGTTGAGGTTGCCTCTGATCCAAATCAACTCAGTTCTTCCGCCGATCCAAATACCCGCCCATACCATGATGGTTCCACCACTAAAAGGATGGACTTCCTGGCAGGATTTTAATCGCTGTTGGCGTCCAGGGGTTCTCCAGTGTCGTATACGTCTTGTATCCGGTCTCATACCAAAACGAGACTCATCAGAAAAGCACACGAAACGCCATTGTTCTTCTGCCCAATTTCTGTGTTCAAGAGCCCATTGATATCGAATCCTACGATTGTGCATTGCTATAGGTGGTACCCGTAGCGGTCTTCGGGAATGAAGGTTCACTTCATGCAAGCGGTTTCTGACTGTTTGGTCGCTAATTAAGTTCCCTGAAGAGTGATGAAGCCTCACGGCTAACATCATGGCGGTTATTGTTGGAGCTCTTCGAGTTAAGATTTGAATGTATCGGTCTTGTCTCCGTGTGGTGCAGCGATACCGTCCTCCATGGCGCTCAGCCACGGTACCAGTGCTTCGGTAACGTGTCCAAAGTCGACTGATAACACTCTGACTTGTATTCAGAGCTAAAGCCACAGTACGTTGCCGGGAACCAGCTTCTATCATTCCCACGGCTCTGAGCATTTCTTCCCTGCTTAAATGACGTCGCCGCTCCATAATAACGTTGGTTTTAATCAGTAGTAGGGAAACAGTAGCACTAATAATGTCTTCAATGTGTTGTATGTTTTTATAGGGAAAATATTGACAGCTGATTTTCATCTTTTACTCGAATTTGATTTACAGTTCCTGATTCAAATTATGAAATGCACCAAAAAGGATCCATATAAATTTATAAAATCATAAATTTATTACAAAGCCACATCTCAATCTCAAGAAATCCGCATAAAAATGCTTGATCCCTAGACACTTTTGATGTGTGTATTAACACTCTTGAGACATTGGTCTCCTCCCTGTAAGGAGTGGACCATAATCCAATATACCACGCAAGCCCGGTAGGGGTTGGGTTGGTAGATATTATTTCAATGTCTGCGTCTGTATTTTTCATTTACATAAACAGGCATTTCCTGGGAAATGTGAAACAAATTGAAAAAGGGTATGGAAGATACCTACGCGATTTCCGAGATATCCTGTAAAATTAATCGGGAAAAAACTCCTTAGAAGTAAGAATACTAGAACTAAATGGAAAATATTCTCTTAGATAAAGGTAGGTAGATAATGAACGTATTTTTGGACGTATTTAGTATGCGTATTTAGTACTGAAACTACGATAGGTACCCGAATTACGGTAAACTAATTGGGCTTTGCAAGACGAAAAAAACGATACATTGTCTTTGAGGCATTCTCAAAAATGTTAGCTTGTTTCTCACGCAAAAAACAAACTTAAATTTCTAAAAATAACAGTATTTTTACCTACACATACATCCATCCAAAAAATCCACACATGAAATACCCGGATACCATCACAAACATTTACATCCAGACAATGAGTACAAGGGAAGCATCATCGACATACACCACAATTATAAAGAGCAACCCACCGTCTACCCAAAAACCTATTGTCCTAGTACATCGGAAGGGGCGTGTCCAAGGGGCGGGGCGACAGACCGAGACAGAAAGATGAGCCAGCTGTCAAAAGTTACGGGATATTAGTGGATTCACGAATGATAGAATAGGAGGGAGAGATTCTTGTTTGCTCGTCTTGCAAAGAGGATTTTTGTGTTCGTTGCCAATGTGTATTTTAGGTTTATTTTAGCTTTTGTAAATGTAGTACAATTTGTTTGGTATGTTATGTGCGTAGATAGGGAGTTAGGTACTTGTAAAATTCCGTGTATTTTTATCACCGACGGTAGGTTTTTAGTACAAAGTAATTATGAGATGGCATTTATTTTTACATTTTGGGGATCAAAAATTCTCGCCCGCAATGAGCTTCTAAGTTAAATTTTTCGGGAAAAATGTATTTCACCAAGTTCGTAGCACTTCGGCGTAGACGGCGGCGTAGCATCATTGTAGGGTGTCAATATCTCTGAATTTTCTTAGCCCCTTCGTGCACCAGGCGACGCAAGTCTCCGATACCTTACGATTTTGGTATTCATTGACGCGTGCTTGTGTTCGAACCTCAATGGGTTTGTATTGCGATAGCCGCTTGGATACCAAAGTCGTAAGGTATCGGAAACTTGAGTCGACTTGTGTACGAAGGGCCTTACTGTTATTGTGCGCACGCACAACTAAAGACAGAGTAGCATTCCCTGCCTGGGTCTGTGTGTCCTGACAGCTATAACCTTGGGGTCTTCAAGTCAAGAGTGAACAGGTTACTTCTAGGCAAGCGTGCTTCATCGTCAACCACATCTTGGCTTACCATCAGGCGAGATAGTGGTGAAACGCGAACCTATCATTAAATAATAAAAAAATGTAGAAGATAGGTAAGTATAGTAAATTGATCATTTATGAATAGTTAATAAGTAAATCACAATATAATTTGGTCTTATACATACAACAATATTTTTTGTTTATGCGAAACCCGATACACCTGTCCTATATTTTTGTGTAAATAATCTATGTACAAAATTTTGAAACCGTATCATAAAAAATCACAAAGTTATAAGCTTGTATTTTACCTGGTTGTCCGTTCAAAAACATGCTCATTTCGCGGTACACCCGCGTAAACCACGTCTACTGTGTTATACACTCGTGATAATAGTTTGGCAATAGGTACCTAACCGTACGGTGATTGTATTGTAACTAACACTGGTGATAAAAAAAAATAACATGGTGTAAAAATTATTGCAATCGAATCAGTTACTGATTCTGAATAAACTATATACTTAGGTATTCAGGTTTCGCATAATTATACTAAAAATAATGTTGTATACCGCGTCGTTTAGTAAGACCAGTGCAACTTATAAAATAAATATTTCTTCGTCTCCTGAACTCAAAAACCTGCGTTGCCGGTGTCGATATTGTCTTTTTTTTACGTGATAAAATCATCAAATGAGTCCTTTCCAGCCAGGGCAGGATGGTAGGGACTGTCAGACTCGTACTGACTAAAATCCACGGTGTCCTTCAATAGCCCTTTACGTTCCGGGGCCAAGGTTACCTACTCGATATTACCGCTACCCCGGCAGGCTTTGGCCCTCTAAGGCTGGCCCCGTTATATTGCAGACAGCTCTATGAGGCGTGCGTGGAACACGATCGCCTTCGACCCGGGCATGGTCCATGGTCGGACAGCAAGTCGCCCATTACTCGCCGTCTATATGCCCGCGCATGCCGACTACTTTTCTAACCTAATAAATTACCCAAACTGTTGCCAAGTCGGTACTCTAACGTAGTATGATTAAAATCAACGACATAAATGTACAACTCTTCAAGCCAGTACAACATTCGCCCACGTATTCCAACCTAAGTTATTTCATTAGCATATCTTGTGTTTGACAAATTGCTTGACAAGTCATCTGTCAAAGTGGTAACTAGTTTGATCTTGTACAAGAACATTATTTGACGACACGTTGACGCTGTGGCTGGACGATTATCTGATGCAATATGGTGTCGCGGGTTAGATTGACGCACGCACGTTACATTTTTTTATGATCTACAAGAAGTCTGGGTGTTTCTGTCGCACCCACGAAACAGGAGATTTTTTTTAAGTGGGGCAATGTATACAAAAAGAAAAAAAAACATAACACTTCTATAATTGTTTGGCAGTCGTGTAAAAATGAGCAACACGACAGTAAACTGTCCAGACCCAGTAGTATCTATTCATCTGCTGCTGTTAAAAGGCCTTTGAGGGGCAAAGGATCATGCTCCAAATGTCGCGTGATCGGGTGATTTGCCTTGATTGCCTCTTTCAAGAAGAAGTCAAGAAGTTCATCAAGATTCTATCATCCACTTTCTACATTAAACCAGCTGGCTTAGACATCTCTAAGCGCGATATGAAAACATAATATTGGTCCAGTATTTTTTTTTTTCACAGTAAGTTTTAGACAACTCTATTTTTCTCAGTCATGATCAAAGTCAATCATAGGCCTAATGCTATTCTTGTGAACATTCTCACCTTAAAATGACTTTAATAAACGTAATCTGAACATATCACCGCCTCTTCTTCAAAATCGCAAGGGTATTACCTATTATTGCTCTATTTTTGTTACAAAACAATGGTTTTTAATTTGAGTTTGCTTACTTACACTCAAGATATCTACCGATCTGAGGGTTTTCTAGACCCTCAGATCGGTAGATATCTTGATTGTAAGTAAGCAAACTCAAATTATAAAACAGATTTCTGCGATAACATCAAAAATTAACAACGTAATTCAATCAATTGACACAACGGCCATATTTAGGCCACCTGCTTAATACGTAATACCTGTACTTTAGGTATTTTTCATTCAAAAACAAACAATAATACACTCTAGAAAGTACGCCACTACGTTCATTCAACAAAATGGAGAATCGCTGACTAAGCAAGTTTATACCTCTTTGCTGTCATGATGTCTTGGTACTTGACTTTGACATTCATGAATCAAGTAGCCAATCAGCGGTCAATTTAACCAGAAAATTGACCACAAAAGATAATCTATCTTCCCATGCGTGTTTATTTTGACCAATCTGACCACAAATATTTAAATTTTAATTCACACAAGGTATCAATGTCAGACGTTAGCAATCTCTGAAAATAAAAAATGGCCGGACGATTTCGCACACTGATTACAATAACTATAAAGTATGATTTGATTAATTATAAATCGAAAATCAGGTTGAAAAAAATATCCGTGAGATCGACCTTGTGGATTATCTTAGTTAAATTAAGCTTGCTTGTAAATTAGGCTGGCAACTTGACTTGCTAATGTCAAAAACAAAAATTCTGTACCGTGAGATAAACGCTACTGCATTGAACTTATAACTATGACCGAGTTCCGTGTCTTGTCTAATTGCTTGGAAATTATTCCGCAGGAACGTTTTAGAAAAATTATCCATAAATATGTAATCGAGGGAAATAAACTATTAAGGGAGTCTTAGACGGACAGTGCCTGCCGGGCTCGCGGGACTGTCTCATCAGAACACCATGACCCTGGATCGTAGAGGGCTATGAAAGGACACCGTAGATTTTAGTCAGTACGAGTCTCACAGTTACTCCCGCCACGCCCTGAATAGGAGGACTCATCTGATGATTCTACCACGATAAACAAAGGTTATAAACTATTTCTGTAACGATCCAAATCCGATCAATACTATTGGCGTGAAAAAGTAACAAATATCCATATTATTATCCATGCATCAATCCTCACAAACTTTTACATTCTTACTAGTAGCTAAATGACTTACTTAGCAAAGTTGTGATAACTGATAACTTATCAGTCTTATATTGAAGTCCACAGCACCATGATGAAGTCTTGCTTATTCAGCGTCTTCTACCAAAGAATGCCTATAATTCGCCCCATAGAGATTATGGTCGCCTTGGCGCTAAGAAATGCTTGCTTAGAGGTCTCTACTAGGTCAAAGAAAGATTTGGTTCGTCGGCAAAACAAAAATTTGAGGTAGGTTTGTATTTCGTCTACTGACGTTTTTAAACGACTTCATCGGAATCTTTTTATGTATGTTCCCCGATTTCTCGAAGACGCCTGGACCGATTTGGATTTTTTTTTCTGTTGTTTGAAAGGGTCATACTTCTCAAGTGGTCCCATGATCATCTGGTCAGGATCTGATGATGGGATCCTAGGGAAATCGAGGGCAACCTTCAAATTTTATAGGCACATAGTACCATTTTCATATATTTTCTAAAGCTGTTCAAGTATTTGCATCTGATAATCATCATTTCAGGTGAATGAGCTAATGATGGAAGCCATGGAAGGTACAACTCCTCTAGTAAGGAGTCGGCATCGACTGATTTAGTAAATTATGTTTGTGTTCGCATATCTCCGGAACTACAAGTCCGATTTAAGTAATTCTTTTTATTTTGTACTAGGTATCGTTCAACTTAGGAAATAGGTACTGCAAGTTTCATCAAAATCGGTTCAGTAGTTTTTGAGAAAGGCAAGGAATTAAAGAGATGTTATCGATTGCTATTACCGGTGCTACGGATTACAAAATTGTAGTGCACATATGTAAGAAAATGATGTATTTGACAAGAATTTTGGTTGAATATTTAAACTAAAAAGAGTAAAATAAAAACTTTTTTAAAAAATATAACCGCCTTCAAAAACAACCACAAAAAAGGGTTGTTTTGGAAGGTTTTTATACAATAAATGCTGCTACTAGAGCGCCCATTTGAAATAAGATTAAATCAGGTTTATTGACCATCTAGCACTAAACTCCTGCACTGCAACAGTCTACTAAAATGAAAGGAAAAATAATGAGGAATATCTCAACTACAGTCGCAAGCAAATTAATGGATCATTACTCCAAATCGATCTTGAGTACTTAATAACTAGTAAAGAATAATATACGTAAAAATGGTACCATTTTAAGGGTTTAACTGTCAACTATAAATCAATACTAAATTCATTCAAATCACGCCATTATTTGAGGAGCTATCCCGGATATATTCCAAGTAAGTGATTCCAACTCTGGCTAATGTACCTTTAATACTGAAAGTGGTTCAGGATAGACTTTGGGCTAATACCCTCAATACAATTTATTTCAAGTATAAACATATACCGTCTTACCACAAGAAAGACAAACATCTGTTGGTCACTTTTCTAAAAAAACTGTCAACGTCAAAACGATATTATTCACGTTGATATAAGGATCATTTTGCAGTTACACTTTTTTTAGACAAGCGTTTAACAGAATGTTTATATTTTTGTGGTAAGGCGGTTAATGATAGGATTTAAATAACGGTGCGTACAGACTATGTAACATAACATGTTATATAACATTTTTCATAGTGTGGTCATGTTATATAACATAGTTAGTATATAACATTTTACATACATTTGTAGTGTTATATAACATTGTTACATGGTCTGTACGCACCTTAAGACTCCTTTTTATTGAGATGTTGACATGCTGTTTCCATGTACGGATCACAAGTTAAAACAAAATTCAAGCAGTATCAGTCAAATTCAAGAAAAATAGGCTCAGTTTGACCCGCTTCCACCAACTGAATGTCCTTTTACTTCATACAGCACATAATACCGCCAATTAATGGTTGCCGGTAGCGAAAACTTGACATTTTTCAAATAAAAAATAACGAGCCGTATCCTTAGTCCATTGAATTGGCAATTTTACCGCCAAAATTGCAATATTTAAATTAACTTTGACAGCCAGAAAGCAATGTTGCCAATAAACATTTTGTTTGTTTATAATTATTATTGGCAACACTGATTAAATAAGAGTAGGGTTCTGGGAGTAATTAAAGTTTCAGGCTTAATAATTTTGAGAAATGTTTGTAATAAAAAAAAAATAACTAATGGCTGTTTAAAAATTACTTCTCAAGTGTCAAAGTTCTTACAAAAATTAACTTTAGACTCTCCATTTGATCACCATATTTGACAGAAAACATAGTTTAACAAAACATGATTTTATTACCTTTTCTCGGATTAATTCGCATAATTCAAACGCACGATCGTTATTCCAAATAACTAACAATCCCTTTTCTCTCTTTGATTCCCGATTTTAATCGATTAATTTATGCCTAATATTCGAGTTGTCGATGTTATCAAATGAAACCGGTTGACGACCCGATCCTTAGGGCTTGGTTAGATGTCATGATATATTATAATACATTATGTTTGAATGTTATATTTATGTTTACATGCGACGAAACAACAATAACGACTGTTTTGGTATAAAAATGTCGTTTTAAAAGATAGCAAACTTAAGTATCGGTTGCTTAAAAAGTATTTACGCCTTATCCATCGTTTTAATTATTCTCGATTTTCATTAAAGATAAAGACATGCGCTTTTAATAGCTACTGGTTATCTTACTATCTACTTACTATTTTCGTTTATGTTTACTTATACATCAACAGCCATGCGTAAATCCAGATTCTATGGCTACTTTTGAGAACACTTTGCACAATCTGGGTATCTAACCCATTGCTCATGCACAAATAAAAGTGTTTGCTGCTACTAGAGCGCAGACGTAATTAAAAATATATAACAATACAAAAGGTTTAAAAGCTTTTACTGAAATCAAATTATAAATTTTATTGTTACATCAAAATTACTGCCTATCTAACAAAAATCTGCATCTAATCTAAATAAACCTCCATTGTTTTATAAAAGATTTTAATCAACCGATTTTCGATTAGAGCAAATCGATTCTAATCTCACTAAATCTGCCTAAACGGGACTTTATTCCGTGGCTGAGATACAAGCAATTGATTTTAATTCGATCGTAAACACCATCAAATTATCGATTCGAGTGCTTCGAATGACAGTGCCCGACCGTCAGTGTGTTCTGGCCCGTTTTATACGATAAAATGAATATTCATAAAGTTTTTTATCGTTGAATTCGATTTGAATATCGAATAGACAATGTTTTGTTGGATGGCACTGCGATTTTTGACGTGTGTTCCTTATTTGAATTAGAACTGCGAATGTAATAAAATTGAATATGAATCATCGTCTGCCTAGCCTTGTCTGAACTATGTGGTTCGGCTTCCAGTCTAACTGGATCCAGCTAAATACAAGTACATACTTTTCATGGAGTGGCTGCCTGCCTAGCTTTCAGAACCATAGTAGCCCTAGGGGTACAATGGTACAATACTCTATTGACTTTCTACTTGTCAGACTTTCGGTCACACTAACTAAATTATTAATTTATCTTGTATTCACAGGTAGTTTTTTCAATGAGAGTGTATTTCTTTAGTTAAATAACAGAGAACTTGGATCAGATATCTTTAACCATTTCCTTCAAAGTCACAATAAATAAGTTTCAATATCCAACGAAAATAATCATAATGTTTTAGCCAGAGACAATTTTGCTTGTTCTTTCTTTTTTAATTACCAACCTAGAAGTGGCCTTTGCCCTGCACTTAAAAGCTGTTTTTTTTTATATTATTTTATTCTTTGTTTGAATTATTTACGGTTCCAGCTACCGGCTACCTCTATCCCACTGGGCTTATAGCGCGAAGGAATTGTCTATGCTTCCAATTAACCTCTTCTTGGGTCATAATGTCAATAATAAAAACTATTTTAATCGCCAATAAAAATATTCTCTTCCATATTTAAATCCTTATAATTGGTTGAAACACAACCTTTTACGCTGCTGTGAAAACGATTCTCATTGTAATTTCAACTCAATTCCATAATCAATAAGGTACGTTGAATATTTTCTTGTCTGCAGAATTTTAAGAATTTACCAATTTTGTAGAAGTAGTTAGTTCAGTATATATTCAACTCTATTTACGTAACGACAAGAGGAAATAAGACGCAAATTATAAGTTGGTAACAAATGGAAAAGCAGTTTGACGTTTCCGTAGAAGCGTTTACCCCCTGTTGTGAAGAGGCAAAGGCCATGATAGTGGGTTGACCACGTTGACCATAAAATTTGAGACATTACGATTATTTCGGCTGTTAGAACGTATTTAATAATCGATTAAATCAATAACATTAATTAGAATGTAAATTATTGTGAGACCGGCTGTCAATTATGTTTTGTCGTTGATCAATCTTTTTGAACGATCAAAAGAATCATATTTGAAGAGAGAACTTTTATAAGTTTAATGGCCAAGTTCAAGTTATTTTTATTAGAATGTAGCTTTTATTCAACACGCATTTTGATTACCGTTAAATAATCGAAGTCTTAGTTCTTAAAATAACAGAAAATTGAAGTAAATTTCTTCCCGAGTCATTTTGAGATTTATCCTTTTAAAACTATAGTAAGTAAGTACATACATAGAACCAGATCATTATTATGCCTTTATTCAAGTAGAAATTGATAATTATTTTCTGAAATTATTTGTAAATAATTATACTTATACTTATTACACTTAGAGGTATATTAATTGCATAATGGTAAAAAAAAAGTTGCATCTTATCTATTATTTATATTAGTTTTAGATCATCTTCCTTCAAAAATTTACAAATAATTAGTTACCAAAACAGAAGCATTTTGAATTCCAATTTCAAATCTCAGTTATGAATCAGTCTATATTTTATGATGACGTTGGCCACCCTGTCATTTCGTTTCGTTTCACGCAGTGAGGTTACGCTACTGTTCACCCCCTGTTGATAGGGACACACTTGGCTCGTAATATTTTATTTTTACGCTAATGACCGCCCGCGACTCCGCCTGTGTTAAACTGTTTACTTAATGTTTTTTATGTGTTTTGGTGAAAATGAGAGCTTTACTCACAAATTGATAATGCTCATGAACGTTATGTGAAAGCAAGGCTGTCGGCAGAAATGGCAATTATAGTGCCAAGGAATTTAAATTGATTCTGACATTTTTGTTAAGACAATACATCATTTTAAAATTCATAAAAAGGTCAAAATAAAATGTGAAAATTGGGGCTAAAACAATTATTATAAAGCCGGGCTCTAAACAAAGTAAAGACGATTATTTTCTACTTGACTGAAAAGGGACGGGCAGACATCGTCTCTTCATAATATCCCACAAAAAAGTTCCCTAATCCAAATCTAGTAGCGTAGAATAGAACGTATATTCGAAAAAGGTTCTTTATTTTTTTCTTCTCCTTTTGATTGTTTGTTTATAGTTAGATTTTAAGCCAGTAATTTAAGTCTGTTTTCGATTACATCATATAGATCTACTCAGAACTGTCATCTTTAAGTTTAAGTTAACAAATCAATTAATAAAGTCAAACTTTTCTAATTATATTGCGGATCCATCCTCGAGATTAGCATTAACACATGTAGTATCGCCTACTAGTACATGCCATTCCACACTATTTTGAGAGTATTTCACACGTTTTTTTTTTTTTTTTTGCTGTGGGTAGTTTAGTCTACTTGGATACTGCGCTCGCAATTCGTGTCATTCGCGTTTTAGTGCTCCGCCGTTCCACACGCGCTCGTTAGAAAAAAAGTTATTTTAAAAAGTGTAGTGTTATTGTTTAAATTAAAATAATGCATAGAAGAAAAGTGTGATCGTGTAACGAAAAATTAGAAGAACAGGCGGCGTCGATCGCGTGATGAAGACTACGAGTTATCGTCTACAGGTTTGTGCTGCCCGTTCACCATCACAAGGTATGTTTTCTTTTTTCCATCCTATAATCTGAGTGTACCTACCTAATTACGCAATAAATTTTAAATTAATTAGACTGCGTAATGATCTGTTAGATCCATTAATATGAAAACGGACGACATAATATCCGTCTCGTTTAGTCCTAAAATACATAATTAAGAATATCACATACCTGTGTTTTTACTTTTGCTCAAGAAATTAGTGCTACTGACACTAATAAGGGCCAGAATAATCTAAAAATAATGTATTTGTCTATGATAATTGTATCTACCTACCTTACAGTTGGTAATTTAAACACAAACCATTTTTTGCCCGCTTAAAGCATGCAAAATAATATATTTACATTATTGCTTACCCACTTAATGGTTTTATACCAATGTTGGCCAAGTATTTCAATTATAAAAAATAATTCAGAATTTCATACTTTTATGATGTTGTTATTCCTAATTAGGAAATACTAGTCTGCGGACAGTATCTGCTCGCATGAACGGAGAACGGAACAGTCTCATTCCGTTCTTTTATTTTTCAACTATAAGTATTTAGTTTTCAGTCTTTTAGACTGTAATTATGTAACCCACAAGTGAATATAGAATTTAATAGTTCGAATGATCTATTCTAAACATTTTATGGTTAAAATACACCACCGAGCAGTACGTTGGGACTGTCTTATGGTACTTAATTTATAGACAGTAGGTTTCATCACAACTTAAAATGTAATTTTGATTTGCACCAGCCCAACATTGGGACTGTTGAATGGAGCTTGATTTATTTATTTATAAAATTTTATTTGATAAATGTGTTTGCGGACAGTACTTGTTATCACAACTTGGGACTGTCTCTTACAATCAAAAATCGACTCGTATTGCAAGGCTACGCTACAGGAGACCTCATGTCTCCCTAGTCCCTTCACACAATAAAAGGGCCATGTCAGATCTATATCTGCTTTAAAAATATAATGCAGTCATTTTCCAGCCCAACGAGCAGTACATTGGGACTGTTGCATGGCGCTTGGTAAAATTGTTTGCGGGCAGTACTTGTTATTACAACTTGGGACTGTCTCTTACAATATTGTTTGCGGGCAGTACTTGTTATTACAACTTGGGACTGTCTCTTACAATATAATATTGACTTGCAAGGCTACAGGGGACGTTATGTCCTCTTTTTACAAATCAGCCTCAAAAATCTATCGTAGTCACTTTCCAGCCCAACGAACAGTACATTGGGACTGTTGCATGGTGCTTGGTAAAATTGTTTGCGGGCAGTACTTGTTATTACAACTTGGGACTGTCTCTTACAATGTTGTTTGCGGGCAGTACTTGTTATTACAACTTGGGACTGTCTCTTACAATATAATATTGACTTGCAAGGCTACAGGGGACGTTATGTCCTCTTTTTACAAATCAGCCTCAAAAATCTATCGTAGTCACTTTCCAGCCCAACGAACAGTACATTCGGTCTGTTGCATGGTGCTTGGTAAAATTGTTTGCGGACAGTACGTGTTATCAAACTGGGGACTGTCTCTTACAATCAAATATTGACTCGAATGGTCAGGCCTCAGTGGACTTTGTCTCCTTTCTGACATGGAGAATATAATAAAAAATTAAACAATGAAATTGTTACGTCAGACCAATATCAACCGATTCTCCTGATCTACAAACAGATGTAGACTTCAGCAGCCTGAGATGGACCAAGAAACAGGTCCAATCCTTTAAATTAAAGGTGGAAATAAAAGCAGCTGTCTTCATACTATTGAATACGCAATAAAACAATATATACAAAACAATCCAAGCGCACAGTGCAGGTTTTGACCTGAACAAAGGATGAAACAGCTTGTGGACATCGACTGCCAATCAGCTAGCCAGCTCCTCCAAGCAGCCTCAGCATCAACAGCAGCGGTGAAACTTCAAACCAGGTGAACCAGGTGAAAGCCTGCTGTTCGATTGTCTTGCTTCTATAAGAATGCTTGATGATCAAGCAGGATCCAAAGATCCTTTCATATAAGTACCTACATAAAAAGAGTTATAAAATTCCCTTTTTTTTCTGTCGGACATAAATTCACGCAATACTTGCGAGTATTCGGGAATAATTCTTTTCAAAAAGAGCTCATTTCAATGAAGCCATCGATAAATGGTTATTGTTAGGAGCTACTTCATGGATATGTAAAGTTGAGCCTGGCCAATAATTACCAAAAATATTTTTTAATACTAAAGTACAAGAGCTAGATGCGTCTTAACTTAAATAAGCGGTTTCCCGTGGTTTCAACCCCATTGTTACTATTGGTCAAGACAATACATGCTACAAGTTAGCATGATATTAGCATAATAGTCTTCTTAGATAAATAGATATAGTCTATTTTTATTTAACACGGAAAAAGTTTTACAATTCGAACCCATATTTCCCTGAGGTTGACACGTTCAACCAAATAAACTCTTCAGGTTTATAATATTATATAAACAAATAAACATAGAAATAAAAATCTGTGAATAGACTTATTGATAGTAACCACTTTAGATTGGAAGACTCAAAAACAGTACTAAAACTGATATCAAGAGTTATGTTCTTTTGACATAAAGGATAACATTGATAAACAGGATAGAAAATATCTCCGGTTCCATTTGAGCATTCTATTTTTGAATTTAATACTTTACCTTTCGCCCACAATACTGCTCCGTTTTGTATTCACAAAGGTAATGAAGCCAGTCATGAAAATATTAAGGTGAACACTTATATTTACAAGGAATATTTAGACGTCATTTGCTTTATGGATGAGGTCAAGTGGTCATTAAAATCTGCAAGAAACTAAAGATCTCCCCACGAGCCTTGGTTTTATCATACTTAGGGAAAAAGGTCATTCCAATCCTTTCCTCTTTTTATTCAAATAATTAGGATATGCTTTTGATACGAGAAAGTTTCAGGTCACGCTACCAAAAATAAAAGAAACAAAATTTTTTTTTTTAAATCACAAAGGGAAAAATCTTATTCAATGCAAAGTTAAAAAACTTATGCATGTTTTATTGATATCTTAGTACTTACCTGCCCAGCTGCGAAGTACATAAGTATAACAGGCTGTACGAGTATACAAAACTTGAAGATTTAATATACCGAGAATTTTTAAAAAACACAAATAAAAATTATCATTATGATAACCAAATTATTAAAATTAGACTGAATAGTGGAGTCAAGCTAACAAGCATTCTGTTTGTAAAATTAAAGGAGATAAGTATGATCTTGAATCTCAACAACGGGGGGGGGGGAATTGTGTGTGGTGATGAGAGAGCTATCGATTATAGGTATCTAAAAATTATGGCTGCTTATACATATAAGCCTTAAAATATTTTCTAAGATAATTTATCAGATTGCAATCAGACAGCAATGGTAACCTATATGATTTTCGCTTTATTTATTCATTCTTCTGAGAACTTTAAAGCATATCAGGAGTTTGATGTATCCATTCAAATGTGGAGTACAACTTGCAAACTGTGTCTTTGTAAAAAAAAAAAAAAAAAAAAATGTAATAATATTTATAGTCCCCCAAACATAGATTTATTCGCTAGCCGATTAAATAATATTAAATGTCCTGGCATACAAATCCGAATGCTGTAAATGGTTTACAATTTCTTGTTCTGAGGTTAATTTATATGCATTTAATTCTTTACTATGATATAAAGATAGTCTGGAAATGCCAAGGGTTTAATGGTTGACCCACACTGGTCAACATGGCCGTGGTTATTTAAAGGATTTGTGGTGTCTAAAAATCGTGATATCGGGTAACTAAAAACTTATTTTTTATCTACTGATTTCAGTCGGCGCCACATGTGCAACACCATTACTCCAGCGGCAGGGAACTCATCCGCGAGGTGATAACAAAAAGAGGTATCCCACCGTCATCTATAAAACGATGCGATAAAGGGTGGTTCATTTATTATTATTTTTTTATAACATGTTTTAGGCATCAATTCCAAATATTATGAAATTCTTTACATGAATGTATAATAATAGTGCCAATAAGGAACCTTAAATTCAAACCGCTCTGCTCGTAAGTTTAATTACTAAAGAAAACATTCCCAGGAATGAAAATATTAAAAGATACTTTATGAGGTTTTTGATTCCGAACCCTCTCTGTCTGTGAACAGCCCCGAGATGTTTCTGGTACTTAATCTTGATAAATGATACCCAGAGGAACATTTATGATTTAAAGATAATAATACTAATAAGATATATTGTATATATACCTATATATAAAAAAAAAAAAAAAAAAAAAAAATGCTACCCAGCTCTCCGTACAGTCACTGTACATAGGGTGCAAACAAACTTTATAATGAAGGGTATGAGACCTTTCATTATTAAAATTAAAATTCCCGTTCCGTTCCTATAAACAGTCCTAAAATTGGATAATTTCAACCTATGCTAGTTATTCCGTTTTTTGATAAAACTTTCGAAATTTGCCTTTGCACAGCACAAGCTACAGAAACAGTTACCTGAAAATTATTGACCTTATTCATAATTCTCAAGCCTTGTATTTCATCCAACTATATTTTACGATTCATATCTCTAAAAATCTACATGTGTTAATGCTAATCTCGAGGATGGATCCGCAATATAATTAGAGATTAAACGAACTTACCTGTAAGTGAAGTTCTATCTTAATTATATGAAGGATCCATCCGAAGAGATTAGCAACCCTCCCACCCGGTAGAGACCGAACGAGTTCGGTGTACCCCTATCAATCGTAAAATATGAAGTTAATATCGGGTTAGACTCTAAACTAAATGACACGAATTGCGAGCGCAGTATCCAAGTAGACTAAACTACCCACAGCAAAAAAAAAAAAAAAAACGTGTGAAATACTCTCAAAATAGTGTGGAATGGCATGTACTAGTAGGCGATACTACATGTGTTAATGCTAATCTCTTCGGATGGATCCTTCATATAATTAAGATAGAACTTCACTTACAGGTAAGTTCGTTTAATCTCTAAATATTTTCTAACATCCTCAGTATTCTTCACCTTTCTCAGTGTCTCCATCAAGACTCATTCTAGTATAGGTTGGCTACCCTTTCCTCGAGAAACACCATAGTCACCAGTTCACCACCACGTTGGGTTTTAATGTTCAATGAGCATTGAAGTGCGTCTGTTGTCCTAAATTTCTAGTTCACGCAGATATCATAGTTAGACAGGATTATTATAACTTAAGTTACCTACTCCTAAATAACAAAAACGATTGCAAGTAGATACCCAAGTATTCACATGACCAGAAGCCACAGATTATCAACGAATACAGATGAGGTTCTACAAAAAAGGTTCGTTCACAATTATGTCAAACTCAATTTGACAACTTGATGAACATGGCCGTTCAGCGTTTGACATTACTCCGTGGGTGGTCCGTCCGGCATGCGTGTAATTTTTTTTTCATTTTTGTTTCTAAATATATTTTTATTTCGACCACCGTAGGGCGATGACTAAGTGGCTTTCGATAACTAGCCACCGACGAAGCGTTATAATTGGTTATGACTTTTTGGCGTGCGGCCTTGGGATTCATTAAGAGGATGGGGACTACCTTACGTTTTTGTGTTCTGTCATATCGATACGATAAGTAGATTCATTGTTATTCACACACAACTTAAAAACAGACAGAAGTAGAGCAGGTTTAGACTCAGATGATACTTTGCAGAGTTGTGGGTTAATTTAGGCTAGTGTTACAAATTCTTACTTATTTCTTATTCTCTAGGTTATCCAAGCTATGGATTATGAAAAATTAACGAAAATCACACAGCCAACCAAAGATAAAGTGTACCGTTCAAAACCGAAACCATAAGTGCAAAATGACAGCACAAAAACTATTTCCCGCCAAAAGAACTATCAAAGTGACATTGTGTGTGACATTACCACGAGGGTAAATCATGGTGACCCTGATGCCGTGTAGCTACCTCGGAGGGGGTGCCTCCCCACGCTGCAGCTTGGACCACGCCGAGCCAAAGGTCAGATGCATTCTGATAAGCAAACGTACGAGCTGTGAGGATTTCCATTTTCGCATTGTAGATGGCGCCACTTAGACCTTAGGTCTTGATAATCATCCGTGTCTATGGTAACCTGTGACGGTTACAAACTTTCGAATGGAAAAAAAAATGAAAATTCTTATTTGGAAATCCTCACTGTAAATAAATGTTCAGTAGAAAATTGAGTTCTTAAATGTTTATAATTTTCTAAAGTTATAAATATTTTTAGTCTCAATTTTAAGTAGTTCTTTTAGTTCGTACGATTTGGAAAATGTTATGAATCACAAAACGCACTTTTTATATACCCTCACAAAAAATGCACTGCACCGAGTATTAGTTTTAGCTTTTAAATTCTAATTGTATATGCACGGTATGGCTTAATACGATGCTTGCATGTTTTTTAGATTTATTAATGTGCACTTTTAATACCTACGGATGTCAGCTTAAATTATTATCTCTGCTAGATTTTTATTAAGTAGGAAATGTATTTTTTTAGTTTGCGTCCCCGTCAATTTAAATGAAAAACGAAAAAATAAGCTGAAAAGAGACGAAATGTAAAAATTGAGTTGTTGGTAAGAATTAGATACATCTCAAGATTTGGTCTCCAAAAGATTTACACTTTTCCAAAAACTGTGTCACAACACGAACTTAAAACAATCGATGTGACAAGTCGAGCTTTATGGTACAAGCCGCCATGATTAATACACTCAAAGCATTATCTGTCGAGCGTAACTAAAACCAAATTTTATTGGTCTCATTGTACAAAACTGTTTATGTTTCCAAGTGGTATAGCATGGTGAGGCTTCAGATCTCACGTTACCCATTCATGGTGACCATTAAAAAGTCGTAACGTACCTACGGGACAGAGGATCGTTAGCCACCTGATACCAGGCTATCATAACTACGAAGAGGTATTGCCTTACATGATGGTTGATCGTTTAATTTTGGTATGCGACGAAGATTAGCGCGTAACAATGCCTTATTGCGAAGATGATTTGGCTACGAGTGGAATGTTTTCGCAGTAATTGTCTCTGGGGAGGTTTTGGCTAGGTGTTTCAGTTGGTAGGAAGACAGGTACGAGCGTAACCAGCGAAACGTAAGTAAAAATATAGGACTGAGAGATTTAAAAATACCGTATCGTAGGTAATTGTATTAAATAACGACCTTAAAGACAGTAATAACTCATCAACTTTAACCTGTCACAAAACAAACCAACGTACATTCATTGAACTTACAACAAAACGCTTGAACAAATCAAACGAAAAATAATAGAGATATTAATTTAATTCAATGGTCATTTTTTTTAACCTATCGCACGCACCTCACATAAAATACTATAACAAAGAAACAAAATGGAAGGTAAAGGCAACGAAAACTAAAGCCACCCAGAGATAACACCAATAAAAACAAATTTGTCCAACTTGATAGTCGAACACGGCGCGATTTATCGTCGAGATGTCTTTCTCGATACAACTTGTAAGTTCCCGCGCTTTATATCGATTGGGCTTAACTCCATTTTGTTTATGTAATCGAATACAGACTTTTTACTTTGTGAACGCGCGAGAAATTCGTGGAATTTGGCGGGAATGAGGAAGATGGTGGACTGGTGGTGTTAATTTTGTTTGTTTTTGTTTTTATGTAAAATTTTATTAAAACTTGACTATTGTTTCGCTTATTACTTTGATTGACCAAAAAAAGCAATCTCGGAATTTAAATGGTAACTTTGTATTTTGACACTTTTTTAAATCGCATTTATCAAATATACAATTACACAATTGAGAACAAAAAACGGAAAAGCTGGATAAGAAGTACCTACCTAATAGATATTTCCAGTACTAACAAAACAATTAAATTCACTTCTTCACAGATTTGATAAATTAAAGTTTCATTGATCAATCTACAACTCCGAGAAATCATTATTCATTACAAACCTTGTTCTCTAACCAATTAATGACACGTCAAAACAATCCTCATGCTCAATTCGAAAGACAAACAAAATTAAATGACAAACCCAAACAATAAACCAGAGACAAGAAAAAAATAAATCACTATTAAAATTGACAGTTCACGCGACAAGTCGAAAAACTAACAGAACTTATTAATAATCGGCAATATCACATGTTATTATCGACGATAAAACGTAAAATTGGTTGAACGATAAATTTTATAATTTATACGTTACGACTCGGGTGCGGGACGACAGTGTGGGAAAGGGATGGAGCTAGACGTACTACATAGCTTCATCTCTTTTTCTCGTTGAAGTGACATTAAAGTAATACGACTTGAGGTGGTTCGACCCTGATCGTAAATATGCAGTGAGATAAAACAATAAACGAATTACGTTTAAATAAAGAAGCGTTTTGTTCTGATGCTTGTTTAGAATATAGCGTGTTCTTCTTTTAAAGACTTTTTTGCCAAGCTTTCAATTAGGATCGTTTATTTTTTTTATTATTATTTGGGCGAATTTAAGTCTATCCTGTACGTTGCGATCAG
Source organism: Agrotis clavis (assembly GCA_954870645.1). NCBI lineage: Eukaryota > Metazoa > Arthropoda > Insecta > Lepidoptera > Noctuidae > Agrotis > Agrotis clavis. The sequence continues at coordinate 15,681,308 of OX940936.1, read as the reverse complement.
GACAAAAATTTAAGGTTAGTTTCGAAAAATCCAGCGAAAAGGCCAAAAAATTCAAAGTTTAAATTTGAAACACGCACAAAGTCGCGGGGCGCGCCCCCTAGTTAGTTAGTTAATATAGTATTAACGACTTACAAGATATTTTATAGAGTTCTTAGGTCAACGTATAAATAAGAATAAACATGAATAAAGTTGACTATCTCAAACAGGATCTTATCGCACTTAATAATATGATTGATGACAATTATTTTATTGTTAATTGCTGCACCTGCGCTTTAATTACTAATGCACAATTGCATAACAAAGAAAATCATGACGATAAAATCTTAACTAAGCTTCTGTTGATTAAATAAAGAACTTCTTTAGATATTAAAATAAATACAATTATAACTAATAAAATATACATAACTCGATTTTTTTTTGCCAAAAAATATTTATAAAGATATGACACTTTAGAACAGTTATTTTAGCAAATAAAAATACATGATTTTTCAATACAAAATTAAAAAAAAAGAACATAAATCATACAAACATTTAAAACAAAATAATTCAATATGACACAGCCTGTATTCAGCCGTCCGTTCAGGCGCGTTGTCGCCGCGTAAAACGTATAAATTAGCTCGACTTATCGGGAGATCAGCCGGCCTCACACCTCGAGAGGAATGCGCCCGCTGATTTACGCCCTTTCTCACACGATACCTCCTTGGCAGCGCTGTGGTCCTGGTAGCGAGGTTGAGGGATAGCCTGGTCATTAGGAAATGTACGTGGTTTATTAATCAGAATAAAAGAAAGTCTTGGAAAATAAGGTTTAATTTTAGACAATTTTCAAAGTAATGAAGAATTTATTTAAAAAAAGTAAAGAATACCTAAGACATATAAAACATTTTGTTCATGCCTTTTGTAAATCAGAAAGATAAGAACAAGAAAATCTTGAAAAAGTAATTTTAAGTTTCTGTTACAAGCAAATTAAATTCAAATAAATTAATTATTCCATCCTCTTTTTGTGGTGATTACATGTGGATGGAAAGGACCTACAAATGGGATGAAACCGTTATAGGTATTTTTTGTAAAATACCAAAAAAAAAACATTTCCGGAAAATTTGCTTCAAAGTTAAACTTTCCCTGAAATTCGTCAGTAAACTGAGAAATTGTAAAACTCCTGGCCGCTCGCTCTTTTAGCTTGTTTTCAATTTGTAGATAAATAACGTATCCGGCCCAAAAATATCTCGAAATATTAGAAGACGTAAAATTACACCACTTAAAATCCAACCTTATCGAAGAATTTCCATCCGTTAATAACCCCAATTAAATGGTAAGATTTGTAAACTACCAGGCTCTCATAAGATTGTAAGAGGAACGTGAAGGCACTTCAATTGTCCCCAAAAAAAAGTTCGTATAACATTGAGACAATATGGCATGGCGATGGCGCCCCGGTATCGGATAGGGTGACATCACCGATTATCGTCCATGTTTACTTATTAAATGTTTGTAGCTCTAACTTAACAGGTTTCAAGGAATATTGTATTTGAATTCCGAGAGGTACACAGGTAAGTTTAGTATTCAATTGAATTAGTTGATAATTTACCCCAATTTCGTAACACACTTTGCAGGTTGGGATTTAAGCGATTCATCTTTGAAAAATTCGTTTGATTGGCAACACAAGCAAGTCTCCTAAAATGTAAGAAAAACACTGAAATAATTTAATTCCTTCGAATTTTAAATAAAGCTCCAATGTCAAAAAATAAAAATAAAAAAAATCGAAGAAAAACCCTTCCTACCGATAATTGTGACTGTCACCCAAAATTCGGTTCAGTTTTTTATGAATGTTGTTAAGTTAATCTTGATTCAAAAGGCGACATTTAAGAGTTTTATTATTTATTACTTGAGGTTTATCTGTAATCTCGGTTAGTTAAACTAACCGTTAGGTTAACCATTTGATTGGTAGTTAGGGATGAGTTATGGATACTGGTGTTCAGAGGTACTTACCGAGATTTTGGAGTGAAAATCGGTATTTGGTAGAAAAGTTGAATCTAGATTTCTTTGTTAGCTACGTCTGCTGTTTTTATTTTACTTTACTTTTTACACACTTCGGTTAGTTATGTTATATGGACATAAACGTAAATAGACATAACTATGGTAACATTGATAGCTGGTTAAATAAATAACTACAACATAATATTACATGATGTTAGTATTTTCCTGAACGATCAACTTATAGCTGGAGATTATATTCATAGGTACACTAATATTGCGCATTATATTTTAATCTCATATAAGAACCGGCTCTACCATCAACCTAGCCAGAATCCAGACTTCACCTCTTATTGAACACTAACATTCCTAATAGTAAAATAGGAAAACCCCAGAATGAGAAAAAATATTGTGATTACGATTCTAACTGCACTCTGCTTATGAAATGTATCTGAATCACCCTTCAAAATGACGAAAAATACCTCAATAGGTACATAAAATTGCTGTTAACTTTCTCTTACAGCAAATAAATATTTTTATATGACAACACTAAATATCTTAAAACGACAAAATACTGGTCCAAACCTAGGCAGTTTTCATTAAATAATAATTAAGATGATCATAAAATCTATTAATTATTGTATCGTAAAAACTTATCAAACTTTGAAAATAAAATGGCGATCAAGATATAAAATCGATTTATAAAAAGTAACTGGTTTTTTTTTACCTATGATTTCCTAAGACTTTTTATTGAGTACTTTTATAGGGCCACTTGGGGCTTATCCTATTTTTAAATAAGTATTTATTTTAAAATTCGTTCTAAGGTTTACCAACATTCAAAAATGTAAAATCAGTACGACTTTCATTTCTCAGAAAAATCATTACCTTTTTGAAATTCGATAGAAGCAGTATCATAATCGGAAGAAATACCATCTCTCAAATGTGACAAAAATACTCCAGTTTCACATAATTATATTTTGTAGCGTTATTTAACAGAATCGTATAAAATAATATAAAAAAAAAATAGTATAAAAAATACAATAAAAAATCTAGACTTATAATTCCCAAAAAAGAATAGTTTTATTTTTTATACTTAGGTAATGCAATTTGATGTAAAAAAGTTCATGACAGGTGGCGCGGACTCGTAAACTTTTTCTATCGCTTCATTGTAAGAAAATGCAACAGCAGATATTATCAAAAGAAAATGTCAGTATCAGATGTCAAAGATTTTGTAGATAAGGATGCATAGCATTAAATTGATGGAGTTTGTACTAGGTCAGGTTTTATTTACATATTTATTGACTGCACTGGGCTTAGAACAATTTATTCATTATTATTTGTGATTTTGTGTCAATAAGTTAAGTATTAGAGTGCAATTACAGTGGCAGCGGGGCGGGCAGCGGAATCCGCTATGGCGGGTAACGCAAACACATAGTTTTTGACTAAGGTGCACCAAGTTTGAGCGGAAATCTAGTCTATTTCGTGACCCGCCTCCCGCTCCCGCTGCCCGCCCCGCGGCACTGTAATCGCACAGTTAGGGTAGCTTTACATGTAGAGATGACCATGGGAGACGCCACCAGACGTTGATGATCATGAGACCTTCTCCAGCCACGAGGCTGAAGACGGCGAGCAGTGTGTAGCTTGCCGTCCGCAAAGGAACAAGCCCAAGCCGATAGCGAATGGTAATCGCGCGAATCGTTGATCTTGGATGCTTGGATTAATTTTATGGCTATACAGTGTTATTATATGGCTATAATGAAATTATATAGTAAAATAAAATGTATGATATTCCTCCCAGGTGCGACACACGGAGGAGGCAGGCCGCGAGCGAGAGAGGACAACGTCCTCCCTCCGCCCCAGCCGCAGTGGTAGGCGCCCACGGCGACGGACGTCGCTTGATGATCTCCGGCCACCGTAGGCGCGGGCATGCGGGCAGCGAGTAAAGGGCAACTCGCTGCCCGACCAAGGACCATGCCCGGGTCGACGGCGCGTTGTGTCCCACGCGCGCCTCAAAGAGCGTCAGCATAATGACGGGGCCCCCTCTCAGAGGGCCAAAGCCTGCCGGGGTCGCGGGATTATTCCCTTACCGTAACCCCGGAACTTAACAGGCTATGAAGGACACCGTGGATTTTAGTCAGTAGAAGTCTGACAGTCCCTGCCGCCCTGCCCGGGGTTGGAGGACTCATTTGATGATTTTACCACGCTAAAAAAAAAAAAAAAAAAAAGGTGCGACACACAAATAAATCAAAAGTTTCTGATTGATACAATGACCTAGTCCAGGCTAAAATATTCGAGATCTTTTCATAGATAAAGAGAAATACTTTGATATTATGTCTAATTTGTTGATCGAATATCATTAAACAAGGCTATCTGATTACTAGATGCATATCTAGATGTTCTTTCTAACTGATTAGAATTAAAAATCAAGTAGTCTTCTTGACTGATTGTGATCTGATCGTAGAAAATGTAAAATATGAATCTGACAGTAAATTAGATCACAAACAGCTTATTTATTAATAAAACGCCGTATAGAACTATTTTTAGGGTCGAACACACCAGTTAGTTATTCAAATTTAAAATGACACAAATTCTTATAAGTACGTATCCTCTTTCTATAAAACATAGATCCCAGAATAATAATTCCAACAATTCCCGTCAATTTCAGTGTCATCTGTCAAACATAATGACGTTATTAACTTTCATAAATAAATCAAATCAAATATTTTTTATTTGTAGAACTTATGTAAACACAAGTACAGATGTCAAAAATAATATTTAGAACGCTATTGTCTTGCCATCAATGGCGTACAAATGTTGTTATCAATAAATAATCGACTAATACTAAAAATTCAAAATCAATTAACAAAACTCAATGTGGAATAAATCAAAATGCACAAATAAATCACAAATTGAACGAAATAAATTGGGTTAAAATAAATATAACAAAACAATAGATTATAAGAACATTCCTAATTAATAAACAAAGCTCAGAATCTAGTTAGTAGTAAAGATTTGAGTATGCCCATGGAATTATATCAGCAGCCAATGGTATTTTTTTACTAATTACTGCATAATCTTCAAACGTATGTAAATATAAGTAATGTTGGCATTGATGGCTCCAAAATTCGACATGACACATTAAAAATATGGCCGTACAAATTAGTTCAACATCCCAGTGGCACACATTCAACAATACTGGCCATTCTTCATTCCGTTTACACTCAAATCACAATGAATAGTTCCGAGAAGGGCACAAGATGTTTGTGAAAGATGGCGCTAAATACAATCGTAATGGCCGTTAATATTCTATTAGGATTGCTGCCAGAATACTCACGTTTTTTTCATGATTTTGTGAGTATTATCCTTGAAGACTGCACAAATTCGGCACAAATGTAATTTAGTAAAGAAATAAATAAAAAGGAGGAGCTTTTGGCAAAATAATTACAGCCGCACAGGCTTATCTTCCGGGTTAAGCCCTGCTTGCCGAGGTTGGCCTGTGGATGGGTGACCATCTGTCATAGCGAATGTCCTCCGTGCCTCGGAAAGCACGTAAAGCCGTTGATCCCGGCTGTTATTTGTCGATCTTTGATGGTCGTTACTATTAGCCAGAAGCTCTAAAAGTCTAACAAGCAGTCTTACCATGGGGTATCGTATTACGCAGTTACTGAGGGTCTGATAGGCAGTCGCTCCATGTAAAATACTGATATCCAGCTGCATCTGGTTTGACTGGAAGCCGACCCCAATATAGCTGGGAAAAGGCTAGGCAGATGATGAAATAAATAAATAAATAACTGCCTCAATGTCTTAGTATTTCTAAGCACGACTGCTGAGCAAAAGATGTCCTAGAAGTATTTCAAAACAGAAGCATACTTCTTTTTCTTTCTAATGGCCTATATTGTTTCATTGCTAGATAAAAACCTCCTCTAATCCTTTCTGAACTCTACTCCTGTGCATCCTCACCAAGTTTAGAGATCTCTAACTCTTGCTAGTATCCTATTACTTTTTGAACTATGAAATCCAAATCGCCTCGCCACCACTTTCTGAACCGGCCTAAAATAAAAATGATTATGCAAAATTATATCAATATACAAGATTTCTAGGGTAGATGTTTATCTTGATAAAAAGTTGAGATTTAATCAAGATAAGAGAGAAGAATTTATGGAAAATAAATAAATATTCAGAGGTCGATTAACAAAATTAACTATGTATGTAGAACGATGTACTTATGTCTAACTTATAAAAAAAAAAAATCGCATACGAACAAGATAAGTTACTATCTGAATTCTGATGATTGAAGCATAATTTGAAAGAATTCCTCTGTACGTAATAAAATATCCGTAGATCATCATCAATTGCCTATCTTATTCTCAACTTCTCTTGGGATCGGTTTCTATTCGAACCGGATCCAGGTGAAAATATCAGTATGTATTTCACTAGGAGCGACTGCATATTTAAACTCCACTACCCAATTTCTGGGTAAGGGTTGATGAGGGTTTTGACCTGATTGTCAAAGATCTACAAAATTTAGCCGGGACCAAGACCAATTTGTTATAATCAAAATCTTCAAACACACCGTTAAAACACCATCTGCCCTTTTTGATATTTAAATAGTCCTGAAATCTCTAAACAATGCTTTTCCTCAACCCTAATTACCCGCACTACCAAAGTATTAAACTCTCTGGTTTTGGTATGACATGCTTACTACATACTAACTTTGAATAGGTTTACCTAAAGGTAGTCTTCTAGGCATGCTTGTTTCATTTCAGAATCTCATCTCTCGCTTCTTCTCAATCAAGGTTACGGTTTAACGCAGTCCCATTTATTCGAAAAACATCTTAAGTATCACACCGTACCTTTCTTAGTAGACTTCTGACTTTATTGCCTCTTGCACCTTGCATGTCACCTTTGCTTCTACTGGGTTCTCATCAATTTTCTGGATCCTCATTTATTTGTGTATTGTTACAGGCAAAAAGGCCAAGACCTGACACAGGCACCGATGTATCAGATCGGTAAGTTACCTTTAAAATGTTTTTTTTTTTTTATATTGTTTTTTTGGACCAAAGGAGTATTATTATGGATTGTTTCGTGATAGCTACATATAACCTTAGGGTCTTCAAGTCAAGAGTGAAGAAGTTACTTCTAGGCAATCGTGCTTTACTGTTGACCACAACATTGCTTACCATCAGTACCCATACGATATCGACCGCGTTTGGCGCTCTCATTGGCCCGCTCCAAGGTTGTATGAACTCTCAACCAATGAGAGCGCCAAACGCTGTCGATGCGTATGATCGAGTATCGTAATGACAATGTGACAACTCATGGTATGGGTTCAAGTGAGATAGTGGCCAAACGCGGACCTATCATTAGATAAAAAAGCATCGTAGCCATAGCACGTGTTTATCTATAGTTTCTACGTCCATGAGAGAGACCCGTGACATTATTGAGTCCTAACCCAGCTATCTATAAACTCATTGGATAAAGTGGGTGTTTTCAAATCGTTATTAGGATAATCATCGCCCCCTAAATATATCACATCATTGGTGATTGGTAGGTTAATAATAATCCCTGCCTCTGCTTAACCTATTGGGGCTTACTACCCTTAATATGATGATATTATATTCAATGATAAATTACTACGAATCAAAACCACTGTTTTTGGGACAGCCGCTCTAAGACTTACATTGATGATTTGCTCACGAAACATAGGTAATTGAAATAAGTTTTTAAGAATAACCGAAACAGAAAGCTGAACTGTTATTTGTATTTATGATACTTCTGTGGTCAATTGTGTTAAGACCCGCTCTGAACATTCAAGTACCAAAACAACTCTCTCCATTTTCTACCCAAACTGAAATATTTGTCACTGGAGGTATGTCCAGTGACTGAGTCTAACTCTTCATTTCCCTACGAAAACGTCCTCATATCCTTTTAATCAAACAAATACCAAGATCTCAAGAGACACTCAACGTTTCCACTCGTCTGCTTTCAAATTAAAGTTTACACCAAAATACGGCTCACGCCCTATCCTCTCCAAAACACAATGGCAAAGGGCCTTAATCCTCTATAATCCTGATATTGTAAGTACACAATTGCCGTGAAAAGAGCTACTTAATAAAACTACGGACACACCCTCGGTCCATATTATCACGCGATGATCAAAAGAGATTCGGGACACAATAAGGTTTTGTATTACGTGACGATTTTGGGTACTTCTATAGATTTCAAGAGCTGTTTTTGCAACCTCTCTTTATGATCACGTGATCAGATTTTTTTGGGACGGTGCAGGTTTTTTTTACTATGATTTTGGGTGTTTAGGTATGTTTTCTTAAGTCAATGTAATTTCGTGACGTTATGGATTTTGTTTCACTTAGCGTGGTTCTCATAGCTTTTCTATCCGTCGCGTCATAATAAAATCGCCTCTACTGTATCTTCGGCAGTAGGCCTATTTATTCTTTCATTGCTCCTACATAATTTAATATATCCGATTTTTCAGAAATACGAATGCAGCGTTTTGTAATATTGGTTAGCATTTATTAAATTGGTATTATAAAGATAGTATAGTTATGGACATCTACCGAGATTTTTAATGAAAAAAAAATCTTAAGAACTTGATTTCATATAAACATGACAAGTTTTCTGCTTTCACAAAAAAGCACATGGACAAAAAAGAACATGGACATCGTTTACGCAAATTAATTCTGATAATAGAAGCAATATATCTTACAGAGGATCACGTCTACTGTTTATTTACATTTCCAAACATTTCTCCCATTCACACTACAATATTAATCATCATTCAAAAAACACGAAAAACTGCGTTTCATGAATTCCTTTGCCTCGCGAATAAAATAAAAAAAAACCGCGTCTGGCATTCGACAGTCGCATTCCATTTTAGGCAGCGTATTAGTTAGGTTAATTAGTAGTTAACATGACATTCCTTGACTTTTTAAACGTTGTCGAACATTTTTCGAAGCCAAAATAATGAATGGGAGAAACTAAAGTATGTTTTGAGCGATATAAATCAATTTTTTGACGCAATTCCGTTCCGTTATACGGTGTATTTTTTACATTATGACAAGCAGGATCTGGAGTATCGTATGTCTTGACTGGCAAGTCTGTTGATGTTTTGTTGTTATTTTTTTATTTATATCCTCCCATGCACGTTGGTTAAAATATGAATGGAACTCATTCTATTTCTTCAAATGTTTTTAAAACGCAAGTGGCTTTTTTACGTTTCTTATTTTTTGTCTCTGGATTTCCTTCATCAATTTTGAATTATTTGAGTTTGTAAGGTTGGCTAAATTAATATTCCTACTTATTTTTTTTCCTGATTTGCAATAGGTTTGAATTTTAGATGAAATAAGTAGAGAGTTAGTCCTAGGAACCTAGACAGGTATCTGATTGGGTTTAGAGTGCCCCACTCCTTTCCATCGTAGAATCAATCTTTTAAGAATATTCAGAGTAATCCAATTCCTCATAATTCCAATTTATAATCATCAATCATCATCTCAATCATCGAAATTCGTTAATCTTTAAAATTTATTTCCCGCTCACTTATGAGCACAGACATTAATTTCCACATCACTTTTCAAAGAGAAAAACATCAATTCATCTATTTGTAACTTCATACTGACTAAACACAAGTAGGTACTTAATTTACTCTAAACCTGATTTCTACCGACCATAATAAATTACAAGTTTATTTTTAACCCTTACATTACTCATTCGAGACATCTGTTGGCTTTTTTATGAAAGAAAAAATTTGGCAGATGACAAAAAATGCAATTAATAGATTTTAACGCTAAGTTGACACGTGGGGGCCAAATGGCGGGAAGGGCCACCGATTTTGGGATCCTTGTTATTTTTGAACCGCTTTTGTTTCAATTGATGGGACTTGTGCATTGTGCATAATAATTAAACTGTAGGTACTTGATGTCTTTTAAACCCACTAGCAATAAGGTGTACTTCAGTATTTTAAACGTAATCGGAAGGATAGTTAAATAAATCACCAGCCCCCCTAGACAAGTCGCAAACGATAATCGTTAACGCTCGGTTCTCCCCAATAGATTTTCAACCTTATTCCTTCGAGTCTTTAGTTGAAAATCTATTTAGGATTTCTAAGCGTTAGCGACTGGAACGAACGACAACGCCATGAAATCTTCAATAGATTTTCAACTAAAGACTCGAAGGAATAAGGTTGAAAATCTATTGGGGAGAACCGAGCGTTAACGATTATCGTTTGCGACTTGTCTAGGGGGGCAGAAAGGTTTCGTTTCAAAGATGATGATGATAATTTTATTGTGATCACCATAATTTTCTCGTCATCATCATCTGCCTTTTCCCAACTACGTTGGAGTCAGCTTCTAGTCTTATCTAATACAGTTTAAAACCTCATTACAAAATATAATTAAATATCTACAGTTATGCCTGTTTTAATTTGAACTCCTACTAAGAGTCATCTAGGAGGAAAGCCTTTACTCAGCAATGGGTCCACCCGGCTACCAATTATGATGGTGATGATGAAGAATCATCATTTCTAGATTCTCGATTTCATCAACCACATCATACAAAACGGCCTCTCATTCAACCCGAATCAAAATCCCTAAGCATTTAACTCCAAAAAACTGCGCATTTGCTCTCACAAATCCCCGGATAAAACACTACACAGTGGACGCACAGTCCTCTAATTTACACCAATATGTCAGAATGAACTCGCACGCAGTATGGAACCCTCAAAGAACAAAGAGGTGCTTCACGACGTGTGCCGTATATTGTCGCTGTCAAAGGCCACTGAGGCTTTATTGTCTCGCTGGTAAAGACCGTATTTATTCTGCAGCATTAGTACTTGCAGTAAATAAACACGTGCCGCGATTGTGTTGAGTATTTGAGTACAACGGTCTTGCTTTGTGATTTGAGAGTTTGATAATGAAATGAGCACAAAAGTGGATGCTGAAATGGGGTTTTGATTTGTGAGGGATATGGATTGAGAAATCGTTGAAGTTCGAAGGATACAGCTTAGCCTAGCTATCGAAAGCACCAGTAGGGATGATTTGAAGACACGAGATAATACTTACCAATGGAATTTTGAACGATTGCTTGCAATGTATGCCTTATTTAGGGAAGATATAAAAGACAAACTAGCTAGTATGTTTATAAAAGCTGCTTTTAGTAGAAAGTAGTCCGGAATTTTAATCATGTCCGGAAAAGTGAGAAATACCTTAGAGCGATTCCGCACTGAATCCGATCCGAATCCGTGACAGGTGACTCTGTTCTTGTATTGCTTGGATCTTGATCGGAGATTTAATTACTGCGTCAGCAATATCAAGACGGCAAGACCAATACGTATTTTCACTAACGTCACGTTTTTTCGAAAAGCAACATTGGTCCAAGTTTTTTATAAGTATTCTCATTTTCACGGATTCGGATCGGATGCATTGCATCACCGCTCTTACTATTGCAACGTAAACGTAACAACTCTACATTTAAATTTTAATTGAGGAGTAGGTACTAACAGAATGAAATGAAAAACGATAAAGAATATGTTTATCGCCTCGGCCGCATATTTCAAACGCCAATTCACCCGGAACATAAAACTAAAAATGTGACAACTAACTTCGCGCCATATGGAATGTCAAGCATCGCCGCCTATTAAACTGTTTGAAGTCATTTTGAAGTCTTTTGTTAGACGAAATTAACGACACTTTACGATGACTACCGCGAGTAAAAACTCAAAAGAATCCATTGAAAAAGAGCCGAAAACATTAAAAAAAGCTTTCAATTAAAAATATAGTCACAATGCCAGCATTAACAGTGAAATTCCGGCGTTTGATATATGATAGTGTTGTTCCAATGGCCGAAGTGAAGCAAAGTGACACTTGAAAAAGGCGCGAACTAATATAAACAGGGGCCATTTTTTTTCTAGACAAAGACACCGGTGTTCAGCCTCTTGATTTTTAAATTGTATTATTTACGTTCGCTGTTCATTAGGTTTCGTTTTATTTATTTTAAAGAAATAAATCAGTTTGATTGAGACTTTGATGTAACCGAATATGTTTTGACTATTAAGGTCAGTTAGAACTAAAGTTTCCATTTAATATTAATGTAAATCAACGTTATTATTTCATTTCTAATTAAAACATCAAAACCACATAAAACAGATTATTAAATTGTAAGTAAATTGCATAGCAAAACTTACTATACCAGTTATCGCATAAAATAATGTTCATCCGCTCATTAAAAATAATAATTGTTTCAGTATTTACATGCAGCTCGGTACCAATTAAAACGATATTTAATTGTATGCATATTTTTATAAACACCGCTTAAAAGTCTAGCGCATAGCAAGCGTAGTAATCGCACGCACCAATTAAAAAGCTAAGTTTCTTTTTTTAAATATGACAAAGAGTGCAAGCTATGCCAGTGCCAGACAGATTCCATTCTTTTGAATGTTGGCACCCCGTCGATTTTATACCAACATAATGGCAATGAGCTTTATTGCTTTTAGCAAGTATTACAAATGACTATCAAAAATATATGAATCATAGACAATATTAGAATTAAATATGCAAATATTCATATAGAAAATTAAACAGGTGTTATGCTAAAATGTGCCATTAACATAAATTTTGTCTATATTAAAGGTTTATTAGTATTTTATTGCGTAAAATTATTGTAAAGGGTGTGGCCATATTCTTTGGTTTACTGTTGTTTTATGGTTGATTAATAAATTGTTAGTGATTAATGATTCATTAGCGATTTGTTGTGAGGGCCAATAGTTCTTATGTTGAGCAGTCAGTGATTTTCCAGCTACAGTTGCAAAATGCTACAAAATGCGTAGTTAAGCACCAAGTTTAAACGATCAAAATCATAATTAAGTAAAGTTTTTATAGTATTTATTTGCTGTTGTCAAATTATTTTGTCTTAACATAATATCTACCTATGGGTATCTATCCGCTACAATAATTGTTACGTTTTCATAAAATCGCATTACTTATAACTGTATGCAATGGATTATGATGAGACTATTTACCAAAAACTTTAGTTTTAAAAAGATGTTTCTCGATGTTTTATGTCGTGAAGTTTTAAAATCACGAACCAGGGACGGAGCATTAATTTTGCAATAAAATTACATTAATGTGGTTTTTAATTAGTTGTGAACCCATAATCTATAGGTTAGTAACAGTAAAACAAAATTCCTGCCTTTTCCGTTGACAGGTTCCTTTATTTTAATAGAGATTTATAAACCACATAAAAATTATTCAAATTAGCCTATAAAGATATTAATTATTCATATTTACAATAAGTTGGTCACATAGTAGGTACCTAATAGACTAGCAAAGGTCAAAAACAATAATATTATTTAGTTAAAATAAACACTTTTTACGTTTATTGGTAACGGGTCGTCTTGCCGCGAAAAAAGAAATAAAAAGTCAGTAAGAGTTAAAACAAACGAATCAAGCAACAGATATTTTATAAAATTAGAAAATGAGCTTTAAAGTTAAGAAAATAGCATTCAAAACTACATTAGTCTTTACTTTTTAAACACCGTTTAAAAAGTAAAGACTTGACAGTTGACGTCACGGCTGTCACGTTGACACTTTGACAGCGCGGGAATTGATTAAATAATGGCGGACGGAAGGGCTGCGTTCACGAACGTTGATAAGGGACTTAATTAATTGTAACACGTGTAAACATTCTGTTTGATAAGTCCATCGCCCCGAGAGATAGGGGCTCGCGTCTGTGGCATCTGTTATACGATTCTGGTGATTTGTTTTAATGATACTAATTTAGAATAAACAGCGTGTGATTTCGTTTGTTTAACGCGCTTCTAATTGGGGCAATATGTTCTGGTTTATTAATGTGTCATGTTATGATTACTATGTACGTTGTCAAGCGATGATAGTGGATTAATACTAAATATCAAAAATTATCATGATTGCTTGCTGGTCAGAATTTAATTATTTATTATTCTAAATTAATGGGACCATATTATGTAGTGTACAAAAAAAAAACTAATATCGAATTTAAAATTAATCTAACAACACAGAAGATACCAAGTAAAAAAATCGTCTGCGTTACGTGCAGAAAAGTAATTCACAACTACCACGACGAAATAACCCTTTTTTAATCAGTAAGAAGAAAACACCGTCCTCCTCGTAACGAAAGTCCATAATAGTTTCTGATTTCAGGAATTGTTTTAAAATAAATCTTAATTCTTTCCAACTAAATGCAACCACTTCAGAAGTCATACCGAGAAACTTGACCACACGAGTGTTTCTAAAAGAATTTGATGTCCACTAAACTACTTACCGCAGTTTGTGATACGCAAGCATTAAAAAATACAGTCGAATTAAGAACCTCTTCCTTTTTTGAAGTCGGTTAAAAATAGAAGCTTCAGAGATAATTATCTTTATGGAAAACCGTTGACATTCCAACAGTAGCTCTCACTTCAAAGTGTCCAACCCCTATGACGGGGCCTTAGATGACGGGGCCACCGTAGAGGGCCAAAGCCTGGAGGGTTCGCGGGACTGTTTCATCCGGTAACAGTGACCCTGGAACGTAAAGGGCTATTGAAGAAAGACCGTGGATTTTAGTCAGTACGAGTCTGACAGTCCTTCCCATCCCGCCCTGGGCATTTGATGATTTTACGACCAAAAAACCCTATAAAGGCATAGGTCACGTGATCGTCTATAAAGGAAACCGTGACCCTGGAACGTAAAGGACTACTGATGTACAAGGGTGGAGCTTTAGCCAGTAAGGGTGCTCCCAAATCTATCGACGCGGAATCGGCTTTTTCCGTCGCCCTTTCTCTTTCTGTCGCTTAGAACTGCCATTCGCTAGACCGAGACAATGCGATAGCACGCGGCCGTCTCGAGGATTCCGCCGCGTGCTATCGCATTATGTTTTCTGTCTCGGTCTAGCAAATGGCAGTTCTAAGCGACAGAAAGAGAAAGGGCGACGGAAAAAGCCGATTCCGCGTCGATAGATGTGGGAGCACCCTAAGAGTCTGACAGTCCGTTCCGCTCTGCCCAGGGCACGGACTCATTCAGTGATATTCCCATCCAAAAAACACCCTGAAAAGACATAGGCTAATAAAGTTTGGTTAAGTGCTAGAAAAGCGGACATGACGTCGCAATAATAAATTGTGAATAGTGTAAATATTTGTCATGGGAATAAATAAAAAATTATAATATGGCGACATAATAGTTCCACTTTTATCGTGGTCGCGCCATAAAATGCATGCTAAAAATAGAATAGTTGCGGAAACACTTTAGTTAAAGACCAATCAAGTGTTTATCAGTATAATCACAGCTTTCCTATCAAATTGATTGCTTTTACATCGTCCTTAAATTAAGACATCACAATTTGTTTACAAAAAAGCGGAAAGGAAGGAGTTTTTTACTACTTTTTACGGTATTTTTTACACCAATGTTGTGATAACCGCCGGCTGTTTTGTTAGACCCGTTTAAAAAGCTGTTATCTTGTAAACAAATGAGTTTTTATTGTCCGCTTTTACTGTTTAATTGATAAACAAACTTACGGAGAGAAGGGTTGGGATGTTTCGCATTTTTAGATCCGTTTTTCTTAGTCGATCATTTTGAAGACAAATGAGCGAGCTTTGGCTGCAACCAAGATTTAGGAAGCCATTTCTGGAACTTGTATTCACTACTGGTTTTCCCAACTATATTGGGGTCCGCTTCCAGTCGAACCGCAGATGCACCCAGATATCATTGCAGTAACTACCAACGGCTTTACGTGCTTTCCGAGGCACGGAGGAAACTTGCTATAATAGGAAAAATGGTCACATATCCACAGACCTGCAACCTCGGCATGCGCGGATAACCCGAAAGATCCTGCGATCCTGCCTGTGCGACTGTAATTATTTAATCACGAAAACAAAAACCACAAAGGTCATAATGTGCTACCTATCTAAGTACGAGTATCTATAGGTACTACAAGCCCGGTGCGGTGCCCGCATTAGATCCCCATTCATCAAAAAAAAAAACATTTCAAAGGACAATGGGCAAAAATGTATGGAATTTGGTCCAAGATCCTCCACTGATGACACTTATGGGAAATGAAAGTATATGGTTGTGACATCATTCTGGCAAGAGATTATCAAAATCCGTCCGGGAGTTCTTTTTTTATGTCCATTTAAGTGACTACTAACCTTTTTTTTTTTTTTTTTTTTTTTTAACGTGTGGAAATCCTCATGGACTTCCTCCGCCTGGGGAAGACGGAGGGGCATGTCAGACTCGACTGACTAAAACCACACGGTGTCCTCTGCTGCCTTAAGCCGAGGGTGCGGGGCCACTTGCGCAATCACCGCTCCTCGGCAGGCCTTGACCCGACTACGTCGCCGGGTCCCTCTCCTCAGTGCGGCCGCAAAGAACAGCCGCACCTCTCTTCGAGTGGCGACGAAGGACACGTCGCCGCCAACTCGGGCCTGTATCTGGTCGGGCGGCTGACTTCCCCAAGTCAGCCGCCCGCAGGCTACCTCTCATGGAGGACGCATATCGGTTTGCGCCCGTCGGCGCCCGGTGCGTCTGCTGCGGGAGCTGAGAGGGACAGATAATCTCTCCCTCTCTCTCTCCGCCGTCTCCTTCGCGAGCATTACCTCCTCGCAGAAGGCGACGGCCCCTTCCCACGCACTCTCGCTTCCTACCATGGCCTCAACGACGGCCGGAAGCGAGAGGTCGCTCCCGCCGATCGCCGCGATAAGATCACGGCGCTGCGATGCCCACGCTGAGCATTCCTCAAGCGTGTGCTGCGCCGTGTCTTCCGGGCAACCGTCGCAGTGGTGGCACACGGGCGTCTGCTCCCGACCTATGCGACGCAGATACCTTCCGAAGCAACCATGTCCGGAAAGTATCTGCGCCAGTCGGAAGGTGAGAGCGCCGTGCCTCCTGCCAATCCACGCCTCCATGAAAGTGACTACTAACCTAACCTAACCTTACCTATCCAAACCCAACCTAACCTAACTTGTTTTGTTAAGCTGTAAATGATGCCCGACGCACATTGAAACATCTAGGAAGGCGGTTAGCTTATGCGTGCCTTAGACCTACTAGAAATACCAACGAGATCTTAAATAGCTAACCTAACCTAACTTATTTTTCAGCTAAAAATGATGCCCGACGCACAGTGAACCATCTGGGAAGACGGTTGGCTTATGTGTGACTTGGACCCACTAAAAATACCAACGAAACCTTAAATAGCTAACATAACCTAACTTTTTTTGTTCAGCTAAAAATGATGCCCGACGTATACTGAACCATCTGGGAAGGCGGTTGGCGTTTGTGTGACTTTGACCCACTAAAAATACCAACGAAACCTTAAATAGCTAACCTAACCTAACTTTTCTAATTCAGCAGTAAATGATGCCTGACGCATACTAAACCATCTGGGAAGGTGGTTGGCGTATGTTTGACTTACAACGACTAAAAATACCAATGAGACCTTAAATAGCTAACCTAACCTAACTTTTTTTTCAGCTAAAAATGATGCCCGATGCTCAGTGGACCATCTGGGAAGACGGTTGGCTTATGTGTGACTTGGAATCACTAAAAATACCAACGAAACCTGAAATCGCTAACCTAACCTAACTTTTTTTTTTCATCTGTTAATGATGCCCGACGCATACTGAACCATCTGGGAAGGAGGTTGGCTTATGTTTGACTTACACCGATTAAAAATACCAATGAGACCTTAAATAGCTAACCTAACCTAACTTGTTTTGTTAAGCTGCAAATAATGCACGACTCGTATTGAACCATCTGGGAAGGCGGTTGGCTTATGTGTGACTTCGACCCACTAAAATACCAACAAAACCTTAAATAGCTAACCTAACCTAACTTTTTTTGTACAGCTAAAAATGATGCCCGACGTATACTGAACCATCTGGGAAGGCGGTTGGCTTATGTGTGACTTCGACCCACTAAAAATACCAACGAGACCTTAAATAGCTAACCTAACCTAACTTTTTTTATTCAGCTGTAAATGATGCCCGACGCATACTGAACCATCTGGGAAGGCGGTTGGCTTATGTTTGACTTACACCGACTAAAAATACCTTAAGGCCTTAATGTCTGCTGAAGCTGAACAAAAAAAGTTAGGTTAGGTTAGCTATTTAAATAGCTAATTAAGGTCTCGTTGGTATTTTTAGTAGGTGTAAGTGAAACATAAGCCAACCGCGTTCCCAGATAGTTTAGTGTGCGTCGGGCATCATTTACAGCTGAAAAAAAAAAGTTAGGTTAGGTTAGCTATTTAAGGTTTCGTTGGTTTTTTTAGTGGGTCCAAGTCACTCATAAGCCCACCGTCTTCCCAGATGGTTCACTGTGCGTCAGGCATCATTAACAGCTGAATTAGAAAAGTTAGGTTAGGTTAGCTATTTAAGGTTTCGTTGGTATTTTTAGTGGGTCCAAGTCACACATAAGCCAATCGTCTTCCCAGATGGTTCACTGTGCGTCGGGCATAATTTTTAGCTGAAAAAAAAGTTAGGTTAGGTTAGCTATTTAAGGTCTCATTGGTATTTTTTGTCGTTGTAAGTCAAACATACGCCAACCGCCTTCCCAGATGGTTCAGTATGCGTCGGGCATCATTTACAGCTGAATTAAAAAGTGTCTTCCCAGATGGTTCACTTTGCGTCGGGCATCATTTTTAGCTGAAAAAAAAAGTTAGGTTAGGTAAGCTATTTAAGGTTTCGTTGGTATTTTTAGTGGGTCCAAGTCACACATAACCCAACCGTCTTCCCAGATGGTTCACTGTGCGTCGGGCATCATTTTTTGCTGAAAAAAAAGTTAGGTTCGGTTAGCTATTTAAGGTCTCATTGGTATTTTTAGTTGTTGTAAGTCAAACATACGCCAACCGCCTTCCCAGGTGGTTCAGTGTGCGTCAGGCATCATTAACAGCTGAATTAGAAAAGTTAGGTTAGGTTAGCTATTTAAGGTTTCGTTGGTATTTTTAGTGGGTCCAAGTCACACATAACCCAACCGTCTTCCCAGATGGTTCACTGTGCGTCGGGCATAATTTTTAGCTGAAAAAAAAGTTAGGTTAGGTTAGCTATTTAAGGTCTCATTGGTATTTTTAGTCGTTGTTAGTCAAACATACGCCAACCGCCTTCCCAGATGGTTCAGTATGCGTCGGGCATCATTTACAGCTGAATTAAAAAAGTTAGGTTAGGTTAGCTATTTTAGGTTTCGTTGATATTTTTAGTGGGTCCAAGTCACACATAAGCCAACCGTCTTCCCAGATGGTTCACTTTGCGTCGGGCATCATTTTTAGCTGAAAAAAAATGTTAGGTTAGGTTAGCTATTTAAGGTCTCATTGGTATTTTTAGTCGGTGTAAGTCAAACATAAGCCAACCGCCTTCCCAGATGGTTCAATATGCATCGGGCATCATTTACAGCTGATTGAAAAAAGTTGGGTTAGGTTAGATTAGGTAGTCACTTAAACGGAAATAAAAAAAGAACCCCAGGACAGATTTCGATAATATTTTGCCAGAATGATGTCACAACTATGTTCTTTCATTTCCATTAAGTGTCATAAGTGGAGGATCTTGGACCGCTTTTGCCCATTGTCATTTTTCTTCATCTTGTAAGATACTAAGCAATCTTCTCCTTTTTCCAGATTATCAGGCGAAGTCAACACCTCCCCGTGCGAATCAGAATCAACCTCCAACTCCCCGCCATCGCTTCTCCAGGATGCGACGTTGCCAGCTCTCCTAGTCTCCGGCACGTCCACACTGTTCCAGAACACAACGACGACCACCAACACAGCGCTGAGTTTGTCAGCTGTTGACAGCTTATGCTTGCCTGGTACCTCAGAGGTGGAGAGCTGTAGTTTGGCGAACGGATGCTCGACGAGTTCGTCACTTGGGTTGGCACTGCCGTTGACGTCGACTGGGGGACTTTGTTCAACCTCCTCGTCGGCTGCGGTCGCCTGGTTGATGAATGAGGATAGTGCGGGTTGGTATCCTATCGGGACGATGTTTTAGTTAGATTTACTTAGTTTATAAAACGGTCATTGTAGATTTATGGATTGAAAATGATATGCATCCAGAAATAATGAAATTCCTCGAATGTTGTGAACCTGGCTGATTAGCAAGCTAATATACATGTTGTCGACGAAATACCACTAGCCACATCTAAAATGCTATTAAAAACCTGCATCACGATATTATAAGGCCTCTCATCTATACACCAAAACCCAATTTTAGTATGTGCAGGTATTTAGAGTTCTTAACGAAGTAAAAACAAATCCATAGAATCTCCGACAACAATTACTGTCGAGCAGTAGCCACAACACCAACACCCTGATCGGAGAGAATACCCCTTTTTCGACGGTTTATCGAGAAACTTTGCATCTTCAATTTTAGGGAGCTTCCCCATGACGTGATTTGCAATTTCTGCTAACTAAAAATTGAAAATCGTCCTTGCTACTACGATATAAAGATTCAATTCGATTGACTTGACGTCGTCGTGGCGAGCGTGTTTTGTTTTTCATCTACCCGTAGACAACCGCACGTTTTATGTCATAATTATGTCGTTAGCGTGGTAAAATCATCAAATGAGTCCTCCCACCCCGGGCAGGGCGGGAGGGACTGTCAGACTTGTACTGACTAAAATCCACGGTGTCCTTCGGTAGCCTATTGTGTACCGGAGTCGCAGTATACGTATGTCCCGCAACCGCGGCAGGACTGTGTCCTTCTATAGGGGGGCCCTATCATTATGCTGACGCTCCTTGAGGCGCGCGTGGAACACAACGCGCCGTCGACCCGGGCATGGTCCATGGTCGGACAGCGAGTTGCCCTTTACTCGCCGCCCGCATGCCCGCGCCTATGGTGGCCGGAGGTCGTATAATTATGTCGTAGTGGTAAAGATGAAATTCACTTGTATAGTTGAAAGCGGTCGAATTGCCTCGCATGGGGAAGCTCCCTTACCTTGTTTCAATCTACCATCGTCTTATGACATGTAGTAAATTAAGGAACTGTTTTTCTTCCATATTATCGTGTGTTTAATGAAGAATGTTTTGTGTCAGGTGGTGTAAAGAGCGAGGTCCGGAGTCCGGGCCTGTGCGAGGCCGACGTGGCGCTGTACGGCGAGACGTTGCCATACGACCAGTCCGCGCTGCCCTACCAGTATTATAATAGGTAAGACGGTACTTGGCTGCTATTCTCTAAGCCAGGATCCACCCTTCAAAAAAAGTAGTGGGCATAGCCTCGCGAAAAATTGGCCAAGTGCAAGTTGAAGTACCAACTTTCTCATGATCGTTTTGGCGCATTCCAACAAAAGCGAAGTTTACAAAATAATTATGTAATTTATGTTATTGTTCAAAGCAGATATCTCTATGCCACGATAAGCCAAGTCTTTGTTGAAGAGCGAGCATGTCAAACTCCGATAATTACAAAAACAAATTAAAAAAAGTAAAAGTTCCGCAAAGTTCAGGGACTCTTAAAATTTGTTCACTAAAGTCATCATCATCAGCCATGTTCCCACTGCTGGGACACAGGCCTCCTCTCTGTGAGAGGGAAGTGAGCCATAATCCACCAAGCGGGCCCACTGCGGGTAGATGTCACATGTCTTTTGATGGTTCTACCGATTCCCTCACGATGTTTTCCTTCACCGTTTTGAGAGCAGTGGTGATGAAATAAAAAAGTTCGACCTACAAAATCGTAAATCGGGGCCGATACCACTGAGCCACTTATGCTCTAGTGCAGAAAATATCTTACTTATTTAAAGACAAAAGTACACATGCTTACTATTTCTATAATCGGTCAAAGTGACTTCATCGTCTTCGTCAAAAACCCCCAATATCTAATAATAGGTCTACGAACTCTGAAGGATTTAGTGAAGCTTCACAAGTGCCTGAAATTCATAAAGTTCTCATGTAAGCGTACGTTGACGCTCCTAAGTAAATCTACAATTTTATTTCATTTTATTAGTTAACTCGTGAAGTTAGATGTTTTAACAATACAATACGATTAATTTACGAAATTTACGAAAAATAATAATTTAAGCAGTGAGATACACAAGTACTTAAATTATTATTAAACGACTTCATTTTTCTTAAACACATTGCCAATCTCGCTTAGGTATTCTCGCAATAATAGATATTCTTTTCCCACCCTTAGAAAAATTCCTTCCTAATTTAAAAACGAAGTTCAAACACTCAAACATAATCATGCGAAGCTAGAGACCGCGTGCAAAGTTATATAATTTTCTTCATCCCGAAAAACTTAATTGCTACACGTAACGCCATCTTTTGGGGAGTAGCGAAACTAAAACATCTAGCCTCCATTAGTTTCACTATCAACCGATAGAGGCGCTCAGGCGATTGAAATTGAATGTTATTTTTATTTCTTTCTTAATTGAATGTTTGCTTATGTTCTTCTATGTTTTAACTAGCTAATTTGTTTCCTGCAGCATGCAGCAGTATGGTAGCGGCAGCGCGGCTTCGTCGTATGTCAGCTCTTCGCTGTACAACCAGCCGTACGGCGCGTACCCGCCACAGCATAACACTACCAATCGGTGAGCTTGTTCATATTTTAATCTAGCTAGAAAGAAGTATAGTCGTACTGGAAGCATCAGGCACCAAAGCTTGGTCGCGGGACTTTTCCAATTACCGTGACCCTGAAACGTGAAGGGCTCTTGAAGGACACCGTGGATTTTAGTCAGTACGAGTCTGACAATCCCTCTCGCCCTGACCTGGGTGAGAGGACTCATTTGATGATTTTACCACGTAAAAAAAAAGGTATCAAAGCTTTCGATTAAAGTGGCTGAATTCAGAGGCCCAGCCACGTCTTTTCACGTTTTTGCAACGTTAACGAGAACTTGACGATAATGATGGAAAAAATAGTTCTACGTTCGTTTGACGTTCGTACACTAGAGAAGCTTTTTCATTTTCCGTACAAATAAAAGCTGCGTGAATACTTCAAGTGCGTTGTCGGTAAAATACGGAGCTCTTGTGACTCGGGTCGATTCTTTACTTAGATATTTATAAGCTGGGATATTAAAAGGATGGGCCCTACAATCCCTTTATAAACAGTCCCCCGGGGAGTTAGCGTTGCGGTAATTTTTGTAGCACTGCTCAGATTTCTTGCTTCTTCTCCCACCTGCCTACATCAATTAATGACTTTTTACTCAACAGGTCATCATGTAAAGCGACGCCGACGTACTTGTCTGCGTATGGTGTGAGTGGTGTGAGCGGAGTTCCCAGCTCAGGCTTCGGGGCGCAACCCTCGCCTTACGCCTACTCTTCGTATAACGGAGGGCTGGCGCAGTCGTTTCCTACTGCACAGCAGGTAAGACTCCAACGAATACCCCTAAATAGCACAAGAAAGTTAACTCTACACTCTCTAGTTTGGTCCAAGTAAAGTCAAATACAGTTCGAAGAGAAGCACCGTGCTTTCGATGGTGAGTAATCTTGATAAATGTAGAGTATACGCAACAAGTCTGCATGGTGAGACTTATTGAAATGACAGTTCTAGCACTATTTCAAATGAAATGATGCATTCTCAGTCAGGTAAGTGATTCTCCTCTACAATTTACACAAATCTTGGCTTTTGCGCCACTACCAACATGTACTACAGTCTACAGCTACTAGCAAATCGTCAGAGACAGAAGGCTATGTTCTGTCTCCACTCCACTCCACTTAACCTGATCCAGATAACCCCTGTACCCAAGAAAAAAATGTAATTAAGTTTAAATGGTCTCATGGAAGTTTCCTTCATTGTGCTGAAGTAGATCCAGAAACGTTCGAAAGCTCTTATAGGGTCCCGATAGAAAGAACGAATTCAATTATTTCATCGATTTCATTTCTGACAATCTGTTTGACGAAATTTGTGCCAAAACTAATGGTTAATTATAGTGTTAACTAAGTGAAAATTTCTTACTATATAAAAATACTGCATGTGAACCTTTTTTTATTTATATAATATTATATATATAGTAATTCTTTAGCCATAGGATTAGGAAACCCTTCATGTAATATTTTCTTTTATTATTTTTCCCGTAAGGTTTGAATGCATAATATTAACACAATATAATATTAACGCCAACTTCCTACTACAACTTTTTTGGTCTTGCCAAATTAAGGGTTAAAAGCGCTGATTTACATCAGCGCTAACAGATACAGTATGGGATTACATTTGCTCAATAAAAAAAGAAGTTCGCGCTCGTGCGAGTCCCCATTCGCAGGCGCGTAAGGTTGAACCATAGACTTAAAAAATGGACTGCGCCTTCCCTAGCTAACTGACAGATAAAATTATCTCTTCTAGAAAGAGAGGAAAACAATTCTTGCATAGACTTTTAAGCAAATAATTGATTTCGTCTTTTTCTAGAGAGTATGGTCAATTTTAGGCAGCTATTGCTCAGTCCATTCTTTATGTCTATGGAAATAATTGATAAACCAACCAAGAAAAATATCTACCAGTACGATACCCTCTCTAAAATAATATGTTGTTAATCATTAGGACTACAGCAGCTATGCAGCAGGGTACGCGGACCACAACGTGGCGGCTCAATATAGCGGATATTACGCTACACCTAGTTATTCTCCCTACGTCAGCTCGCCAAGCAGCAGCGGCAGCGCTGGGCACACTTCATATCATTTAGGAGGCGCTTTATCAGGTAAATTAAAAGAAAACTATTGTTAGCTCTTGTAATCATTTTGATTGAAATTTTAGCAATGAACGCATCCAACGCATCTAGGAAATAAGGAATGTGCATTTGAGATTGACAACTGTCACTGTCATAACTGTCACTTTGACATAAAATGTTGCCAAGTTGGAAGACTACCTTGAGATACGAGGCTTATTTAAAATTTTTGTTTAATCATGGTTCTCCAATCATAATTCTTTTTGAATACCTTAATTAACTATAAATTAATGTATTCCTTAAAAAATAATTAATATCACTGAATATTAAATACATAATTCCATTAATTGTATTGTTTCCTAAAAAATCGTTGTTAAAGGAATATGCTATGCCTTTTCATAATATTCGCCTTAATCTCGCATTCGCAAACTTCGTTATAATATTAGATTTTTGTTCGGAATCCGTAGAAAGTACATCTTGCTGTTAGTACAGTTTTGAATTCAAGTGCTGGCAACCCAGCTTGACAGCGTCAAAGTCAAAGCGACTTTGACGTTTTCATTATGTGAATACTTGTTGCCTCTGTTGTAATGTTTACAAAGTAGTGTTTTTAAAACAAAATGCCTTAATTTACAACAAAATAAGACAAACAATCTCGTGTGTTCATATCAATCCGTCGATTAACAAGACTGAAGGCCCATTCCGTAAACAATTTATAAGATTTTTAGTGCACTAACTATGAATAAAGAAAACGAAAGTTTTAACCACAATAAGCGAAGGAAACTGGATGAAGACGCATCAGAATCTCAATACGATGATTCAGATTACTGGCCGGACACAGACAGTGACGATGGTAGGCGGTTGAACTTTCAAACTAGGAATTCTTTCGTAACAAGTTTTGAATCTAGTTCGTCGTTATGGGCTTAAATTGATGCTTACTTTGCCGTAGTTTGTCCGTGACATTGAACATTATTTAACTCAGTAATGCCAAAACGTGATAAATTGCTGTGATATTAGTCATAAGTTGTTTCAGTGGAAAATTGTCAGGTATACACATTAGATGTATGTGAAAATTCTTATCTTAGAAATTGAATGGCATTCCATGAATTATCTGATTAAGAATAGTAAACAATGTGTGGAAAAATCTGTGTAAATCTAATAACAAATTAGAATTTAGCTAAATATACGATAGCTAAATATACAATATATGATAATAAATTTAAACTAAAGCTTTATCTATATTGATTAGAGAAATATAGATAAAGTAGTATATTTTCTCTTTTGAAAAATAAAACAAATTTATATAAATTTTGCTACAAAGTTATAATTTATAAGTAACTTGCATTGCTACATAGAATAGTTTATAAGTGTATTTCGCAAAGCTGCTGTTATTCAAATATAAAGAATGAATTTTAAAATCTTTAAACTCTAACAAAACTGGTCTCTCTTTACAGAATCTCCATCCTCAATGCTGCCATCAATAAATGACACCAGTCCACTGTCTCCCATCAAAACAGAAATACATGCAGCCAGTCGGAGATGTCGAGAGAACTCTGGGTAAGCATGCATTTACCTATTTCACTGCCATCATTTTAATACCCTTTAGATTCATTGTGACGAGATTTCATAATATTTGTCAATATTACATAAGTACCTAATCATAAATATTGACTAGTATTTTTTTTTTAGTTATGCTATAAACTTCCGTAAAAGTCTTAGTCTTAGGCCCAGTATCCACCAAAGCGGAGAGGAGAGATGTGTTTGAATAACCAATCAGATGTCAACTATGCGACAACGAAGCTTAGCAGAGAGATGTGGACATCTGATTGGTTATTCAAACACATCTCCTCTCCTCTCTGCTTTGGTGGATACCGGGCTTTAAAGTGTCAGAGACAAATTAGATAAATGAATCTAATTTGTCCTTGTCACTTCTGACCTAGATTCAAGTAAAGGGTATCTAATATAGTAATAGATGTTCTATTAAAAATACCAAAGAAAATCGAATAAGTTAGTTGTGTTATAAATTACGTATTCCTTGATTTAATGAAGTTTCCTATAAACTCAAAAGTATGCATTTAAATGTTACAAATCAAACAATTTATTATAAAAAAGCAATTACTGTAGAGTTATAATAAAACCTATAAACATCTGCAAACTTCTTTCCTTATACAAAACTCAAATTCCTAATTTTTTACAAGGCTCTGTAACTTATAAAATCTTCTCTTTGCCTAGTGAAAGCACAGCCTCCCGTTCTCGAGGCCGAGGTCGACGCAACACATCATCGTCCCCTGCCCAGCATGTGCCCGAGCCGGCCACCGACAGAGTGTTCATCTGGGACCTGGACGAGACCATCATTATCTTCCACTCACTGCTGACCGGCACCTATGCTACCAAGTACAATAAGGTAGGGACTGTTAGTCTTCTTAGTATTGTTTATAATGTAACAGACAGTTGAATTGCTGGAGTTGCCACTTCTTCCCAGCAAAGGTAGTGGTCAAAATGGGATAATTTTTGGATCTGATGAAACCGTAATTTGTATGTTTCAAAAGAGTTATCTTTCACGTCTTCAAGTCAATAAGAAATCAGTCTTTTGACAGATTAGGGTGCTCCCACATCTAACGACGCGGAGTCGGCTTTTTCCGTCGCCCTTTCTCTTTCTGTCGCTTAGAACTGCAATTTGCTAGACCGAGACAGAAAGCATAATGCGATCGCACGCGGCGGAATCTTCAAGGCGGCCGCGTGCTATCGCATTGTCTCGGTCTAGCAAATGGCAGTTCTAAGCGACAGAAAGAGAATTAGAGAAAGATAGATGTGGGAGCACCCTTAGCCAGACATAATTTTTTTTTGCATAGCACCAAAACTATAGGAGGAGCTCATAGCAGCTTCTGATAGGCAGTCGCTCCATGTAAAATACTGGTATTCAACTGCATCTGGTTCGACTGGGAGCGGACCCCAATATAGTTGGGAAAAGGCTAGGCAGATGATGATAGCACCAAAACACAAAAACGATATTATGATTTTGGACAAAAATATATTTTTTTAAATTTGTTGCCATTAGGAATTTCTCCAGTATGGGGGGTGCCAAAACTAACTCAATTATTAGATTTATTAATCTGTAAATTACTGACATTGAAATTCCTTTTATTTCCAGGACACACAGCAAATAGTTCAATTGGGATTTAGGATGGAAGAAATGATATTCAGCCTAGCAGACACACATTTCTTCTTCAATGATGTTGAGGTAACTCATTATTAGAATATTATTACCATTTAACTGATATCATGCTTCATTAACTGAATTGTTCGCCCAAGTAAAATAGAAAAATCTATGGAATAATAAGACTGAATAAAATAATTCTTGCTTCATTTCATAGTTTTATTGTGTTCAGTTTAAGTGTGATTTAACTTGAATTAGCACAAATGAACTTAAAGTGCAGAAATTATACATAAATACACAATAGACATCAACATCTTTTTTTTTACGTGGTAAAACCATCAAATGAGTCCTGACTAAAATCCACGGCGTCCTTCAATAGCCCTTTACGTTCCGGTCACGGTTACCCGATAGTCCCGCGACCCTGGCAGGATGCATTAACGCCTGCATCACGAATCTTACAGATTTTTTTCTAAAGCTTCTGGATAATTCCAAAGGACGTAGGTTTGAGTCCTGCTCGCAACCAAAATTACTTTTCTTAAAATTTTTTTGTGCAGGATTTTATTTCGGAGGTTCCACCTTTCTCCTTGTTAAAACAATCCCCTTCACACACCATCAAAAAACCATTTAAAATTATAAACCACCTCCTCACTCATCAGGATTGTGACCAGGAGCACATAGACGCGGTGGCGGCCGACGACAACGGACAAGATCTCTCCGCGTACAACTTCGCGGCGGACGGCTTCCACGCGGGCGCGGCACCTAACACCGGCTTATGTGCGCCTGGTGTCAGAGGCGGCGTGGACTGGATGCGGAAACTGGCTTTTAGATACCGGAAGATCAAGGATACTTATAATAATTATAGGAATAGGTAAGTTCACACATTTTTTTTAAAGCGTGGTAAATTCGTCAAATGAGTCCTCCCCCCACCCAAGGCAGAGCGGGAGGGACTGTCAGACTCGTACTGACTAAAATCCACGGTGTCCTTCAATAGCCCTTTACGTTCCGAGGTCACGGTAATTCGTTAGTCCCGCGACCCCGGCAGGCTTTGGCCCTCTAAAGGGGGACCTCGTCATTATGCTGACACTCTTTGAGGCGCGCGTGGAACACAACGCGCCGACGACCCGGGCATGGTCCATGGTCGGACAGCGAGTTGCCCATTACTCGCCACGCGCATGCCCGCGCCTACGGTGGCCGAAGATCGTCTGGCGACCTTCGTCGCCGTGGGCGTCTACCACTGCGGCTGGGTTGGAGAGAAGACGCTGTCTTTTCCCTAACGCGACGCGCCTCCTCCTTCGCTAGCATAAGTGCGTCGCAGAAGGAGGCGACCGCTTCCCAATCCGTCTAAACCCAGAAGCCTGTTCACTCTAACTTTGAAGAGATTAGGGTTGTATGCGTTCGGAAACAAATGTATGAGTTACAATAAGGCTCTTTCAAATTAATTTTGTGTTGGTGTTATCTTCTACTTTTAAATTTCTCAGTAATCATCCACACTTTCCTTCCAGCATCTTTTACACGGTCCATCCATTAAGTTTTTACTCAAGAATGAATTTAAAAGAAAATTATGCTTAATGTAATTTTTCTTCCTTCAGTGTTGGTGGTCTACTTGGTCCAGCTAAAAGAGAACAATGGTTACAATTGAGAGCAGAACTGGAACAGGCAACAGACAACTGGCTTACGTTGGCTTGCAAGTGTCTCAATATGATTAATTCAAGGTAAGTTAATTAAAAAAGTAAAAAACCGGTCAAATGCGATTAGGATTCACTTACAAAGGGTTTCGTACCGTATTAAAGTCAAATCATTTGGATCGTAGATTTGCAAAGTCGACTGTCTGTTTGTTCACGATTATCTCGCGTTTGTCTGAACCGATTTTCATGAGATTTGCGGAAAAGTGTTTCTTACATTCTAGGGAAGGTTTTAGTATACATATAACAATAATGGATATCTCGTGACAATGCCCGCATAGATCCGTTTTTGTTGTTCGCTTGGATATACATATTATATTTCTAAACACGCCGATGATGAATATCTGAACTTAATAAAAAGGGTAAAATAAAAACTTTTTTTTAAAAAGTACCGACTTCAAAAACAAATAGGTACAAAAAAAAAGTTTAAAATAATTTTAACTTTTTTTTGAAGTCCGATCTTTTTTTTTAAAGTTTGTATATTATATAGATAATAATTAAATGTTGCCATTCCAGAGAGAACTGCGTAAACGTGCTGGTAACAACGACGCAGTTGGTGCCGGCGCTAGCCAAGGTCTTACTATTCGGACTGGGCGGAGTATTCCCCATCGAGAACATATACTCTGCCACCAAGACTGGTAAGTAGCAGCTTCAAACTTCTGTTTAAATGAAGTAATCTAACTTGTAAATGTAAGTACAATCGACAAAGTTGAATCATGATCGTTTGAATCCATCAAAATAACAAAGATCAAAGTCGTTACCATGGATATGTATATTTACGCGAATGTGGACCTAATTGTATTAGAATGTCTGTTAGAAAAATAAGCGACGTCCTGCGTAATCTTTTGCGTTGCGTTAACGCAACGCAGCCAGTTGTGGTATAAAATGAATTGATCCGTTGCTACGACGCGACGCAACGTAATGCACTAATGGGGCCGCGCTCTAACGATATCTCCGAAAATATATTTGGCGAAACATGTGATCATCATTCATAAAAAAATATATTGGGTTCTGTTCAGAACTTGAAGAACAAACTTAGGATTTGTTTAAAATACTCTCCCTTCCATTTTTATAGGTAAAGAAACATGCTTCGAGAAAATAAAGCAACGCTTCGGCGAACGATGTACCTACGTCGTAATCGGCGACGGACAAGACGAAGAAGCGGCCGCTAAAGCGAAGAACTACCCCTTCTGGAGAATATCCAGCCATTCAGACATCGCTGCCCTGTACAACGCTCTAGACATGGGCTTCTTATGATCTACTGGTATCCTAGTACTTGATCTATACCAAGCAAACGTTTTATGTAGGAATAAGAACTATTCCTGCAGGATATTCAGTTTCTTTAGACATAGTTGCACTGTGCGATGTGCTCGACTTCAGTATCTTATGATCTACTGATGCCCTAGTACTTGATCTACTATACAAAGCAAATGTAAAGAAGATCTATCCTTGCAGGATTATCCAGCCATCGCATCGTTACTCTGTTATCTTATAACTTACTGGTATCCAAGTAATATCTGTCCAAATTGCATGTTAAATAGTAGAACTATCCCAAGGAACCTCTTTTGGGGAAGATATTCAGCCATATTAGTCACTGCTGCCTTGTACAGTGCCAATGCTTGAGATAAGCTTCTTATGATCTACTGGTGTCCTAGTACAAGGTATTTCTAGCAGATGGACAGACGATTCGTTTCATAGACAGAGAGAGAATTATAGCCTTTCGTATACAAAAACACAGTACACTATTATCAGTCAACCATTCAGAACTTTGTGAGTCTCCTAAGAACTGCTGGTATCCTAACATGTCGTAACGTTTGAAAGACAATGACGGAAAGATATAAATAAATATGAAACCTTTTTGTTATCTTTGGATAACAAAATGAACACAGAATCAGATTAAAATAGAAAATATCGACACCGGAAGTATCAATTAACGTAAGGGACATTTTGGCGAAAATGAGTTATATATATCATTGGATTCAGAATTTCGCGCTCTATCGATTGGTATTATTAAAAAAATTCTATCTTTAAAAAAATGTTCCTTACATTACAAAAATTTTGACCGCGAAAAACGATTTCTAAAAAAAAAATGTGATGTAACAGTCATTAATATTTTTTCTTCTCAAAAAATTGAAGTAAGTCACCGTACTAAATAATTTACACCCTTACCTTAGTCAAAAATAAGTCGATTGAAATGACAATGTCCCTTACTTTAAATAAAATGCCCCTAACTTTACAAACCATGTCCCTTACTGTAAATAAAATGTCTCTCACTGTAAACAACATGTCCTTTACTTTAAAAAATTGTTTGACGAAATCTGAAGTTTATATAAAATGTTAGGTTCGGTGACACTTACGACATAAAAAAATCCGAAGAATTACCTCGAATCAATTTAAATGCAACAGAAAAGGGTAAAGAGATTTGGGAAATTACGGCTGTTAGACATAAAATACATAAACTATAGACAACACAAATCAATCTGCAGGTGAAATTCATCATCATTATCATTTCTAAATATTAAAGACCACTTTTGGACATAGGCTTCACCCAAGGAGCACCACAGCGCACGATCTCGATTCTAAGTCGGAATGAGCTGAAATTACTGCAGATGAAATACGTCAAACCGATATTTATTGTTTCATCTTTCACACAACTCATGCACCTTTTATTCTATCTTTTCCCCTTACGTCCTCTCTACTCGTCACTTCTACTTTCATTGCCATCATACTAAAATATCATGTTTCGCACAATTCATATGCCTTAATTCATCGACTTTTCGTTTCCATTACATTCATTCAATATCGGCTCTGAAGAAGATAAGTAGCCTCTTCAGAGCCGCCACCTACACATCATCACTTCTTGCCAGGTGGAGAAAAAGTGGTAGGTAGCAATAAATTCCAAGAAAACTTAAGTTGTTATTATGATAAAATTATAAAGCCAATTAAAGCCGCGATGACGCGGTCAGAGTGTGCTCGGACCGAGTGGGCTCAAACGAGTAAGTTGCATACAAAGTATACTCGGATAGTGGTTAAAACTGTTAAAAATTTTTAGTCAACAAAGGAAAATAAACGGATTTTGTTTTAAATAGTATCTGAATTGTCAGAGACATGTTAATCGAAGAGTTAAGACAGGAAAAACATAAGTCTTTTATAGCAAAAGGATAGTAATCTGTGAAAAGGAGAAGAATTTGGACTATTCCATTGATTCAGCGATCACGAAACGCACATTTAGCAATTTTCTCCGAGAAAGTGAACAGGTAAATCCTGATTCTTAAACATCTAAAACTATGTAGAACTACTCTGAGCCTTGTAACCGAGCTAGCTCGGAGCAGTAGGACGCGTTCCGACTCGAATCAGACTTAAATCTGCGATAGCTAGCAGTAAAACCTGAAACTGAACTCATTTACTCTTTAATCTCATTTCTATAGTGCTAAAATAGTATAAATTTTTGTAAATCATCTATTGTTACATTAAATTGTAACACTGATAAAGTCCTTTACAATAAAATTTTGTATAATTTTCTATTTCTCTTGCTGCTTACACTATGCTCGACGGATTATCTATAAAATTTCAGTAACGTAACGGTCATCTAAACATTTTTTTTTAATGTAAAGGACATGCTATTTTTGAAAGTACTGGGTATTCCTAAATCTTTCGTATAAAACAAGAAAGAAGGGGAAATTCTAAGAAACTTTGCTCTGAACACCATAAAAATTGGACAAGACAGTAAAAAGTTATAGACAAAATAAAAAAATAAAAATCGTTTTTTGGCTCTCCTGAAAAGTCGTATTTTGTCCCTTACGTTAATTGATACTTCCGGTGTCGATATTCTAAACTTGATTTCATGAGCTTCCAACAACCAAAGCCAAAACTTTTGATACTTTTGTTTACATGGAATTGATTTCCACTTGATTTGATTATTCTCTTCATGTCTTTTGATAAGGCAAAAGATATAATTAATAAACCCCGATTTTCTGATTAAAATAAAAGATTCTTGTACGTAAAATACAGTAGTTAGAAGAATTAAAATATAGCATATATTATATAAAACGATCTATTTTTATTTATTATACAGGTTGATAATATTATTTTTAGCTCAGTACATTATTATGTTTGGACTCGAGTTCAATTGTAAACAATTACGGTCGAATTTGAAACGCGATCAAGGACTATAGTCATCGTTATTATGAAATATTGATACAGACAGCTCTTGAACGCGTTTTAGATATGTTGAACGCGTTTAGTTTTAATGGTGATCAGCCGCCTAATTTCA
This sequence comes from Agrotis clavis, assembly GCA_954870645.1. Taxonomy (NCBI): domain Eukaryota; kingdom Metazoa; phylum Arthropoda; class Insecta; order Lepidoptera; family Noctuidae; genus Agrotis; species Agrotis clavis. Next base: position 15,647,639 of record OX940936.1, on the reverse strand, counting down.
TGTCACCTGTTTTCATCAACATTAGATGAAACCTAATTGTTATGCCTATGTTTTGGTTTTTAGGCATTACTTTTACTCGTCCGTACAAAAAAGTTAGTTCAGTTAATAGCATGTTAGATAAATAATCGAAGAATATGCTTTCAATAAGACCTAATAGAAATATTGTTCTCGAGTCCAAATTCTAAAGACTAAGATATTGTCGCGATTGTGCAAAGGGATTTAAAAAAAGTATGGTCTAGCTATTTTCAATGTTTGAAATGCCCAGATTGAACACAGACCGTGCTGTTGGATTTTTAACCTTCGGCGTTGAGTCGAACACCACAAATCCAACAGTGTTTGTTGATTTTCCATTACGGAATTTCAAATTTCCATCAAGTCTTGAAAAACATCGCATAAATAAATTAGTCTATATTTTCTTCTAGGCTCCATAAAAGTACATTATTCATACAAATATTAGTTTCGGAGCCACAGCTTTTTAAATATATTAATTATTTTAGTTTATAAAAGCTCAAAGTCAGCTCAAAATCTAATGAAACTAAAAGAAATAATATGTTTTTTTTGTAAATATTTACTGAAAATAGTAGTGACATAGTGTTTTGTAAGTCCACACCTACTATAAGTTTTATATAATCTTTACTATGTACAGAATCGAGATAATATTAGGAATGAATAGCTAATTATTGATCTTTTTTTTATTTCTGTATCTGTTCTGAACACCTTTTTTTTAATATTTGTGTATAATAAAGCATTATACGAATGGCTGGTGGCCTACCAGAATGTCATAAAGCGAGAGTTATTCCATTGTGGAAATAAGGTGGCGCTAGATGACTTGTTTATAGGGTTGTAAAAAAAACAGTTTTTTTTTTCAAATTTAAAAAACAAGCAGTTCAAAATGTTTAAACAAGAGTTTTTTTTGTTTTTTTTTTTTTTAGTTTCTGGTTTTTTTTTTATAAATTAATTCCACCTTGTTTGTTGATGCCTAAACGTATAAATCAATTATGTTTCATTTCTAGACTACATCTTTTCAAATTCGCCGTTTGTAATGAAATTTTTACGAAAAATGATCAATGGAAAAAAAACATGTGATGTTTTTTTTCTAACAATTAACATTGTTTCATTACAATGCCAATAAAAGTTAAAAATATGACATAACAATGGCATTAGACTCAAAAGGTTTTATGTCAAACTATTTAGACTCCTGAATATTAATTTATTTTCATTTTATATGCATTCATCTGCCTTGAAAAGTAGTTGAAACGGGTAATAAAAAACACTGTTTAATTTCAAACTGTTTTAAACAGGTGTTTTAAAACAACTTGTTTTAATCATGCCAACCCTGCTTGTATAGCTGTCTTTTTCCCACACTGGGAATCACTTTCGCTTTAGTGATCGTAGTAGGCTATCTGCAGCCTTACTCTCGACACTCGATCTCAATTGAAATTGGAAATTGGGATCGAGATCTTGTCATTTGGCACTCTTGAATGTTACAGTAGCTCACGATTGGAACGGTATTGGGCGGATTTTTTTGGAACTAAATGAAATCGACTTTACTCGAACGAAAATAAATATCAGCACACATTTATTTATTGATTTAATGAGTAATTCAATATTTTTAAATTTAGTAATTAACGTTTTCATTTGTATGGCCACCCCATAACAATCAGTGTAGGTGTAGTCAAACATGCAGTCGATTCAAATCTCAATCTCGACTTCGTTCAAGAGTGCCAATTTTCTGAATATTGGAATTGAAACTGAATCGAATTGGAATACGATCGAAATTGGGATTGATTTCAAGAGTAAGGCCCCTGTTCTTAATTTCGAGAAAAGATTAATAAATTGAAAGTCCGCTTTCACTTTTTGTCAAACAAAAATTGTTCCTGTAAATCTAAGCACAATTATATTTTTATATCTTCTTACAAAACCACATCTTTCTCTAAATATCTGAAAACTGTACAAGTGTACTCGAAGACTTTTCATTTTATGAAACGTAGCAATATTTTTAAATGTTATTAAAAATAGACGAAATTGTAAATAAAAATCTAAATTTTAGATTAGATATAGCTTATTATTCTAGTTCGAAAGTTATTATTATTCGATTTGTAAATAAAATTATATTATTTGACAATTTATTGTGTTGTTTTTCTTGTATGAACGGAAATACCCAAAGCATGAAAAGAAGCCATTTGACTCTTCGTATCACGGCTGCAGAGCGATTGGCTGTTGCAATGCGTCTCACAGGTTCAATACCTGTGCATTACAAAAAATTGTATGACCTAGAGGTACCCTATTCGCAATATCTTTGATATAATACAAAGATAGCAGAAAGAATCGTCTAGAAAATTGCGGGATGAGCTAGACAAAACTAACGACCAGTGGGCCTAGGATCGAAGATACTGGAAGTCACAGAGAGAAGTTTTTGTCTAACAATAGCCCTTTACGTTCCGGGGCCACGGTTACCAGATAAGAGAGTCTCGCGACACCGGCAGGCTTTGGGCCTCTAAGGCCACAGGCCTTCGTCATATTGCTGCTCTTTGAAGCGCGTGTGGGACACGACGCACCGTCAACCCAGGTATGGTTCATGATCGGCCGGTGAGTCACCATTACTCGCCATCACTCAAAAAAGTGTTAACTATACACATAAGCGTTCTGGTTTTAAAAATAAAACAACACTTATTTTTATGGCAACTCTATAACTCAACTGTCACCTCGTTGCTAAGCAACAAACAACACGAGTTTTGTAAACAAAACAAAGTGTACGAATAATCAGAGAAAATAAAGGTTTTCCATCAAAATGAAGGCTGTAGATACTATATTATTCGACGTCTCCAAGAATGAGCTGTTCAAGATCAACGAGAACTACAAATTGCTGCACAGGAAATTGAAGACGACGTGGAAAGTTATGATGTGGGTTTGTTCTTGTTATCATAGTCCAATCTAGCCTCCTTTTTTTACGTTATAAAAACATCCAATGAGTCCTCCCACCCAGTAGGCCGTGAGGGACTGTCAGACTTGTACTGACTAAAATCCACGGTATCTTTCAATAGCCCTTTACGTTCTGGGGCCACGGTTACCTGATAAGACAGTCTCGCAACCAATCTAACCTCCTAGGGAAAAATAATCAACAGGATAAATCGCAGTTACTTAAAATTTTATTATGAAGCAAAACGAAGATACTGCTGTGTCTGCCTACCCTGTCTCTCACGACACATGGCTAAAAATAATTATATTCCAGAAACGATTAATGTGCTTCCTCCTAAAACATGAACATAACAGAACCTTTTTCCCCGGACGAGTAAAAGGTAGGTCCCTACAGTCTACAGTACAGCTACAATCAACGACGATATAATACTAGACTACGCATTGCACGATCTAACGAACAAAACTATTCTGCCAACTCGCTGAGGTACTACGTAAGCGAGGGAGGCGGGGTACTGCGTTGTGATTGGCTAACTCAAGGTCTGTTCTGTCTCAACTTATGTTTACGGCTCACAGGATTGGTCGAAATGAGACGGATATAAGACTTTTTTGCCTAATGTGTTGGCAGACATCGGTCGCCTGTTATTACGAGTCTAGTATTATATCGTCGTTGGCTACAATGCATGTACAAGTTGCTAAACTGCTAGCCTAGTACTCGTATCATCAAACTCGGCTCGTTTTCATAAATTCTTTAATCGTAAAGGATGCCTAATTAAAGGCAGAACTCATTATAACACAGCGAGTAGGTTATTAATATTTGAATACGCATAGAATAAAAATACTGTCACTATAATAAATCTACCGGGCTTACAGAAACCGGGAGGAGCTATCATCAAACGTACTCGAAGACGTCAAGATCCTAGTAGTTGCCGGTCCTCAGAACGCTTTCACAGACGATGAGTTGTCCTCTCTCAAGCATATGGTGGAACGAGGGGACTCCGTGTTGGTAGCCATGTCTGACGGCGGAGAAGAACGGACCAATACTAATATCAACTTCTTTTTGGAGGAGTTTGGGATTGTTGTCAATAATGGTAAGCGTATCCTAGGTTGCCGTGGTTGTTAGCACCTTTTTTGCCTCTATAAATGCAGCTGGTAGTTTAGGAATATTCAGTAGATGCATGCTCATATATTATATATATCATATATCCCTACTAGCTATTGCCAGCGGAGTCGTCCGCTACAACTCGAAAACTATCCCACGGGAAGAGAAAATTGGGATAAAAACTAACCTATGTAAAATGTGATAAATTCGTTCAGTAGTTTTTACGTGAAAGAGCAGCAAACCTCCATCCATCCAAACAAACTTTCACGTTTATAATATTAGTAAGAAGAAGAAGATATTATTAAGAAGAACGCTAACCATCGGGAGCAATCCAGACTCCGAGCTTCTTTTAAACAATTAAAAATACTCAAGGAAATTGTACCAAAACTAGGTACCCGATTTGGGGAAGCGTACCTAAGTCAAGCAGTGGTCTCCAACGAGACATTAAATAAAAAGACAATCAGTGTGTATTGTCTTGATTTCTTTCTAATAAGAATTTATTTAAAGATGATTGGTCCGACATCTTCTATTTATCTCAACGGTCTAAAATATTTTATACCAGCGGTTTCACCCGCTACAACTCGAAAATCATCCCGTGGTAACATAAAATCGGGATAAATCTACCGAATTTTAGCGCTTTTTGAAAGAGGAGCGTGAAAGAGGAACAAACTTTGTTTATTAATATTAGTAGGACTTAGTTCTAGATGTAGCTATGTTAATTTGTAAATCTGGACTCTGTTCACAGATTGCGTAGTTCGAGCCAAGTACCATAAATTCTATCACCCTAAAGAGTGTCATGTGTCCAACGGTATTCTAAACCGAGCCGTCACCAAGTACCTGATGAAGATGCCGAACTACAGCAGCGAGTCGGATGATTTTCTGTAAGTATCTTCTTCTTGCTTTCAGTTTAGAAAGAAGATGGAATCAGAGATCGTCCACATCCACTTTAGAAGTTCAAACACTAAAGATGGAGCAAGGTTAAATGATTTGTGTACCATTTGGCCGTGTACGAACAGTAATGGTCCAATAACTCACAGAAAACAGAAAGGAAACGTGTGCCCAGTAGCAATTTATTTATTTAGAATAGCCAATAAGCACACATTTTACGCTTGCCCAGAAGTAACCTATTGACTCTTGATTTAACTGATTTGATCTTGCCTTATGATGATTATGAGTTCTTACTACTAGTTGTAGACTACTAAAGAATAATTTCTACAGAGAAGAGCCAGCAACACCAAACTTTGTCTATCCTTACGGAGCCACAATGACCGTGAAGAAGCCAGCAGCTGCTGTACTATCCAGCAGTGATGTGTGCTACCCTGTCAAGAGACCGGTCGCCGCTTTGTATACTTCAGAAAAAAGTGGAGGTACGACGATCATGATAATAATGGTTTAGCAGAAGAGGTGCTATGCTCTGATTTTCTGTGCGTGGCGAACCAGAATCACCGACATAGCTCTTATTTGCCTATTGAAGTGGCAATAGACAATAAGCCATATTGCTCGTAGAACTCATAACCAATCAGGAAGAAAAGTTCTCGAGTGACGACCACGGACCCGAAAACGCAGTGTAGCAGGCCTCCTACTAGGTGGCAATCGATGGAAGCGACTAAGCGAGTGGTGCAATGTCATCCGGCGAGGTGGTAGGTGGTCTCAAGGGGGAGGCCTATGTTCAGCAGTGGACGTCTTTTAGCTGATGGTGCTTCGCGAAACATTTATCTTTAAGATCTTTAATGGATACCACCTACCATAGCTCCGTACTCCTTTAACAGGTTCCTAAAACTATAATTTATTTGACTCCTCTCAGGTAAACTCTTCGTGATAGGTTCGGGCCACTTCTTCGCCGACCAGTACCTTGAGAGCGAGTGCAACGACCTCATCAGGGAGATGATCTTCAACTACCTCGGAGGCACGACCGACCTGCACCTCAACCCGGTTGATGTTGAGGATCCTGATGTAAGGAGTAACATTACATTACGCTTGTAATCCCCGAAGGATTAGGACATCGAGTACATCCAGTACTCGGTGTCGAAAATGTAGGTGTCCCAACGGTGCCCACAGGCACAGGCACAGACCCTGGAAGGCGCAGAAATGGTAGACCATTTCGATTTCCAGCCATTGAAGGGCTGGGCATGCGGGCGCGAGTAATAGGTGACTCGCCGTCCGATCGGCGCGTCGTGTTCCAAGCTCGCCTCAAGAGCTGTCAGCAATGTGACGGGGCCTCCCCTAGAGGGCCAAAACCGGAGGTCGCCGGACTGTCTCATCGGGTAACGCAGGGTCACCGTGGATTTTAGTCAGTACGAGTCTGACAATCCCTCCCGTTCCGCCCTGAGCGGGAGGAGTCATTAACCACGATAAACAAAAAAACACGCATAGGACCAACACAGTATGAACAGAAGAATTGCTAAGAGAGTCGTGAAATCTGTTATAAAGCACGTTTTCCGATCAATCGGCTAGGTGACGATGAAGAAGTTTTACAAAGACAAGTACAACGCTCATTTTCTGTTTTCAGATAAATGAGTATAGAACTCTGGGCGACATGATGTGGCTGAGCAGCATCCCGCTCCCGGAGCCGGCCACCGCGCCTCCTCCGCGCCTCACACCCCTGCATCCTCACGCACTCTTCACGTGGCGTCTGTTCTCTCTGAATCTGGCTCAGTGTAAGAAATATAATTTTAGTCTATGATACGCTGAGTGAGGAGCTCGTGACTAAATAATTACAGCCACACAGGCCGATCTTCCGGGTTAAGCCGCGCTTGCCGAGATTGTTCCGTGGATCGGTGACCATCTGACATAGCGAGGTTCCTCCGTGCCTCGGAAAGCACTTAAAGCCGTTGGTCTCGGCTGTCATTTGTAGATCTTTGACAGTATCGTTATTGTAAGTTAATCTGACAACCAATCTTACCATGGGTTAGCGTATTACCCAGTTACTGGGTTGTGGAGGTCCTATAGGCAGTCGCTTTTTTATTAAATCGGTATTATTCAGTGTTTTGCGAAAAGTACTGATTAAAATTAAATTGAACGAAGCTAAAACTCATTTCAGTGCCAGAAGTACTAGGGCTGTATGACGCTCTAGGAGTAAAACATGAACCTCTTCGGTTGATCGCGCCTCAATTCGAAACACCATTTCCACCACTTCAGTTAGCCGTAAGTAGTGGTCACTGTACAGTTTTCTTTTTTACGTAAGTAGGTACTAGGATTTCATAAATCGCAGAAGTTTTAAACATGCGCTTTTAAGGCGATCGAATCATCTTTGTACCGTGTTTGTAAAAGTGGTGTGTAATTATTTGATAATTACAACGGCATTCATTCATACATAATTATCGGCACATTATGATAAGATGCTGTTTCGATTGTGACGCTTTTTATATAACTGGTTTTTAAATAATGAATGAAAAAAACAATAGGGTAAGTTGCCTCTGACAAAGTTTAAATTTTCTATCCCAGGTCTTCGCTCCAACGTTCAGAGAGCCACCTCCACCACCTCTGGAGCTATTCGACCTGGATGAAGCCTTCAGCTCTGAGAGGTCACAACTCGCTAGGCTTACTAACAAATGTCTGCAGCCACCGTCTTCTAGGCTTGGACAAGGTCAGTTGCTGCTTTTTGCTGTTTTTTTTTATTCGTATACTGATCCGAAATGTAACTTTAGTGCGATTTCGTTGTAAAAAGAATAAATAGCTCAAACAGAATTTAAAGCAAGATTGCAAATCACGCTTTCACGCCTAAGCCATCATCAGCCTATAATGTTCCCACTGCTGGGACACGGGCCTCCCCTCTGTGAAAGGGAGTTGGCCATAATCCACCACGCGGGCCCAGTGCGGGGTGGTAGATGTCACATGTCTTCGAATTCGATGGTTCTAGGACATGCCGGTTTCCTCACGATGTTTTCCTGCACCGTTTTAAGAGCAGTGGTGATGAAATAAATTACACAAAGTAATGCGTGGTCGGGGCCGATACCACTGGGCCACCACTGCTGACCCCTAAACTGCTGGTCCGATTTTGAAACCGTTGGTCTTTTCATCCACATATTTTTGAACTACCTACTCCATTTCATTAAATCTTTTAGCAAACAATTAAACCTCTCCTCTCATTTTCAGGTGACGGCCGTCAACTAGAGAATGAACTGGAATACTTCGTCCGTGAATGTGGCAGGGTGGTGCGACTTTCTAAAGCTGTACCAACAGACGAAGGACCTACTGGCAAGCTGATACTACACCAACTAGCTGTTCAGCTCGCTACTTATAAGAAAATAGCACCTCGAGACTAGTAGTGTTCAAGATTTTAGTACCAGGAGATTAGAAAACTAAGAAGGTTAGGTTATACTTGACGACCTCTATTCTACACAGATGTTACTGAATAAATATTAAAAAAAATAACTACCCCAGATCCCGTCGTAGAGTCCGCGACACGACAAGTCCTGCGGAAAATTCGTGGTTTTAGTACCAGGAGATTAGAAAACTAAGAAGGTTAGGATAAATGACGACCTCAACTCAGATGCTGCTGAATTAATATAAAAGTATTGTAAAACAACCCCAGATTCCGCCGTAGAGTCCAGAACACGACTGAAGTATGGCGGAAAATTCGTGATACCTAGAATACCCACTAACTACATTTTTAAATGCAATTTTGTTTATAATATGTAAGTAAGTACACGGACTACGATCATTTTGCCTTTAGCGCGTTGTCAAACTGGTAACTAAAGCCAACATTTTGTATTTCAATAAAATTTCCGCAAAAAGTAACATAGTCAACGTCTTCAACTGCTGTGCAAAATTTTCCTTTGTAGCTCGAAAATGGCCTTCTGGACAAATTATTATAATCTGGCACCAACGATTGGAGAGTAATAAGCACATGTTGTTGTCAATATTATGATCCTTCTAAGAAAACTTGCAAACAAGCATTCACACAAGACGATTTGCCGGTCGATTTCGATGCAAGCCTGGCCGCGCGGTATATCCACCGTCTAAATGACAATTCTAAATAAGAAATTCAAAACAAAAATTTGTAAGCGATGCGACTAGCGACTTGTCCCATTACATTTATCTATAGTAGCCACACCTAATGCCCTGTACACACACTCTGGTGATGGGACTCCGACCAGCTAATAAATTATTTCATTGATTCTCTAACAGCCGCTGTCGCAAGACGCGTGTGTTTGTCATGTGCATGTAGCTCGTCGCCACGACTTTCTTATTTCTTTACCAATTAATAATGTCGTAAAAATTATGTTATACGTGATTTTATAGTATTTCTAGCTTTAATTAGTGTACTATCGGGTTTATGTTCACAATTTATTTTGTGAGGCCGCGTATAACAAAAACTGAAACTAGAAAATGTAGTAATAAGTTCTATATTAATAGGTAAGTATGTCATGTTAAATAATAAACGATGTATAAACTTTTATTGTGTTTCAAGCAAGTAAACCCAAAATACATCCATAATGGCAAAGTATTTCAGCGCAGCTATTAAATAACGATAACTCAACTACGAAAACAGCATTTTTAAAATCAATAAAAATAACAATCGAAATATTTTAATGCAATTTCACAACACCAACCGGAAAACAATAAAATCGTCATAAAATACAAAACTAACTGTGATTTCTTGTGCGTCGGCGCAGTCATGAAGGCTCCGCTAGTAATATTCACAATTTGTATAACCTACACAATATGCCAGGGAAACAAAGTTAATAACAAGGTCTATCCCAAGAAGTACAAGCCTTACACTAATGGAAAGATTTTAATAAACCCTGCGAAATATGAGAAGACTAAAACTACTTTGCCGGTTACCAAGAAGCCGGGACCTACATCGTACACTGCCTTCCAAGTTGTGGGCTCTGTACCAAAGATCATCAAAGAAGGAGTCCCAGATAGCCCTTACTTCCCTATCGACCACAGCTTTGACCAAAAATCTAGAGTGAAGAAAGTATTACCCGAGTACCCATGGACCTTCATAAGAAATAAGAGATCTGCTGACGTGGTGGCTGTACCTCCAGTCGATGAAAAGAAGGTAGAACCAAAAGCAGAAGATATAGAAACTTCAGCGGCATCGACAACAGCTGCGACAGGTAATAAAGAAGAAACAACAGTAAAAACTTCACCTGTTAAAGAAGAAACTAAAATCACTACAGAAATAACCACAGCGAAACAAAACCCTTCAAGTGAGAAAGAAATTGAGCGGGCAGGAAAATCGCCAAACAAGAAGGCACCGGTACGGAAAGGACAAGCGAAGACTAAATCTAAGCCCAAAGCTAAACCTCAAGCTAAGCCTAAACCCAAGACAGCACTGAAAAAGATAAGCGGGCGGGTGAACAGCAAACCAAAATCAAAGCCAAAAGGAAAGAACGCAGCCGCCAGAGCAAAACCAAAAGCAAAACAAGCAAAGCCAGGTAAAAAACTCAAAAGGAATCAACCAGCTGAGAAGAATAGCAACAAACTAAAAGCCAAGCCTAAAGCACGCGCACCAAAAGCAAAAGGTAAACAACCGTCAGCAAATAAGAAAAATAATCCAAAATAATAATTTGTAACGAATAAAGTTTTGAATGAAACTCTCGTTTTTATTTTTGACTTATTCCCTTCCTTCGTTCTTAGAGACACGTCGCCTGACGGCCGCGAGAGAGGCCCTCATTGAAGACTATCCTTACGTGGTCTCCATTCAGAAAGATGAGCAGCACTGGTGCTCCGGGGCACTGCTGAACCCACGCTTGGTGATAACCACGGCCAATTGTCTTTGGAAGTGAGTAACTGTATAGTAGTATACGCACATAGCTAAAGACACTGTTCAGCCGGTGGAAAAAAAACTTTCCCATATACTATCTTGTTATCCATATAATATCCTGACCGTGACAAAAAACGAAAAAAGAATTAGGCTGTTTTTCCACCAAAGATGTGTTATGCTACGTTGCTATGGATGCGTTTAATCATTAATCATAATACACCAATCATATTCAATGGCGCACACAGCGTAGCACTGGCGGAAATGGATTCAAATAGATACGCTTTTTTAAGATTGGATGCGTGCTATGGATGCCTGCTATGGGTCGTCGCGTCCCTACTATAGATACATCGCATAGCACGAGCTGCGCATCTATCTCGCGTATCTATTTTACGGCGGCGATCTTCACAGCACATCGAACTCGCACTGCTACGTAGCTTGGCATCAGTGGAAATGATCACATAGTTTCGTAGCTCAGCTTTTACATTTTTGCAGCATAGAACATCCCTGGTGGAAAGGCACGTCTTTATCCAATTTGGTGCAATAGTTCAGTAAGTAAGTTATGCGCTTACAAACTTCACCCCATATTAAAAAACAAAGTCCATCGCCACATCTGTCTGTCTGTTCGCGATAAACTCAAAACCTACTGCACCGATTTTCATACTTCTTTCACCGATGGACAGAATGGTTCTCGAGGAAGGTTTGTATATCGAATGGTCCCGAGGGAAGCTGAAGCGGGTCGCTAGTTAAGATACAGATGATAAATCGTATTCTAGGGCAAATCGAGTCTCGCGGATGGAAGTAAGGGCGGGCTCCCGTCATACGAACCGCGGAGGTCAGATGGTGGGTATACAAGAGGTCATGAAGCATCCAAACTGGGGGCTGCGCAAGAGTCCGGATAATGACGTCGCGCTTATACTTCTTGACAAAAATATCAAGTAAGTTACATCCTAACTAATATTTTAAACCAGCCATTGCCAGCGACTCTGCCCGCTACAACTCAAAAATCATCCCCCGGGAACATTAAAATTGGGATAAAAACTATCCTATGTGTTAAAACAGGTTATGAAATATCTGTGTACCTACCAAACAGTTTTTGCGTGAAAGAGGAACAAACATTCATCCATCCATCCAAACAAAATTTCACGTTTTTAATATTGTAGGATGCGAATGTTTGTTTGTTTTTTACACTGTTATACTTAAATCGCTGAACCGATTTTGTTGAATTTTGGTACAGAGGTAGTTGAGACCTTGGAGACGGTTATGGGCTACTTCCTTTTAAAGCAGAAAAAGGTGGGGGGGAAGCTGCTGCTAAAAGCAATATGACATGAGTATATAGTAGTAGTATGAAGGTGGTCGCGGGACTTATCTCATTACCGTGACCCCGGAACATAAAAGGCTAGACACCGTGGATTTTAGTCGGTACGAGTCTGACAGTCCCTCCCGCCCTGCTCTGGGTGGGAGGACTCATTTGGTGAGTTCACCACGATAAAAAAAAGTAGCATGATGGTAAATAAACTAAGTTTTTTATATCGATATAACGCCTGCGTCGCATTTTCGTAACGTTTTTTGAGGAAAGAACAATTCAGCTGCGAGTGGGACTTGAACCTGCGTCTACATGTGTTACGTAGGTACTACGTTACCAAACTGTTAAAACGTTCAAACAAGGGAATGAAAAATTCAGCTTCAAACGAGTAGAGAGAGAGATAATCAAAGCGTCGGGTGTAATTATACTTGTTCAAAGATTAGTCGGTGCGATTTTTCTCAATTATTTGCAAGAAGACAATATTGCCCAGCAGTGGTACACAGAATAGGCTATTAAAAATACAGGGTTGTTTGTAAAACATTCAGGTGTTTCATACATGTCGTAAAATATTCCATTTTGTACGATACACCTTTTTGTGATCTTTCAGGGTTGTTTTCACAGTAAAAGTTGATTATAACCATGAGTACTTTCAGTTCATAAAACATTGTTCATGTTTTACAAATAACTATGTATATTTGTCCCATACCCAACTCGTAACAATATAACAAACGCAAAATAACAAATTAATGGTCATGGTCTGAAAAATCTACTAATTCGGTTTATAGATTTTCAGATTCAGTCCACGGTGTAGATCTTCCAAATAGAGCGATGTTGCCGCCGTTCGACGATGCTTGGGTCACCAGCTTTGGAGCCGAGAGGGTTTGTATATATCATTTGATTTCAGACTTAGATAACAAAATATCTGGCTGACCGAGCTTCCCTCGGTTTTTAAAATATCTTTATCTTGGGAACCGAGCTTTTCTCGAACCTTGATAAATCGATTCCTTGAGCCGAAAAACCCCTAAGTAATCTGTAACTTTCATGTAAATCCTTGGGGCCGTTTCCGAGATCCTGATTATATATAAATAAATAAATATACAAGAATTGCTCGCTTAAAGATATTAGATAACATATTCATCTGATCATCCGAAAAAGAAATTTTAATAGATTTAATGTTGACTCAAACATAATTGGTTTAGGCTGGCAAAAAGTGATATGGTAATTCCACAATCTGCAACGATTATTGACAGGCAGAGAAATAGAAGAATATTAGGTACTCGTACCAGGCGATCATAATTATTATGGCAGCAGATAGAGAAGTGTTTTTTTTTGTTTTTACCATTTAATTCGTTTTCTTACAGCGCGATGGGATCTACGATGTCCACGACTCGACAACGCTACAAGTATTCCACGCTCGGCTGATGGATCGGGAGAAATGCAACAACGTCACCATGAGGTTCAGTGTCATCGTCTCTGATAACTTTATCTGCCTGGCACAGAGCGGCCGACAAGCTCCTTGCACTGTTAGTATCCTGGTACTTTTCTTCAAAATAATAAAAAAATGACATTAAAATAACGCAGGAATATTAAATAAATGTTGATAATAATGATAGAGGGGTCTTGGTAGGCTTGCCAAACAGATTTTGCTTTTGAGAAAACAAATCACCGTTATCGCCGTACAGGTTTTTTAGTCTCGGCTCTAAGCCCCTGGGCCCCATAAACCTAACTACACAATACAGGTCAATGATTTAGTGTTATCATCAAGCTGATGATGCTACCGACAGTGGATTCAATTTAGACAACTCCTTTCAATTCTATGATAACCTGGTACCTGTTATTTCAATATGAGACTTTGACAACGATGTATCAGATGTTTCCGAATAAGGGCCTGGCCCCATGTCTCCGGCGCGGCGCCGTGCGCCGGGCAGCGGCGCGGCACCGTGCCGAGCTACGGCGCCGCCCGCCGGCGAGCGGCGCGGCGCCGTGCCGAGCTACGGCGCCGCCCGCCGGCGGGCTAACTACACAATACAGGTCAATGATTTAGTGTTATCATCAAGCTGATGATGCTACCGACAGTGGATTCAATTTAGACAACTCCTTTCAATTCTATGATAACCTGGTACCTGTTATTTCAATATGAGACTTTGACAACGATGTATCAGATGTTTCCGAATAAGGGCCTGGCCCCATGTCTCCGGCGCGGCGCCGTGCGCCGGGCAGCGGCGCGGCACCGTGCCGAGCTACGGCGCCGCCCGCCGGCGAGCGGCGCGGCGCCGTGCCGAGCTACGGCGCCGCCCGCCGGCGGGCGGCGCGGCGTCGTGCCGCGCTACGGCGTCGTGTACCGGCACGTACCCTATGTTCAGCAAGTGTATCCAAAGATAAAAATTACAGTTACGATTTGATATGGACCGCGAAAGACGTATCCTGTTCCTGTTGCTAGTGTATACATATGTATGTATGTAGTCATACGTATGTCTACATCAAAAAAAATTCTAAGATAAGAATAAATAAGTTAAAATAATTTCTTTTATTTCTTACCTTACGGTGCGTACAGACTATGTAACATAACATGTTATATAACATTGTTATATAACATTTTTCATAGTGTGGTCATCTATACTAATATTATAAAGAGGTAACATTTGTTTGTAAGTTTGTATGTTTGTAAGTTTGTATGTAGGAGGTAATCTCCGGAAGTAATGAACCGATTTAAAAAATTGTTTCACTGGTAGAAAGCTACATTATCCGTGAGTGCTATAGGCTATCTATACTAATATTATAAAGAGGTAACATGTGGCACTCGGGGACTGCCGCGGTAAAGCTATTGCATAGCATTTTGTATCAACTTGTGCAATTATAATTTTATTTATTTATTTTATTCATGCAGTATTGCTTTTTCTTTGATATTAATTCAAGTTACACTTTTTGAGCGTGGTGACCGATAAGAAAACAAATTTGTCTATTATTAAATAAATTAAAAAAGTTAATATTGTTTAAAATATTTTTATTATTTTACAATACATGTGGGTTTTATTATTTTATTATTGTTGTTGTTGTTGTTGTTGTCGTTGTCGTTGTCGTTGTCGTTGTCGTTGTCGGTGTCGTTGTCGTTGTCGTTGTCGTTGTAGTTGTCGTTGTCGTTGTCGTTGTCGTCGTCGTTGTCGTTGTTGTTGTTGTTGTTGTTGTTAATAATTAATTTTAATAATTAATTTAATAAATGCAATAGCTTAAAAAAATCAAAAACAAAGAAAATATTGGGTAAATCCATACCTTTCTATAATGAACCATGATGGAGATAATTTCAAGAGGAAATATGAAGCGCTGAAAAACTGTGGTGATGACAAATTTTACGAATATTTTAGAATGTCCGTATCAAGTTTTGAAGAACTGCTAACCAAAATAGCGCCTCGTATACAGAAGAAATACGTGTTCAGGAAACCTGTTGAGCCTATGGAAATGCTAGGCTTAACTATAAAGGTGCGTACAGACCATGTAACAATGTTATATAACATTGTTATTTAACACTACAAATGTATGTAAAATGTTATATAAAACTAGCTGACACGTGCCCACTTCGTTGGGCAGTATTTCGGCTAATATGTATGATATCTTTATAATTTATAGCCTATAGCACTCACGGATAATGTAGCTTTCTACCAGTGAAACAATTTTTTAAATCGGTTCATTACTTCCGGAGATTGCCCCCTACATACAAACTTACAAACAAATGTTACCTCTTTGTAATATTAGTATAGATGACCACACTATGAAAAATGTTATATAACAATGTTATATAACATGTTATGTTACATAGTCTGTACGCACCGTAAGGTAAGAAATAAAAGAAATTATTTTAACTTATTTATTCTTATCATAGATTTTTTTTTTATGTAGACATACGTATGACTACATACATACATATGTATACACTAGCAACAGGAACAGGATACGTCTTTCGCGGTCCATATCAAATCGTAACTGTAATTTTTATCTTTGGATACACTTACTGAACATAGGGTACGTGCCGGTACACGAAGCCGTAGCGCGGCACGGCGCCGCGCCGCCGCACGGCGCACGGCGCCGCGCCGGAGACATGGGGCCACGCCCTAAGGGTATGCTTTTAACTTTGTAACCAAAACAATGTTATAATTTCAGCGAGATACCGGGGCTCCAGCAGTCAGTGATGGCATTCTATGGGGCCTGGCATCATGGGGGATTAGGAAACTGTAAGTAATGTTGTAAATTGAACTCTAATGCTTTAGAGACAGATTCTGGTTTTCGGAGAAATTCCTATAGATAGTAACGTATTACTTAGCATTCATACGACGGTTTAGCCACAGTTTAGCATCCTGTTCAGGACTTTTCTGGTTTGGAGGGTACTTTTCATCAAAAAGGTGCTAAAGTGTAAATGTAAAGTGGTAGATGGTTATATCAATGGGTAGATGGCATAATGAAAATGATTGTTCAGACTGACCTTTTACTTTCGGTTTTTTTTTCGCGACACTTTATGATTGATTTCAGTGAAATTTTGTAAACATCTACAAGTTGCTAGTAAACAAAATAAAATCTCTATTCCAGGTGCGGCACAGAGCGCTACCCAGCAGTATTCTCCTACCTGGCATCACACTCCAACATGGACTTTATAATAAACGCGACACACTACCTCATGTCCGACAAGAGACAATATCCCTTCGCTGACAGATACCCTGGCAGCCTGATGGAACGTGGAAAATGAATGTCTTAATCTAATAGTAAACTTTGTTCTACTTAGTATTTCTTTTGTCTTTTATCCCAACGAACATGATAATAGTGTAATCCCGGTACGGCACATTTTATGCAGAACTTCGGGTGGGCGGGGCGTACTAAAGCAGGTAACGCTCACAGTGCAGCATATTTGTGCGCGAACATTTTCACTAAACAGAGTTAAACTATATTGTGTCGAGTCCGCTGCTCGCATGTGCGCGCACTAAAGTATCCAGATACTTTTGTGCGCGCACACCTGTATACTTTTGACCAGAGCGAACATTTGAGGCGTATACCGGTGAAATGGCATCTTAAGGGTAACCATGTCAATAACTGCTGTTGCGTCTTCGTTGGCAAACGATTGCATTTCCCTGATGCTAGTATTTCGCATTCCTATGATTTCAAATATTGAGAAAAAGTATAAAACACTAACCTGGATGGGCAGTGCCTGCTGAACTCAGGACTTCTGAGCCGACTAGCATGGCGAGAATCCAATACACTTCACATAATCACTTGTTTTCACTTCACACTGAGGGTTTCGTGTACCAGGCAATCAGTTCATAAAGAAGCTTAGCGGAGTTTCCGACAATAATAGTTCTCACTGTTGCCACGGTAAGGCACTGGCTCGCCAATTTTAAATTACGAACGGAACTATTTGGATTTTTGCATAGTTGAGCTTTCTCATGACGCGATACTATATGCGATTTATCTGCGATGATTGGTTTGTATCGCAGACGATTAGCAACTGAAAATTCTAAGTCGGTACTTCTACATTGACGCTCCCAATACTTATAAAACTTGCGGTTGTCTGTGGGTAGATAGAAAAAAATCAGGCTTGCCACGAGTCACGACGACTTCATTCAGTCGAGTTGCATCATTATGTCGTAGTAGTAAGGAAGATTTTTACTTCTAGCTGGTCGTCATCGTCGCAAATGAAATCCCAAAACAGATTTAGCTAACCTTCATCTGTCAACTCTCACTAACTTTTATGTAACGTGAAAGTTGTATCGAGGAGTCATCTAATCAACTTACGTGTTTATTTTTCCTAGGCTTACAGTACCTAATCCGTCAGTACGTTACGATCAAATAAAACAAATTGTTCAGTATATGAGCATAATATTTAATATTTTCTTTTTCAAAATTGTAAAACTCACATTTTGAAATTGCAAAATTATAACTAAATTCTCATATCGTTAATAGTAACAATCGCCATTTTGTAGTTTTTTTTTCACCATTTTGTATTTCTCTCAAACTAATAGATAATAATAATTGTAAACCATTTATACATCTCTAATAATAATATATTTTAATGTCTAACAAATTCATTTTCTCAACGTATTACCACCATTTTCGTTTTTTATCGTTATCCCAACATCAACTTTCACGTATTTCTAATCAACTTTTTTATAATTCTAAACATACTTTTTACATTTTTTCCATATACAATGACTACAGCTTTCTTTCGTCGCACCGAGTGTCCATTTTAGAAAAATATTGGAATGACTTTTTCGAAAACAAAAATAAACTAACCCTAAAATTAACCTTAACTCTGAAAATATTATAATTATAATAAGTAAAATTAATCTGCAATTCCACGTACCATACATAATTCAATTACGAAAAATCAATTCGTTTCTTTGGCAATTTTTGTATTCAAAAGTGAATTTACAATTTTATTTTAAACTGGCGTTAAGCTTTAACACTATTGAGAAAAACTGGCAAAGTTGAGAAAATATTATACATTATTTGCAGAATTCAAACAGTTTCCACCATTGTAGAAAAACACCATTCTCATTATAGGACAGCGAGGGATGACGTCAGAGAATCCTGGCTCGCTATTGGTCAAACAAACCGTCAAAGAACGTTCTACAGTGGTCGCAACATTTGAAATTATGAAATCAGTAGCAACATAATAAGCGTTTATGTGACTTTAATTATTCTATTGTAGTTATCTTGTTTAATCTTATTAATTAACGAAATTACATTATAGATTACAAAAATCGAATAAAACTGGCCAAAATGTAAAACTAAACTATAGTAAAGTTAACAACAGAAATAACATTACGAGGTATTATCCAAATCCACTTTTTGCTCAACGAAATTATTTTAGGCCAAAATAGAAACTTTAATGATTGAAAAATAGGTTTTTAATTTTATTTTTCTTGTAGAAGTGGAATATTTTTGTACACTGTAAGCAAATAACTTATATTACACCTTACCTAAAGTACTTGAACATCCAAGTACGTCTATGGTAACAAACAGAAGATATAATAAATCGTCCATTGTACTGAGCAAAGCGAATAATGAATAAAAACTAAAATCTATTTAGAAAAGAAAACTTAGCAAAAATATTTTGGATGGAGCCGATATCAATATATAAGAAGCTTAGATATAATCTTTTATTTAAATAAAAAGAAGTTTAAAATTATAAATATATTAATCATTGTAAAGCTAGAGCGCTATTTTACAAAACAACAAATAAATTCGTGCCTCTTATTTACTAAAATGCCATTTCAACCTAAATTATTAACTTTGGGTTGACTTCGAAGCTGTGACAAAGAAGATTGCCTAAAACTCATTAAAGAATCTCACAAGAAAACCTTTTTAAATATAGGGTTAAGTACGAGCACCTACCCTCAACATCTCTTTTTAAAAACCGCCACTTTATGACATATTATATGACAGCTGTCAATTAACCTTTTATCAGAGTTCTTGAAAGATTTTTATTGATATTATTTTCAGCTACGGTTCGATCGAAGTCACCCGATCAAGATATAAGATGTATTTCGTACTCCAAATATTTAATAGCCGCCTTTTTTCAAGCAATTTCGATGAGATAATCGATATACTATTCTATAAATCGCACCAGGCAAGAAATCGTTTTTTTTTTATTAACCTAACGCTAGAGACTCCCTGATTTTTTTCTCTTATAATCTAAATATACACAAAAATAATTTTGTACTCTCCCAACGAGTTTCAAATGGCAACATTTAGATTTTTTTTACAATAATTATGGCAGCTTTGTACGATCGCCGAAATAGACTTCTAACTTGGCAACCCCGCCGACATTTACAAAATAGTTCTCAATTTTTAATTATTCGTTTAATTTTGTGAATGTAGATGGGGTTGTCTAAGAGTGCGCACACGCTTGTCGAATCACTCATTAGTGTGTAGGCGTACCGAGAAACAGATAAATAATGTAAACAACTAGGTTGATACCCACTGTCGCAAGTGTGTGCACATTCTTAGATACATGTATCGGATTAGGCGCACAATGCCACATTCGCAAAATGACATTTTCAAATTTCGCAAAATGCCACATTCTCAAATTGTCATATTCCGAAAACGCCACATCGCAAAACGTCACATTAGCAAAATGCCATTTTCGCAAAATGTCATATTCGCAAAATGCCACGCAAAATACCATTTTCGCACAATGTCAAATAATCAAACATTAGACATTTAGATATTCCACTCCGAGATTTGTTTGATCTTAGATTTTAGACTTGATTAAGCAAATCCTATAATCAATGTTGCAAATTAATTTACCCCAAAGGTACCATGGTGCATGCGGAAAAATACTTTGATTGAGTCATGATTCTAATTGTTTTTCTGACATTAATTATACAGGCTGATCCAGGCCAGATGGATATATTGTTTTTTATATAGTCGGCCTAGGGACCTGTTTGTACCCCGCCTGGAAAAAAAGTCGCTTGTCACCCGTTATACAATATATGATTTTTTTGTAATATTAGAAATCTCAACACTTTTAATGTTTTCATGATTTTTATTTACTTTTTAAGTGAAAAATCATATAGTGTTTTTATTTTAGGTGCTTAGACATTGCGCTCTCTCAGAAAGAAAAAAAATCTGACTGATCTGCAAATTTGAAGTGCATTTAATTTCATATCAATGCAAGAATAATTACTTTCCTTGAAATCGACAGATTTTTCGTAAACTCCAACTAAAATAAAAAAAAAACTTTTTTCTTTTTTTTAATTTTCCTGGCGGGGTTCAAAATAGAGTAAAGTAAAGAGACTACCTTCAAAAAAATTTATATTCATTTGACCTGGACCACCCTGTATACTGTATGATATATCATTGTATTACACTGTTGCATCTAATCATTATTAATGTTTAAATTGTTAAAAAAAAATTAAGAATGAGCGAAGGAAAATAAAATTAGTGTAATGACAATAAGACTATTTGTTATCCTATTATCGACATACCTAAATAGTATTTCAGTTTAAATTTTTAATTTATTTTATGTTAAAATAAATGAAAATGAATAAATAATGAGATTAAATACGTAATTAAATTAGTTTTATTTTTATTCATAAATCATCGGCCTAACTTTTAAATATGTCATTTTGAGAATGTGTCATTTTGAGAAATGACATTTTGCGAATGTGTCATTTTGCTAATGTGGCATTTTGCTAATGTGGCATATTGAGAAATGACATTTTGCGAATGTGTCGTTTTGCGTCACTATGTCATTTTGCGAATGTGGCATTGTGCGCCTAATCCCATCATCAGTGGATAGACTCGTAATTCTACTTAATAATTTGGACAAATGCAGTATGTTGGCAACACTAAAAATTTATATAACAAGCACCGTATTATAGGATCAATAATGTTGCCAGCATATTAATGTTTTGTAACGTAAACTATTTTTGTAATTGTGTATTCTACTTATTTCGGGTATATTGTTATTTAAGCGATGTGTGAAACGTCTATTAAAAAAATTGAATTAATCTATGATGGGATGAAATGACCAGGTACTGGCCAAAGACAATTTCCAAAATTGGAGATTCTTAAACACCAATTACTGGCCACCTCAACGCAGTTACTGTAACTATTGACAAAAATTCCGGATACCTATTTAAAATGTAACACGTAGAAACAATTAAAAAGTCGTCGTTAGTAAAATTGGCATGATTCAGTCACAAATTTTAAATTTGAGAGTTTGCAATTCGCAAACCGTTCCACGAAGTCCATTTCGAAAATTCCGAAACAATCCGAACGTTTTATTATCTGTGCATTAATAATAATTTATTCCATACAATAATTTGACATCAATTTAACCCCGAAACACTCAGAAAGCCACTCAATTTAGTCCAAAATCACTATTTTCACGAGCACAGATTAAAAATATCCAAATTTAAACCCGAAGACATCTGTTAAGGGTTTGGCCGTATCCTAGGGTTGGTTTAGGAGGAGAGCTTCGAGCTCATCGGCGGAGCGGAGCAGAAAGGCTGCTGACTCACGGTAGCCGGTTATGAGCTGTCGAACAGCTCCTACCTCAGCTCCTGACAGCTTGTGAGAGAGCAGTTGTGGCTTGGTCTGGCTGGAAGCTGTGGAAGCTGCCAGCGATGATGGAGTGGACGTTCCGTGGAGGGAAGTCGGTGTTGAGCTCTTCAGTGATAGATCTGTTGGCGCTGGAATTCAATAAAATCAACATTATTGACAAGCTAATAAAAGTAAAGAAGAAAAATAAGAACCATGACAGAAACCTTGGAACAGGTCATCAAACAATTCTATCAAGACTTTTGATGTTTTGGCAAATTGTATCTTATCTAAATACTTTTAAAGCTGACTTTAAATGAGTTTGATACAGAAATTCAAGCCTGACGATAAGTTTCCAGATTAAGGGAGGTTTAAACATTATTTCTATGGATACAAAGAAGTGCAAGATTTAAACCTATCGCAGGAAGGAGAGACAGGATGGACGTTAGATCGATTTTGTTTGTTTTGTTATCTTTGATGGTAACCGGGCCTAAAGAACACTCTAGTACAGTCGGTGTCCATCATTGTACGACCCATCTTATTCGGCAGAATAATGTTAAAGTGGGTCAAGTAATGCTGGCCATGTCGAATATATTAAGTTCTGGCTTCGAATAAATAAAGTCGTTAACGTAGATGCTACCAACCTGAGAGGCTTGCCGGGAAAGTGTGCGTGTGGGCAGCCATAGCCGACAGCAACGCGCTTTGATAAGCCGCCATCGCTGCGTTCACGCCTGCTCCTAGGACAAAAATACATTAGTGTAGATACGGTTCTATACATTACAATAATATTGGAAGAAGAAATCGAATCAAGAAGGATGAAAAAGTACAATAGAAATTGTTAATCAGTTTTTCGAATTAGTGCGGACATCAACTTTTCCCTGTGTAATTTTTTTTTCAATCGAAAATGAACCTTCTTCCTTCACGTATTTTGTTTAATGACATTTGCTTTAATGGCATTGACAGGAGGTTTAGCGTTTTGAAACAACCGAAAAACAAAACTGAAGGCAGACGTTAGTTCCGATTAAGGCCACGCGCCAGAAGAACCATGCAACACTATGCCTAGACTGGAATTCAACTGAGGATCTCTGTTTTCTGTTTTTTTTTTTATATTTAAAATAACATGGAAGTCAGTTTTCTATTATTGCTTGAGTCTTTCTTATTACATTTTTTCAACACTTCGGGTTTGTACTCACCGGTTGGAGGCAACGCAGTCAAAGTGGAGAGTAGAGCGCTACTGGTCAGCGCTGATGATGCAGGGTTCGGGTTTGAACTGAAACGTAACAATGCTCCGAGTTAGATATGATGTCCTGGTAGCAACAATATTAAGCGATCCTAAAGAGGCATTATTTACATTATGGAAGCCTACACGCAGTGGGTATCCCGAAGGATCCCGGGCTAAAATAGTGATTTATGTTAATGATGATTTGCTCAATTAAAATGATGACTTACTTTTGTCGCCCGAAAGTCTGTGGAGTCCCAAACGTATTTGGGAATGACGGTCTGAATAGCGGAGCTGGCGATGACGCTGGGCTGCAAATTGAAACAGAATCCAATAAGCAAAACTGCGACAGTATTATGAACTTCTCGTCTTAAAGTACCAGGGCACCATAACTCACCTAGCAGTCTTACTGCCAGCGTTTCCATTAGCGTTATCCAGCTTCAAGTTATTGTTGTTTAGCAGAGGATTATCCATCGTGGGGCTCGCTGATGGCCTAGTAGTATCTGCAGCTGCCTTGCTGTGACCAGCAGTGGCCAATGATGTGGTCGACGTGGTCGTGGCTGGTGTAGACGCTGGGCTGCTGATGGCTCCACTGTACAAGCTCAAGAATGAAGAAGCAACCGCTGAAGTGGCTGTGGTGTCGATGGCCTGTGAAAGATGGTGTAAAGAAATCAACTAGGGGAACAGAAGCCAAAGAACAGTTCAGCTTTGTTTGTGAAAATCGTACCCTAGTTAGAAAAGAAGGGGGGGATATTTTTAGAAGAATCCATACAGTTTAAGTTAAACAATGAAGGTGTGAGAAAAAACTGGGGTAAATATGAAGTTGGGAAACAACACAAAAAGGAAACTTTCTGACATTTATGTGTTTGTTACTGTTCCAAACCACTTCGAAACCACTTTTCAACAACACAAAAAACATTTCAAAGAAAAGTGTTCGAGGACACTGACGGAACGGAGAATCTAGGAAGACAACCTACTACTTACTTAGGTGAACAAAAAAGATTATTTAAATGACGCAAAACTGCCTAAAGTGAAGAGATTTTGAAGATACCTATACTTAACATTAGGTGGCTAAATATTGTAGAAGAAAACACTAATTCGGAGAACCAATGACAATCTTGAAAAAGCATCGCGTAAAACACTTGTTTCCTAAAAATCTTAGAGCTTTCTGAAGTCTGACCCTAAGATCGAGGCCTCAGCAACTGAATGCCATTCTTTGTTCTAGAACTCACCATGGGAGTGGGTACCGTCGGCATAGGCTGACTCACGGGATCAAGTCCGAGACGCATGCGCTTAGCGTTCAGGCTCTCGTTCTCGCACGCTTGAGCCAGGATGTGCTCCGCCTGAACTGATGTCAGATGTGCTGGAGTGGGCCGCACCTGAACAAGGGGGAGAAATTTAGTAATGGATTAGATTGGAGTTGAAGGATGTCCTTCCCTGCTAGTTTTCTGACCACAGTCATTTCTAAATACTATTTGAAAGAGAAGAGAGGCTAACAGGCGGGTTTTTTTAATTGAACCATGAGGTTGACGTCTAGGTGCATGTAACTGACTACCTACATAAGAAATCTGGATTCTTTTAACATAAAACTTGAAAAAAGAGTTAACTAAAATTGAAACAGGTTGTAAAACAGAACACCGTATTAGTGGACAAAAGATATAGCCCCATTAAAAGTTAAACTAGCAGAGTAAACTTACACAACACTTTTTAAAAGTACCAAGGTAACATGAACAAAATGGAGATCGGACCCTCACCGCAGTATCCCAGGCGTTGCCAGAGCCCGGTGTACTTCCTCCATTGCCTGACGTCGGTATCTCTCCTCGAACCTTCTTGTTCCGTCGGCAGCTTTTCAAATAAGTTCGAATCCTCTTTCGGGCGCGCTCGGCAAACTCCGGAAACTGTCGTGTGCATGAATCGATGATGGCCTGGATCTTCTCTTTAGGCTGCTTGGATATGGGGACTATCCTGTCCAAGTTTTCGTCTACGAAGAGGCGGACGAACATCTGTGAAGGAATTTTGAAATGTTTTAGAGAAAATATACAAATATCTGCAAGTTGGTGGAACAGAGCTGCCGATGATGAGGAAAAGTTTTCAATGGGCTGAATAAAATGGTTTTTGTATTTAACCTGATGCTGTTGTTTGGTTTCCCATAAAGGCTTTGCCAAACATAAAGAATTCAGACCTTGCCCCACACTGGTAGAAACTCATAAACTCACATCAGATACACCCAGACCCGGAACAACTACTTGCAGGTCATATAAATATTAGTTCCGTGCAGGGATCGAACCCGCGACACGCTGCGCAGCAGTCGATCGCTCAGCCACTACGGCAACCGTGTCGTCACATATAATTATGTAAGTCTGCCCGTTAGGGCATGCGGACAACGAGTAAAGGGCAACTCGCTGTCCGACCATGGACCATGCCCGGGTCGACGGCGCGTCGTGTTCCACGCACGCCTCAAAGAGCGTCAGCAAAAATGACGGGGCCCCCTCAGAGGGCCAAAGCCTGCCGGGGTCGCGGGATTTTATTTCCTCACCGTGACCCCGGAACATAAAGGGCTATTGAAGGACATCGTGGATTTTAGTCAGTACAAGTCTGACAGTCCCTCCCGCCCTGCCCGAGGTGGGAGGACTCATTTGATGATTTTACAACGCAAAAAAAAAAAAAGTCTGCCCGTTAAACGACCGACGATGTAAGCGTGGCGTGTTTTGTGTTACGACTTGCTGCCCGCCAAGCTTGCTGTTTTAATATCTGTAGCTTTGGATATTAATCAAAATAGCCGCAAAATTGTCACTTTACATCGTTGCCATGGCCGTAGCTTTGACTTTTGGGTTCAGTTCCCAGTCTAACTAGATAAGAGCGAAGTATTTCGCACTGAGGCCTGAGCGACCGTAGCCACCAATCCAATTACGAGCCGATACCGATAGCCGATATAACGTCCGTCGCTAATTCGCTTTGCTTTCCGATTTTAAAATGATTGAAAGAAACTGTTTATTTTTATAAGAACTTTGTTTTTTTTTATGAAATATAAATGTTGGTAGGTTTTCGTTGTCTAATAAAAATAAAAGTATCTGAAGTTAATAGAAGCTTTAATACGATTAGTAATGAAGTTTCCGTCACCACTATAATGTAGAAAGCAAGCTAAAATTTGCCTTCATCTACAATTTCCCTTAAATATCCACAATAATTGTTCTGGCTAAAAAAATGTGGACCTGATAAGCCTGCAAATAGGTAGCTAGAATTTATTTTATTTCTCGAAGACTCCCTCTAATCCTTCTGCGTCAAGTTTTTTTTCTATACCAGGAATCAAGCCATTCAGAGAACTTTTAGCCATATCAAATAATCTCTACTTTTACATACACCCGTACACTGATAGGCAGTACTCACGTTAAAAGCCTTCAGCCGCTCCGGATCATGGTGCTGGGGATCTACTCTGTCGTCTGAGTCATCATCGGAAGCCCCGCCGTCATCATCATCCTTGGTGCGGTCTGATGATGAGGTCTCGTCGTGGGTGGAGGCTGGTTCAACTCCTGGTGTCACTGAGCCCACGTGGATTGGACTCTGTGAGGTACAATTTTGGTTAGTTTCTGATTGCAGATAATGTGGTAATAAGGAATCTAGATTTGTAGTGGCAAATAAGTTCCTGTATGCATCCTACTTTTCTACTTTATTTTTTTATTTTACTAGCGTAACATGTAGAATGCAAAGCATTAGATATTATTAAAACATCATTGTTGTACAATATTGACACTGATAGATTATAAACAAGATTAAAATCAGCTGATTACGTTCAACTGAACTAGTGATATTCGCCCCTAATGGATACTTAAATGAACACTCGATTTAAATAGGCGAATTTTTAGACTTAGACTTCACTGAAGACTCCTTTTGGTATATCAGGGGAACATAAATTAATAGGTAGATGAAACGCTGCTCAACCTTAAAACTCACCGAGTGGCCAGTGGCCAAAGGGGTTGGTGGCTTCGTAGGCTTGCTGCCCAGGCCCAAAGCACTATGGTATGAGGCCCATAAATCCGCCATACTGTCTCCTCCGCTCTCCGTAATGTCACCGTTGCGGCCTGAAAGTACCAGGAGATTAGATTGCAACAGGAGGTTCGGGAAACTAGGAAAATATTGGAGATTGAATTTTTTGCTTTCGTTCTGTTGTTTTGTTTGATTGAAAGAATGAATTCCGTTTCTTTAGGAAGTCGAAGTCTTGTTCTAAAACAAGACTTCGACTTCCTAAAGAAACGGAATTCATTCTTTCAATCAAATAACTTGTATCCCACAAACACAACTTGTAAAATATTAGTTGCTCACAAACAGCCTAAGCTGTTTGGGAGCAACTAATATTTTACAAGTTGTGTTTGTGGGATAAAAGTTATTTTCTTTTTTTTTTAACAGTTGTAATAATTAACTCGACAACTTTTATAATACACATTGACATAGACATTATGTTGCTTCAATATCAATTTATTTTCTTTTTTACATTTACAAAGACAGATTTTTACAAATTTTAACATCCGTGAACACGGCAGTGCTGGAACCAAGTCGAGCAAAAAAAAGCGACGCGGGCGTACCATCCTTTTCTCTAATAGCCCAAGAGCCCGTGAACCCCAGACCTACGTTATTTTATAAAGGCTGATAGTTTGTCAGCGGTTGCTCCCAACACTGGTAAGAACGATGACCATTTATGGAGTTTAGGTTATGGTGGCTTTGGCAGGTAAACGGTACTAAAGATGCGTAAAATATAAGTTTACTTACATCATAGTATAAAAGCTGATTTTTATATATAATACTCGGGTAATAAGTAGATGATGTTTCCTCATCAGCCAGACACTTCTCATGGTGGCAACCCCTTGCCAGACACCCTTAATGTTTACGAAATTATAAGTTTGACTTACGTTATAGTATAAAAGCTGATTTGTTTAAATAATACTTGGGTAATAATATGTAGATGATGTTTCCTCATTAGCCAGACACTTTTGATAGTTCCAACCCCTTGCCAGACAAACATTGTAAATAGCCCAGTCAACGGATGTTCAAAACAAGGTATAGAGGGAAAGTCTTGGAACACAATTTTTGACTACGCAACTTTGTTTCGACTAGTTAGGAGGAGAACATATTATCGAAAATCCCCATCCCTAGCCCTTGAGCTAAGGGGGAGGGAGGGGTTCGTGGTACCACTTTTTGGTTTTTCGCTTATATCTCGGAAAGTCGGAAACCATGGGTCCTAGCGACATAATACATATGAACAAAATAAAGCTGAATAAATACTCTATAAGTTTAATCCAGTAAACATTTCCAGGTCTTATTTAGTTTTCGAGATATCTGCTCTTGAAAGTTTGTAATATTGGTTAAAATCATTTTTAACTCTTTGCATGTGGAAAGTTGTATTTGATGTCGCCAAAGATCCAGAAAACAGCATCAGTGTTTCAGACCTTCCAAGTTGCGCAGAATGTCATTTTAATTTATATTTTAATTTATATTAGGTACATTACAACATAAGTCGTATTTCGTTACATTCGAGTCGTTTTATAAGATTTGACCCAATTCTGTTGCCCAGATATTATCCTTCTTATACAATGAAATTATCCTAACATGACACTAAACCAAACAGCATCATAAAAAAATAAATTATTTTTTTATTCATACTCATTTTACACACATTTAAGAGTACTTTGGATCCAAGAGCGAGCGAAGCGAGTTTGGGACTTGGGGCACCCCGACTCGGACAGGTTAGGTTCGAAGGGGATGGCGGGGTCTACATACAAATTTTTATGGACACCTCGCACTTGATCAAAAATTAAATATGCTAAAATTGTTTACATTATAAAAAGCTAAAGGTTCCTAAGATCGTTTTTCTGTAGCTCTTATGGAAGCGGATTTCTCCTTATTGGTCAACTTAGAATCAAAACCCTGTACATGTACCTACCTAATATGTAATTGTAATCTAGAATGAGTTTCTGAGCTGTTTTTACTGCTCCCTCGGTGGAAGGAAGACAAAAAATATCAAGCTTGATGGTGGCTACCGCGAATTCAAGAATTTGTTATAACTTTGTGAGCACTGTAAGAGACCCTTTTAGCTGGAAACTCATATCGCCTCAAGATGCAGGTTTCACTTGGCTTAATTCATTGTAGGTGATAAAGGGAGGGTCTGAAAAGACTGCTCATGCTTTCTGGACCTTTAAAATTGGCGATATGAAATACAACTTTCCAAATGCAAAAAGATAAAAATGATTTTTCACAATATTACAGACTTTCAAGAGCAGATAGCTCGAAAACTAAACAAAACCTGGAAACATTTATTGAATAAAAAATTATGGGGAATTTATTCAGCTTTTATTTTTTTCATATACATTATACCGCTAGGACCCATGGTTTCAGACTTTCCGAGATATAAGCGAAAAACCAAAAAGTGGTACCTACGAACCCCTCCCTCCCCCTTAGCTCAAGGGCTAGGGATGGGGACTTTCGATATGTTCTCCTCCTAACTAGTCGAAACAAAGTTGCGTAGTCAAAAATTGTGTTCCAAGACTTTCCCTCTACACCTTGTATTGAACATCAGTTGACTGGGCTATTTACAATGTTTGTCTGGCAAGGGGTTGGAACTATCAAAAGTGTCTGGCTAATGAGGAAACATCATCTACATATTATTACCCAAGTATTGTTAAAACAAATCAGCTTTTATACTATAACGTAAGTAAACTCATAATTTCGTGAACATTAAGGGTGTCTGGCAAGGGGTTGCCACCATGATAAGTGTCTGGCTGATGAGGAAACATCATCTACTTATTACCCGAGTATTATATATAAAAATCAGCTTTTATACTATGACGTAAGTAAACTTATATTTTACGCATCTTTAGTACCGTTTACCTGCCAAAGCCACCATAACCCAAACTCCATAAATGGTCATCGTTCTTACCAGTGTTGGGAGCATCCGCTGACAAACTTTCAGCCTTTATAAAATAACGTAGGTCTGGGGTTCACGGGCTCTTGCTCTATAAGCAGTTCATGCCATTTTCGATCTGCATATTACTTGTGCCCGTTTGTTGACTATAAGCCCCCCTGTACTTGGCATTTTAACGTAACTAACAAATTTCGGGGGAACTACGGGTACCTTGTTGTTGTACTAAAGTACAGGCTATCTAATTTTCAGGTACAATGTAGTTGACCTTAGTGCATCTAATTCCAAGGTCTCATAAACTCGTGAATGCGCTCGACAGCGTAGTTTTAGTATTGCACGTACCCGTAAAAGACGACAATAGTGATGGGACATGGCGGTTTTACCATCTGTGGTTTTACTCGACTATCTTTAAAAGAGAGGAATCGAATTGTATGACTATCTATCTATCTCTTTCCTGTAAGACCTAAATAATTTATAAGAGGAAAGGAGACCTGTCTTCCAAATCTATAGTAGACTCCAACGAAATCGAGAGCAAATAAAGTATATCAGCAAGATAATCAAATTATGATGACGATTCGTACATAACTTCTCCCGGAAACGGATAAAGGGTATACTATAATTGTCGAGAACATACAATACGTATTTAAAACTTTTATAGTGCCTTCGATACGATTCACTTTTTTTAAAACAAAAAAGGTAAATAAACTCCCCACATAATCCTGTGCAACACGGATCGGCTGCCAGGCGCTCAGAGCACGGTAGGAGCTAATTAATATTCCGTTCAAGTATTTTTTCACAACAAAACCTTTGTAGAAATGATACTTTAATTCTTGTGTTGAATCATTTTATTAGCAAATCTCTAGCTATTTTAGTAATAAAATGTTCAACAATTCCACTGAATGAACACTATTTTCTTGCAGTGGCTGAGCGACCGACTGTCTTGCTGCACGTCGGCGTCGGTTCGATTCCGGCATGGAACAAATATTTGTTTGATCTACAAGTAGCTGTTCCGGATCTGGATGTTGTGTTTTGTAAACGGGAAATAAATTGCATATCAAACAAATAATCGCCTATCAATACATACTCATCATTTATACTTATTCTTTTAACCGACTTCAAAAAAAGGAGGAGGTTCTCAATTCGTCGGAATCTTTTTTTTTACATCAAATAACTTCACTACAAATAAACTAAATGTTTAAGAAAACTCAAACTGCAGATTATTTGAAATTATAGATCAATATGACATTTCTTTTTTCCTCATAATGCAATACAGTTAAATTTATTTTTGTACAAAAATACTACATACATAGCATAAATACTGACTGCACAGCAAATTTCCGAGGCACTGACAAATAAAACATGTCGTAGAAACGATTGTGGGCACCCTGACACGGTTTTTTTTAAACCACCCAGAAATAGGAGCTACGCGAAGCGGTGCTCCGTCGACATTTTCTAAAATTTGTCATTTGTCATTGAATTGAAAATAAATTGTAGTGTGTTTAGTGATATATTGAGTTGAATATTTTGCTGTGCAATCAGTAATTTTGATGGGAATTCGGAATCTTCTTACATAGAAAAAGTATATTATTTGATTTGCGTTTAAATACTACCCGTTGTAAACGCTCCCACGACACAGGAGAAATTCCGCACGCAATATTACATTCATTTTTGGAATCACTAATTCCAAAAATTTATTAAGAATAAGAACAGAGCTTTTACAATTCAGCACTTTTGAATTCACCTACACTTTCATAACTGGGCTACAAAATTAGGAATTGTGTTTTTGTGCCTATATGTTTCTTTCATCGACGATTCTTATTTGTCATAATTCCAATCACGTACGTATTAGAGGTAAAACCGGCCAAGTGCGTGTCGGGCCACGCACAGTGTAGGGTTCCGTAGTTGCCCATCAAAATACTTATGCGAATTAACTAAACTGATTCGCTGAATTTAATTTTAAAAAGAAGAATTTTCAAAATCGGTCCAGGAGTCTTTGAGAAATCGGGGAAAATACATAAAAAAAAAGATTACGACGAATTTAGAACCTCCCCCTTTTTGAAGTAAGTTAAAAATAGTTGACGATAAAAACCTACCTATCCCCAAAAAACATACCGTAAAACATACCTATTAAAGCTGTAAAAATAAAATTGACAAACTTACATTTGCAGTTGAAGAGCATGTTCTCCGATACATTTTGTTTAGGAAAATATGTTATCCAAGTACATTTTATAAGTTGGTCGACTATTACTCGTAAAGTTGTAAAGCCTGCTTAGTCATGATAATTTTCTTTTAAACTTCGTTATATATACTACTATTGTGAATTTTCTCACACCCCCAAACATAACCGTTTAGCTGCTAGAGGGGGGGGGACACTCGAGTCGAGCAAAATTTAACACTTTAAAGCTTAATATTTCACAAACAAATTTTTTTATCAAAAAATTGTTAATGGAAACTATCAATATTTTTTAAAGACCTATTTAATGATACCCCACACTAAGGGGTACGCGAGAAAAAAAAAAACATCCCCACTTTACGTGTACAGGAGGTACCCTAAAAAAAAATATTTTACGAGATTTTATTTTACCACTTTTTCGGCACAACAAATCCGTATATTTACACCAAATTACAGCTCTCTAGGACTGTGCGTCTCTGAGCTAAACTGCGGACAGACGGACGGACGGACGGACGGACGGACATGGCGAAACTATAAGGGTTCCTTGTTGACTACGGAACCCTAAAAATGACAATAGTATTAATGGTATTGGTGGCTATTTTTTTGTAGAATAGACAAAGTAGTCTTACTTTGTCTATTCTACCAAAAAATAGACAAAGCCATTTTATTCATACTAATTCATAGTATGCAAATAAAATGAGTAGTTTTATTTTGCTACTCATGATGAAAATAATAAATTAGGTAATAATTTATTGACCAACATTTTACATTATATGAAATCTTGGTCAATTAATTATTTCATTGTTTTGCAATGTTGGTACTACTACTTATAATTTTCCTTGTCTGGCTTTCCAAAACTATAAAATAATAATTATGTGCTTATCAAAATAATGAGTGCGAATTACTACTGAGGTTTTATTGTGTCCTAAATTCTAGTCTTGTGTGTCCTAAAGTGTCCAGACCCAAAGCCCTATTATGGCAAAACTCTCTCAAATCACTTTTTTCTAAACTTTTTTTTTTGTATTGAGGACCGTGAGGCGTGATGATTAAAAAAAAACAATTGAATTCGCTTTTCGAATTGTGTGAGTTTACTTGGGTGAGATTTTCAAGTGAACTTTACAGGATGGGACTACAATCGTATTATTAAAGTTGTAGTTTTTGTCATTTATACAAGAATTTTAAAGGTAAGAACATTTGGCTGGTTCCACTAAAAACAAAGTTTTAGAGTATGCAGACCACTAGACATTAAAGCTACAATATCCCTAACGGCCAGACTTGAAAATAGATGATCTCAGCGTCTTGTAAGCAAGGGGCGGTAGCTACGAGGTATTCCTCGTAGCGCTCCCGTTTTGAAGCGCTCCTATCTAAGCGCTCCTGTTTCATTCCTCCAAGCGCTCCCAAAAGGAGCGCTTAGAGGAACGATTAAAAATATTAAAATTTATTTCCTCGAAGCGCTCCCACGTTTAAAAATAGGGAAAAGCATGAAGTAAACGTAATGAATTATATCGATATTTTTTTTTTTAAACTCATCATCGACATCGAAGTTGCTTAACCAAATTACGAAATTGAGAGAATAATATCATTTTGCTTTCAGCACTCTTATGTGTATGAGCGCAATACGTTACTGGGTCCCGGCTCTGAGCGGGTGATTATAGTCAGTAGGTGGTTTTAGTCAGTAAGAGTCTGACACTCTCTCGCCCCGCCTAGGACAAGGAAAGTCATTTCTACCATTGACGTAAAGGATAGACAACTCATTGCCATAATTCTACGAAAAACTTCCGACAAAACATTGAGGTGTGCGGGGAGGGGGGTAATAATGGGAAACATAATGGAAAGAAATCATAAGCTCTCTAAACAATAAAAAAATATGAATAGGTACATATGTCGGCAGAATATATTCATCTATTTGGTGGACTAAAGCAGGGTTTTTCAACCTTTTTATGGCAAGGGGTTCGCCCCTTAGTATGAAGAAATATTTCGCGACCCCCTACCCGATGCTTTTTTCAAGCATTCAATTTTGACGGCCCGGTTAGCAAAGTGGCTGAGCGATTGCACTGCTGCGCTGCGTGTTGCTGGTTCGACTCCTGCAAATATTTTTATGATCTACAAGCAGTGGCGTAATTTAAAATTGTCGGCGCCCTGGGCCTGTACAGCTTGCCGCCCCAAAATTTAAATTAAAAAACTCTAGTGCGAGTAATTGTGCACCGACATTTCCACACCGCCTTCTAGAAGAAAAACTTAAAGCAGGAGTATACACTCATTTTGTACTACAAATATAAATTTTTAAGTTCGTAAACGGTAAGAGTACGCTCGCTGCGTAGTTCATTTTTCAATAGTAGTTTCCACAAAAGCATTATTGAAAAATGAATTATGTATGAAAATCGAGGTCATTAGGTCATGGAAACTTAAAACATATTTTCAAGAGCGAGCGCAGCGAGCTCGAAAATTTATAGATTTCTGGACTATGAAAAGCCAAATCTACAAAGAAGATTGAACGCAGAGTTAGTACTCTAAAAGTTAAACGTTTCCGTAGTACGACAGAACAAGTTTTAATCTAAAAGCGAGATAAAAAAATTAAAGACTTGAAGAGTGAGCGCGGCGTGTGACAATAAATCTACTATTTCTACACCAACATAAGACAAGTTGTCATTGAAAAGTGACCTAAAAAAGTTGACTTCTTTTTACCTTCACAAGCATACCCTTCATTAATGGGCGAGCGTAGCGAGGCGGAAAAATGTTAGCATATTAAATTGAAATAGAGCTTGATAAATGTAAGGTTCTCAACTTTTAACAACTCCTCTAGAGAAGCTTCGCGACCCCCCTGAAGAGGCTTAGACCCCCCAGGGGGTCGCGACCCACAGGTTTGAAAAACCCTGGACTAAAGGATTTACAAAAAAAATACTAAACCCGTGCGAAGTCGGGACGGGCCGCTAGTTGTATATTATAACAATGTGTTCTACTTATTATCGATAATTTCAGTTAGTATAGTCCCATCTCTATCCGAAAGTTAATAATGGGAGCGCTTCGAGGAAATAAATTTTAATATTTTTAATCGTTCCTCCAAGCGCTCCTTTTGGGAGCGCTTTGAGGAATAAAACAGGAGCGCTTAAATGGGAGCGCTTCAAAACAGGAGCGCTACGAGGAATACCTCGTAGCTACTGCCCATCATTTGATTTCCCTTAGTCGCCTTTTTAAGAATAGGGTGGCAACAAACCGTATAACACAGATTCTATAGAATTGATTTTTATATTTAGAAGGGGAAGAAAATTGGCAACAATATAACAGCCAATTGATTTAGATCTCTATATTGAATTTTAGTTAATTAAAGCACGCATACCGATTAGCACGTCTCAAACCAAGCTACTAGGAAACCAAAGGTTTGAAGAGATATCCTATAACAGTCCGAGAAGCGTCCAGGTTTACCCCCTTTCTGCATCAAGCAACTACCTTGCGATTGCCTTTTCACATGTTTCAGTGTTAACCTTACCATCAGATGTTACAAATAATGGTTGTAATACTCGATTTATTTCTACGTTTAAGTAATTCACATCTTATACTCATAGTGCACTCTCATTTCGAAGGTTTTTTTCAAGTCCCATCATCGAATGTTATAGGGGAAGAGCCAGTGGCGTATAGCTAGGCGGGAGCGAAGTGGACCCTAGTTCCCGGCCTCGTGCCTGGCCTGGAGGGGCGAGGCCCCTGGCCTCGCCCTTTATTAAAGGACATAATGATTTGTATCATTATGAAAATGAATAGTTATGTTGGATTGAATATTAATTTGTCACAAAGTAAAATAAATGAAAATAAAACAACGGGTAGGGTCATGAAAAAGATCGAAAAACTCTGTTCATTCTATTCTAATCTATCTCGGGCCAAAATTGTCTTCCATTTTTTTATCACATTTAATAGCATTACTAAGACAATATGGGGTGGCCATTAAAGTAACGTAGTTTTTTAATATTCACTTATACAACATGATCTTTGAATTGAATTCAAGAAACCTTCTATAAAAAAGCCATTTGCTAGTTCATATAGCTTTTACATGTGGTTGCTTATTTATTTTATTAGTCTATTAACGGTTAGGTTTGTTCACCTTTAAAGTGCTTGAGGCTGGATTCTGGATACATGGGTCTATTTTTAAATACAAATATATGATGAAAGCTCTCGTGTAGCAAGTGAACTTATTTTAGGATAAATGAATATTCGAAGTAACTTCTTATTTCAGATTTAGAATATACATATTTTCATCTACATTTAGGGCCACGAATTACCAGGTGATCATAAGTTCAAATTAGTGTGTGTGCACACAATTTTGGTCAGCGAACGCTTGTCTCTTTAAAAATAAGTTTGCAATGTGTTTGAAACTAAACATAACTTGAATGTGCGATGCGGTGGTCGGACCACTTATAAACATAAATTATGTATAAAAGGAGTTGCCTACACGCCTAGACACGCTTGATTATCTGTCATCATGATGAATGCATGACATTCGACGGGTCACACCTAACGTGACGGACTGACAGGTGCTCACACCTACCTCATTCTCAAGGGAAATAATGTTACAGAAAAAATATACTATTACTAATTCAGAACACGTTGTTACTAATTTACGAACTATTTGAATAATCGCAATCTTTGATTCGAATAAAAAGTATTAGGAGTTGCTTCGTTCAAAAACAACTCATTAAATTCCCACTTACATACTAATACAAAACGATAATTTCACTACATCATTTAATATTCGCACAGTTAGTTACCAAGCAGTTACCAAGGCGGCAGAAATTAATGAGGGCCTACAGAACGCAAGGGGCCGGTGCATCTGCCTCTAAATGTCAACCTGAACAAGCCCCCTTGCCTATAAATAATTTGAGAAGGTGCCTACATCGCTTGCGCCCCTAGTACTCTCGATATGGCTTCGTGTAATAAAAATAGCCGATGCGTTCCAGTCGACGTGGAAATTATGCAGTCGATAAAATATTCGGATGACAAGAAAAGTGGCTTGGAAGAGAAGTCGCATCAAGGTTTAATATCAAATACACACATCAAAAGTGTCTAGGGATCAACATATATTTTTGCAATAACTTTTCTCCTGATTGATATTAATTAAAATGTTCTTTAAGGATTCATCAAACAAAGTGTTATCGTTTGTCACAGTAACGATAAACCAAGTCACCTTTGCATTCATAAAGAAATTTGCCATTTTCCTAATAAAGGGATTTTTGACATTTGAACCACTAACATTAAAGTTCGAAAAAAAGACTGAAATAACAGTTTTCTTTAAAATTTTATTGGGTAACTTAAACAATTAATAATCCGTGTTTCTACCGCGAACACTAACAACACAAGAACATCGGTTTGGCATACTCAAAATGAGTTCATCCAAATCACGCTGTGGAATGGCCGCCCATGTTCGTTGCAACAACAAAAAAAGGTCTTCTTGCGACTGGATACCCTCCATATTCGGCAGAGCTCTTCTCTGTAGCATATCCCATGCATGCTCAATCGGGTTCAAGTCTGGCGACTGAGCAGGCCAGGGCAGGACATTGATGTTAGCTGCGGCGAGAGTCTGTCTTACAACTCTTGCGGTGTGCGGTCGTGCATTATCATGCATTAACTGAAATAAGGGACCGATTTGCACTTGTAGAGGAACGATGACGTCTGATACAATCGTCTCAGCATAAATTTGAGCGTTGAGGTTGCCTCTGATCCAAATCAACTCAGTTCTTCCGCCGATCCAAATACCCGCCCATACCATGATGGTTCCACCACTATAAGGATGGACTTCCTGGCAGGATTTTAATCGCTGTTGGCGTCCAGGGGTTCTCCAGTGTCGTATACGTCTTGTATCCGGTCTCATACCAAAACGAGACTCATCAGAAAAGCACACGAAACGCCATTGTTCTTCTGCCCAATTTCTGTGTTCAAGAGCCCATTGATATCGAATCCTACGATTGTGCATTGCTATAGGTGGTACCCGTAGCGGTCTTCGGGAATGAAGGTTCACTTCATGCAAGCGGTTTCTGACTGTTTGGTCGCTAATTAAGTTCCCTGAAGAGTGATGAAGCCTCACGGCTAACATCATGGCGGTTATTGTTGGAGCTCTTCGAGTTAAGATTTGAATGTATCGGTCTTGTCTCCGTGTGGTGCAGCGATACCGTCCTCCATGGCGCTCAGCCACGGTACCAGTGCTTCGGTAACGTGTCCAAAGTCGACTGATAACACTCTGACTTGTATTCAGAGCTAAAGCCACAGTACGTTGCCGGGAACCAGCTTCTATCATTCCCACGGCTCTGAGCATTTCTTCCCTGCTTAAATGACATCGCCGCTCCATAATAACGTTGGTTTTAATCAGTAGTAGGGAAACAGTAGCACTAATAATGTCTTCAATGCGTTGTATGTTTTTATAGGGAAAATATTGACAGCTTATTTTCATCTTTTACTCGAATTTGATTTACAGTTCCTGATTCAAATTATGAAATGCACCAAAAAGGATCCATATAAATTTATAAAATCATAAATTTATTACAAAGCCACATCTCAATCTCAAGAAATCCGCATAAAAATGCTTGATCCCTAGACACTTTTGATGTGTGTATTTACGAGTGACACTTTATACTTAGCGGACATATTGGTCAGTGTGGAATTAAACAAGACAATGCAACGGGACTTGGTGTGCTTGCTTGCCGTCTGTGCCACAGATATAGATATACCTAGATAACGCAAGTATCACGATCTTTATGAAAACCAAGCGTTCCACTTTTTTGATTAGGTACTTGTTAAGACGTCACAAAAAGTATTTAGTTATGGTATGGTCTTCGCCCTAAAGCACTTATTAACCATTTTAATATTATGATAACTGACGTCCAACTAACGCTAAAGACCGATTTAGACGAGCGCAAAAGTGGCCACTTAAGATTTTTGTACGTAAGTTAGCTCGTTTTTTTGGCACGCAAAGTAGTTGCAA
Organism: Agrotis clavis; assembly: GCA_954870645.1. NCBI lineage: Eukaryota > Metazoa > Arthropoda > Insecta > Lepidoptera > Noctuidae > Agrotis > Agrotis clavis. The sequence goes on along the minus strand of OX940936.1, from coordinate 15,608,308 downwards.
TGCGTTACCTATCTAGGTCTATCTATATCTGTGATCTGTGCCATAAAAATGCACACTAATACAGACGAAGTCTAAAATTGATCTTTCAGACAAACTTGGTAACCAAGAGTGGAAATTCCAACGCAATGATTAAGAACCCAATACTTAGCAATGGACGTTCCCATGGTGACATTAATCACGTTATCAATAAATAATCTACATAGCCCGAAGTTATCTCTGGTCCGAGACACACTTAGTACAACTAATATAGATGGCAGCACGCAATTGATCTGTCACTATCACAATTAATCAGTAGTAGTATGTAAATCTAGAGATATATTATTACTAAAGGCTGAGACTCAAACGCATCTGGTTAGAGGCTAAGCTTAATTATTATTTCGTAATCCGGAGTAATTTAGTATAGTATCGTATTGTTACGTCGGTCGAATTGCGAGACCTATCTAGGTATAAGCTTCTCGAAAGTTCCACAAGGTTCTCGACAAAAAAATGGGTCGAGAAGTTTCTAGAAAATTCTACCCTGTTCTAGATGTTTCGAGATGGTTCTGGAATGTTCCAGAAGGTATGGGTCTATGTCGAAGTCTATGGATGTTTCCAGAACATTCGACCACCTTCTAGAAACATCTAGTGGGTCCGGCCGGGGTATAAAAAGGGCGTCGATCACCAACCTGGGTCAGTCTGGTTTGGACTACGATCGAGGCGACTCGAAGTGAACAAGCGATCCCTAAGTGACTTTTACGTGTGATTAAGAGTGTGTATAAGTGTTTAAGTGTTGAGTAGTGTTAAGTGTTTATTTTAGTTTGTGATTTGTGTGTGATTAAAGTTTATTTGGTTTTAATTGGTGTTAATTAATTTATCCCAATACCCAGCTTGTAACATTTGGTGTCAGAAGTGAGGGATAAAATGCCGATTTTACCAAAGGACGACTACGACGGACTGTGTATACTCGGGACTAACGATGCTCGGGACGAGCATGTCTAAGGAGGGGGCAGTGTTACGTCGGTCGAATTGCGAGACCTATCTATAAGCTTCTCGAAAGTTCCACAAGGTTCTCGACAAAAAATGGGTCGAGAAGTTTCTAGAAAATTCTACCCTGTTCTAGATGTTTCGAGATGGTTCTGGAATGTTCCAGAAGGTATGGGTCTATGTCGAAGTCTATGGATGTTTCCAGAACATTCGACCACCTTCTAGAAACATCTAGTGGGTCCGGCCGGGGTATAAAAAGGGCGTCGATCACCAACCTGGGTCAGTCTGGTTTGGACTACGATCGAGGCGACTCGAAGTGAACAAGCGATCCCTAAGTGACTTTTACGTGTGATTAAGAGTGTGTATAAGTGTTTAAGTGTTGAGTAGTGTTAAGTGTTTATTTTAGTTTGTGATTTGTGTGTGATTAAAGTTTATTTGGTTTTAATTGGTGTTAATTAATTTATCCCAATACCCAGCTCGTAACAGTATGGTATTATCTTTGGCAATATAGAACATTGCAATTCGTCAAGTACAGTCGACAAAGTTGAATTATGACCCACCATAAGCTTATTTTCTAACAGACGTTCAAATACAATTAGGTCCACATTCGCGTTAACATACATATCCATGGTAATGACTTTGATCTTTGTCAATTTGAGGGATTTAAACGATTTTTGTCAAAATGGGTCATGATTTAACTTTTTCGATTGTACATACTGGCTAGGAATTATCTAAAAGCAGAGGGCATGGCATGAACTTTATGTATTTGGCCGTACAGCGTACTTTTAGTAATACGACGAAAATTGTATGGAAAATGAAAAAGCTCTCAAGTGTACGGACGAGAACCTAAGTTTGTCCATCAAATTAATATTGAAGTCCCTATTTATTTTACGTCACAAAAATTTTAAAACTTGTGTTAAGGCCAAAAGTACCTCTTACAACAGACAAGTAAAAATTATTGATAACCACGTTTAGTTTCATATTGTAGATTTCTGCCAAGACTTCATCGATTATGTAGGTATAACCTGGGTCAATGAAGAAAGGATTCTAAAATGGCGGCGCTTATCGTGTTTTCTCGCTCGCACTCTAGTGCCGTCTATACTCACTCCCGCGTGTAGCGTAAGCAGAAAAAAAATAGTCTTGATGTGTCTTGACGCGCTCAGTGATATTTTTTAAGAATATTTATTAGTTTTCTGTTATTTTTCCATTGTTACCTGTTGATTATTGTTGTTGAATTTTGTTTTATTGTTAGATTAAGTTTGAGAATTATTTTGATCCAGTCTTGTTTTTTTTTATTTTCAATTTCAAAAAAACTTTAATTTGAAATCTTATATGCTGACTGTACTATCTGTCAACGCAAGTACACGCCGCCATTTTAGAATCCTTTCTTCAATGCTCCGGCTTATACATCTTAAGTTAACAGCACAAAATCTAAGAATATATTATGAAAACAGAAAACGTTGTAGAGAATTAAAAGATATTATTTAATTTTATTACGTTTCTACGAATTTGATTATTAACTCGGAAGATTTCCTTTGTCATAATTATTTCGTTTTCTAGTTTTTCTTTTACTTTTATAAAATGCTATGTTAATGCAATAATAATAATAGTTGGTGCAATAAGACATCCCTTTAATATTTAATTAGTCTCATAATTTCATTTGATACTAGGTCATTTTTGTTTTCTCAGAAGTTAGAAAAAAACACGTATTTGCGCGAAGGAAAAGGCTGTAGAAATGTGTCCTTTCAGAGTTTTTGACACAAAATCCTTTTTTTTAATTGGCGTTTATCATTAGTACTTGTGCTGACTAACGATTCCTGTAGTCCAGCTATACTCAAAGTGTGCTCCGCGGAGCCCTGGGGCTCCGCTAAGCCTTTCTGGGGGCTCCACGAGACTACAGCTACCAAAACAAAATATCGCAATAGACTGGATGCCGAACTTGATATAAGAATTCAACTCGAAGAGAGTTGAATCATGTTGATCAAACCTAATATTCCTAATTGATTAGGAAAAGAAAAATAAGAAATAGTTTCACACCATCTTATTAGATTTGGGTTCCGTGCAAATTTTTCTTTTCAAAAGGGTTCTGCTACCAAAAAAGTTTGAGAACTACTGGTAGTCTATGAGAATAATTATTCATATTATTGCGATATTTGGTTTGCCTGTTGGTAACTGTTAATAGAAGTAGGTACATAATGACTATGATACAATATTTGTCATATAATGTTGTCTTTATAACGGTTTTGAAAGGATTCTTTAAGTCTCTATTATAGAACTATATCTGCTTCAGATTTAAAGGAAAAAGACATTTCGCAAAAAAATGGTCTTATGGTACGAATATTTTTTATCTATCTTACTCGGGATAACCCTGTAAATAAACAAAATAAAAGCTTTACCTTGTGCCTGGCTGTGGTAATTCCATGCTAGCAACATCATTTTCAACTTCTCAGCATCTTTCGCGAGGGCCTGACCTGCACCAGATCACATAGCCAATTGAATTCTCAAAATTTTGATAATTTTTCACACATTTCGTTTTAAAAATAGCCAATTTGGAAGCATTTTATGCAAAGTTTTCAATAATTTTATGATGGTCGCATAAAATGCAGGTTGTTTTTGTAAATTGATGTGATGCAAGTGGCTTGTGCATAAATTTAGGATGATTCGTTTTGTTGCTTTTTTTGGTACTTACTAGAAAAATTATCGTCGTCGTTCATGTCCACCGGTTCTGGTGTTAAGTTATCCTGAAACAAAGAACGAAGTTGATATAAAATATTTTATCAGTAACATAATAATTTGCATTTAGTTTTCAAGAAGACATGCTTCTTTCAGGATAGTGTCTATTCGAAAAGTATGGGCTCAAAATACTTGATTTAAAAAAAGGTTTACTCCATATTTTATAATGATTTTAGCTATGAAAGGGTTCAAATATTATATATGGCTGAAAATATTCAAGCATTTTCATAAAAACCTTTGCTGTAATTTTAAATCACAGTGTATCTGATGATGGGGTATGGGTACTTGGGTAGTCATGAAAATATGTTCATGTCCGTCCAACTCACAAACGGGGATGATTTCCCCCCATTTTCCGCGAACCGGAGAGCAGGCCCACGCATGCCCCCTACCAGGACATCATACGCGTTCGTAAGTTTAAATAATTAATAAATTAGCGAAACGGCCGGCGGCTGTGCAGTGCTGGGCGGGTCAACGCTCTGAACCGCGGACGCAAATCGATAGTGCTTCAAATGGACAAGCCCCTAAATATAGCTGGATGTAGCACCATGTGTGTACTATGGGTCCCTAGTACCTTGGACAATGCGGGCAGGGTTTCGGAGCAGTTGCCCCAGTTCAAAGTTGCCGACAAACGAAGTAAATATACACCATACACCAACTTCTTTGTAACTAACGATTCAAAGGTTTTAATTGAACGGTAAACTTCAAAGCTTACTGCAGTTTTATGCTAAACTTGATTTTGAATTTGCATGATTGTGATTTGCGCTCCTGAGACTCTAATTCAAGAATATGTAGTCGAACAACGGATGGCCAACAAAATGTTTAGAAAGACTTCAATTACTTATAAATATACTAAAAATTGTTCTGCTGTTTGTCTATTCTTCGCACATGTTTTTCTACATTATAATATCCAGGTGCTTGAGTTAATTATAAGTTTCCTGCGTAATTTTACATACCATAATAAAAAAATACTTCGCAGAGGACACAACTATTGATTATCGTTTTCCTATTATCATTATACATAACCATTATTACATAGAAGAATCGAACCCGCGATCCAAATAAGGCAAAAACTGCTTACTCCTCGAGAATAATGGATTAATCGACTTTATATTATTACCCTCCACGGAAACAATAATTAAGTAAAAATAAAATGTCACAAAAAAAATATAATATCAGGGCGACAGACAATAGCAAGAAGTACTCGATAAAAATAATATAGAAGGATAGCAACAGTTAGCCGTAAACGATGACAAAATGCCCGAGCACCGAAACCTTTGTAAATAGTCCTGTCGTTATAACGCACACATTGGAGCTTCTAACTGGCCGCTAAAATGTTGCTGAATGTTTAGAACGGGTTGAATTTTAGTTAAGCGAAACTGAGTTTTGAATATGTAAATATTTTGTTTAGAAATGGAGGATGGCTTTATACACCATGTAACCATCATGTTATATTCCATTTGCATGGTTATACGTGCTTAATAATTATATTGCAATTTACAACACATGTTCTCAATTTTTAACCATCGTATGTTGTACCTAAATCTCACCCCTAAGTTTATTATATTTTTGATATAACTCAAAATTCACTCAGATTCAATAGTCCACGACGTCACAAACTTTAAATGAATCATGACCACTTCCCAAACTCGAATAAAAGTTCACAACGAAAAATCCCTTTGAATGGCGCTGCAGCATTTTTCCGCTTTTGTAACAGCTGACGTCGGCGTAAACTTACGAAAACACACGAAGATTTTCATTCAACAAGTGGTAGCTATCCCATGCAAAGCGTCATCAATTCACAGCCACACTTGGACTAAGTTCCCGCGCGGAAAAGTTAACTTGAAAATATTGAATACATTATGGAGTTTGCTTCGAAATTGTACGCTGTCGGAATGTTTGCTTCCCACTTTTATTGATGTGTTTTAGATTATAGGGGTTATGGATTTAACGATGTTTTAATTTGACGGCTGGTTCTTTGATTTGCATTTATAATGATTTGATTTGCGCATTCAACTCGAATGTTGTTTTGCTTTATGTTTATTATTCTGTCTGCGGAATTCGCACAATTGGACTGTTTACAACATAATTTATTCAAATCATAAATTGCTAACCCACATTAAAGTATTTTGATTGTATTACTGAGTGACACCTGAATATTATAATTGTGTTTAATTGTATCTAGAGCCGCACTTAGGGTTTTAAACTTTAAAATACCTAATTTATTCAATGACAAATATAGCGCGGTAGGCACAACTACAACTAGTACTTAGTCGTCTAAGTACCAGGTGTACATAGGCAGTTTGGAGTTAGGTGGGGTGACAAGCTAGATATCGACCGTCTTCAGGGCGGTGGCCAAGGACCGCATCTGCTATGCGGACACTAAATATCCGTTGACCCTTCGCGTTATGTGCGAATAGTATAGTTAGGTTGATACCATTGCAATTTAGTCCGTAATTAATTACACTTCAATGACAGATAAGGTGCAGTGGTGCGTACAAACACATATCTAGGTACACTTAGGTAGTTAGTGCAAACATGTCATTAAGCTAAAGGTTAACCTGTGTAGTTAGATCATTTAACGAGCATCCTAACTGATTCTTAATGGCGTCTTTGTTAGGCATCCTAGGAACACGTTTATTTACGTTTTGAATATAAGTCAGCATAAATAAACTTTGGCAGCGAGGTAACTTGTAAACTTTTGTTGGCGTATTATCAAAAGAAAAGTCTGACAACGAGTTTTTACTGGAGTGAAAATTGTTTCTTTTTATTATGATTTGCGAGTGATGATACAGCGTGCAATGTACCGCGGATGGGAGAGGCCGGTCATCTGCCGATAGACGAATAAATCGCGGAATAACCTAGTTTTCCATACAAAATAACTGCAAAATTTCGGGAATCCACCAGCGGTTATATGCTGAGGGCCTGCTATGTACTGATACATGGGCTATATACTGCGGTATGCCCCCAGACCCCCTTGCCCCCCGCTCGCACTCCGCGTGTTACCGTGTAGTGCTTGCCACCCCGCGAGTGATCGCGCTGCGACACTGTTGCGACACAGTCGCGGTTATCGATAGTCGATAGAAACTATCCTAGAACATTGTTTTGTATTGAGAAAAGTTTATGACATCGAGTTGCCACGTGGGACCTTAGGAGATGTAGGTAATATGCACGGTATTAACAGATACATAAATGCTCAAAAAATATTATTTATACTAGTTATCAAATTCAATTTATCTAAATAGGGTGATAAGACATATTTAGTAGCAGATCGCGGGAGACTAATTGTTGAAACTTTCTTATATAATTAGTATTGTAAAAGAATTGTTCCTTCAACGTTAACTTTACCGAAAATACTAAAAACCCACAAAAGTTAATCCATTTCTTCGCCCTTCAGCTATCACCAAACAGGAACACTTTGGGTCCGTCAGCAATCAATTCATCGATAACAAGTAATCATCGATAGCGCGTCAGAGTGCCAGCAATCAGGTGGCAGTCAGCGTATAATCATTAAATACCCACGCGAAGGGGGCCGATGACGCCCGCGGCGCCACCACGCACCCCTCCCCCCACCCGCCCAATTATGAAAATACGAACAAAATACAAATTTCGAGCTTTTCGAACGTCAAAGGCCGTTAAACACGATGCCGTGATTATCGATAATGAGCCGGCCGGCGACCACATCCTTACCTTGCTTCCACTAACATATTTTTGCTGAACGTGTATTGATTGTGATTTAGGGAACTTATGACTGATTTGACCTACGGCTATGGCTCCCACAAGTTTTGGAAAGTTTTTAGATACGGCCGGACTTGGGTTCAAGGAAAATTTTACTTGTAACAAAAGTTTGTGCAAACAAAATTGTTAGCCAGATATCCGCGGAGACGAGCAAGTTTATCAATTCTGGAGATTACTTAAACTTAGGATTAACTTTTTCATGAGCAAACACTCCTTTAAGCAGCCGGTTTCATGAGCCAAAAACATTTTCTGCAAGCTCGGCTAATTGCTACAACGGGGTCCACTTTTTTTATTCTTCATCCTTACAACTTTTTACCCGTCTCTACCAGGAGCGCAGAGGCGAGTTGAAAGTCTTCGGTCTTTCAAAATAAACGGCTTCCTTTAGCATTCTGCTTGCTCGGTAGTTTCGCCCGCCGCTTGCGCCCTAGTATTTTTAAAGCGGACAGCGCCCCCTGCGGCACTCGCGGGCTCGCGCACCCCCTCTCACCCCCTGGACCCCCTTTTCGCCCACACACAGTAATACCATAACGGGTGCGAGCTATGACGAGATTATCTACGTACACGCGTATCCACTATACCAATACATACGTTACCTATATACCAGAAATACATAAGCACATAAGCGATGACTATTGTACATAACGGGCATTGATTTACCGGGCCGGACGCTACCTGTCATCGGACACAATGACGATTACACGGGGCGGTGGCAAAAATTCAGGCGAACAACGAATTGGACTGAATACCCGAAACAATGGAAGAACAGACATTATGGGTAATTGTATGGTGTACAGGGCCTGTCACAGCCATTTCAGTTCCCATCATTTATAATTTATCATTATGAACACGAAGTACAATGTATCCACCGATGGTGTCTGACCAGGCTGTTTTATAGAGTCCTAGTACTACAACTGTAATGCATTGTCCGGTGTTGCAAAACTTCTTACTTTTCTCACCCTCCAAAAGTTAGCGTTCTTTGTTCGTACAACTACCAACAACTTTTCCGCTAGACGTTCACAAAAGTAGCACATCATCCAAATACATCAATAGCATCATCCACGGCAAATAATGGATTATCAACACCAAACTCAAACAAACGAATTGGTAAATGTATAGTTTGTCACCCAAAACCGTATTACAACCCCAATATCAGTCCGTGAATCCGTTCGTAGTTTTAAACTGCTGAATAAACGGTCGATATGGATTTGCTCAAAAGCGCCTCACATGGCAAACTTATTTAGAATCAGAAAATCTTTCCTTCATAAAATTCTACACACTATTTCAAACTACATAATGTTATAAGTGTTTAAATTCACGTGATCACTAAAACGTTACAACTAAAACTTGATATTTGCTATGTTTATTATATTATTTATTCTGCGTTTTTGTAATTGCAACTGTTATTCACGATCATCATCCGAAGTTATTGAGAGTAATGCTCATAACTAAAGATAGTAATGCGAAAATAAACAACACAAGTGATTTTATCAAATCAATGCGTGAAATCGAATGAAGCAGAGTCAAAAACTTAAAAGTATTACCCGAGGTAGTACGACTCGTCGCCGTTTGCTACAAGGGGACTTTTGCAACGTAGGGTGTGCATTCAAATTGCCTGCAAGAGTGTCAAATCTGCCACAAATGTGTTGAACATTCAATTTTCTGCCAGCAATCTTGATTTTACGTACACAAACCTGCATGGTCTTCGTATGACCTGTCCAATATAATGTCTGGACTTTAAAAGAACCTTATGACCTCAGAATTTGTGTTTGCTGTTTCTACTTAGAGAAGTCAGATACGAAACGCCGAAGACATCTCGTTTTAAAAAATAGCGTTTTGACCCACCTATTTACAAAATGAATATCATTTATACAGTGTGTCCGGGCACGGGTTAGCGATATTTGAAGGGGATATTCTAGGCTCTTTTTCATCGACAAAAATGCTTTAAAAAAAATTCTTACTCCAAAACTTCGCGAATGGCAGCCATTTTAATTTTTTGATTTGTCGAACTGGGGTGTGTACAATAAAATTCAAATATCTTTAAATCCAAGGGACCTACATTCATGCAAATGACTTTATTGCAAAGTTAAACGTTGAGGCTTATCAAAAACTTACGAAAGTTTTGTAAATAATATGTAAAAATAACCAAAAAACATGGGCAAACACGAAATTGTACACAAAAATTACTGAATAATTTCACATTTTTAACTCTAGCTCGATAAGTACCCCTGAATTTTGCTAGGGTTTTTGCATTAAATTAAAAGTGTTTGAGATAGGCTATAAAATGATATCAAAATTATCACTCTACGTTAAGTATCTTAGGAGTTATTCTCACTTGAACATCACCCTTCCTTAGCGCACGTACCCCAATATTACAGGTGTCGCATTCTTTGGGCGAGCTAAATCGTTCCAACGAATATTTCAGCTGGTATTATTGACCACCATAATCCATAAACTGAAATGGTAATTTTTTTTATTTTTATGAAACCACTTCTTGGAATTATTGCTGCGGGGCGAGACGGAAGGGTGATGTTCAAGTGAGAATAACTCCTAAGATACTTAACGTAGAGTGATAATTTTGATATCATTTTATAGCCTATCTCAAACACTTTTAATTTAATGCAAAAACCCTAGCAAAATTCAGGGGTACTTATCGAGCTAGAGTTAAAAATGTGAAATTATTCAGTAATTTTTGTGTACAATTTCGTGTTTGCCCATGTTTTTTGGTTATTTTTACATATTATTTAGAAAACTTTCGTAAGTTTTTGATAAGCCTCAACGTTTAACTTTGCAATAAATTCATTTGCATGAATGTAGGTCTCTCGGATTTAAAGATATTTCAATTTTATTGTACATACCCCAGTTCGACAGATCAAAAAATTAAAATGGCTGCCATTCGCGAAGTTTTGGAGTAAGAATTTTTTTTTAAGCATTTTTGTCGATGAAAAAGAGCCTAGAATATCCCCTTCAAATATCGCTAACCCGTGCCCGGACACACTGTATATAACGCCTTTTTATCATGGAGGATGGCCAATATTGTAGGGCGATACCTCTTACGATCCTTCCTTGCACCTTTCGCCTCGTCCACATTCATGCAAGCACGCCGGATGCGAGTACTACTCACCCGACCTTTCTGAAGATCCTCGCCAATAAAGTCAGTACATAAACTGTTTTATATGTACATACATAGCTGCATCCGGTTCAAGTGGAAGCCCAACCCAAGATAGGAAAGGATAGGTATATAATGATATAATATGTATGAGTAATATTTGGTCAAGACTGTCAAACTGCGCAATATTGCTCTTTGGACCAATATCTTAATCACGATAAGATATTCAGCCATCTAATTCAAAATCTAGTGAATATTGAAGTTTTGAATGAAAATGCTGATTATTTTTTCGTTTTAACGTATGTTGATCCCATCCAGAAAGTTGGTATAGTCTGTACTGTTAAATATGAGCACACCATTGCTTACTTCACCTAGTATATCCACCTAGGTGAAGCACGGGAACTACCAGTGGAGACTTAGGGTCCCGTGCTCCTACTGATGATCGTGAAGCGCGAGCGTGGAGCGCTAGTGTCAATGTCAGTAGCATAATGAATAGCAAACTGTAGTCCCAGAATGGCGAGAGCGCTGCGGCCACGTTGTCATAAGGCCGTGTTAATAAAAAATATCACTGCAGTACAATCAAATAATTATAAAAAAAAACAATTTAATATACAAAATCAAACTGCTTATGCCTACCTATATCCTTAAATCTCCATAGATGCTGGTAATACACAAGCCAGCTATAGGTATCAACGTGTAGGTAGATACACAATGGCTTACAGCTTGTCCAGATGAAGGGATTTACGTCTGAATCTCCAGCGAGATTTATGGCACCTATTCTGTTTGATCATGGATGTTTGACAAAAATGCTTAGTGACATTAAGAAACCAGGAGAGCCTACAAAGAGTGATCTTCTATTGGTGATAACGGTGATGACAAAGTCAAAAGCTGATCAAGTGATGACAAAGTCAAAAGCTGATGAAGTGATGACAGCCAAGTTGAAACTTATTGTAGAGTTAGGAAACGGTTTTGGCGCAGTGGCTAGGCGATCGACTGCTGCAGAGCATGTCGTGTATTCGTTCGTCGCACGGAACAATTATTTTTTTGTAGACAAGGAGTTGTTCCGAGTCTGGGTTTTTGCGTTTGTGAGTTTATATGTTTGTTAATGCACCAATAACACGTGAGAAATTTCTAGGTACCAAAGATTTAAAAAAAAAAGTTGATCTAATGGTTCAACAAAATCTTCTCAAAATCTGGTTCTAGACAATCAGTTCTACTCTAAAAATAATAATTTTATTGATAAAAAAGATTCGTAATCGAAAATAGAAACCAAGTGAAACGCTCCTGTCATCAATTTAGAAGCTCAATATGTCTACATAGTGCGTACATGTAACATAAGGGTACTTACGAACGTTAGACGAAAGATTGCGAAAGAATATTGGACAAAGATACGCGAGTGAAGCAATATTACATCCACGTTGAGTATTTATTACACTGTCAGTTTTCTTTCAGTTTTGACATTGGCGAAAACAGTTTTTAACATGTATGGTACGTCAGTCATTCTTGTCAGCAAAGAAATCCGGCTCGAAGGACCAAAAAACTAAGGGTCTGCCAAACACTTGTCTAGTGTCAAAATCTTCAGATTGATAGTTGAAAAGTTGGAAGGGCAGTCAGAGCGTTCTGATTTCGGACATGTGGATGGACCTATGGACATAAGATTGACATGAAGGATGTTACCGGAATTTAAGGCAATTTTTGACTCAGAACGGATATGAAGAGAATATTTTTTGCCATAGCGAATAGCCAGTGAAATGTTCAAACTTTCCTAGTTAACTCATAAAAGTTTTTAGTGTAACTTTACACAACAGTGTAAAACTCGCACAAAGGGGTTTACACTGGTTAGCAGTAAGTACAATACAGGATAAACATGAAAAACATAAGGCAGCGAACAATTATTTTCATACGACTACAGATCAAGCAAAAAATAAATGTTTGAGCGATTTTGAAGGAAGATTCGGGTATATTTTTATGCTACACAGCATAAGGGCGCGTTTCGTCAGTAAAAGGTTTGGAAATGTTGGGGTGTAGTATAGTCGCGGGTTATAACAAATTTTGATGCAACACCCCTCAATGCAGTTTAATAACAAGGTTTGAAGTGAGTGAAACATACTTTCTCAGTACTTCTTATTATGCAATATTACTGCCTCTCAAGGCTTAGTAGAAGTTCGGAACAAAATGCATATGCCGCCAAAATAAAAACTGCGTACAAAATTACTATTGCGTAGGTAATCAAATCGCACATATATTACAACAACCAAGCAATAAATCATTTATCATCAAATTCCTCGATGACTAACACAACAAGCAAACTAAGTATTAAGTACTAAGCATAAATCAAAATACAATTGCCACACACTAATGCGATTAAAACTAAAACGGGGGAAACTGGCACGTGAAAAATCCTCTAACAGATTGAATAAATAATTAAACACCCACATTCACTCAGAATTTAGTGAGAAACTAGGTGCAGAAACCGCGTAGTTACCGCGTGATAAGTACCAGAGCAGCAGAGGAGCTGTGGAGGTAGACGCAGATACTCGCATTATGTGAGGGGGAAGCGGGCCGACCTCGAAAAACCGAATGGGGGTCGCGTCTCCGTCGAAAAGCATCGCGAATTTCACAAAGCGGCTTCCTAGTTACAGGGGTATCGCTGGGGAGACGCGGTTACAAGTCGACGCTTACCCGTGCTCTTTGAAGTGTGATAAACTGAGCGAGCGAAGGCACTAAATATGGATACCTACGGAGTGCGTGCCGCCGCCGCGTGCTGCTCCCCTGCTCCCCGAGATTTATAAACGCGGTTAAATTTACTGTTATATCTTGCTATAATGTAAATAGCTGTTTTGGTTACATCTCAACATATGTAGAGGATTATATCGAAGACACATATCCGAACGACAATTTTATTACCCTGCCTACCATCACATATCATTAACACACAGCTTTCGTTATTTCTGGTTTTCTTCTGACTGGAAACTTCAATCGCGTGTTTACGAATCAAAGTTTCACTAAAATGGACAAGTACTTTTGCTAGTAGGCTTTTTATACAACAACAGCGCGTTATCAGTTCTCTATCTAACTCACAAAGAAATAAGACTCAATTAGGCGTACACCGTCGGATCGCATTAGTACACCTCACAAGTCACAAGCATAGCGGTTTTACCTTTTCCTCATAAAACGAAAAAGAACATAAACTATCCCCTTGTCAATTTATAAAAGGATTATCACAGAAAATGGTGGTGCCAGATAGAGCGGCGCCAACATTCACTGCAACTATTTTTACTCTATCGATTGAGGTCCGAACCGGGCAGAGTATATTGCAGTCACATAAAGTGCTCATCTCTTTTTGGAAAGCTTAATTTTGTATTCGAGCATATGACGATAGTTTTAAGTATAACTGACACATTGAATAAGTGAAGACCAGAATTGCTATGGATGGACTGTGGAAAAGCTGATATGGCTAAAAAGAGACGGGATACTCAGATGACTGGTGATAGAGATGAATGACATATTAGATTTGCTGCGGTGACTCCAAATAAATTGCTTTTAAAGACTCTTTTTAAGTATCAAGGTGACATTAAAGACATTTAAAGTAGAAAAAAATAACTGAAGGATGTAAAAAACCATTACAGAAACTTTAGTCCAGTAGATATTTTTCTCTACTAGACTGCAATGCATCACTAATGATTAATTTAAGAAGGGAAAAAAGGCACAAAAACAAATATTCATTTTCAATGAATGGCTAATGCATTTCCCAAAATACCGTACCCATTCGATAAATAATCCATTGAAATCTAAATCTACTGTGATATTTTCAACTGAAATCGCACAAACATTGAAAATGATTAGTTTACCTTTCAATAGCTAGTGCGATTGTTAGTCAAAGATAGCTATTGTGACAGTCAATATCGAGTCACCGCAATGAACAAATATGTATAAAGCCTACATGACCCAGGTGTTTGATTAAGTGAGATTTGTGTGTTTCTAAAGGACATTAGAGTAAGACATTGAACTAGGTACCAAATGGAAGGTTTAATGGGCAATCAGTGTAATACTAATGGCTATAATACAAATATACGTCTTAAAGATAATGATGATCATAAAAGTCAAAATCAATTTACGATTAATTTTGATACTTCTACTACTCTTTTTGGTCTTTCGATCCGGATACTTTGGTCCTTAATTTTTTTATAATTTTAGCTAATAGTACTAAAATAACTTTATCTAAGTGTCTATCCAGTGATAAAGTTACAACAACAGTTGCTACTATTTTAGAAGCTAGCATAGAGCATGTCAAGGAAATGCTCGATACGCCCCAAGAATATAAACGGTATATTAGCTTAAGATATTCTCATCTTAGACTAGGCTTTAGATTCAAGTTAACCACAACACAACCTTGCTAGTTACCTCTACTTAAGTGGTTAAGGTTTAACTTAATATGTTAAGGATAGATTTAGGGCTGATACTAAATTGAAAAAAACACAAACATTAAAAAAACTTATCTAAGAAAAACAGGAAACAAACCTGCATAAGCTGTTGACAAAGTATTAAAATGCTTTACGTTTACGACTGTATCAAAACGTCCGTTTGGACTTTCATATTCGGATTCATCTCACGATTTCGCTAACAATGGATTGAGAGATGTATCGCCGGCTTTATGGTCCTGCATGCAATCACCGTTAGTCGTAGTTTAACAACCAGTGACAAATTACCACCTACGGGACTACGTGCGTACGCCCGTACGGGCCTTTACATGCAACTTCACAGAAGTGATAACACAGACTCTTCTGAATTCCTAACACCCTAGTACAATTTATTTAATCCACATATTCAGCACATAGTTTTCCTCGCTATTCTGCTAAATCAATAAAGCTGTATGTAAAAGCAAAAGCAGAAAAAACACACACAAAGATCCCCTAGTCAGCCATACATAGAGGATTAAGAAAAATTCTCGGCGTCACCTACAAAAAGAGGCGGCTTGCGGGCAAACCTCCGCAGCTCCGTAGTAATTCCAACCCCCACGGACCGTCTCGTAGCGTCTGGCTGCTCAAGTAATTACGCCCCCTTACACCCCATCCCTCCCTTCGGGGATAAGTAAAAACAATATTTTTACGCGCACAGTCCAAGGTACCAAAAGTGACAGATATAAATTGAGGGTGAAAATGAAATTAGTGGCGGCTTCCTTGATGTCTGAGGCGACTTTTTATTGTTAGTGTGATCTGTTGGACTAAGCTGCTTATTTTGGTAAATTTTGGGGGTTATTATTAAGTTGGGGTCCCCCTGTTCTGAGATAAATGACCCCTGTCCACTATTCTGTGTTCATACGAGTACGTTTAAGGCTTACAATTAGGTTTACTAATTTGTACATGACCTGGCTATATTGTACAACATTGTGGAACTTGGTCAACATTTAAAGCTCTATGTATGAGTAAAACATAATTTGATCCGTCAGTACAATTTTTACAAAACAAACCTAGAATATGCATTTCTAAAGTTGGTGTAATGAAATAGGATCATTCGAAATTCCAAAAAAATACAAGCTGTCAATTTCATGACGACTCAATTTCGCATCGGCGGCATGCGGCTAACGAATGAAAATTGCCAACACCACAATTACCTAGATACCAAAGAAACTAATATTTTGATTACTTTACATTTGAAGGCACAAAACAAACAATTGAGTGAACTCAACAAAGAATAAAATCATTACAAAATACAAGTTACCAATCATAATGACGCATACGTACCAAACAAAACTAGGGTAAATATATTTGGTAAGAATACAGAGGGTCAATTTTATGAGTTGACAAAATTGTACCAAGTAGAGACAACTGACTAAAAGGACGATTTTTTCCCGGTCAATGCTCATAGATGATTGTTTTTCTCTTGTCTTTTGCCAAAATAGTTCTTACACGGTTTTGTCGCCATAGATCTTTGCACTAAAACATTATAATGATGTCCTGTTCTAGTTTCTAGCTTCAGAAAGTTGGATTACTTGGTTTCATAATGCCTTGTCTTTTTCGAAATCATTACTTCGCTACAAACAATTACTACTAGTCGACGTCCTCCCATATTATTCGACCTGTTTTCCATACACGTTCTGTACAAGCAACATTATTATTGGTAACCCGATACCCCACTACTGTTAGATGCACTTACAATCCGATAAAGTGACACATACGACGACCAACACCATGTTTACCTTAGTTATCAATTAAATTATGCGTCATATACTTACGAAGTATACTACTATGTCCGGTTATTCTTGAATTCATGTGCAAAGTTTAGGCAGCAAGTCTTGCATGGATATCAGGTGGACATGCAAACAATGCGGCTAGCTATACGGAATGCAGGCGAACGCGGGAGCGCGCGTTGAATAATGTACGCGCCGTCTCAACGGACAGCGCCTCGGTCTTATGACGCCTTGGTGTTGGTACCGACGAGGTCTTAAAGGAGTTTAAATATTTAAGAAAGGCCATCTTTTAATTGGTTTTGTGGGATCCTCGGGTCCGTAAAATAAAGGATCCGTGAAATTTATAAGGGTAAGTCTTGCTACTATAAAATAAAGTAGGATTCGTCTTCCGTCTTTTTAATATGAACGGTTGCAGGTGTTTTCTTCGAAGCAATATTTAATGCTGGAGATGATTTAAGAATGTTAAAATTCAGGTAGGAAATCATTTTCATATTTTCAATCAGACGAAAAACTACACAAAGTTAATCTTAGAATCTGATACGGACATGTTTGAGTTCTAAAGACCAGGAACAATTTCAGTAATTCGAAGTGTTTAAAATGCAGTCAGCTTACTTGGATATAACAATACAATTGTGCGTTAGTTGTCAATTTCTAACTGGGCATTACAATAACCAGTTTCTGTGAATTCTCTTAAACTGCATAGTTTTCGTATCAAAGCTACTGTTTTTGCTATATCTACATCTTGACAGGTAATAGTCTTATCCTGGCTGGATCTTGGCTGATGGAGTAACAGGCACTGAAGGCTTGCCAAGTCGCATCGATTTTCTCCCATTTAGGAAAATGGTTCTAAAGACTTACTTTGTTTGATTGTTTTCACATACAGCTTTTGATTTGTAACTTACGTGTTCTGAATTCATTACACTATATACATGCAGGTGGTTGGAAGAATCAAAGTTAACCATTTTTGATCTGATGATATTGACTTATGAGTTTCAAAGCATCAGAACAAAAAGAGCTTTATTCTTATTATGCTGGTTTGTCAACAAGTTTTTGTGTCAGTTTATCAAAATTTTACTGCAATTGAAGTTGCAATTGTCTTAGATACATTTATAATGTTTTCTTATAAATTCTCTCATATAAAATAGAGGCCTGTATTCCAGCAAATGAGACATTCTAGGCGAAAAATACATACGCAACTCATAATCTACAATCACAAAAATAGTCGTGACAATAATGCGAATGAAAATATGTCTTAAGTAGCCAAAGAGATATAAAATGACAATCCTAATTTATAGATCGGATGTAACGGTATCTAAGTATGCGCCGGCAGTTTTTGAAGCCAAGGCCAGCAAAATGTAGACTATTACGCGACGTGACACTAAGAACTTAACGATTGCTTGTCAGCCGTAAGTATTCGTAGTTACCTGAACTGTATTTTCCTTCTTTTTGTCAAATAAACCTTGAATATTTAATTCCTAGTTCAACAGCATCAGTTCAGCAGTTTATGTGATGATTAAATACATTTTTTAAATTTATTTTTGTGTATGGCATCTCGCAGGTCAACCTAGAAGAGGTTGTGAGCTGCTTAACCGGACTTGCAGATAAAAACAGTATATCAGACTAAAATTAAACAGACAGTGATCTCTAGTTTAACTTTTGTTATATCAGGCTTGAGTTCAGCACTGAACGGTAACTGACTGACATGATTATGATGATGATGATATCATCAATGTTAAAGCATTCTTTATAGTTCATGATCTAGGCTATCAAATATAAACCGAAGCTAGACTATACGTTAGAATCACATATCTTGAAAAACTTGCTGTATCACTGGTCAATACGTCTAAAGATAACCTGAAACAAGCTGTATCCACTTTAATGAGTGGTGTCATTTAGATTTAAGACAATCATCATGGTTCAGCAGCTCCCTAATTAGCCATGGTCATCATTGTTGGAGTATTCATGACAAAACTTTGTACAAAGAATTGGTTTTATTCAAGTGATAAATTGTTTTTACTAGTCCAATTTTCAAGTTTTTTAACTAACATCTTTTTTTTGTAGCGTGGTAAAATCATCAAATGAGTCCTCCCACCCAGGGACTGTCAGACTCGTACTAACTAAAATCCACGGTGTCTTTCAATAGCCCTTTACGTTCCGGGGTCACGGTAATTCATTAGTCCCTCGACCAAGTTATTTAAGTAACATAGAAAAGGAAACACACTTAGATTGAAATTGTACCATTGCCATGCTACCAATAATACAATCAAAGATGGCCACAGAGTTACACCTTGATAAATCCTCGATTCTTCTAAACGCAACGATTATAAGCAACTTACATCTTTACAAGTACTTATATGAGCTAGGCCCGATCTAGCTAACACTATAGCTTGTATAGCGGGGTGGGCAGATACGGGCAGCATGCAAGGTCGCCCGGCGCCTCGGTGAACAAGGAGACATCTTAGCGTGGATCCGTCTAATGCATTTGATACTGTTGCGCATAGATTTTCAAAGAAAACTTTTGGATTTCCAACTTGCTGCTAACATTTCTTCGGTTGTTATTGATAGTTCCGTATCGATTTGTTGTAAAGGTGCCATGGAATAATAATTCAACGATAGGTGATTTGGGTCTAAGACAATTAATAAAAAATTAGATCAAATCCTTTTATCAAGCAGATGATTGATGATATTTCCATGACTGGAAATTTTTATCAGTACCGAATCACAAAAAGTGGAGTTTCGTATTTCACTAAAAGTCTACTGGATATCACACACATTATAAGCAATTTATATTTAGCAATGTGGTTAAGTTTTTAATTTTTTCTTCACAAGCAATATCGTTGCATAAAATCTCATCAATTCGAATTCCTTGTTACTAATGTTTTCCAAGAAACACAGAAACGTTTTATTTCTATTTAATGTTAATAGAATCTATTTGTAACTGGGTATGTCCATTCTAATGTCATCAACGCCTGCCGCGTGTCACTTGAAACTCCGCCATTTTGCAAGGCGAACCGCCCGCGGCGGGAAAACTGACTTTGGCGCCAATTTCGATGCGGCCACGTCTGCTATTCGACCGCATCCGGATGATCAGCCACTCAACAGAAGCCCTCACAAGCCGCGTACACCGCAAATCGGTCGGTTAACATCGCCACGGGTGTCATTATAAATTCCTTTAATTATACCATTTTTACTGCGCTTTATAGTAGCCTGCGAACTCATGGCGGGAACTTGCCGTTTTATAAGTGCCATCGCTGTTCTCAGCCTTGGCATGTTTATCTTGACCGTTTCAAATAGACCTCGTGCCCTTTGCATACATTACATTAGGAAGGGTCCTATTGTAATGGTCGTGTAAGGGATCCTATTAAAATAATTAAAAATTTACCTTTGGCAGGACATGTTGGAGGAGTGCACCAGCTTTCCTTTTGGCAGCCATCTTGGTTTTTTGGCGGGTCTCGCACAGCACTTTTGTCTTTGGTTTCGTTTAATTAATTCTTCTTTTGATCAGTTCATGGACTCCATCTCAAGCTGACTAGAAATAAAATTTCGGAATGCTTCGGTTGCGTTCGTGAAATTTTTCGCATGGTTCGTAAAAAGTTGCAATTAGACGTCAACTCAACAACACACTGAAGAAAACTACATAATTTTATGAGTCTTAAATGCATTTTTCAAAATGAAAAGGTCACCTGTCTACTTAACAATTTTAAGTATAAACGGACTAATATTTCAAACTCACAATTACGGTCAGCAGACGCGCTCAGGAAGGACAATTGTTGCTTCACATTGCAATCGATAATTGCTACTACTTGTTACAAATAGGAGTGTTTTCAAATGAATTATCGATGATGAATAGAACAACTTATTATTAGAACTCAGTATGAAAAATTGATAATTATAGTATGTTTCGTAAATTCGTATTTTGTAACTTAATAAGCCCAGCGAGAGCACTATTCGACTAAAACTGTTTGGATTGGATAAAATTTAGGAACAACAACATTTTATGAAAACGAAGGATTATTATGTTACAAAATAGGTCAATGGCCACTAGTCTTTTATGAAGAAACAGCCATCAATTCACATCACGATAAACCAAATAACAAAAAAAAAGAAAAAAACACAATACTCACTAATCAACTAGCCCCATATTACAAAATCAAAAACCCGTTTCAGAAAAAGATAAAAACGTGAAAATAAAGCTAATGACACACAAGTTGTGTTAGGTCAGTACTGCATTTGAAGCAGGCATTTTGGAAGAGGCTATTTTGTACCGAGGGTGTATCCCTCCCCTATTTGCACAATACTTTTACAATGAACTCCATTGTTTGATGCTCAGTGCTGTCAGTATTTTGTCCCGATAGCAAAAGGGTGGATAGGGCGCTTTTGAAATGACCATTTCAAATGAAACTGGTTTTCTTTACAACCCTAGTCTTAATAGAAATGGAACAGAGAATTATCTATGGTTTAGGGATTTCTGGGTTCTAGCTACAGATTGAGATATTTATGAATAAATGACAAAAGACTAACCATAGCATGGGTGAAAAAAAATATTTATAGACTTTAAGACGTTGGTCCAAGTAAATAGAAATTACTCCACCAATTTTCCCAATAATTCCTTTTGCAATAACTTCACTGGGCATGAAACTTTTGAACTTGGATTAGCATAGCATAGTGATACCATCTCGTTTGGATAATGTCCTGATGTCCTCCCTCCCTCAGAAGTGAGACCTGAAGCCCTAGCATGACTTTTCCCGTTTTGTGACGTGAAATAAACTGGGACTTTAACGTTAATTTGATGGAAAAGTTCCTCGTTCGTACACTAGAGGCGTTTTTCAATTTTCTATACCATAAACGCAGTAAATAAAGTATAGAAATCTAGTGATAAGGCCATGCTGACTTTGCGTTTTCCAGTAACTTTACCGTACAATATAGTAGAAAAATAAATATTCCTCAATTACAGTTCCATAAAATTCTAATGGCAAAACTTCTGTTACCAAGTCCAATTCAATCATAGATTAAAAATCATTGCTTTAAAAGCAGCCATTACGCATTATATTGCGCTGGAGTTTGAAATAAAACAGTATTACGTTATAGAACTATAATTCGGAACAATGCCGAGGTGTCAGGTGACTGAGGTAAGTGCACTACCCTATCCGTCGGTAACATACCATACGCAAATTGGATAGGCCAATGCGCTTACCCTGCTGGCTTTTCTATTCAAATCTACGACAAGGCATAGAGGACTCTATGGATAAAGAGACTATGGATTTTCTGCAGACTAGACAATGTGAGAACGAAGATTTTGAATTTGGAATGAATGAGTTTTAAAGTAGAATGTTTTAATAATATATGTTAGTATGAAAAGAAGATCTTGGACCCGTTTTACAGAGGAAACTCAAAATTTAAGCTTTATACTTAATACGTTTAACAGTTTCAACCAATGAAAATATGGCTTGAATCTATTTTTAAGTAATCCTTGTGTCCCCTTAGAGGGCCAAAGCCTGCCGGAGTCGCGGGACTAACGAAAAACCATTTTACGAAAAACCATAACCGCCACACCGTATTTTTATCAGTACAAGTAACTGACTGTTAGGGTGAGAGGACTCATTCGATGATTTTAACACATAAAAAAATTATAAAGTAATGCTTTAGTATTGAGTAACGTTCTGTAATACGGGCCTAAATTTCAGATCAACCAAAGAGTTTCAACGAAAAGAAAGTTTTTCTACATCACATAATTATAAGTCTGTTGGTCCTGAGGCCCTAGCATGACTTCAAGTTTTTGTGATATAAAGTGAACAGGAACTTTGACGTTATTATGATATAAAAAAGTACCACGCCACGTCCGTATATTAAAAGTTTATTTAACGTTTAAAAAAAAGCTTTTTCAGTTTTCTACTAACAAACTAATAGATTTACGAAGGAAAGTAGGAACAAAAGATGTTTTAATAGAGTATTTTTTTTTAAAGTGCACCGTTTTGCAAACAATTAATTTTTCCTAACTAGTTATTATTTAGAAAAATACTACCACAGTTGCATGTCGGGGTAAACAGTTGTTTTATTTTCTCACATTATTTATAACATTTAAAGTACTGTTACTGAAAAAAATGAAGTATTTCCTTACTTATGTTTCTCTTTATTTTTTCATATCATAGGAAGGAGGAGGAGGAGTCTCGTTCGTAAAGAAGATTTAAAAACTATCTTCAGATCTTAGAAAAATATATATTTTTTTCTTTTATCTTTTTCTTTCATTTAAAATAAAAAATAACAGCATGTGTTAAAATCCTTAAATTTTTCTTCTCCTTTGATCTACATTTACTGTTCGTATTTATTTATTTTATCTTTTAAAATGAATTTCTTTTTAGAGAAAAGATCTGCCTCCGTTTTATTAAGATCTTAGAAATCAAAACAGTACTTTAAAGTTGGAGGGCGATTTACTTTAAATTAAAGAATTTGTAAGGAGTCAGTTTTATCTTCTGTAATATTTTGTTTTTTGACATTGCAGAAGGAAAAGAAAATCCAGCTTATTTATTTAGCAGATGGATCTGCAACTATAGATGATGAACATGATGATGACATTATTGCTAGAAAAGTAAACTAATAAAAGTTCTATGGATATGAAATCAACTCTGGTTAGAAAAATAATCTCTTTGCAAAACCAACCGATGCGCAAAACAAACTATCGCAATTAATAATTAACAAAAAAAAAGAATACACAAACAAAAATCTCAGAAGAAAAAAAGTACTAGGAATACAGTGCTACCGGAGAGCTTTGAGCAGATTAAATCGCAAAGGGGTCTCATTCTCATGCTACTCGCGATAACAACATAGGCCATTTTCCATCTGCGAGCACCGAGTCTACGTGCTTTATGCTGAGATCCATATCTCAGAATGAAATTCTTCAAGCTGACGTTTAATCCGCATCGAATAATATTTCAATCGATTTAGTTTACCGATTATACGTTTAGTCGTGAGGATTACTATGTTCAACGTTGGCAAGATCGATTTTCGATTTGGGTATATTTTTTGCCAAATAAAATTCTAGGTATCTTATTTGGAATTAATTTGCCACAATTATATAAAGCTTAATATTTCAGATCCTTATAAAGCTTCGCAGTTTCATTAAGTGGGCAATTTTGTGCGAAGCTTACCTACAGCTTGGCCAGAACGGGTTGAAACGGAACTAAAATTTTTATTTCTGACAGCGTTTTAAAATCTTTGATATTTGATGTAAACAAAGACCGCAGGTTTGTTAGATTTATTATTGTGCCATAAAACTAACGTAATAAGTGAAAAAATTAAATAAAATCATTCAAAGAGCTGGTAGCGCGAAGACAGTGGCGACTTCCGGTTTTCTACATTTTTATGTCAAGCTGTACACCCACGACTTGCACCGTAATTATAATATTAATTCTGATTTAGGCAAATAAGTTTAGTCAGGCAAAACATTGAGTGCCTGATAAATTCTACATTGGATAATAGCTGAATGCTGAACATCCTTTGAGAGAAATCATAGAACTATGATAGCAATATGGGATTGAAAAGGCATTTATGTTCAGCAGTGGACTAGGTTGATGATAATGATCAATTCCTTGAAAATAAGCCGTTATCTGGTCATAGCAAAGATACTTACTGTAACTCAAATTACAACCAATAACTTATCAATGTATTTCATTTAATCGGAATTAAAATCATCAAAATAGGACGAACACAATATCAACACCAGGCGCGCTCACACAGCGTAGGAGTTAACGCATAAAAATCGAAAAAGACGACACTCAGTACAAAAATTCACACCATTCCGCAACATTGGGACACCGTGTGACACAGTATGGTAGGTGGAAAGCGCACGCCATACGCGTTTAGCGCGCGGTCAGTGCACTGCCAGCTATTTTCTTTTTAGCGATAACGACAAGGCCACTTTAATAGCTTTGGGTACGGTAGTCCGTGACGTTTTTTTATTAACTGCCTAGTTTGCGAATTAGGTTCCACATTTGCAAAGGCATGTAACTTAGATTGAAAAGAAAATATATTGTGTTCGGCAACATTTTTCTTGAAGTTTTTTTTGTGAATCATCAGTTAATCTACCAGGCTTTCATGAATTTATAGATAGCCTATCGAATTGTATCAGGCACAATTCGACTCCGATGAATTAAAAATAGAACGCCACAACTTATGCAAATCCCAAGAGTACCGAAGGACCAAATTACAAAAACAGTGTTATGTCTCTTTCATTCAAAAATAACTGTCAAATATCAAATTCGGCACTTAAAGTTCTACGCATAATCCTTGATCGTTCCCGGATCAAAAGCATGTCATTAAATTATCATGCGTGCACTTTATAAAGTCGCAAGAACTACAGGTGCGATGGTGTCTTAAATGTCAAGTGGTTACAGCGATCGTTGACTTGATGCTATCTGCTCACCATAAGGGAACAGAGGTGCGAAAGTGATATAATTTGTAAAATTTATTTAATTAGATTACTTTTTTTTATACAAAATATATTTACCTCGAGTAAAATTTTGGTGTACTTTAGTACTTTGTACTTCTTTTTTTTTGTAATTTTGTATTTTGGTGAACTTTTTTGAGTACACACCCTTGTTGAACTCTCGAGAATTGAGCTCGATGTTCTATCAAAAAGGTAGCATAGGAATGTATTCAGCATGAACTGTTGTGCTGTTACAATCATGAATCAAAAATTATAGTAAATTTTCTTGTTTTTTTTTTCAATTTTAGTTGCTCTTACTTCAGAAGCCTTATCACAAGATTTTTATATTTTTTTACATTTGAAGTATTTACTGTGTTTATTGTATAGAGAATTGGAAAAGCTCCTCTAGTGTATGAATGAGGAACTTTTTTTTCCATCAAATTCACATCAAAGTTCCCGTTTACTTAAACGTCACAAAAACGTTAAAATTCAAGCTAGAAGCTACTGATCCGACCAAGTTCTTACTTAATAATCAAATTCACATAAATGGTTTTTGTGTAAGCGCAATCCCTTTCCTACATTCACCAATAGTTCTATAGAAATAGTGGTGAAAAGGGTTTCTTTGGGATTTGTGTTCGTACATTATCTTAATTGTTCGAAAGGTTACGTTACGGTGTGAGAGGAGGCCAACCGGCCCTTACACGTTATCCCCGACTAGTCGAATGTGAGGGCCTCATTACCCGAGTAACGGGCCCCACGCTCATTGTCCTACCCATCGGTTCGCTCCTTTTTTCATAAATATACTAATTACATGCCTGTGGAGGTTTGCGGTATGAAAGGGTACGAGGAAAGAGATGATGGCAGTGTTTACGCTAGTTTAGACGGCGAAGTAGGACTTAATAGGTATTGTGCTTAGCAATGCGGTGCGTTGCCGTGGAATGCAAACCTGGTCCTTTGATACGACTGTTATGAATATTGCGATTGTTGTTTCATTCATGGGGACCTATGGGGGTATACAATTCCTAGGATAGGAAAGCCCGGTTTTACACGTTGAGGGTCTTTTGATATATAACATTATTAAACTTTTTGAGTCTTTAAGTTACTAATTGAGTTTAGAAGAAAATCTTCCTCGTTGAGCGCCAAAATATTGCAATGTGAAGTAACAATTCGTCGACTGAAATATTCAATTAATATCAGGTAGAATGGAATCTACCTCTATTGTAACATATGCAGTAAAGACGCAAAACCTGAAAAGTAAGCGTAGTTTCGTGAAAACTCCATTGTTTTTTTCCTAAGTGAAGTAAAAAAATATACGAAAAGGCAATAAAAAAGTTGTACAGTTACTAGAGCAACATAACACGGCGGGTAGTGTTATCAGCGAAGTAAGGACCGTGAACGATTTGATTAGTTCGACGCGCGCTTGCACTCCAAAATTACTTTCAAACTTCGCTGCGTTCTACACATTGCGAACTTCTGTGCAAGTCTGCAAGCCTGGTATCGTTAGGTAAAATTATATGAGATCGGATAACCCTAGTATGTAATAGAGAATACATAATGAGAGTTTAGTAAGAACAAAAACTAAGTTCTGAAATGTATTGGAGATGTAGCTCATAATGTTTAACGCTGAAACCTTCAGATCTGAAAGTTGGTACGGAGTAATCCTGTTGTATATTTACAACAACATAAAACAAGAACCATAAACAAAAAAAAGATTATAAAAACAAACTGCGTCGGATAAAAAAACAAACTAGTAGGAAATTACTAAGAACAATCTAAGAATCGGTACATAAGTGTCAGTTAGGCTAATAAATTCACTAAAACAATGCCTTGTCTTTTCAAACTGGCGTGACAAAGGAAACTTAGCGACACGAACCAACGATGGACTAATTGCATTTTTTGCTGTCACCATGTACTAATGCCAAGGCTTACTTACTCATCAAGTTCCTATGTCCATTCCTGACGGTCTATGCAAACCTGCATTCGTGCAAAAACTAGTATGTCAAGATGATAAAACTTCGCGCGCTGAACGTCTGATTGCAACTTTTTTTATGGAAAAATCGTAAAGCAAAGGAAGCACAATGGGTTACCAACCTATTTGTGGCACGGTAGTATTTTTTTATGGTTCGAATCTGTGATATTTGAGAGTTGGAGTTCGTGTTTCGCGAGTAAGTTGCGTGCGGGCGCGACGCGCGTGTTCGCCCCTCGGAGTTACAACGCACACTGGTTTGCGAGCGGACTAGGTGCGTTCGCTCGGTGTCCGGCCGGCCCCCATCGCCCCCTGTCCCCCATACCGAAATGCATCAATGACACTCGAAACACACGCACATTCTGAACGCAGTGGGGACAATCGATAGGTAAAAAATGTTTGTTTATTTTAGTTTAGCCCTGAGGTGTGGTTACTCTATGATGGACGCATCAAGCCGATATTGCTAGCTCAGACAAAATATTTCAAACTTCTTTCAAACCAAAACAACTTCTTTTTTAACCTTCGTCGTAGCGAGCCGTAAGTTTCCAAACTACAAGAAACATTCGTGTTGAAAGTTTCCCAAAATTTTCATTCATTTTCACTTTTTGTTCATCCAAACTTGCTGACAAACTTTTGGTCCTATACGCTATATCCCCATACGCAAAGATATGGACAGGTAAACAATGATAAAAAGTTTAAGTTAAATTTCAATAAAGATAATAAACGTAAGGCATAAAGTATAGGTAACAAAGTAGCTAGAATAACTGAGAACTTAATAGGAGCAACATCCTCCAATGTAGCTATACGATCTTGTTTGATCCTAACCTCAGGCTTCATCTTAATTAGGGAAATCAATTTAACCAATGTTGCATGACTATAAACTGATAATGATGATGTAATTATACAATCAATCCGCACACATGCACAATGACACTCTGTATATACTACGGAATCGATTATATATATCCATACATGCAAATAAAGGCTGCATGTGTGTATATTACGTATATATGAGGGAATGAGGCACCAGGCACTCATGAAATACGAAGCGATAGGTGTATATGTTATAATGTGCGGGCGTATAAATGGCGGAAAAGGATTGCAGAATTTGCAGAGTACTGACCCAGTGTTCTGCTAATAAGTACTTTGCATTTTATAGAGAAAAATTGTATCTGCTGTACCGAATTCTTTGTTTTACTTCTATCTCTTGTTATTACTGTTGCCTTAGTACTTTTATTTGAATTCTGTCCAACATCTATTCATCACCCATACATTTCTTATGAACATTGATTTCAATGTCGTTCTTCAACGTCTTCTCGACTAATGAAGGTCGAATATCGTTAAGCTGTGATCTAGAAAGAACTCATAGATATATTCTGTTTTGAGGACTTATTAATTTTTCTAAGAAAAATATTTCAAGAGAAGAATCTTCTAGATCTTAATGCTATTCAATATTTAAGCTTAAATGATGAGGCTTATGAAATATGATGTATGTGTGGTAGCAGTGTAATTTTTGGTGATTTAGATGATGGTCTCATACAAAAAGTGGTCTAGTTTGATGGTCTGTCATCTCACCCTTATAGACCACACCTTTCTAAGACTTGCTATATATCTATAACTTGCATGATATGAACCGGGCAAGTCAGTGTGTAGGGCAAGACGCATCCTGTATAGGTAGATATAATTATGTCGAGCACAACTGTATACAGTCGCAGATACCTCAGGGAATTTCGACAATTTGTGTAACAACTAACTACGAGATGGATCCTTTTGGTAGAATTCTAGAAAATTCTGAGATGTTTCAAAAGTTTGGAAAAAAATATATATTGCTGACATCAGGGACAGCTTTCGAAGTTTGCAATGCGATATTTATCTAGCAAGGCCATGACTATTATCAGCAAATGCGAAATTATCGAAAAACAAAACTCGAAATTACAGGCCCTAAAATTACAAATACTAAAGCAAATCTTACGAGAATTAGACTCATAGGAAAATTCCTCTACTAAATCCTCTAATAAAAAAAACTCCTAATCAACAATAGAGCCTTAAAACCCAAGTAAAATCGACACAAAGGAATCAAAAGGCCAGTTAAAATCTGTAACTCATGCACGGGTCTCGGAACTCGTAAAATTTCGTCACACGCACCCCTCTCCGTATCAAACACTCTAAACAGGGGTTTAGTATACACGTCTTCACCTTTTACAGTTGATATTGTTATCGCAGTAATATTGGGAACAGTAGAGTTCTGTTTGTTTATTCACATTTATACTAGTTTACCTTTTTGATGTAACTGTTCTTTAATACTTGTGGTATTTTTTTTTTTTGGTCTTTTTCTTGCTCATTCTCTGTTCTTTATAGTTTGCATTCTATCTGCACGCGTAGCATGACTGATTCTGTATTCTACCAAGAAAAGATGAAGATTTTTTTTTACAATTCGTAATTTTTCTTCGACTATTGCACTATCCCCAGTCAACCTGAACAACAGAAATATCTATGCCTATGACGACTGAAATCTTTCTACATGTTTTAATGTTGTCTATTCATCCGTCGATCAAATTTATTTCTACGGAGTCATGCCACGCATGCATTCTTGATCCTTCTCAATTTTTAGCTTATCATCTTCGAATGGCAAAGGTTTTAAATCAAATTTGCTTATAATTAGTCCTTATTCTTCTTCAACCAGTAAGTTCTGGTCACTTTTGACAATGCAAATAACCAAATATACAACATTGTCTACCATAAAAGAGATTTGCCTGTCTATTCTAGACTGTCCGTTGCACAAACAACTAAATTGTCACTACAGCGGTACTAGGACAGCATAGCTTAGTGTGTCTTGCCTAAATTTGGAAGACGCCGACTCCCTGCGACTGGTCTCAAGCCTAAATTTAGATATAGGTAGACATTTCACTGTTCATCTTGACTAAACAAGTAACATAGGTGAGACATATAGCTACTATTGTTGATCTATGCTAAGGTAGATGAGGATCGATTGTTATTGGTATTTTAGAGTGAGTTTATCTTGGTAATGTATCAATAGAAAATGTATAGTAAAATGTCATTTTTAGAGACTTTCCCTAAAATGACACTATGTTTACACCCGCTGATGATGCTGTGATGTCATTAGCCTATAGCCATCTAAATATATATGTATAACTCAAAGGTGACTGACTGACAAAGTGAACTATCAAAGCACAGCCCAAACCACTGGACGGATCGGGCTGAAACAACGACGATATATTATAGACTCCGCATGCACGGTCTCAGGAACAAAGACTATTCTGTCAACTCGCTGAGGTACTACGTAAGCAAGGGGGACGGGGTACTGCGTCGTGATTGGCTAACTCAAGGTCTGTTCTGTCTCAACGTATGTTTACGCCTCACAGGAGTGATCGAAATGAGACGGATATAAGACTTTTTTGCCTAATGTGTTGACAGACATCGGTCGCTTGTTATTAGGAGTCTAGTATTATATCGTCGTTGGGCTGAAATTTGGCATGCAGGTAGATATTGTTATGACGTAGGCATCCGCTAATAAGGGATTTTGATAAATTCTACTCCCAAAGGGATAAAATAGGGGATGAAAGTTTGTATGAAACTATGTAAATTTTATAAAAAATACATTGTTAAGTTCCGACATCTACGCGAACGAAGTCGCGGGGACAACTAGTCCTCAACAAAACCATCCAACACATTCAGTTAGAACCAGTAATTCTTGAGATTAGCGCCTTAAACCAAACAAACTCTTCAAATTTATAATATTAAAGTATAGATTTCAACTTGATGCCATTTTAGGGTGATTGGGATCCAGAGAGCGGTCCACCTTGGGAAACAGCACCATAAGCTTTCTGTATCTTTTTTTTTTATTATCGTGGTAATATCATCAAATGAGTCAATGACCATGTCAGACTTGTACTGACTAAACTCCTCGGTGATCCTTCAAAAGCCCTTTATGTTCCAGGGTCATGGTTACTTGATGAGGCAGTCCGCGACCCTTGCAGAATCTACCCGTATCATGTGGTGACGTCAAAGCGATGTCACTATCTTCCAGGTTTCCTCACGAGGTGTTCTTACACCGATATTAGTGATGTCTGAGACAAACTTATAAAACGCACTTGGAAGACACATAGTGGTATTTCCCGGGTTCCATACAACCTCAAGTATGGGGTATTAGGCCTACTGTACTTCCTTTCCGAAATTGTGCTAAGAAAAATTCAATTACGGCTCTTAAATGTCATGAAACCCTATCTTTTTTTTTTACGTGTTAAAATCATCAAATGAGTCAACCCCGGGCAGGGCAGGAGGGACTGTCAGACTCGTACTGACTAAAATCCAGTCCTTCAATAGCCCTTTATGTTCCGGGGTCACGGTAATGAGATAAGTCCCGCGACCCCGGCAGGCTTTGGCACTCTAGAGGAGGGGCCCGTCATCTTGCTGACGCTCTTTGAGGCGCGCGTGGAACACAACGCGCCGTCGACCCGGGCATGGTCCATGGTCGGACAGCGAGTTGCCCTTTGCTCGTTGCCCGCATCCCCGAATGAAACCCTACCTAGCATAAGTATTGCTTATTACATCATAGAACACGTGGTTCAAGACTCATTGAATATCCAAACTTAGCTCATACAATTAAAGCAATATCACAATGTTTGCAAGTGACCTAATTTGCAGTTTACCCACAACGTACACATAACTAACCGATCATAATAATTAACTACTAAACAGGTACATATAAGGACTGCTAAGGTTCGCGTTGTACAACCTATTATACACCCTTAAGTGATTACATTAAGGTATAGTTTGGAGTGGTCGTTGAGTATAATGTGCTAGAGTCGCGATTAGGCATAGCGGGACGAAGACATGCGAATGTATGAAGGTCTTGAGTCATTTGTGTCCACGGCTTTATAACTGCCCATAGAGTGTTCACATCATCAGCTTTTCACTACGTAGAAAATAGACCTCCTTTCGGTTGTACGCGCCTGGTACCTTCATTGCTAATTAGTTATACTTGGTTATGCTCTATCGACTAAAATTCGTCGATATGTTTGGATAGTTACTGATATTAATACATAGATATTATAAGCTGGGGTCGAAAACCAGGCATATTCCGGCGAGTGAAAGTGACAGAGCTATACAAGTCGTCTAGCGCCATCTCGTTCACTCACTGGAACAAGCCTGGTTTTAAGACTTTGTAATACCCCCCCAGGTAACCGTGACACTGGAACGTAAAGGGCTTTTGAAGGATCACCGTGGATTCTAGTCAGTACAAGCACGTACAAGCTTAGTCTGACAGTCCGTCCCACCCCGCCCTGGGTAGGAGGACACATTGGACGATTTTAACACTTAAGGCCAGGTTCCAGTACAGTCCGCAGCTATGAGCGCACTACCTCAGCCCCCGCAAAGGGGCGGGGCAAGTCGACAGCGGTGCGGGCGGGAGGGACCGTGTGTGTATATGCCACAGCGTAGCGTAATGCAGTAAGTCAATTACGTACGAGTGTGTCTGGATTAGATTTTCGTAAAATGATATTCGAGATAGTTTTGATTTTACAAAGTGCATACAATGGAGTACTTTCTTAGGCAGCAGTATATTTAATATGTGCCGAGTTTGGGCTCGTTTTGTTATGATGACATCTTACCTGCGGACTTGATGGAGTGACCTGAAGGTCTACATCGGTGACTGCCACTGGAACTCGGCGACGGATCGAACTAGATGTGCCGAGTTTGGGCTCATTTTGTTAGTTATGATGAGATCTTACCTCCGGACTTGATGGAGTGACCTGAAGGTCTACATCGGTGACTGCCACTGGAACTCGGCGACGGATCGAACTAGATGTGCCGAGTTTGGGCTCGTTTTGTTACTTATGATGAGATCTTACCACCGGACTTGATGGAGTGACCTGAAGGTCTACATCGGTGACTGTCACTGGAACTCGGCGACGGGTCGAACTAGATGTCCCGAGTTTGGGCTCGTTTTGTTAGTTATGATGAGATCTTACCTCCGGACTTGATGGAGTGACCTGAAGGTCTACATCGGTGACTGTGACTGCCACTGGAACTCGGCGACGGATCGAACTAGATGTGCCGAGTTTGGGCTCGTTTTGTAAGTTATGATGAGATCTTACCTCCGGACTTGATGGAGTGACCTGAAGGTCTACATCGGTGACTGCCACTGGAACTCGGCGACGGATCGAACTAGATGTGCCGAGTTTGGGCTCGTTTTGTTAGTTATGATGAGATCTTACCACTAGACTTGATGGAGTGACCTGAAGGTCTACATCGGTGACTGCCACTGGAACTCGGCGACGGATCGAACTAGATGTGCCGAGTTTGGGCTCGTTTTGTTAGTTATGATGAGATCTTACCACCGAACTTGATGGAGTGACCTGAAGGTCTACATCGGTGACTGCCACTGGAACTCGGCGACGGATCGAACTAGATGTGCCGAGTTTGGGCTCGTTTTGTTAGTTATGATGAGATCTTACGTACGGACTTGATGGAGTGACCTGAAGGTCTACATCGGTGACTGCCACTGGAACTCGGCGACGGATCGAACTAGATGTGCCGAGTTTGGGCTCGTTTTGTTAGTTATGATGAGATCTTACCACCGGATTTGATGGAGTGACCTGAAGGTCTACATCGGTGACTGTGACTGCCACTGGAACTCGGCGACGGATCGAACTAGATGTGCCGAGTTTGGGCTCGTTTTGTAAGTTATGATGAGATCTTACCTCCGGACTTGATGGAGTGACCTGAAGGTCTACATCGGTGACTGCCACTGGAACTCGGCGACGGATCGAACTAGATGTGCCGAGTTTGGGCTCGTTTTGTTAGTTATGATAAGATCTTACCACTAGACTTGATGGAGTGACCTGAAGGTCTACATCGGTGACTGCCACTGGAACTCGGCGACGGATCGAACTAGATGTGCCGAGTTTGGGCTCGTTTTGTTAGTTATGATGAGATCTTACCACCGGACTTGATGGAGTGACCTGAAGGTCTACATCGGTGACTGCCACTGGAACTCGGCGACGGATCGAACTAGATGTGCCGAGTTTGGGCTCGTTTTGTTAGTTATGATGAGATCTTACGTACGGACTTGATGGAGTGACCTGAAGGTCTACATCGGTGACTGCCACTGGAACTCGGCGACGGATCGAACTAGATGTGCCGAGTTTGGGCTCGTTTTGTTAGTTATGATGAGATCTTACCACCGGATTTGATGGAGTGACCTGAAGGTCTACATCGGTGACTGTGACTGCCACTAGCTGGAACTCGGCGACGGATCGAACTAGATGTGCCGAGTTTGGGCTCGTTTTGTAAGTTATGATAAGATCTTACCTCCGGACTTGATGGAGTGACCTGAAGGTCTACATCGGTGACTGCCACTGGAACTCGGCGACGGATCGAACTAGATGTGCCGAGTTTGGGCTCGTTTTGTTAGTTATGATGAGATCTTACCTCCGGACTTGATGGAGTGACCTGAAGGTCTACATCGGTGACTGTGACTGCCACTGGAACTCGGCGACGGATCGAACTAGATGTGCCGAGTTTGGGCTCGTTTTGTTAGTTGTGATGAGATCTTACCTCCGAACTTGATGGAGTGACCTGAAGGTTTACATCGGGGAGTCGGAAACTCGGCACATCTAGTTCGATCCGTTGCCGAGTGCCAGTGGCAGTCACCGATGTAGACCTTCAGGTCACTGCATCAAGTATGGACGTAAGATCTCATCATAACTAACAAAATGAGCCCAAACTCGGCACATCTAGTTCGATCCGTCGCCGAGTTCCAGTGGCAGTCACCGATGTAGACCTTCAGGTCACTGCATCAAGTATGGACGTAAGATCTCATCATAACTAACAAAATGAGCCCAAACTCGGCACATCTAGTTCGATCCGTCGCCGAGTTCCAGTGGCAGTCACCGATGTAGACCTTCAGGTCACTCCATCAAGTCCGTACGTAAGATCTCATCATAACTTACAAAACGAGCCCAAACTCGGCACATCTAGTTCGACCCGTCGCCGAGTTCCAGTGACAGTCACCGATGTAGACCTTCAGGTCACTCCATCAGGTCCGGTTGTAAGATCTCATCATAAGTAACAAAACGAGCCCAAACTCGGCACATCTAGTTCGACCCGTCGCCGAGTTCCAGTGACAGTCACCGATGTAGACCTTCAGGTCACTCCATCAAGTCCGGTGGTAAGATCTCATCATAAGTAACAAAACGAGCCCAAACTCGGCACATCTAGTTCGATCTGTCGCCGAGTTCCAGTGACAGCCACCGATGCCCGCTAAGCAAGCAGAAATCGCAGCAATATTGCTGAACGTCACAAACGGGAGCACGCAAAGCCCCTGCAATGTGTGAGCAATGTTGACGCAAAGCCCTAACGGCCACCCATTATATATACCCCGTAACTTACCCAGCCCTAATCTATAAAACTTTCAGTAACGTTCAAACGCAATGTCACGGTAATATTACAGCTGAAATTTTCAATAAGTATCTAGGTAAAGTTTCAAAAACTTTTGAGTGTTACATTGTCACAACTTAACATTTATAATTTTTATGTAAGTAATGTCATTAACGTTGCATTGATGTTGCAAATGTAAGTTACATGGATGCTTCAGATCTAACATTGCGTTTATATTTCGTAAATTACTTTAAAGTAACTTCCAAATAGTACGTTGCATTAATGTTGCAAATGTAACTTACATGGACGTCGCAAATTTAACATTGCATTAATATTTTCTAAATAACTTTCAAGTAACTTGCAAATAGTAAGTTGCATTAATGTTGCAAATGTAAGTTTCCAGTTATATGCGTATAGTAAGTTGCTGCAAAGTTGTATTTAAAAGTTGTGTGTAAGTTTATCTAGATATATTGCATCAAAGTTTCACATGTAAGGTTCCAGTAACTTGAATTTTTGTTGTTGCAGCAATGTTGCAAATAAAAGTTTCATGAAGTTTCCATAGCAAGCTACCAATAATGTTACGATTATAACATGCCATGAATTGCAGTTTGCTGCAGCAGAAAGAATACAAGGATACATACAACACGAAGATCAATTGTAAAAATCCAGGAACTACCAGATTACGAGAATTATTTTATCTTTTGATAATATTATTTATATATTTTTGAAAGACAAAATAATGCTCTAATTCCAGATAGTTCCTGGATTTTTGCAATGGACCTTCGTGTTGTATGTATATCCTTGTATTCTTTCAGCTGCAACAAGCTGCAATTCATGGCATATTATAATCGTAACATTATTGGTAGCTTGCTAAGGATACTTCCATGGAACTTATTATTAATAATCATACTAGGAAATCAAACACTTATAAAACAGAACTAAAAAATAAACATTTAAAAACGAATAGTAAATACAAAAATTCAAATTATTTAGTAATTATCGGAATTAAATAATAATAGGTAATACAGTGCCCATACATTTATTAAAAAAAAACAATTTATAATAATTATCTTTATCATTATCCTTATATTTATTATTACAATAGAATTATTGATATTTATCCTATTTTTGTAACCTGCGTTGTAATTTGGCTTGACACAATGGTCACAAATGCACAACTTCAGATCCAAATAGTTAGAAACAAAGTGAGTAGCTAGCCTGATATCAGGCTTGCAGGTGCATTTTAAATCTGAACCAATTAGTAACTTCTACAAGTGGATTATGCTACCAAAGCATTTATTTTGGTTTAAAAAAAAATATACATGTATTCACTATTAAACTATGTCATTTGTATTCAATAGGGAAGCTATGTCAAATTCTAATGTTTCCATTCAGACAATATTTGACATCGAAAAGAGATATAGTGAGATTGGTGAGTACAATGATAGATGGGTATACACTTTCATTGGAAACAGCAAAAAAGATACACCATTGAGAATGAGGGCTTATACCGTTTATCCACCCTGAGACAGCCACCCTAAGCTGGATACTCGGAAAACGCGTGTCTATCCACCCCATCGTACTTGATTCGATAGTATGATGGGGTGGATAGATGGACAAGCGTTTTCCGAGTATCCAGCTTTGGGTGGCGATTAGTCCAATTCGCAATTGGTCCAAAATAAAAGGATATCCAAAATTAAACAAAGGAGGTGATTTATTTGGATGCATTATAATTATACCTACATAATTATAAACGATAAACAATACGAAACTAGTTGTTAATTAATGGCTTCAAGATACTTATAATTATGTACAATTAAAACGCATACAATTATATGACCTCCTTTGTTTAATTTTGGATATCCTTTTATTTTGGAACAATTGCAAATTGGGCTAATCGCGAATTTGTTATTTTTCACCATTGGACCAATCACGCCTAAACGGTGGCAGCGTTTGATCAAAAGACTTATGAATAACATCATATTCAAACATATACCTATACCACAGAATATATAACCTACACATAGTAAAAATACTTAAAAAATACCATCTTTTTTGGAATATAAATCAGCGACTAATTTTCACGCTTCAGTCTCGTACCGGCGTGCTGGAACCACCCCATAACGTGACGCTCGAAGCTATTGTCGGTAATATTAGGGAATGTCTCCCTAACGGCAACTGTTAGAAAAGAGAAATGCCATAAGAATTTTATTTAAGCAACAAAAGCATTTAAATTAAAACAATAATAACATTAATTTTTAAACTTGTATACATAGAACCAAACTGTCTTCCTTCTCTCTCCTAAAACAGGTTCACAAGAGCCTCGGATGACAACTACTGGTTCTCAATCACTTGGTGTAACTAATACCAGTATAATATTATTATTATAATGCTTAAAAATAACGTTATAAATACTTACGTTTTAATGTAGTCATCAAATTCATTGATGACAGTTTGTAATTGTTCTTTTTTCCAGTCCATGAGCAGTATTGCCCTAGGTAATTAGAAAATAATTTTTCTAAGCATCGAGTGACACAGTCACGTTCTTTTGCTCCTCCGGTGTGTCTCAGCATGTCAAACTAAAATTAAAAAACAATATTTAATCAATTATTATATGATAAATATTATTATCAGTGTCTACTGTTTTGTGTCACATTCCTTTCGTCTCTTTTGTGTAATTATTAGTAGGTAGGCTATACTATAAATCACGTACCAATTCTCTCCGAATGCTCTCATTTTAGAGATTGTCTTCTAGGGTACGAAGCTGCGCAATTTCCATTAATGAGAGTTTTGGTAAGAGAGATTTTTGTGGCTCAAGTGACGGAACTGGTTTGTACTTGGCCAGAGTTATTTCCAATGATTCAACTTTGCGCATAGTATAC
The DNA here is from genome assembly GCA_954870645.1 of Agrotis clavis. NCBI lineage: Eukaryota > Metazoa > Arthropoda > Insecta > Lepidoptera > Noctuidae > Agrotis > Agrotis clavis. The sequence continues at coordinate 15,569,911 of OX940936.1, read as the reverse complement.
ATTACAAAATGTTTTATCTGTTTCATCTCCGATACAAGTTCATCTGCATTAATAACAAATAAAAACACTTAATACCTACTTAAGCACATAAATTGACGGAGTATTCCTGTTTGAGTACCTATTTTTTGAGCACCTATGCATTTAGCACCAAAGTATTCCCATAGGTTAATGCATAGGTGCTCAATAAATAGTTGTTCAAACGGGAATACTCCAAGTTGACTATAAGTAAACAATCTAGAATTAAAGAAGAATACAGTTAAATAACAATACCGATAGAGCTGTTTCCAGAAAAACTTGAACCGCCTTTTGCAGAATCGCTTTGAAGACTTTCTGTTTTTTTTAAATTGTTAATTGATGGAGATTGTTGCATTACGTCGATAGATGAGCTCGCCATATTATTATCATTTCCAAAAAAGTTTGAACCGCTTGCTTCAGAAATGACAATGCAATCTTCTGATTTTTTTGTATTTTCTTCATGTCCTTCAATTTCCAAGACGACTGCTGGAGGGGGCTCCAGTTAAATTTTCGCGTTGATTATGTCTTTTACAGTAGGAAAATCTTTTTCTGCAAAAACATAAGTAATAATCATTATAAGCAGGTATTATGAATAAAGGTTAATATACTAATCAGACAGACAGACGGACAGGTGAGTGATCCCATAAGGGTTCCATTTTTACCGACTTCAAAAAAAAGGAGGTTATCAATTCGACCCGTATGTATGTAATATTATCAGAACTGCCCAGTTTTCATATATGTTAGTCTATATCAGCGTCTGCACAAATGTGCCAAATTTCGATTTAAGTAATTCTTTTTTTGTTGTACTAGGTATTGTTCAACTTAGGGTACACTGCAAGTTTCATCAAAATCGGTTCAGTAGTTTTAGAGATATGGATTTTTTTATGTTGTGACGGATTACAAGATTAGTGCATAGTAAGAAAATTTTGTATTTTACAAGAATTTGGGTTGAATATTTAAGAAATAAACTAAAAAGGGTAAAATAAAATATTTTCAAAAAAGTAACCTTAAAGTAAACTTCTTTCGGAAATCGGTGGCTAAAAATCTGTGAAATAAAAAATAAAGCCATCGACATCCGAAAGAAGTTATTAATTAGGTTATTTCACCCTTTTTTGTTTTGTTGTTGTTTTTGAAGTCGGTTACTTTTTTGAAAAAGTTTTTATTCCTCTTGAGGTAAGGAACCCTAAAAACATGTAGGTACAGTACAGTATGATGTAATTTATACAAGAACATATTAATATTTACAGGAGGTTCAACGGAGATTTTTTTTAAACAACTACAGCTTTTTCATTGTCAGACTTAGAAAAATTAAAAAATACACAACCGCCTAGGTAAATGAGAGAAATCTTTGAACCGTTTCTTTTCAATTCACATAACTGTCTCAACTTGCAAATGACAAATTCTCATGTGCTACATGAGATGTATATCATGTATACCTAGATACTTCGCACGTGAACCGAATAGAAACAACTAAAAATTGGCCAAAATATGAAATCTTTGCACTCCGCACTACAGCCTAAACGTGTGACAATAATACTTACTTGTCGTGGTATTTATAATTTTTCTTTATTTTTCTTTTTTCTTTTCCTCTGACTTCTGATTCTCTGACTTCTGCCTCGCTGCAAGTGGTACTGTTTTGTTTGTCTTTTTCCACATTAATCTTCTGTTAACGTTGCTGTAAATATTCAACTTTATCACTACAATATTATAAAACAAAGTTACTTCCTGCCGTATCTGTCTCTATGTATGCTTAGATCTTTAAAACTACGCAACGGATTTTGATGCGGTTTTTTAATAGATGTGATTCAACGGGAAGGTTTTAGTATATTAATTGAGGCAGGTTGCTATCTTTACACAGTATAACAAAGTCGCTTCCCGCCTCTCTTCGCTTAAATCTTTCAAGCTCCGCAACGGATTTAAATGAGGTTTTCAACTTTTCATCAATACATTAGAGTGAACCAAGGGGAAGGTTTACACATCTATATTGCACCCGTGCGGAGCCGGGGCGGGTCGCTAGTTTAATAATAATTAAAAGTTAATGTTATTATTAGGTATACTTTTATAAGTCTCTGCCTCTTCCTCTGGAAATGAAACGTGAATCATACTTACCATAATATCCCACTACTCGAACGTCATTGTAACATATCCAATCATTTCAGGCTTTTCTTTCCATATTTTTTGCAGGTGGCCACTCTTCGACCACGGCTCCTCCGACTGCATGACATTTTCACCAGGGACACTGCTGTCTTTGATGATTCTTTCAGCATCCTGCTGAGCGACTATGAGCGTTTTTGTTAGCTCTTACATATCTGCACATGGTCACATTTCTTCGCGGCTCGAAATAATTGTCGAATTTGGATTTGACTTCGTTGAGCGTGCTCCCATCGAGTTTTAAATTGAACGTATTAAATTATTTAATCCACGTTCACCAATTAAAATGGAGTAAAATTGCGATTTTCCGTTTCTCGCTAAACTTGTCCAGGCCTGTAGCTAGCAAATAAAGTTTTAGCTGCTGCCACCAGCGTTTCCACGACTCGGCATTGTTTTTAGCTAGATCCGACGAAATATTCAGTTGTTAGTTGAGAATTTAAACTTTTTTCTCCTTCGCCATCTTGACTATCGGACGACGCCACCTTGAGTGTTGCCAACTGCTATTTTAAGAAATGCGCTAAACAAAACCTAAAATGCACTAGGTTTGTGCTAATTTTGATAAAAGGGCACCAAAAAAATAAAATCAATTAAAATATTTAAAAAAATCAGTTTTTATTTAGAATATTGTTATAACAAAAATATATCGTCGTCCGAATCAGAGTTGGAATCATGGTCTGAATTCACCGTTGCTGAAGTGGCTGTTTGAGAAGTTGAGGGACCAGGAGTTGATTGTTGGAGTTTATACTTACCTATACGTATCTTTCGAACCGACTTTTTCAAGAACTTCCTTCGGAATATCGTAATTGTAGCAAGTTTTATTTGCTGCTCGTAGCCCAGTTTTACGACCATGGAGATACGCATTTTCATAAATAACTAATAATTAGAGGTGCGTTCTGAAATTTAACTGTGTTTCAGAACGCGCCATTGATTGGTTTTGTTTTTACGAAATTGCGTGATAAATTGCAGACTTTTAAAAATGCACTAGTTAAGGCACTAGGCACTGTTGTGGAATTTTGAGCGCTAAAACATCAAGAAATGCACTAGATCTAGTGCCGAAAGCACTAAGTTGGCAACACTGCCTTGACTTTGGATTTTTTCGACACAGTGTTGCCGTTACGACAATCTAGTTTGTGGCCACATGTAAGAAAAAAGTAGCTAGTTTTGCAAAAAAATCTCTTTCAAAATTCGGCTAGAAATGGCTAAAGTGCTTTTGGCCAGATACTGTTATCCAAATACTATTGATAAATATTACAATTTCGGCATGGTGATAAATGGGTCAAATAAAACAATTTTAATACTTAGTATTTAACATTATTATTAAAGGCTGATTAAAATAAACGTTCAGCTAGTGAAAAATATTCTCAATTATTATTTGGTTTAAAATTAAAAATCAATTCCAAAGTCTACAGTGACAGAGATTCATTAATCTCTTCGTCAATGGGTGATGATGTGGGTGGTATTTCAATTTGTTTGACCGATTTGACCGTTTTTGTGACTTTGTTTAAAACTTCAGTAGGCAAAACATAATTGTGGTAAGCTTTTTTTAATTTTTTTTTTTTTTTTTTTTTGTAGTTTGGTTTAATTAATCGGTAGATTTCCAATAGTAATTTAGTAAAAGTTTAACAATCGAAAAATCAGCCAGAAGTGGCTAGATTTATTTTAGTGGCTAAAATGGTTTTCTATTTGGCTAGAACCGTTGAAAATCCGCTAGATCTAGCCACAAAGTGGCTAAAACGGCAACACTGTTTCGACAATCTTCAGACTTTTGAAACCAGACCTTCTTCGATTTCTTTTAATGGAGTTTCTGACAGGTTATGTGGGGAAATAAGAGATGCTTCTTTACCCCTATATACAAATGTACTCTATGTTCTTGATCTTCAATGTTTAATTGTAGCCAGACATAATGGATACAGGACAGTAATATGTAATTAACAGACGGGGTTATAACAATGCAGTTACCATACCGTAAACGGGGCTGATTAAATTTTGGTTAGTTTTATTTTTCACCTCTCGGTGTGCTTGAACGGGGTGTTTGACATTTAGTCAGTATAAAAAACTGGATAATTGATTTAAACGCAGCCCTGAGTTATTAGGTCCCTTTGGTAGATGAAGTGAGGAAGGGGCGGGGAAAGTGTAGTGATTGGCCCGCGTAGCGTGCCGTAGCGCATCGCGTCATAGCCGCCACTCGGGATTCGTTGTTTTGTGCGCAATGTTTGTGCGTTTCATTTGTCGAACGATGCGACAACGAACGAACAAAACTATTCTGCCAACTCGCTGAGGTACTACGTAAGCGAGGGGGACGGGGTACTGCGTTGTGATTGGCTAACTCAAGGTCTGTTCAGTCTCAACGTATGTTTACGGCTCACAGGATTGGTCGAAATGAGACGGATATAAGACTTTTTTGCCTAATGTGTTGGCAGACATCGGTCGCCTGTTATTAGGAGTCTAGTATTATATCGTCGTTGACTTACTACATAAAAAGGTGCAGGAACTTGAAAAAGTCATTTTTACACCTCTATGAATTTGGAAGCTTGTATTGATGATTCTAATTCTGTAACTACAAACGTCTTACAGCCGCAATTAACATTCTAATCAACATACAAACTAGCACTGGCCTGCAAATTGCAAAAAACGTACGAAATTTTGAATTTCGCGGGCTGGTTGGAGCCTTCACCTTAATTTGTTTCTGTACACCAAATATAAAAGTAGAGTCCAGCTTTTGGCACGGTTGGCGCATTAAAAAAAAAACTGGGGGAAAAAGTATGAAGCAGAACAAAAATTAGGTACTCGACATAATTATTGCTATGAAAAAATTGGTAGGCGTCAAAAGTTTTCATAGGTAGGTATTAAGTACTCGTCGCATTATATTTTCTGATTATTATTTCAAGTTCTTATTCTTCTCCTAATGTTATAGAGTTAGAGACTACACACGGGCCAGTGTGTAAAGGGAAGTTTAATAAATTGAGAAGTTAGTGAATTGTCGAAGAAGTCAGAAACTTCCGGGTGATACGACAGGTGTTAAGTTTGGTGGCTTTTTAAAGCATGTGATAGCGTATGTGTAGTGTGTGAAGGCTTTGTATGAGGTACTTTGGTACTAATTATGTCTTTTCCATATCTCGGGACCATGGGGACCCGGACCTTTGGAAGGCGTACGAGGGGCCGAAGCCAACTCGAAGAGGCCCGTTGGACAAGTTTAAAATGTTGTGTGACATCCACCGACGGCTATCCCTCTATGCACTATGTAATCACAATGTAATGTACCCATGCAAGGATAGCCCCCGGCTAGTGCAGGACTATTGTAGGATATGGAAACAAAGGATAATGATCTAATGCGTTTGGGGGCTAGTGGACTGGGTAACTGGGACTATGGAAGGACTATGGCCCTGCTCGATAACAATGTTATAGACATGTAAAAATAGGCAGGGGGTGACTCACAAACTCAATAAATGGGCCCCCGAGAACGGCCGCTAGCACATAATAATGACGTAGCGACCAGGAGGCAACATATCCGAGCTGCTTGAGGAAAGCGGTAGGTATTCCAGTACCTGCGGCTCTCGGAGTAATCCCGGAAGTGCGGTCAAGACCTCTATAACAAGCGTACTATTACTGGATAATACTTCTTTCCTCTTGCGATCTCCACCTCAAACCAGCCAAAAAAATAATTACCTATTATTGTTATTATAATATTTTTGGGAGGTATATTAGGTTGGTACTTATTAGGTGTATAAGCCTATAGGTACATTTGAATAAGGCATGCACATTTCTTTGGTAAAGATATAAGGTAGATCTATAATTAACATTAATTATGACATCTACTATTAAGTAAGTAGGTACAAGTTCCTCATACACTTATCGATCGTCAGTATGTACACCCGTCGTTCTGACCGTCATTCGGTCCGCGGAGTCACTAAATTTACTTATTATTAAAATTGTTCTTGTACTTAATACATTTAATTTAGGACAGCCATCATAATATCATTTTTATAAGTACAAACTCGGGTGCTAGTATAATTATGTACTTAGGTACCAATCTAACCAATGTTAGGTACCGTACCAAAAAACTTTTCCAGCAATTACAAATATATGATTCCAGCAATATTTTTAACCTAACTTTACAGTACGATCACTTGTACGTTGTCAATAAATGAAAAAAGTTATATTACAAAAGACGTTTTGATGCAATTTCACTAATTAACATTTCAGTAGCTTTCACCAGCAAGGTAGAGGCAAATATTAAATAATGATGTTAAAAGAGTAACGTTGCTGCAACATGTATTTAGGAACGTTATAATTAAATGGTTGTAGCAACGTTATAATTTAACGTTTTACAAAGTTGAGTGACTTAGGTTGTTGCAAAATGAAAATTAAAACTTTCAAATGTAATTTAATAGTTACATTATAAATATAAATTCCAATAAGTTTCGAAAATAAGGTCTTAGCTAATATTTGACAATTACCACAATATTATCGGTACATTTGTTCTGTAACTTCCAAATGCGTGATAAACAAACTTACTGAAACTTCTTGTAAGTTTCATGTTTAGTGGGTGTAGACCTTCAGGTCACTCCATCAAGTCCGGTGGTAAGATCTCATCATAACTAACAAAACGAGCCCAAACTCGGCACATCTAGTTCGATCCGTCGCCGAGTTCCAGTGGCAGTCACCGATGTAGACCTTCAGATCACTCCATCAAGTCTAGTGGTAAGATCTCATCATAACTTACAAAACGAGCCCAAACTCGGCACATCTAGTTCGATCCGTCGCCGAGTTCCAGTGACAGCCACCGATGTAGACCTTCAGGTCACTCAATCAAGTCCGGAGGTAAGATCTCATCATAGCTAACAAAACGAGCCCAAACTCGGCACATCTATTTCGAAACGTCGCCGAGTTCCAGTGGCAGTCACCGATGTAGACCTTCAGGTCACTCCATCAAGTCCGGTGGTAAGATCTCATCATAACTAACAAAACGAGCCCAAACTCGGCACATCTAGTTCGATCCGTCGCCGAGTTCCAGTGGCAGTCACCGATGTAGACCTTCAGGTCACTCCATGAAGTCCGGTGGTAAGATCTCATCATAAGTAACAAAACGAGCCCAAACTCGGCACATCTAGTTCGACCCGTCGCCGAGTTCCAGTGGCAGTCACCGATGTAGACCTTCAGGTCACTCCATCAAGTCTAGTGGTAAGATCTCATCATAACTTACAAAACGAGCCCAAACTCGGCACATCTAGTTCGATCCGTCGCCGAGTTCCAGTGACAGCCACCGATGTAGACCTTCAGGTCACTCCATCAAGTCCGGTGGTAAGATCTCATCATAACTAACAAAACGAGCCCAAACTCGGCACATCTAGTTCAATCCGTCGCCGAGTTCCAGTGGCAGTCACCGATGTAGACCTTCAGGTCACTCCATCAAGTCTAGTGGTAAGATCTCATCATAACTTACAAAACGAGCCCAAACTCGGCACATCTAGTTCGATCCGTCGCCGAGTTCCAGTGACAGTCACCGATGTAGACCTTCAGGTCACTCCATCAAGTCCGGTGGTAAGATCTCATCATAACTAACAAAACGAGCCCAAACTCGGCACATCTAGTTCGATCCGTCGCCGAGTTCCAGTGGCAGTCACCGATGTAGACCTTCAGATCACTCCATCAAGTCTAGTGGTAAGATCTCATCATAACTTACAAAACGAGCCCAAACTCGGCACATCTAGTTCGATCCGTCGCCGAGTTCCAGTGGCAGTCACCGATGTAGACCTTCAGGTCACTCCATCAAGTCCGTACGTAAGATCTCATCATAACTTACAAAACGAGCCCAAACTCGGCACATCTAGTTCGATCCGTCGCCGAGTTCCAGTGACAGCCACCGATGTAGACCTTCAGGTCACTCCATCAAGTCCGGAGGTAAGATCTCATCATAACTAACAAAACGAGCCCAAACTCGGCACATCTAGTTCGATCCATCGCCGAGTTCCAGTGGCAGTCACCGATGTAGACCTTCAGGTCACTCCATCAAGTCCGGTGGTAAGATCTCATCATAACTAACAAAACGAGCCCAAACTCGGCACATCTAGTTCGATCCGTCGCCGAGTTCCAGTGACAGCCACCGATGTAGACCTTCAGGTCACTCCATCAAGTCCGGAGGTAAGATCTCATCATAACTAACAAAACGAGCCCAAACTCGGCACATCTAGTTCGATCCGTTGCCGAGTTCCAGTGACAGTCACCGATGTAGACCTTCAGGTCACTCCATCAAGTCCGGTGGTAAGATCTCATCATAACTAACAAAACGAGCCCAAACTCGGCACATCTAGTTCGATCCGTCGCCGAGTTCCAGTGGCAGTCACCGATGTAGACCTTCAGGTCACTCCATCAAGTCCGTACGTAAGATCTCATCATAACTTACAAAACGAGCCCAAACTCGGCACATCTAGTTCGATCCGTCGCCGAGTTCCAGTGACAGCCACCGATGTAGACCTTCAGGTCACTCCATCAAGTCCGGAGGTAAGATCTCATCATAACTAACAAAACGAGCCCAAACTCGGCACATCTAGTTCGATCCGTCGCCGAGTTCCAGTGGCAGTCACCGATGTAGACCTTCAGGTCACTCCATCAAGTCCGGTGGTAAGATCTCATCATAACTAACAAAACGAGCCCAAACTCGGCACATCTAGTTCGATCCGTCGCCGAGTTCCAGTGACAGTCACCGATGTAGACCTTCAGGTCTTTCCATCATTCCGGAGGTAAGATCTCATCGTAACTAACAAAACGAGCCCAAACTCGGCACATCTAGTTCGATCCGTCGCCGAGTTCCAGTGGCAGTCACCGATGTAGACCTTCAGGTCACTCCATCAAGTTCGCATCCTAGCTAAAAAATAAGTGGTCCATAAAAAAAATTTACATCGTTTCAAAATTAGATCACTTGACTATTTTATTCTATTCCCGCAACTAACACGTAATCGCTTGTGTGTGTGACTTTGTTTCCATGTAGTAGTTCAGTTCTATGCCTGCTTACGTAACCGCGCGGGGGGAATTTTTGCGCAGCAACGACGTACGTCCATCCTCTATCACGCCTCGGCGGGTACTGGCGAGCGCCCGGTGAGCGAAATAATGCCAATATTTTGGGTATTTTATTTCTTGGAGAAAAATTATAACGAAATTTTAAAATTTGCTTTTACCATGCACTTCTAAATAATGAGCTGTTTTTATTTTTATAAGTTTCATATAAATTCATTGTGAAATCTCTAAGCAGTGGATGTTTGAAAATTGTGATTTAGTGTCATGTTTGAGATTTTTTTCTATCGAGCCAATTATTCCAATTCGTGTTTCTATCTTTACCATTCACTCGAGGATATGTTCAACTTTAATATTATGATTTTTTTTTATTAAAAATATCATTGTTAATGAGACTTTCAGACGTTTGAAAATCTTAAAAATTACTGAAAGCCCGCCTTAAAAAAAAACTCACGGTTTTTCCCGTAGGTGTAAGCAGAAACTACAGAACACTACCACAATTGCTACCTTACATAGTCTTTTCGTCTCAATCACATTCATACATCTGAGGCCTTATATTTCTACACACAAAAAAATTGTAACACACTGAACAGCTCTTTGACAAAGAGTACAATAGCGGTTTTATCGGTGATAATGATGTCTTCTAGACAACCTTCGAATGAAAAGAACGATTTAGCTAACCTAAGGGATCCGTGGTTTTATTATTTCTTACTTATGTAAGATTTCAAAACTCCGTGAAACATCACATCACATAGACGACACGGGTGGCGCAGTGGTTGAGCGATAGACTGCTGCGCGTGTCGCGGATTCAATCCCCGCACGGAACAAACATTTGTATGATCTGCAAGTAGTTGGGTCTGGGTGTTTGTGTTTGTGAGTTTCTGTTTGTAAACGCACCCACGATACAAGAAGAAATTCCTAGTGGGGTAACGTTTTTTAAAATAAAAAACATAGCCAAAATTAGGAAGAAAAATTATCCCAGTCGTTCGATTCCTACTCGTAAAACCAATGTGTGCATGGCGCTCACTCACACATTTATAAAAAACCGGCCAAGTGCGTGTCGGGCCACGCACAGTGTAGGGTTCCGTAGTTGCCCATCAAAATACTTATGCAAATTAACTAAACTGATTCGCTGAATTTAATTTTAAAAAGAAGAATTTTCAAAATCGGTCCAGGAGTCTTTGAGAAATCGGGGAAAATACATAAAAAAAAGATTACGACGAATTTAGAACCTCCCCCTCTTTTTGAAGTAAGTTAAAAATAGTTGACGATAAAAACCTACCTATCCCCAAAAAACATACCGTAAAAACATACCTAGTAAAGCTGTAAAAATAAAGTTGACAAACTTACATTTTCAGTTGAAGAGCATGTTCTCCGATACATTTTGTTTAGGAAAATATGTTTTCCAAGTACATTTTATAAGTTGGTTTTTTATAACTGGTATTTTTATTGGTATTTTATAACTCGTAAAGTTGTAAAGCCTACTTAGTCATGATAATTTTCTTTTAAACTTCGTTATATATACTACTATTGTGAATTTTTTCACACCCCCAAACATAACCGTTTAGCTGGTAGAGGGGGGGACACTCGAGTCGAGCAAAATTTAGCACTTTAAAGCTTAATATTTCACAAACGATTTTTTTTTATCAAAAAATTGTTAATGGAAACTATCAATATTTTTTAAAGACCTATTTAATGACACCCCACACTAAGGGGTACGCGAGAAAAAAAAAAACATCCCCTCTTTACGTGTACAGGAGGTACCCTAAAAAAAAATATTTTACGAGATTTTATTTTACCACTTTTTCGGCACAACAAATCCGTATATTTACACCAAATTACAGCTCTCTAGTACTGTGCGTCTCTGAGCTAAACTGCGGATAGACGGACGGACGGACGGACGGACGGACGGACGGACGGACGGACATGGCGAAACTATAAGGGTTCCTTGCGGAACCCTAAAAATTGGCTTCATGAAAAACGTTACTTTTTGTTTTGAACACACGGAATCTGGACATTTTATAATCTAAGCCATATAATGTTCCCAGTTCCCACTGCTGGCACACAGGCCTCCTCTCTGTTAGAGTGGGCTGTAAGCTATAATCTACCACGCCGGCCTAGTGCGGGTTGGTAGATGTCACATGTCTTCGAATTTTTGATTCTAAGACTTTTTTCCTCACGATGTTTTCTTTCATCGTTTTAAGAGCAGTGGTATTGAAATTGTTACACGAAGTAATGCGCCTGGTTTACGTCGAACCCACGACTTACAACTCGTAAGTCGGAGCTGTAACCACTGAGCCACCACTGATCTTTCCATCGATGACACATTTGTGACAATTCGTTAAAAGGGTGATTGCTATTGGTTGCCATTCCTTGAAAAGGGGGATACTAAACCTTATTTTGTTACTTACAAGGTTTCATTTATAATGGATACAGTCATTCATAGGCTATCAGAAAAGTATCATTTTAAAGTCCTACACATCGTGAACTTCTCAAAATAAGCAGTTTAGTCTGGGAAAATCGCCTTTTTTTGGAGAAAGCTTATGTATAATTAAATGATTATACCTACTTACTCCAATACAGTTAAACCACACGTTATTGGGGTTAAAAATGTTTCATAATTAGTCTTGTTTTATCCATTTCAAGGAATGAACCCAATTACCAATCATCCTGTGTCAACAATCCACTGTTCTATGATATACTGTTAAAATCTACTGTTCCCATCATATACCTTGCAACTACCACACGGTAAAAATCGCTGACAAAATATTAATTATTACGAAAGTATTTCGTAATTCGTCAGAAAAATATCAATAACACTTTACAGGTTTACCCGGGAACCGAATCCAGACACTATAATATAAAAAAGAACGACAGATAATAATTATAATTAACAAAATGTTGAACCATAAGTTTATAATGATGAGTTAACACTTTCAGCTGAGCATCTGGGTATTCAAATTAGTGACCGACCGAAATTTCGGTTTCAGTTTCGGTTTCGGCCGGTTTCGGCCAAAAAATCTAGTTTCGGCCTTAGTTTCGGTTTCGGCCAAAATATAGCCGAAACTTTCGGCCCTGCCGAAACTCAAGTGTTCGTGCATTTTCGTGTGTCGTTCGGTAAAATTCGTAGCTAACACGTGCTTGCTCGCCGGGCGGGGCCCCGGCTCAGTTTGTCACCGTCCATCTAATCGTGAGTTGAGGTTATGTTTTTGAGTTTACTGCCAAGAGTAAGTCTAGTATATTCATGTCATGATAAAATATGTACTTGTTACGTACGTTGATGATTAAAAAACTTATCAATTGTCAAGGCGATTAGGATTAGGCGGTTATTAGGCGGTATACACTTAATTATGTTTATAATTAAGTTAACGGTTTCTTCTTTGAAATAATGCTATTTTTTATATAAGGTGATTGTTGAGACTTCAAATCTAGTGAAACATTGGAAACAATGATTTTTTTATAATTTCCAATAGATTATGGCTCAGTAGAAGTTAAATAACATAGAAAAATAGCAATTTCTTAAAATCATTTATACGTTTGACGTATTTCATTACTTCCCAGGATTTGATCCTTATTAGCAACACTATCGAATGGTGTGATAATACAGGTTGTGATTTTTTTCCAATATTAGCGGGTTCGATTCCAGGCCAGGACTAATGAGTTTTCTAAAATCCAATGGTGCAGTTTTAGTTTTCAGTAAAATCGGTCTCGAGACTCTATTCAACGTTTTTCGATATTCCTCATAGTTAAGAATAAAACCATCCAAGCCCATTTGAAAAATTCGCCCTGCATATTTGACACTTTTCCTTATATAAAATATTAAATGTAAAAAAAAAACAATAAATTTCAGAAAAAAATCGGAATTTCAAATGTTTCAAAAAGTTTCGGTTTCGGTTTCGGTTTCGGCCGAAACTGAGAGCAAGGCCGAAAGTTCGGTTTCGGTTTCGGTTTCGGCTGAAAAATCAGTTTCGGTCGGACACTAATTCAAATGTTATGTTTGTTGTGCGGCGCACTATCTTCTCATACAAAATAAATGACGATTAGTGACGTTCTGTTTTTCATTTTCATACAACCAAAGATAATATGAAATGTGACACAACCGTTACTACACGTCGACGTTTACGAGGGACGTATTACGACGTTGCGGATGTATGCGTAATTATAATGTATGTGTGCGAGTAGCCTTATAAAGTACACGAAAAAACGAACCTCGAGTGGCGCTAGCAGTCCCAAAATCTCATCAAAGCTTGAAGACATTTATATAAGCCTCAGCCGTTTATACACGTTCTTTGAAGAAAGACATATTTTTTACTGACGTCATTAAACGTTGTGTCAAATAGAGTTTATGAAATACGTATTATAACGTTGCTCAGCTCAAAGTGTTAATGTGCATATTGCCCAAAACATACCTTCTAAACTTACTGATGTGAATTGCAGTAGATTCCAATAGATTGAAAGATATTGGCAGTCTTCAAGAAAAGCCTTATTCTTTGATAAAAGCAGGAATGTCACAAGGACAGTTTTTACCGCAGTCTTCAAGAATCTGGCTAAATTCTATCCATTAGGCAAAGCGGACCAATGGACCGCATTAGCAAGTCGAGGCCGGCGCCAAGATAAAATAAATACTAACCCGAAGGCACAGTACTGCAGATATTGCTCAAGGAATAGAAGAGAGTGGAATATTCTCGTAAGGAAACAAACAACATTACTAGAAAATATTTCAAAGAGTGACTTCTTCAGTTCTCTGAAATATAAGACATATATTTTGCGAAGACCCTCCCAGGTTCAACATTATTATTGTTATTCTCGATTTTATATGGAAAGGTCAAGCTGTCAACCTCCAGACAAAAAATTGAACACCGCCCTACAAACAGGGGTACCAGGGTGACATAACCGCTGTGGCAGTTAATTAGTACCGGAGGGCGCGGCGCGACAGGCGCGGGCGCGGGCGCGGCGCGTTTAGAGGAAATTGTCGTTTTTATACGGCTTCCACCCCCCCTTTACCCCGCCACCCGGGCCCTCCGACATTCGAATAATGAAACAACATAGTTACCTTCATCTTATAAACACATGTCGCCCTGGTAATAAACAGAAATTAATATCTTGAGGCAAAGATCTTGCCTCCCCAACAGTTTCTGTTTCGGTCCGTTAGAAGGACAAAACTGGGTTTGAACATAAAGCGGATGGTGTGTGACTAGAAAGTTTGCGGCAATAGCCCTGTAGCGATAGAGTAAGGCAGGTATAGCCAATACCTGCTTTTTTATCAACAACAAAAGTAGATAAAAGCATGTTATACACGCCAGAAAACTATTTATTTTGAAAAACAATCAGTTATGACCACATCGCATATACAGGCTGTAGCTGAAACCGTTTCGCGTTATTTAGTATGACTATGTCTGAAGAATTATTGAATATTGTTTGAGGATCATTTCTTCTTTTGTATCCAGTACCCACTGAAGTTAAAGTCGGATGAGAACGAATTAGTTTCTATCTCGTGATAATAAACAAGGCAACAAATGTAACAAAAAGCTTACATTTCCTGCGCATTTTTTCTCGGCTAATTTCCGTTTATTACTGGAGAGCCTTTAACGTTTTATTGACCGTTCGAAACTCCAGACTAATAAATGAACGAAGCCATCGTCTAAACATTGTATATAAGTACCAAGGCACCATAGCCACATCAGATATAGTCTCGTTCCGTCGGCATAATGCGACCGCCGCCGCCGGCCCCGCTCGTAACACTCCAGCACAGCTAAAACCGGGCGATTCGGTTTTATACACACCCCCTATAAAAGCAAAAGGACCGGGTATGGTCCCGGGATAAGTGGGGGCCTGTATCTTTATATCTGCCCCCCTGCGGCCCCCACTAGGGCATTATGACCGGGGGGTTCTTTGGACAGCTAAAAGAAATATCCGGTTGCCTTACCCGGCCAGTGGCGAGCAGCCGGTAATTCTTCTTCCAGTATTACTTTGCTTATTTACGAAGTAGTTAATCGCACCTCCCGCGGGTCTCTGGAAGCCTGGTAACCTCAAGATATTCTGATCAAGTAAATAAAGGAAATTAAGTACCGGATATAAAAGGAAAACTTTATGTTTCTTTGTGCACACTCGATCGTGTAAAATTATTGGACTCTTTTCAATAACAAAGTCTAAGTCACACCATTTTATTTCAATAAGGCTATCAGTAGACACTTTCGAACGTCTCGGTATAGACCGAAGAAGCAGCATTCTAAATATCGTTCATTAAAACTGCTCTAACCTATAATATTCAAAATTAAAATTACCAATATTCATTAAGTGTAAAGCCAATCTTAAGCGCGGGGGCTCGTAAACTGTAGATAGCTTTGCTTTCTCACCCCGCACCCCCGCACCCCCGGGCTCAAGGCATTTCCAAAATAATAAAAAACCCTTTTCCTTTCAGCTGCCGTTTACGTCCGAACATAAAACTCGTTTAATATCTCATTATAAATTATGTAAAGTAACTAGCATTTAGTACTAAAACCTCGTCTCTTAACCTGGTTTGGGCCTACAGAAATGTTGGGAACCAGTTTTCATACTAAGTTTTAAATTGTTTATACTATCTAGGGATACTTTGTCGTTCTAAATGAAGACTTGTTTAAAATTGCGGAATGTATATCGACTGAAAACATAATTGAATGGTAAGTATGTATTATTAGTCGCGGGACTAATGAGCTACCGTGACCCCGGAACGTTGAGGGCTATTGAAGGACACCGTGATTTTTGTCAGTAAAAGTCTGCCAGTCCTTCCTGCCCTACCCTGGGTGGACTCATTTGATGATTTTACCACGTTAAAAGAAAATAATAATAATGTATTATTAGTTGATTCGACTTTGCTACTGTTGCGAGTAAAAGGTGTTGCTGATTGAATGATCGATCAAAGTTCGATTTTCAGTTCATTTTAAGTTTTTGTTTTTTTAAGTTAAGAGGGATTCAATTTCAAGCACATCTTAAATTTGATGAACTGCCCTTATAGTAACATTCTGTAAGATTTGATAACAAAAAAGATTTTTTTTAAACATTTCCCTACACTTAGCATTTCTTCTGTATCGTGGGTGCATTTACAAACATTTTAAACTCACATACACAAACACCCAGACCCGGAACAACTATTTGTAAATGAAAAAAAAAAATCCTTGCGGATATCGAACCCGAGACACAAAGGGCAGTCGAACGCTCAGTCACTGCGCCAAAATTAGAAGACACACGTCTGACAGAAGCCTTACCTTAGATAATAATCATATCCATACTATTTTCTAAATATAAAACAGTTGTATCCCTACAATAATAATCTCAAACATTCGTCTTTCAATTAAAACGGTCTACAATTAATATTTTACAACAAAAAAAAAAACAAGAAACTAGATAACAAATTAAAGTTACATATATCTTTTTCTTTTTATTCTTTACAATTAAGATAAGTAAAACCTTGCTGATTGAGATAAGGTATTCTTATAATTAATTCATAAGATTGAAACTAAATTAAAGTCATGCGAAAAAAAAAAGCAGTGGTGGCCCAGTGGTATCGGTCCCGACTTACGAGTTGTAGGTCGTGGGTTCGAACTCCGCCAGGCGCATTACTTTGTGTAATTTATTTCATCACCACTGCTCTCAAAACGGTGAAGGAAAACATCGTAAGGAAACCGGCATGTCCTAGAACCAAAAATTCGAAGACATGTGACATCTACCAACCCGCACTGGGCCCGCGTGGTGGATTATGGCCCACTCCCTCTCACAGAGAGGAGGCCTGTGTCCCAGCTGTGGGAACATTATAGGCTGATGATGATAATGCGAAAAAAATGGAATGGTTTGTGGTATGTCTATTTTTATTAAAGCATCTTCTTGTTGCGAGACTGGATCACCATAGAACCACGACACTGGAACGTAAAGGGCTATTGAAGGACACCGTGGATTTTAGTCAGTACTAGTCTGACAGTACTTCGCGTCCCACCCTGGATGGGAGGACTCATTTGATGATTTTACCACGATAAATAAAACTTCTTCCTAATATTATAAATTAATGCGAGTGTGTTCGAATGGGGTTGTTATAAGTTTGCCATAAAGTCAATTCGCCACGAATAAAAGTATGTGTAAGCCACAGTTTTTGTTTTAAGAATTTTGTTTAGTGTGTAAATTCGCCCCATTTCTTTTTTCCGCACGGTTAGCAGAACAAATTAAATAATAAAATCCATCACAAAACTACAGAAAACGAGGACACATTGTGGAATCTGAACAGAAAGTACTAGGAGAACAGGATCATGAAGGTGTTGACGCCGACTTCAGTAAAAATATGTGTAATGAAGATGTGGCTTTACAATAACAAAATCAAGCTGTGGCGAATTAACTTTCAATGTAAGGCACATGTAAGGTTTAAAAAACTGTGGCAAATTAACTTTGTGGCAAACTTCAACAACCCTTAGCTTACCCTAAAACCATGCAACCATAATTATTAGAACTCCTAAAAGTATGTACATTACCGAAAGAGCCCTTTAAACCAAACAATGCGCTCTACTCCGCACCTAGTGAAAATCACGGCCCGAAATAAACGTTACGCCTCGTACCCGCCGATCACGCAATACTATCCTTATTTATACCTCCTACAGCTCCTACTACCCCGGTAATTTCGTGGTCCTTTGCGCCTGGTAATTTATAATCAGCCTTGCGCCTGGTAGGTTGTATATGTTTTAATCACACCTCCTTTTTGCTATGTTATCCTGGTATGGTGAATTGAAAATAACTCCTGGTATGTGGAAATTAGAGAGAATATAAATAATAATATTAATTGCATTTGTATCGTCGTCATAGCTATTAAAACTCACAAGTACATTAATAAAAGTGATACAAATTGTAATTTTCTTTATAGAAACATGAACATCCTATCATGGTAGTCATTTTTAATTGAATAATATTAGAGGTTCAACAAATAGAATTGCACCCTACACACAATCTTAATTGACATATTTTTCAGACAATCAGACGACAGAAACCAATGGAAATAAAAAGGTCGTTCTGTCCAAATCTGAGATAATTAGGCATTTTGACCAGCAAATCATATTATTATTAAACCTCTTCGGATACTTTTCACAAACATCTAAAACTCTTTTATTTGAAAAACATTGCATGTCTTATAGCCCAAGAGCCCGTGAACCCCAGACCTACGTTATTTTATAAAGGCTGAAAGTTTGTCAGCGGATGCTCCCAACACTGGTAAGAACGATGGACCATTTATGGAGTTTGGGTAATGGTGGCTTTGGGAGGTAAACGGTACTAAAGGTGCGTAAAATATAAGTTTACTTACGTCATAGTATAAAAGCTGATTTTTATATATAATACTCGGGTAATAAGTAGATGATGTTTCCTCATCAGCCAGACACTTATCATGGTGGCAACCCCTTGCCAGACACCCTTAATGTTCACGAAATTATAAGTTTACTTACGTTATAGTATAAAAGCTGATTTGCTTAAATAATACTTGGGTAATAATATGTAGATGATGTTTCCTCATTAGCCAGACACTTTTGATAGTTCCGACCCCTTGCCAGACAAACATTGTAAATAGCCCAGTCAACTGATGTTCAAAACAAGGTATAGAGGGAAAGTCTTGGAACACAATTTTTGACTACGCAACTTTGTTTGGACTAGTTAGGAGGAGAACATATCGAAAATCCCCATCCCCAGCCCTTGAGCTAAGGGGGAGGGAGGGGTTCGTAGGTACCACTTTTTGGTTTTTCGCTTATATCTCGGAAAGTCGGAAACCATGGGTCCTAGCGACATAAATACATAGGAACAAAATAAAAGCTGAATAAATTCTCTATAAGTTTAATCCAGTAAACATTTCCAGGTCTTGTTTAGTTTTCGAGATATCTGCTCTTGAAAGTCTGTAATATTGGTTAAAATCATTTTTACCTCTTTGCATGATGGAAAGTTGTATTTGATGTCGCCAAAGATCCAGGAAACAGCATCAGTGTTTCAGACCCTCCAAGTTGCGCAGAATGTCATTTTAATTTATATTAGGTACATTACAACTTAAGTCGTATTTCGTTAGATTGTAACGTTGTAAAGTATCAACGTTATCCTTTGTCCTATATTCAATTCATTA
Organism: Agrotis clavis; assembly: GCA_954870645.1. NCBI lineage: Eukaryota > Metazoa > Arthropoda > Insecta > Lepidoptera > Noctuidae > Agrotis > Agrotis clavis. The sequence goes on along the minus strand of OX940936.1, from coordinate 15,550,617 downwards.
ATCAGCTTATAACAAAAATAGTTACAATGGAATGCAAGGAATTTACATACATTCGTTTTGGTGTTGTAGCCAGACGACGTGATGTTCTAAATTAACCGACATTAATCGAAAGTCAAGTTCGCGTGACGTCATAAATGGTGTCATTTGAGGGTACCACGCTAACATTCTTTTATCGCGTTCTACGGAAACTCAAGTTAGGTGGGTAGATCAGCGGCTGTAGTTGTATTGTAGACTGAGACAACATGATGGATATTATTCTGTCCCACTCATGAGAGTGTGACGCTAGTACGTGATGTTCTGATTTAACCGAATGTGCTCATTAGTATAAATTACGCGCACCGCGAGACCACTCACGTCATTCGCCATTATCTTTGTTGTCTGTTACACGTTCGCAAAATAGTTCTCTCTTCAATTAGATCTAGATCTTGCGACACTTTCCGTGTACATACAGACGGTGTATAAAAATAAATATTATTTAAATTCAATTATTGTGATACCTAGTGTTTATCCCCGTATTTAGGGTAAGTTTGCCAAACAAAACCTTTATAACTGCTAGGTAGCTATTGTGTTTCTATCTTTTTGTATTGAGCAGGTACCTACAGACATTTATTTTGTGTTCAATTATTTTTTCTTTGTCTGTTAGGTTTTTATTTTGTTAAGCCTCGAGTGTTCCATGCGCTCGTAGGCCTATAATAATGTTATGTGTTAATGCTTCACGCTAATTTAATATTGTGTATCTACCATGTAAACTCCGTTCTGATGTTGACCAAACTCACAAACGCCTCAAGCGCTTTACGTCCTAGGCTTTCGCTTACGCTGCGGGGTCATCATCAGAGAGGACTTACAGTGGACCTTTTATTTACCGCTGGACGTTGATTCCAGGGAACAAGATTGGGGTTAGAAATACCCATCCTCGTCGTTCGTTGAGTTCGACAAGCTCACCCTACCGAACGTTCGAGGCCTGCGCACACACAGCACCTAGCTGCGCACACAGCTGACCTGCCACACACACCCAGCAGCGCACAGCCGACCTGCCGGCGCATCCACCATCCCGTCCCTGGGGTCTCTCTCACCTCGGGACAACTCCTCGGCATCGCGTCCCTGCTCCACGCGACAAGCCAGGACAGTACTTAGTGCGCCTACTTCCACGGAACGATTAAATACCAAGTGACGGGCTGTGAACCACGACCTTAATAAATTTATTGTAAACGTTGGTGAGTTCTTTTATTTTAACTCCCATTAACCGTTACAAGATTCGAGTCGTTTTATAAAATTATGTTGCCCAGATATTATCCTTCTCATACAATGAAATTATCCTAACATGACACTAAACCAAATAGCATCATAAAAAAATAAATTATTTTTTCATTCATACTCATTTTACACACATATAAGAGTACTTTGGATCCAAGAGCGAGCGAAGCGAGCTCGGGACTTGGGGCACCCCGACTCGGACAGGTTAGGTTCGAAGGGGATGGCGGGGTCTACATACTAATTTTTATGGACACCTCGCACTTGATCAAAAATTAAATATGCTAAAATTTTTTACATTATAAAAAGCTAAAGGTTCCTAAGATCGTTTTTCTGTAGCTCTTATGGAAGCGGATTTCTCCTTATTGGTCAACTTAGAATCAAAACCATGTACCTACCTAATATGTAATTATAATCTAGAATGAGTTTCTGAGCTATTTTTACTGCTCCCTCGGTGGAGGGAAGACAAATAATATCAAGCTTGATGGTGGCTACCGCGAATTAAAGAATTTGTTATAACTTTGTGAGCACTGTGTAGAGACCCTTTTAGCTGGAGGCTCATCGAGATTCACAATATTACAGACTTTCAAGAGCAGATAGCTCGAAAACTAAACATTCCCCTTTATTTTTTTCATATGTATTATGCCGCTAGGACCCATGGTTTCCGACTTTCCGAGATATAAGCGAAAAACCAAAAAATGGTACCTACGAACCCCTCCCTCCCCCTTAGCTCAAGGGCTAGGGATGGGGACTTTCGATATGTTCTCCTCCTAACTAGTACAAACAAAGTTGCGTAGTCAAAAATTGTGTTCCAAGACTTTCCCTCTATACCTTGTTTTGAACATCAGTTGACTGGGCTATTTACAATGTTTGTCTGGCAAGGGGTTGGAACTATCAAAAGTGTCTGGCTAATGAGGAAACATCATCTACATAATATTATTACCCAAGTATTATTTAAACAAATCAGCTTTTATACTATAACGTAAGTAAACTTATAATTTCGTGAACAATAAGGGTGTCTGGCAAGGGGTTGCCACCATGATAAGTGTCTGGCTGATGAGGAAACATCATCTACTTATTACCCGAGTGTTATATATAAAAATCAGCTTTTATACTATGACGTAAGTAAACTTATATTTTACGCATCTTTAGTACCGTTTACCTGCCAAAGCCACCATAACCCAAACTCCATAAATGGTCATCGTTCTTACCAGTGTTGGGAGCATCCGCTGACAAACTTTCAGCCTTTATAAAATAACGTAGGTCTGGGGTTTACGGGCTCTTGCTCTATTACAAAAATTATAAGATTTTTTATTTGTTTTTATAAAACTCACATCAACTTTTCATTCAAAAGTTAAAAAATATTAAGACGCACGTTGATGTCTTTTATTTGACACTCTTGGGAAAATTTTATTCGTTTCCGTTATTTGAAGATCGCGTGTCATTACATTTTCTTTATATTTGCACTTTTTTATAAATGCATATAATATGATTCTAATGTAGGTAACCAAACTATGACTGATATACAAAGAATGCATGATAAAAGTAGAAACGTATTTCAGTTTTTTAACCGACTTCAAAAAAAGGAGGAGGTTCTCAATTCGGTCGGAATGTTTTTTTTTTATGTATGTACGTACATCGATTACTCCGAGGTTTCTAGTCCGATTAGTGTGATTCTTTTTTTGTTCGATGCAGTATACTTGCAGTGTGGTCCCATAAAAATTCATGCTATTTGGTTCAATTCGTTTTATTTTGTGAGCATTTTTATTGATTTCGGCTACTTGGATGACATGATGATCTTTACTTTTTGCGTGTTTGTTACGCGATTACTCCGCCAATTGTGGACCGATTTTCAAAATTCTTTTTTTCATGTACTGGGGATCGTTCACCTTAGGGAATACTGCAAGTATCATCAAAATCTGTTCAGCCGTTTTTGAGATAGGGAATTTTATTAGCATCATGTACACATCATGAGCGATGTTAATACCGGTGCCACGGATTACAAAATTCTAGTGCACATGTAAGAAAATGATGTATTTGACAAGAATTTGGGTTGAATATTTAAACTAAAAAGAGTAAAACAAAAAACTTTTTTCAAAAAAAAATTAACCGCCTTCAAAAACAACCACAAAAAAGGGTAAAATAACCTACAAAATAACTTTTCTTTCGGAAGTCGGTGGCAAAAAGACAACGAAATAAAAAAACAAAGCCACCGACTTCCGAAAGAAAAGTAATTTTGTAGGTTATTTTACCCTTTTTTGTGGTTGTTTTTGAAGGCGGTTACATTTTTTTTTAAAAAGTTTTTTGTTTAATATTCGTAACTACATATATTGTAATCTGTATACAAGGAGCAAATTAGGCGGCATGAGATTAACTCGTGCATGTATTGTCTCAAAGTTACTTGTGGATATTTTTGCAAAATAATAAAAATACCCGACGTATTATTATTTATTTATTATATACTATTATTAGCCCGACAGACAGATTCCACTCTACATACAAACGAAAGAAGTATTGTAGAGGAAAAAACATTTTTCTCAAAGAAAGTTTACCACGTTAGAATTTATCAAAAAAAAAATCAGCTTACCCAATCTACCCGCATCTGAAAAATTCGAAAACAAGCCGCCCGACGTACCGGGAGACCAGAAAATTTCAAAGATATCGCCAACTCGTAATCGGGGACGTGGGCCAACTTGAATTTTGGGGTTTTCCCGCTAAAGTTCGGCTCAAAGACGTCCTCAAAGCCCCGCTGTGGGTGGGCCGGGTACTAGGGTGGCATAGCAGGGTGGAGGTTTTGGGGTATCAAAGTTTACCCCCGTGGCGCGCGGAGGCTATACTTCGTGTGGAGGGAACTGCCTCTGCTACTTTGTTCGCCTTTTGGCTCGTGACAGTGGCACTTAAGGGAGCTACACACGGTCGCAGCGCTATATTAAAGTAGTATAATCCTTAGTAAGTTGGTGGCGCGCTTACTGACTTGGCAAAGTTCGTTTGTAATCTCAGAGTCGAAATGTCAAACGTAGATAATATCAGGCCTCCGAATTAAATTGATCCTGTCTGTCGTGTTTGCCTGGTAACTGTTTGAGAAAATTGGTAACAGCATACCCAAGAGATGTTTTCGCTTTTATACCATGTCTAGTAAGTTTTTACTTGTTTTTCTTGAACGAAATTCTATCCATACTACTTACATATTACTTTACCAATTTCTTACCTACTTCACTATCGACTCCCGTACCAAAGGCACAGATTACCCAAAGGCCCGTGATTAATCTCACTTTTAATCTCTATCACTTTATAAGTATGCACGCCTAACACCTAGGTACATAATTTGAAAACGAAATACGTTAAAAACTTAACTAATCTCTCTAATCCACACAGTTATTCAGTAACGCGTTCACAATTGCAATGGCTTTCATTTGACGATCCAACAATGTTCATTGCGTTCGTCCCGTGGCAGCTAAATCAAGGGGATTGTAGGTGCGTCACGCAATTAGGATGCTATTGCTTACGCTTGCTATTGAGTTGAATTTAGTACCTGCACTTTAGGTTCTGATATTACAAAATGTACTGCAAATGTAGGCTCGTCGATCGGCATTATTCGTTCGGGTCGACTCGGCTCTCCATAATTCGAGTTAAGCCATTTTTAGTTAAGCCATTTAGCCTTAGCTACATAGATATTTTTATAGAACCCGAATCGAATCCTAATATATTTTTCCCAATATTTGACAATTTATCATCCCAATTTTTAATCAATCTCTTTAAAATAAGTTCCAATTTTTTTTTTTTACTGAAATTATATTTGCAGTTTCTCCGCCACAAAGTTTGAGGTCATGCGGCTAGCGTAGAGGATTGCAAAGTCACTTAGTCACCCCGAAAAATAATAAGAATGTCTGTAACCGCGTACAACTTATCAAACGTACACCAGCATTATCAGTTTGTAATGTTTTTAGACCACGCTTTGGACGCCGCACCGTTTCAATAGACTACGAGACCAAATTATACAGGTTTTGTGAAATCTGACGTACGCGTTAGACACCCCATAGTCATAATTTCAAAAATATAATCACTTGTAATATTTCGAGATTGATCGACAAAAAATACCGAATAAATTCATACAGCAACAGCACTCTAGAGTAATCATTTTTTCTCAATTTTTTAAATAAAAAGCAATTACTCCTTCATTCTGAAAAAATAATTTCCGAAAAATGACCCTATTATAAAAGTTACTGTTGGTAGAATGTGACAACTCACAGCTGAGTAACCCCAATGCTATGATGTCGATAAATCATTAGTGTTGTAACATAAACATCGACACATAATTAGGTGTCGACATCGACAATTCAAATGAAAATATAAAAAACAATGGGTGTCAATTGTACCTTTGTTTATTTTGATTTGAAAAAAGGGTTGTTATAATGTGTAACGTGTCAATTTGTAACTGTTAATAGCCAAAGGGCTATTAAATCAGATAAAGATCGACAATAAATCCATACAAAATTATAGAGAAATCAACTTATGATTATTTTCAACGAATTCCCAATTTTTTTCTTTCATTCACATTTTCTATAGATTTTTTTTCACTTTCTATAGGTTTCCATAACATTAAAAATCAATATTTTCACCTAAAAGTACTAGGCGCACAGGGAACCACAGTGGTGTGCCTAGAGGCTAGCCCATAAGGCAAGCAGACTGTTCAGAAACCTTAAATTATGAAAGAAAGAAGAAAGGAAAGTACAGACGCCAGCACATCAAGCTACCACAACCTGTCAGATTTCTTTAATATCTGATTGGTAAAAACTGACAGATTCGGGTAGGTTGACCTGCTGGCGTCTCTACTAAAGGTAAGCAAAAGCTTTAACGCTTGTATGAAAGATCTCTGAAAATATTCAACAATTTCAAAAAAAAATTTTTACTTATGAAAAATTTATTCGAGTTCTCAACATTTTTTTCTTTATACAGGCGAAGTCGCAAAAAGTGAACTAAAATACGCCTCAATAGCCTAACTGTTTAAACGTCGATTGCGAGGATTTAGTTCGATCCCCACTCGTATTTCTATTTTTGCCAAAAGCGCTGCTACTACTAGGACAATATAGGAATCAGAGATGTGATTAACGAACCAAACCTTTCTTTTCATAAATGAGTATAATCTAAAATATACATATAAAACTCAAAGGTGACTGACTGACATAGTGATCTATCAACGCACAGCCCAAACCACTGGACGGATCGGGCTGAAATTTGGCATGCAGGTAGATGTTATGACGTAGGCATCCGCTAAGAAAGGATTTTTATCAATTCTACCCCCAATGGGATAAAATAGGGGATGAAAGTTTGTATGAAACTTTGTCAATTTCCACGCGAACGAAGTCGCGGGCACAGCTAGTATTTTTATATAAATAAATATTGTATAATGTAATTATAATTATAACCATAACAATGACAACACAACATAAGGAAACAAGACTAATTAATATAATACTCGTAATTATGGAAGCCCTACGAGTCTTCAGTAAAACCACATTACGAGTTTCCTGTCTCTTCACTGCGCTATTTCAGTTCCCAGAATCGAACCCGTAACCAAAGCCGCCACTCGATCACTACACCCTAGGTTCCAATGACACGTCACAATTCACATCAATGAAGCGAGAAACCCCTTATGTGCCCATAGTGTGTTCGCTTGTCAAACTATTGAAGGAATTATTAGGCAGTGACCATACACCGCCTTGGTTTACTGCGCGCCTAGTACTTTGAGGTTAAAAATATTGATATCTTTAAAGGTATGGAACCCGGTTACTTGTCAGAGAAAAACGTTAGAAAATGTGGATGAATAAAATTATAAAACCGTTTTGGGAGATTGTTGAAAATAATATGATTAATAATCAATAGTAAGTATGTATGGTTCTGTAATCTCTAGATATTACGAGTATCTTCACTTTGTTGACGGAAAATTAATTTAAAATTGAAAGTTTTTTTTAATGAAAGCTCAACAGGTTTTGTTTTGAGAATGTGTTTTATCATGAAAGCGATGTTATTTCTGCTTTCTTTATCATGATTTTGAAAGGGAATGATACACTCCTTTAAATGTCATGGCCTAGTCTTATATGCTACTTATAAATCTTATAAGCTACTTATAAAATGGATCCTGAAAGACAAAATTAAACCTAATACCATGATAGTTACTAGTGAAAAACACGTCACAGCGTCCCTCACTAAGAGAAATCTGAAACTTTTATATAATATAAGGACGAAACAACGCGGCCTAAACCTACAAAGGTCAACAAGGGCCTGAAAAGGGAATATGTAGGTCCCTAACTCGTGAGAAAGGCCTCAAAGGGTCTGACCGACCCTAAAAAAGTATATAACCCGAGCGGTAGGTACCAGGGTTCCATATAAGCGAGGCATCTTCCTTCTGTGCCTCCGAGCCAGGGAAATGTTAAGAAGGGTCCGGGAGGGACAGGAAGCCCCCCTCCCCATCCGGTAGGGTAGGGGGTGCGTTGGGGAAAAAATTCTGTCGAGAGGACCGTGTACCCTTGGCTCGACCCGGCGCCGCCGTCTGCGCCCGTAATTAGTGATGCGGCGTGACTCGGGCTGGTGCTCTGTCGATAGTATCGAGTCGATAGTTTTTTTGCGAAGTTTTTATGTTGAAGGTGGTTTGATGCTTAACGAGTTAAGTTTTTAATAAATTAAAAACATGTTTTTTAAGCGGCAAATGGATCTGTTCTTACATCGAAAAGTTAGGCCTGACATGGTACAACGGTTCTAACACGTGCATGACAGTTGTCTTCAGACTAAGATGAGATTTCTCGAGACCGATTTTATCGAGACGATAATAATCGACAACGATAATAATAGTCTAATTAATATGGAAAGCAGTGAGAAAGTGCGAAAGCTCACAGAGTTTATTGCGCATTTGTCATTAATTGTATTGAGTAATTTCTGTTCTCAATATGCATAATGAAATTCAGGTTTGATAACGATAATTATGTTAATTAAAATTCTGAGGCAATTTCTATATGTTTTCAGTTGCACAGATCCAATGTATTCTTAAAGTATTCAACCAAAACACTTCATACATTTCTGTCTACTAAAAGTCAAAAATATCGTGGAAGTTTTTTATCGACAAACGCAAACACTATCGACGGACCCACATCCCTAAAAGATTATGACAAGATACAGAGCACAGGGCTGCTAACGACGACCGGAGAGCTGTCAAAAGAACCTACATTAATGTTATTATAACTTTTTCCCGACACCCCTGTATATACGTAGAACGCATCCTGTATCCTTGGAGCTTTTACGAATTCTGCTCACTGTTTTTACTTAGGCACTGCAGTTTTTGTGAACGTTCTTTCATTTTGAATATTTGTGATACTCTCCTGTTTATTTATGCGAACCTAATACTGTGCTAAGTGTTTTCAATTACAATTACGCTTGTGACTTAGTATATTTTAGAGAAAATGGTGACACAAAATGTTTTTGGTTTTGTGCTAGGGTTTAAAAATCCTTTATTCAGTAGCGAAGACCCTAACAATAAGTTTTAGAAAGTGCACGTGTAACCGAAATAACAGGAAAACGACAGAAGTCCAACTGTGTAACAGAGTTTCAACAGAAACCAAATTTTAAGCAGAATCTTTAAAAATAATGATCAATTAAAAAAAAGATGTCGCGTTTCCAAGTCACTTTCCGTTGATGTTTTGAACTTCTGCAACTCTTATGATTTCAAATCTAAGTGAATTTTAAATATTTTAATATCAGTTTTCTAAATACATAAATAACTATCTTACCTTTTTATATGCATAGACTATGTATACTGTTACGTGATTTTTCTTACCTGTAAAACAAAAAAAAAGTTGAATGTTAAAACATTTTAGACACAAAAAAAAAGAAGGACGGGGAAAACCACTTTTAACTAGGGAAAGGATAAAACTATTGAACCTTTAAATCAAGTATCCTTTAAAACAATGGAATTTAATTAAGAAATCAAGATTAACACAAAAAGATTTCAGGTTGAATGGATTTGTTCAGAATTTCATGAAAGTAGAGAAGACTCTTTAACTGACACACAATTTACTCATAACTTTGATTAAAAAAAAAAAAACACCTAAGAAAATATACAAATAATATTACTTTGAATTTTAAAAGAATCAGTCTCATCTTTAAAGCATAGAATCAGCCTACCAAAGTTTGAGTCCTTTGACGAACGGTGACGAAGAAGAAGATTAGCATATAATGTTGGGAACTGCTGGGACACAGGCCTTCTCTCTGCGAGGGGAAGTGGCCTATAATATCAAAGCAGTAGAGGAAAATCATCATTATCTATACAGCCTTATTTCAACTACGGTAAGGTCTGTTTTAAAACCAGAGTTCCCATCTGACCACCACAATCCAGTTAGTTCTGGGTAATATAAGACTGTTATGGAAGAAAATATTATAGGCAAAGGTTCACCCTTTAATCAAGAAAATCTTGATAATTATTTTAAAAATATTGTGCATTATCTATCTTCATACAAACCTTGTCCTGACTATAATGAACTCAATAAAAAAGATTTATCCAATTTGGTCCAGTCACAGTCCAGTCAAGAACTTATACGCGTACAGACAGACTTACACAGTTACTCATTTATTGTGTTATACTACGTAAAGATTACATTTATTTGACCTGACTTTTAACTTACAAACGCGAGCAGGTCAAACTACCCCAAATCTGTGATTTTTTACCAATTAAACATTGACCTTCCACTATCCTGATAAGGTTGAAAATCTATTAAAGAAAGACGGATTGAGGTAGGTTGATGTACTAGCGTCTGTACATTCATACAGAATCGAACTTTAATTTTCTTATTTATCTTAACAATTTATTGAATATATTTGCATAATCTTGTGTTAAATATGTTTTTTGAATAAGTATAATATGTAAAACAAATGTTTTCATACATACGAGTGTCCTTCGTCCTACTTTTTGTTTTATCTTCAAAACCAAAACAGTGTGGTCTTTAAATAAAACCTCTATGCGTGACTACGACAAGGGCGGAACCTAGGCCCAATAATTTTGACGTCACCTTTTTTATTGTCTATGTTCTTATGAACTTTTTCGCACATACGTTGATGATATTAGTTTAGTAAAAGAAAAAAACAAGGAACAATACAAAAACAAAATCAAACTTATCAATCAAGTTCTGAAAAGGTCACAATCAAATTGCAAAAAGACGTTACACAGAACGAATTGGTGAGATTGTGTCGTGATTGCGGTCCAGCGACTGACAACCACTTACATAATACCCCATCGGTTAGGCAACAAACTTGTATGTTTACGCTCACAGGCCAGCTACCTTCAGGGCCCCGAGGGTTCAAGGGGCGGGCCGTTTTGGACATTTTGTATAAGTGTAGGACCGAATGCCTCGATCCCAAGGCAAATCCCTTTCGGTAGGTTCGCTGGGTTCCGAGGACCCTTCCCAAAAAGGTCTGGCGACCGTGCCGGAGCCCCGAATTTGCGGATTTTTAAGGTAAAATTTATAGGGGTGGCGGGCGTATGAAATGTGGACGGTGCCAGCATTATATTTTTAAGTTTAAACGTCGCGCGTCGGTTGCCCGATTAAACTGTGATCTTCATACATTTTGGGTGTAATGAAGTCTCCAGTAATTCGGCGGTAAACGAGGGCCAAGTCGTTTTTGTGTGTTACTTAAATTAATAAATTCTGGTTTGTCCGCTTAAAAGAAGATAGCTGTCATAAAAACATATTTATTCACATGAGCAATGTGGGAGTTCGTTTTGTTAAAACGATAACACGCTTTTCCTCGTATAGAATTTCCAAGAATTTAGATTTTTTCAAAATAAATAAAAGATATTATGAAGTTCATAATGAGGAAAATGTGTGTCGGAAACTTTTTCAAAAATACATAGAAATGCGTCCCATTTTATACGAGGCTATGCCTTTATAGGTCAGAGCAGTAAGTTACTTTTATTTTCTTCGGTGAAGACAGGATGCCCGCAAATAGGCAACAAAATACAAAAGAAAAATATTAATTGAAGAGTAAATATGAAGGGAAAAAATACCATTACCAGGATCATATAAGCCCTAATTGGTTTCAGCGTGCGAGAACACAATCCCTCACTAGCATTGCGTATCGCGAACGTTTATAAATAGTGTTGGCGGGTGTGAGGCAGGCATCACGCGAGCCTCCTACCTACCTATGCGGTCCTGGTACTTAGACCCGGACCCTTCGGACCCTCGTCGACCCGGGCTAACTAGATAACGACGATATCGGGTGAAACGAAACTAAAGGAAAAGTATTTGTAGCTCTGCTAGTGTGGAAACTGTACGGAATTAGGATGGGGGAATTGGGTCGCGTTATCCAGTGGTAAATTAACATGTTTGCGCGCTGACTGGGCCCTTTCAAAGTTATAGTGAGCTTTATAAGCATTTTAGTTCACAGACCTAGCGGTTTGTTTGATAATCACGAATTTATGACGAATTCTGAATGTACAACTTGTGTTTTAAAGATGATTTATGTCTCTTAATAGTTACTATGTAGTCTTTAACTTTTTTAACGAATCTAAACTGGCAGTAATTATGAAAATAATGTTAAAAATATAATTCGGAGCAAAATTCATTGTCATTGCTAGTAATGCTCATCTTTACTTACAAACAATGGCAACTTCACCTACTTTCAATACATCAGTTCCCCGATCAAGTTAAAAACGATTTCATTAGGTCACTGCAAATAACTCCTCAATAACAGCATCAGTAAATAAAGAACAGGAATGATCTGGGCATAATTTAATAAGCAAAAAACAGAAGAAAAATAACACAAGTCATTTGATGTTACTAAACGTCCGACAAAGCTTTTTTCTTAATTAATTAAGTCGCAAATTGATTACTTTCGACGGGCAGGAAGGTATAAAAAGCAGGGTGTAGGTACCAGGAGCACAGCGGGCGGTGGGGTGTACCGTACCCCGCCTTACGTTGCGAGTGGGAAATGTGAAAGCAGACACACGAACCCCGCTGCTGCCCCGGTACTGAGTGCAGAAAAAATGCTAAGACGAATATAATTTAATATGAATTTTCCACCGTTTTACCAAAGAAATTTTTGGTCCTTTGGTACTTTCTGGCCCTACATATCACAAACAATATGTTTTATCTTTGAAACTCTATAAGTTGAATAAATTAGAAACAAATAATGTTAAGTTGTTCAACTATTTAATAGGTGACAACTACGCGTCAAACCTAAAACAAAAATGAAGAAAATTAAACTTATTAAAAATAAGTATTCAAGCAAACCGTTCAAATTGTTGTCAGCTGTGCATTTTTAAGCGCTAGTTTTTTTTTTAACGTTCTTCTTTACAACCCTTTTTTATCGTATCATGGTTGCCTTTGCAAGCATTTTAAACGCACATAAATAAACATTCAGATCTGGAACAGTTACTTGTAGGTCCTACAAATATTTCCTCTGTGCGGGGGTTGAACCCGCGACACGCATCGCAATAGTCGATCGATCAACAACTGCGTTCATCCAACTGTGCTTTCAGAAAATATACTGACATAAACAAAATTTTCTTTTAAACCATCACTACCATTTACAAATACTTCAGAAACATCACTATAAAAATATCTATTTACACTAAGGGTCAGGACACACCGACGCTCGACGCTGCGCGCCGTTTCAATAGAGCTACTTAAAATCAAACTTTATTTACTACACGAAAAGATACACATTTGCAGCATCCTTGCGTCACGTCGCGGTCGCGTCTCGATGTGAACTGACCGTAAAACCCCCAGCAAATCCGAAAACCACCATCTTCAAAATTCAATAAACAAACTTCAACTTCCAAAGTCCAAATGAAACCTCACGAAAAGAAAAAAAAAACTGCATTAAGCACAAGTTTTTTCTGCAGCCAGTACATTAGACGGCCGCGCCCGTACTACTAGTTATTATTTACCGGCTTTATCATTTCGAAAATTTCATATTCCCCGCACTTGGACGCTTGAGGTTTAAAAGCGTGAGCGCCCCTCTCCCCCTCCCGGGTAGGGTAGTTCTACTTTTTGCCTACAAACAGCCCGCTTAGTACTTAGCGGTACTAGGGGGACATAGGGTGTGCAGAGCTAAGAAATAATAACGGTGGAGCATGCAAGAGGGGCGACTGGCTGGACATAGTTTTTGTGACTGATGGAATCCTAATGACTCGCTGTGTTTATTTTACATTGGTTTTCGGGGTGTGTGTGGGATTCTTTTTATTTTGTTGTTTTTTTTTTACCGAAAAGAAAGCTAAACTTAGAAAAAAGTTCAAATCCAATACTTATCTATCTTGTAAATATTATATGTATTATTATTTCACGAAACGTCAAAATATAGTTTGAAAAACACTAAGAAAATCTTTCATAAACATTTTCATGTATTATCTGCTACATTATATTTGCTACATATTCTCTGTATGTATATGTATATGTCTGCTACATATTTAATACGTATAATTACAAATTATAACTACCACTTAACTCCATCATGAAAAGATGACGTAATAATGATTACGCTACGAGAACGTACTCGTAGCCGTACTACGGCGTAGCAGCACCCTCCTTTCAAATCCGTAGAGCTTGCTACGGCGCCGCGTAGCAATAATCAACTAATCATCTGACTCGTAGCTACACAAAAGAAAGTTAGAAACGCACAAACATACTTTACAGTCATGCGATTCTTAATACAAGTCTCCCCTGCCCACTAGGGTAATATGAAATAATAATAGTAACTACAATCTGTTATGATGTGTGTTAGTTCTTGCTATAGTTTTTCTAGAAAGTATTTTTTATCTTTTTGCGTCTACTTTGCAAATATATCAAAGAAAAAAGAAAGATCTCGAAATTCATTTTAGTTGCACACGTTCAGCAAAACCGCAGACGGCGCCACGGGGCGGCACATAGTCGGCACAAGTCTGCCAGCTAGCCCATCAGGGTCCCAGTATTTTTAATGAAAGCTGCGGCGTCGGGCGGTCGTACTGTACCGTATTAATCTTGGCGGACGCTAACCTCCTACGCGCCCCTGCTTGCCTAGTAGGTGGTGCCCAAGGAACCCGGCGAGGGGGCGAAATTTTTCCCCGATTTTTCTCTATTTTCCCTACTTTTTCGCTGCATGCATTATGCAGGGAGGTACCGGGTACGAAAATTTATCGATGCCAAAATAAAAGTAATGTGTTCCTACTCGCATGCGGGTCTCGGAGAAATTTCTGCAACCAGCTTTGGGTTTAATTGCTGAAAGGAATTATGTGTGATTGGGAAAATGAAGTAGTTATTTTGAACTGGATGAAAGTATTGAACTTAAAGATCCGTAAAAGACGACCATCTAACGCATATTAATCGCTCAATTTTTAACTTAGTAATTAACAAAGCCATTATTGGAGTTAGTCACTAACGTATCTAAACATATTGATGTCCGTATAGAATATGGATGGTAAAAGAAATTAGGTTGTCGAATAAAGTTTTAATTCACCAGTGAGATTACAATAAATTGATAACATTGTTTTTATATTAAAAAAAAAGAAAGCTACAAAGCATAGTACGACTTACTATGCTTTGTAGCTTTCTTTTTTTTTAAGACGTTGCCCCACACTAGGAATTTCTCCTGTATCGTGGGTGCGTTTACAAACATAGAAACTCACATACACAAACACCCAGACCCGGAACAACTATTTGCAGATCATACAAATATTTGTTCCGTGCGGGGATCGAACCCGCGACACACAGCGTAGCAGTCCAATTGCTCAGCCACTGCGCCAAACGTGCCGTGCCGTACCTCATTTCAGTCGAGAACTCTGTTCCATACAAGTTCAATTGTTATAAGTTTCGATAGTCAAACCGGTGACTTTCTCAACTTGTGAATGAAAACAAGGCATTTAGCTGAAGCAAGCAGTCACAATACCTCGAGGCACCGTCGACAAACCGCGCGGCCTCAAAAATCACGCATCAATACAAAAAACTCCTGACCATTTATTTTTCATTTCGGCGGGAAACGGGGAAATTACAAGCGAGTAAAAAATACGTCTCGATCTTCGACGACGAAAAAAAATCCACCGAAAAGGAAGCAAGCGACCATTAGGGTATTATCGGGCAAAAAGGGAGGGGAAAAAATCAGAAAAAAATTGCTAGAACCACCCTTTTCCTTTTCGTGAGCGTCGCCTGTGCCCCCCTGGTCTACATTAGACACCCCGCGGCCAGGGGGCGCATGTATGGGGTGAATTACATAAACGCCAGGTGAATTTGGAAAATTAAAGTTCCTATTAGGTGGTAGCACTTTGGCGGACCAAGGCTTGGCTTAATTGTGGATGCGACACGACACCCACTTTTGAATACAATTAAGATAGACTCCAATTTATCGGTGTGGCCAGTGGGCGAGTTACATCGTGGAAAATTATGTAAAAAATAATACACGTGCCGTAGAATATTCACGTTTTTTCCTCGTGTTATGAAAAGTCTGATTCTGTTATTATTATAACATCATTTTTCATACAAAAAATATTGCTTTGATGTTGACAGGATATTTTTTTAATTGTATGTCAGGGCAAACATTCTAAGATTTTTTAAATATAAAGCTGTAACTAACCAAATGTGTTTTTATACAAGGATAAAATCAGAAAAAATATTTAAACACAACTTAATAAAGTTTTGGACATGTCATTTGCCAACTTTATAAAAACTACTCGTGTTTCAGGGATTTTTTCAGCTTTCTGTAAAAAACAAACCTCACAAAGTTTTTACCATCTAGATCTCATTTACTAAAGAGTTTCTTAAAACAAAAATCACGGTAAATTCCCAGAGCTACCAGGAAAACATACCATTCGCAGAGTTAGCGCGCCATTTCAAAAGAAACCCGAAGGGACGCTAACGAGGAGGTCGAGACACGCGTCAATATCAAAATAATTCATATGTGACAATAATTAAGAGGTTTCGTCCCTCCCACTCCCTTCTGGGGCTAGGAGGCATGGGGTGAGGGGGATTCGGAACCCCGTATGACTCGATAGGTACCCGACCCTACCCGCCATTCGAAGTAGGTGGATTGGATTCCGTATTTAAGATTATTTTTAGTAAAAACTCCACGAGTTAACGTTAAAAGAGTAGTAGCCTTTGTTACAAATAAGGATAAGATGTTGGATTATATTTATTTTTGTTGTACTGAATTCTTCGAAAGGTTTGTCTGAATCAACCTTGTTTTTTTATTACAGTAGATCCATATCCATTATTATTTCGTTTTCATGGGTATTTCTGTCATTCCCCTTTCTTGGAGTACATCTTACAAAATATTATGAAAAGGTTGTATGTAAAACCTAAATTCTATCAATCAACACATTTCAACCCCAGAAAAGCGTGATATTCAGCTATTTGCCCATCACAACTACCTGCTACTACCAGGCTCTCATAAAACATGAGGAGCACTAATTCGCAGAGTTAATAGCGGCGCACCTACGCGACGGGGTCCGAAATGATTATTTAATAGAAAGCACCCCACGGTCCAGGGGGGCCGAGACCCTGGAAAAAGTTTTGCTGCCACGTCTATCAAACTGAGGGAATGAACACGGAAAACTGTGGGGCTGGCTAATTGTACGAACAAAAAGATTTTCCAGTAAAAAAGATTATCTTCAATTTCTTTCTCAGTTGACAGTTATTTAAGTTTCCAATCACGGCCACGTTTCTAGAGAAAAAATGTTTTACTGATAGGGTTCCTAAGTAGCAGAAAATCTGTTAGAAAACCAATTTTGAAATTCAAAGAAAATCTTTGCTGGTTTCTATAATCAGATATTATTATTAGCAATAGAATTAACTAGTAAAAACAATTTCAGATACTTTGTAAAAATCCTTAGATTTTACCTGTTTTATCAGAAAGCAAGCTGACTTGTAAGCTATAATAATTAATCCTAAACTTCAATATCTGTTCGAAAAAGTTATCCAGTGTTCTTTTCGGAAAAAGCGGGGAAACTATTGCCAAAAATTATACTGTCCAACGCCACTTCATGCCACCTCTATCCACATATTCTATGAGCCCAAAACTAATAGAAGTCGTATGCGGTTTATTATAACAAGTTAGAACACACGATTATTTGAATTTTGAGGTGCCCTCGGTATGTCTATGTACCTAACATGATTATGTAAAATCATACAATGGATGATGATGTTGATGAGAAATGACATGTAGGACATTCACATACAAAAAAAACATTTGTAATGGTCGATGACGTTATATTTTTGAAGTAACAAAATTATTTTTATAAAACCGATGTTTGGGTTTCTATCTAAAATTAAATAATATAAGTTGAAAGAAAATATTAATCGAAATACCAGGCTGTCATAAACTACATGAAGATAATGTGTGTATAGCACAAAAAGGGAGACGCTGTCAGTGCAAATACATAGGCAGTAAGGGGTACATAGGGTTTTGCGTCGCAAGGGCTCCTGGGGGTGACGATGCCCTGGGCTCAACCCAAGCAGATACCAAGATGTCATAAATTATAACTACTTCATAACATTACGGCTTATGACTTTAGTGTAGCAAACACAAATGGGTACCCAGTCTTTCGTGTTTTGTTAGTCAAACTTACGATTTTGTTTCATGTATAAAAATAGCATTACTTTATTGCCATTAGTAACAGCAAAAGCTTTGGAAATACACGACCCAGTTGCGCCAGAAATAACAAAAAGTGTTTGAAGAACAAAATGAGTAAGTTTCGGTAACTTTATTTTTGTGAGGATTCATGTCTTGGAAACGGCATGTTCTGAAATAAACATGTTTTTTTTTTTTCTAGAAAAACAAACCTGCTGTGTGTTTTTGATAAGCAAACGATTTTTATTTAACCCGTAATCGGCGATGAGGTTTTCAACTGTTTCAAATGCCTTTTCCAAGGATTTTCACTACATCAGTTTTACCTTGTGTAAATAAAAACCCTATATTTTCTCTTTAACATAACTATAAATCCTTAAAAAGTACCTTGTCCATACCTTCGACCCTCCCGGACCCGTCCTTTTCCTATCCCGGGTAGCGGGTTTAGTAATGATTTACGCACCCCTTAAACATTTATTGGAACTTCCAGATAACTTATGCAACCCTGGTTTTTTAGTTTACCAGTTTTCTAAATAAATAAAATGGATTGCGACTGCGATATCTGCATTGATTTTGGGAATTATTAAAATTATCTATAATAAAACTTTTCATTTTGAGTTTATTGGAAGATCGCTATTAGCGATTCATAATAAGAATTGTGTTAAAATTATTATATACTAGCTTCTGCCCGCGACTTCGTACGCGGATCCTGTTGCTTATGCCAGCGGCAACGGGGTCGTCAAAACCGAAGATCTGAAACGTCTGATGTCAAATTCTAAGGACGGGAAAACGTGGAACAATTTTTGCTATTTTTGTATCTTTGATAGTTTAGCTGGACTATTGCAGTTCTGCATCAGGTGTTCAAGTTTCCGAGATAAATTATAGCCTATATGTTGCCCAGACCTAATACCTTAACAACAAAAAAAAATCAATCAAATCCGTCCAGTAGTTCCGAAGATTAGCGTGCACAAACATTGCTTTTCTACGATTTTATTATATGTATAGATTATCTATTAACCGACCGCTATTATAATTAAAGTTATAGCGAAATTTAAAACAGTAAAGTTGTGTGGCAATTTTGATATAGGTGCAATAGAGCATATTCTATATATCTATAAAATATTTGCATCTGATACATAGTACATAGCTTCCAAAAGTCAATCATAAGACAGGTGTCATGTCAAAGGCGTGACACGTAAATTTTTTCAATGCAAAAATTATTTTCTTAAATCCAATAATATGCCCTCATAAAATGGTATTCAATATGTTCCATAATTTGACCTGCTGCTAAAACAAAGGTGGAGTACCTATGCGTTATGATCAATCACGAGTCTAAGATAAATAATACGACGGTGACCACCAGTACCTAATGCTCGAAATAAAGGAGAAGCTCGACGAAGCCAGAACTGGAAAAGCCCTAGGATATTCTACACATACAGCTGGGGCTTGTAGTCGCCCAGCTCGCGACTTCTGGTGTGTGTGTGCCTGTGCAGCCGGTGATGTTTGTCACTGAGCTCGCGGCGCCGCCCGTGCTCCGGTCTAGGACACCAGCCGTTGCTTTGTGATTTAAACAGTACAGTGTTCCTGACTACCATTAGTGTTTATTTTTGATTTAGTTATTTTATATTCCAGTCAATTTCGTGTGTTTATTTCTAATTAGTTTTTATAAGTACCTAAATTAATTATATTTATTTTAAGCACTTATTTTTTAAGTATCTCATGAGTAGTAGCAGCAGCGATGTGGTAGGTGATAGTGCATGTCAATCTTCAACATCGCTGACCTCCCTGGAGAGATGCCCACTTTGTTCCCAGGCACGATTTTTTAAAGGTAAGCGGGGTCTGAACGTGCATATTGGTAAAGCACACAAACCGCAAAATGTACCAACCTCAGACCCTGTCTTACCCTCTCCTCCTGCAACACAAACTACACCCTGTTCTGACCCGCTTTGGAAAATACTTTCAAAATTCAAAAATTCTGTCCCTATATTAAAGCGAGTTCCCCGAGGCGCCAGACCTCTTGTTGCACAAAATTTGGCTGGTTGTGTCCGCCTTGCGGTCCGGGAGAACTCGCTTAGTGCTTGGGTAAAACTGCTCACCTTCCCTTATAGAATTCTCCATGTTCAAAAGAATTTGGCAACCAAAAAAACTTTAACTTCTCAAATTAAAGAAAATTGTAACGTTTCGGCTCATTTAGATCCCAAATTACTGACTCAGAGTTGTAATAACGCTAGAAATATATCCCACTTGGTGGAATCTAAGTTAAGGGAAGGTGACATAAGTGGTGCAGCCAGGATTCTCTTCAGCAGCGATGTGCTGGCACCGTGTTCTCCAGATACACTGGCAGCTCTGGAGTCTAAACACCCTGCCCCAGCTGATGACCTTTCCTTTCCCGACCCTCCTGACCCGGACATTCACTGCCTCACCGTTACAGGTCGAGAGTTGTTCACAGCCGTTTGCTCCTTCCGGAGCGGCTCCGCCGGCGGCCTCGACGGCCTAAGTCCCCAACACCTTAAGGACCTTATCTGCTTGGGCGCCGGGGAAGCTGGTGAGTCATTGTTGAGGGAGCTTACGGCTCTGATTAACCTCATGCTCTCCGGCAATGTGAGCGAGTCTGTCATCGACGTTCTGTACGGGGCAAATTTATGTGCCCTGCGCAAGAGGGATGGCGGTATTCGCCCCATTGCCGTGGGGACAACCTACCGTCGTATGGCAGCCAAGATTTGTTGCAAATTTTTTGGTGAGGCTGTTTCTGAAAAATTTCAGCCCCTGCAGCTAGGTTACGGTTTTAAAGGGGGCTGTGAGGCTGCCGTACACGCTTTGTCGACCTACCTAAATTCTGGCAAAGGTGAGGTCATCTTGAAGGTTGACATTAAGAATGCCTTCAATTCGGTTAACAGGGACACCTTGTTGGCTGAAACTAAAAAAGAATTACCCCAAATTTATAGTTTTCTTTGGCAGTGTTATAGGCACCCATCTAAATTACTGTATCGGGACAACCTTTTAGAATCTGCCGTTGGTTGTCAACAAGGTGACCCCCTCGGGCCAGTGATTTTCGCTTTGGCTATTCACCCAATTGTTCGACAGCTAAATTCTAAATTTAACGTTTGGTACCTCGATGATGGGACCTTGGGTGGCGATGTTGACACCGTTTTGAATGACCTAATTTTTTTGAAGAATGAACTTCATTCCATTGGCTTAGACCTCAACCTTTCGAAATGTGAACTTTTTTTAACGGACAGCACTGACAGACATTTAACAATTCCTAAATTTAACTCAATAGCCCCAGACATCAAAATTATTGACAAAATGTCTCTTCGCCTCCTGGGGTCACCTATTTTTGAAAATTCTTTTCCTGACTTCATTGACGAAAAAATTCAAAATTTTCATGATATTTCAGGTAGATTGCTCGAAATTAACATGCATTCGGCCATTACTTTAATTCGCTATTGTTGTTTCGGCCCTAAATTGATATATTTCCTTCGTGCTTCCCATTTATGGAAGTTCAATCATCTTTTGGACAAAATTGACGTCATTATCAGACAAACACTTTCATCCATTTTAAATGTGGCTTTGGACGACCGAGCTTGGATTCAAGCTACTCTTCCCATTCGCATGGGTGGTCTCGGCGTTCGCAAAATTTCCAGTATCAGCTTACCGGCGTTCATTTCTTCGGTCCACGGCACGGAAAAATTAGTTAGGAATATCCTGGTTTCCACACTGACTGATTTTGATGTGCCGTGCTTCTTGGAGGCTTTGGACGCTTGGAAAATCGCTTGCCCGAATTCCGATGTACCCGGCAATCCATCTTCCCAGAGACAGTGGGATGAGCCGCTCTGCAGTGTAGTTCAGTATAACTTACTAAACACATCTGCTACTACTGCTGAGCGTGCGCGCCTACTGGCTGTGGGTAAGTGGGAGTCGGGTCTTTGGCTTCACGCACTGCCGTCGTCGAGCATCGGTACCTTACTCGACGACACCACCTTCCGGCTCGCTGTTGCTCTCCGTTTAGGATCCCCACTCTGCTCTCCTCATCGCTGTCACTGTGGTGAAGCCGTCAACAGCCTCGGACACCATGGCCTGTCTTGCGGCCGCAGCGCGGGCCGTTTTGCGCGGCACGCGAACTTAAACGACATTATTCGACGAGCTCTTGTTACCGTCGGCGTTCCAGCTGTTTTAGAACCCAACGGCTTGGCACGCGACGATGGCAAGAGACCGGACGGTATGTCTTTGTTTCCTTGGAAGATGGGTAGGCCTTTAGTATGGGACGCTACCTGTGTCGATACTCTTGCGCCATCCCATCTTCCAAGTTCATCGTGCTCTGCTGGCTCTGCTGCTGCGGTTGCTGAGAACCTCAAGCGGCGTAAATATAGCAACCTTAGTGGTAACTATATTTTTGAGCCGTTTGGGGTTGAAACTATAGGGCCATGGGGTCCGAGTGCTCACAGCCTCTACAGAGATATTGCCAAAAGACTTGTTGACGCTTCCCGTGACCCAAGAGCTGGCTTTTACTTTGGCCAGAGGCTAAGTATTGCCATTCAAAGAGGCAACGCCGCCAGTCTCTTGGGCACATTGCCAGCTGACAGCGTTGAGGATGAATTTTTCGATGCTCTATAATAGTTTAGTTTAGTTTTATTTTAATTTAGTATTTTTATATTTCTATAGTTTAAATTGATAATAGGTATTTTAGTTTTAATTTTAATTTAGTATCTTTGTAAATCATTATTATTAGATCGATAAACAATCATAAGAATTCACGAGTTTTTAGAAGTTTACACATTAAGTAAAATGTAAGTAGACAAAGCCGCTTTTTGTTTTTATTGATATTTTGAAGATTATGTGCTTTCAATTAAATCGATTAAAGTGTAGTACATTTTTTTGTGAATTTTATTAATGGTTATGTAAATGAAAAGGGGGAAAACTTCATTAATGATGCAATACAATTTAATTGCATAACTATATACTGTACTTTCATTTAATTTTATTAGTACTTGTCTTTTTTACCATAGTAAGTTGCAAAAAAAGTTAACCCCTCGATGCATGATTCTATTTTTCCCCTCTTTTATTCGTAATTTTCGAAACAGTGTTCTCGGAATTTTCCTTTAATGTATTTGCACTTTTATCGGCAGTTTAAACCCAAAAGATAAGTTATAAAAGTGCCTATTACAAAACAGAAAGTAAATACTTTCAGATATAATGTAAAATAATGACTGATAGTAGTAACTGCCATAACCAGCTAAAACTCCTTTAAAGAAAACACGTAGCGCTAAAACTGTTTGCTTTTCAGTGAAAAATCAGGCAAAGAAGAGCAAGCGAGGTTTTTTACCGTGAAGTCTTACTTAACAACGAGACAGACTGTCAATCTGTACCCGCAATGTAGGTTAATAAACAGAGTTAAAAATTATTTTCCTTCACTTAATGTTTTTGCGGCATTGCGTGTAGACACCTCGTGCCTGCGAGTTACTAGGCGCTAAAACTAGGCGTGGAGGTGGGTGGTACTCCTACCCTTCGCTTTACTAGGTACATGTGTGAATTTACTACGGCGCCCTGCAGGCGGCAAGCAGCCTCGCGACTAATTCCGTTAAAATTCTCCGTTGGTGTTATGCTCGCCTGGTAGCTACGGTAAGTAGGGTAAATGACAACGGGGTGGTTGCCAGTTGGCTGGCACCCGCCCCCGTGGCGCAAGGGCTTTAGCTCGCGTTTATTTGCGACTAGCTCTTCAACCCGACTTGGCACGGTGTGAGGGTAAATTCAACATGGTTGATTTAAACGTGCTGCCAGAATAACAGTAAATCCAGCTTTTTACTTACCTACTGCAGTATAAAAAGGTACTGCGTTTTTTTTCTTCTTTTACTTCGTTTCTATGTACGCTCGTAAACATTAAGTATGGTTTGCCTGACTGACCTACTAACTAACACACGTCACAATCACAGTGCTTACCATAGCACGCGTACTAAACAAAGCGCTTGAAATCAAAATCACATAACTAAGAACTAGGATCAAACAAATATAAACTATATTTGCATACAAATAAATATTAAAACGTGTTGCACGTGTTTGGTTTTTACGTCATTCTGTTTTAATAAAAATTAACCCTACAGATGCCGTCGGGTGTCTAGCGGACCCTCATGGTAATGAAACTCAGAATCGATCGCTGGGGGACCAAACTTAATTATGTCACTGCTCAAGGTCGCGATGCACGCGCATTCGCACATAAATTCACTTTTGGATGAATTGCTTTTGAATAAGTTCGTAATTGCTATCTTGAGGAGTTATGAAAGCAATTAAAATGGCGTCAATGCGATTATGCAACGTTTTAGAATGTAATTGTGAATGTATTGTAAAGCGACTTGTTAATAATTTGTTATTGCTGAATTTTATTAATGTGCAGCACGTTTTTTTAGGAGAATGAATTTTTTAGAAGAAAGAAAAAGAGGAACGCAGAATTTCTGCCAAAAAAGCTTTTAGCGATAAGATCTCCGTTCATTCTTTATCTTGCTTGTGTATTTCTTTAAATTTATAATTTCTGTTTTATTAAAGCAGTATCTATATGACACTCAAAAAAGTATTAAAAAAAAATTTAGTGTCAAAAATTTGTCAATGCCTAACTAAAGCTGTTCAAAAATATGTAACTCTAAGTAAAATTTTGGCAACTTCAAAACAGCAAGCAGGCGAAGCCGCATACAATAAGTTGTATCAAAACATAACAGAATTGGAGTGAACCGTTATGCCACAGAAGCCAGAACGAAATTAATAATTTGCTCTGGGCGTCATAGAATATCTGTATCCTTTTCTTGAACGGTTAGGTTTATTCATAAACGCTGAATTAAGAAATGATTAACACCTGCTTTAGGATCATTTTTAGACATTTCAACTTGGTATCTTATGTTTAATCAGACTTTGACTTTAAATAATGGATATGATCAAAGCCGAAGAACCTTAAAAATCAACCACATATCAGCGCGTCTAAATTGTCACTTTCAGTAATATTCCTAATGATTTTACTTCATTCCAGCAACATCATTGGCTATTCAATCACGAAGTGAATCAATTGGAATTTCCGTTTAAACCTTCAGATCTACCATTACAGTCATCCTTTAAATTTATCCTTAGTACATCTTTTATCAAAAGCCCGCATCAATTATTTCAACTTTCCCTAAAACAAGTCTGCCCACCAAAAATCTAACATTCAAAACACGTTACATATATGAAACATAGAGATTTGCCACAATAACATGGGCATAGCTAAACAAACTTCTAATCTCTGACATCAAAGCAGTCACACGGCCGCAAGTGGCGGTGGACGAATAAAATAGCCTGTTGTGTTATTAACAGCGCCCGCCGAGAAAAAAGGGGGTGGATGCGTGTGGGTGCTGGATGAGCCATTGATGTCATCGTGTTTGTGGAACTGACAACCATTGCACAGAAAGTTTATTATCACTATTGTATAATAAATATACATTTCTTTGTGTATTGAAATATGTTATAATTTTCGCTTTGATGTAAAATTGTTGTCAGATATACGAGTATTTAGGTGTTGAAGCCTTCGACGATAAGGACTTTGAATATTGAATATAAAGGTTGTCACTTTAGAACTTAGTAAATTCGTTCTGTGTTATTAATGCTGCTGCAGAATCGTATGTTTTCAATAACAAAAGAAATCGGTATTACTTTCCTAAGAACCTTTTATAAGTGCATAATAGAAACATTCGATTCGTGTGTATTTCAACAGACATTTTTTTCTAGGCACATCAATCCTCACTCATTTTGACGCAAAGAAATCTAAAAAATAAGGCTAAAAGACCCTAATACCTTAAGATCCTCCATCTAAAACAGAGCCGTTCCATCTAATCTATATCCCGGTCGCAAGTACCCGAGAAAAAAGGGGGGAGGGTCGAATATCCCACAAGGGTGGTTGGCAATGGACTGAAGGAGCCCCAATCAATCTTACAAGTCGCAGTGCGATGCGGGGGCCGAGGGGGGTGTAAGGCACTTTTGGGAGGTCGAAGGGACGATACCCTCTTATGGACGGGCTCGACTGACCCTTCGGGAGGCCGCACACGAAAAAGGTCTAACATAAGGGTGGATCTCCAAAACGGGCGTATTCGTGTGATCGCTCTGGTGCTTTTCAGATATTGATATTTAACGGTAATTATGTATCTCATTAAAAAGTATGATATTCAAATAGTATATTTTTACTTTTGGCCTTCAATTTACACTAACAGTTATGGAAATATTTAAGTTCAAAAAATTTCGCGACCAGAGCAATCATAATTGGTGCCAGAGCGATCATAATTGGTCAAACCAATTTAAAAAAAAAAGAATATTGATAAAAAAATATTAGTTTTGGCGTTTTTAGTCATATTCAGTTGGTATACGTGTAACAAGATAACATGTAAGTGATACCTTTTCTTCCGGAAGTCGGTGGCTTTGTTTTTTATTTCACTGACTATGGCCATCCGACTTCCGAAAGAAAAGTTATTTTATACTTTTTTGTGTTTGGTTTTCAAGTCGGTTCCTTTTTTTTTCAAAAAGCTTTTTTTTATTTTTCCCTTTTAGTTTAGATATTCAATTAAATCGGTGTCTTTGAAAATCTACAATACAAGTCAGCAAACAAATGGATGCAAGTGGGTAATGTCACAAGATATCCATTAGTTTTATATATTAAAACCGTTCATCATCATCATCTCAGCCATAGGCCGTCCATTACTGAACATAGGCCTCCCCTTTTGATCTCCACATATACTGGTTGGAAGCGACCTGCATCCAGCGTCTTCCGGCGACCTTTATAAGGTCGTCTGTCCACCTTGCTGGTGGACGTCCTACGCTGCGCTTGCTAGTCCGTGGTCTCCACTCTAATCCTTTTCGACCCCATCGGCCATCTGCTCTGCGAGCAATATGGCCTGCCCATTCCCACTTCAGCTTGCTAATCCGGTGGGCTATATCGGTGACTTTAGTTCGTCTACGGATCTCCTCATTTCGGATTCGATCACGTAGAGAAACACCTAGCATAGCCCTCTCCATAGCTCGTTAAGCGACTTTGAGCTTTGAGATGAGGCCGATAGTGAAAGACCACGTTTCGGTGCCGTAACTCATCACTGGTAACACACATTGGTTGAAGACTTTCGTCTTGAGGCACTGAGGTATGTCGGACGAAAAGACATTGTGTAGTTTCCCGAACGCTGCCCAACTGAGTTGGATTCGGAGGGTTGACCTCTTTCTCGAAGTTGGACCTAGTTAACTGGACTGCTTGTCCTAAGTAGATATATGAGTCAACAACTTCGAGTACCGAGTTTCCAACAGAGATTGGGGTGGGCACAACATTGGCATTTGACATAATTTTCGTCTTGTCCATGTTCATTTTCAAGCCCACCCGTTGTGAAACTCGGTTGAGGCCATCGAGCATCATGCTGAGTTCCTCCATCGACTTTGCCATGACTACGATGTCGTCGGCAAACCGAAGGTGAGTGATGTATTCGCCGTTGATATTGATGCCAAGTCCTTGCCATTCCAGGAGCTTGAAGGCGTCTTCCATTGCGGCAGTAAACAGTTTCGGGGAGATAACGTCCCCCTGTCTTACGCCTCTTCTCAATGGAATCGCCTTTGTGCTCTGCTCCTGTACTCGGACCGACATGGTGGCGTTATTATACAAGCACTTCAACACCTCGATGTACCGATAGTCAATACGGCATCGCTGGAGTGACTCAAGTACCGCCCAGTTTCCACCGAATCGAAGGCTTTCTCATAGTCCACAAACGCTAAGCATAATGGCAAGTTATACTCTTCGGTCTTCTGTATAACTTGCCGCAGTGTATGGATGTGGTCTATGGTACTATAGCCTCTTCGGAAACCGGCTTGTTCGGGAGGCTGGAAGTCATCAAGTCTGTGTTCGAGACGGCTCGTGTAATTATAATTATATTAAAACCGTTCCCAAAATAAAACAAATCTCCTTTTTTTTAAGATGGTTAAATAGTTTTATAATGTACAATTAATGCAAAATATCATTGCTCTGGTCTTTTTGGACAGAGCAATCACAGCCATATCGATCAGAAAAAGTCACAAAATCATGAATATAGCCGAATTTAAAAGCAGTAGAAATTTATAATTACGTGTCATAAAAACCATCATAAAGATCACCCAATTCACATAAAAAACTTATTTACAAGCTTAATATTTAATTTGAATAACGTGCCATATCAATCATAAAATTCGAGAACCAAATCCAGAGTAATCATAAACTTGCCTTCGTGAACTTACCTTCGCGGATACGTGGCACAAAGGTATCCTCCTCAACGGTTAGACCACTGCTGGTGCTACCCAGCGAGAGTAGAATAGAGTGTCTATAACGCATAACCAAGCATGAGCGCGATGTTTTACCTCAGCGCAGAGCGATGAGATAAAATGCCCGGACACGAATTTAAATTCAAATTGTGGCAAAAGTATTCACAATAAAATTACAAGTATTTTATAACAATGAAGATTAACTATTTCTTATGTAATCTAAATAAGTTGTTTCATATGTAGCTTCTCATTAAAAAAATAAAGAATATTTTTTTCATTCAATCGGGAGTGAGGACAACCCAGAGCGATCAGGATTTTAGGGTTTAAGATTTTTTTTTAAATATTTTAAATAAACTTATTCATAATATTAGCCTTGTACCAGGTAGATTAGATACTGAACTGCATATAAAAAATTATTTTGAAATCGTTTTTCAATTTTAAAATGGGTTTATTCAGTCCGACACGAAAAAAAATGCCTCTGGAGATCGACCCATAAACTTTTTGTTAGTAGGATATTTTCTGCGTTAGGTCCCATCATATTACAAGCTTTTGGCGTTTATTGCAATTAATGTCGGCTTTGTTGGTTTGTGCGTACTTTTTTGTGAAGTTGTTTGTATAGTAATGGTTATTTAAATTTAATGCTAGCACGCTCCAAATCCCTCTTTTAATTTTATTATTTGCAGAATAACTTAAATCAAAATATGTTGAAAATACATACATCAATTCATCCGAATATCCTATCATGTATTGCTAAAAGAACAATTGTACAATTTTCCACAAAAAAAAACGCACACTTTACATAAAACCAACTTCAATATTTTCTAGGCTACAAAAAACAGACACTAAGTCAAACAAGAATCTCCCAAGCGTGTAACATAATTTCACACTGAAAAACCTATTACACAACAGCGATAGTAGATATAACCGTCATCAGAAAACTTACTAGCCCACTTCTCCGCCGGGCATCGTTTTTGTGTCTTGTCTAATACCGTGACGCCCCCTCAGGCTGATGAAACCTCGTGCCTTCCACCCACCACCCCGCCCGTGCCCCAAGCGAGAAAAATGAGTTAGAAAAGATGCGGCGCCCGATTATAGCGTGACGCCCCGTGGTCCTTTGTGAGGGACATTCGTCTGAATCAATCGCGGGTCGTGTGGGACGCCGCGAGCATTACAGGGTTACGTCAGGTACGCTGTTTCGCGCTAACGCCTATAAATGGCGCTGAGTGCCTGGTACTTTAGAAATATGATTTTGGAGAAGGAGTAGGTCTTCTTTTAAAAAAAAACTGATTTTCTTAACATTATTATTTTGCCTCCTAGATACTTACATAGCAATATTACTACATAATATAATATCTTTATGTATTACAACATTGAATTCTCCAAAGGACCTGTGGGTTGGCAGACCCATGTCTCCTTGTAAGCCCACCAAATGTCCGGGTTTCTCTTTGCTTTTCCCAAATGAGGATATTAGTTTTGTATGCTTGATTAACTCAACATCCCAAGAAATCTCTTTCAAAGTTCTTTGCCTGGACATCGAAACTCCTCAAGTACAATATACTTCAAAATTTTTTGCCTAAAAAATTACAAATCCCAAAAACTGTTATTGTTTAAACAATACTGAGATTTTAATCGTACTCTACGAACTTTTGTTGTTAATATTGCGTTTACCACAATGACTGTCTTATAAAATCAACTATTTAATAATGACATGAATAAAAAAAAACAACAACAACCAAAAATGGCGATACCAAACATCCTTTGGAGACCACGTTAACAAAAACTTTCAAATAAATAAAATACTCCAATAATTTTTACTTCAACGTCGGATAGCAGTCTTCAAAATCATAACAAGGGTTAGAAAGGATCCCATACAAAGGTTTGCGGATCCGCCCGACCGCCGCTTTACCAGTTTGTTAGCAGAAGTTTAAAGCTAGGGTTAAACGCGGACGGGCCCGCAAAATAATATGTTTATTTAACATTAAATTTGTTTAGACAAAACATATTTTATCAGGTTTGGTGTGGTTTCATACTTTGTGCGCTATGATGAGGAATTTAGAACAGTTTTGAGGAACCCTAATGTTGGAATACTTTTCGAGAAAACAATGGTTTCACATTTTAGAGCAGTTGATAAATCAAATACGATGAAAATCCTTAGAAAAATACTAAGTTTTGGACTAGAATTAGATGCAGCTTAAAATGAAATACGAGTAAGTATTACTGACCTTGCTCTCTGAATCCCTGCGATCCTGGTACGCCATACTCCTCATATGCTTCAAGTATGCTGTCGTTATAGGCACGTTGTAGTCTATTTCTTCACCACCATAAAATGCCCCACCATCTGGCCTCCAAGGCTTTGGAAACCTCCCGGTCCCGAAAGAACTTGAGGAATATTCATTCATTAACTTCTTTCTAGGAGGAGACCTCGATTTCGGAGGGTCTTTCGACGTTAAATTAGCTACGTCAAGCGGATTGTACTTCTTCTCTTTTTTGGGTTCAGTCTTATCATTAGCTCCTTTACTTTCTGTCGTCTTGGTACTTTCGCTATCTGACTGCCGAGTATCATCATCCTTTTGTGATCGTGAAGGTACTGGGCTGTCAGGAATTACGTCTTCCACGTCTATTAGACTATTCTCATCTTTGTCTATTTCTGGATCAGTTCTAACCGGTTCTTCTTCTTGAAAGGCAGGTTCTACTGGCGAAGTTCTACTCAAAAGTGGAGTTGCCTCAAAACCGTTAAGTTTCTTCGATGTTAGTTCTATATAAGTAGGTTCTGGGTCCTCAACATCGGGTTTGGGGCTTTCAATTTTCTTTACCGGCTGAAGTTCCGTGTACTCGAATTTCGGCTCGTAGTAATTAGAATGTGCGGCGTCTATCTCAGATTCCCAGTTGCGCGTGTAATCAGGCGCGCAGTGAGGGAGGAAGGGGAGGTAAGTGGGGTGTCTGGTGGGGGAGGGGGATGGTGTCGGGAGGGGCGGGGGGGATGCACTGCGCGGGCGCCGGGCGCACTCGGCGCATCCGGTGAGGAAGCGCGTGACTGCCTCCCGCGGCAGAAACGCGTACGTCTCGGTAATCTGTTGGCGAAAACATCCGTGATTAAGGGAAAGGAAAGAATATAATTCTTTTGTGATGTTTTGTGTTTCGAGAGATAAAATTACGTGTGGATTTTGTTGTTTGGTGGGAAATGTAATGAAGTTTGTTTCTTGTCCGGTTTAGAAACTTTAGTTTTGGTTTTTGGATTAACTTTGGCAGGTTCCGAAAAAGATGCTAAAGTTTTTATTCTTCTGTGAATGTACACAGCTGATCAACCTACCCGAATCTATCAAAATTTACCAATCGAGCATTAACCTTCGGAGCCAGTGACAGATTCCCGTTTATAAGGTTGAAAATACATTCAAGAAATTTGACAGATTGAGATAGGTTGACGTGCTAGCGTGTGTACATATTATTATTATAAAAAAACATGAAAGATTAGAAGGCTCAAACAGTTAATCAGGTCATGATGCACCTAATCCCTGTTCTGTTGATAGAGTAAACCCGATATCGAACCCGCAACTGCAACCCTTAGCGCAGAGAACTCACCATTAACCACTATGCTGTTGGCTGCTAATTGAATCTGAAGATCTTGAATATAGTCTGACCTTCCACAATATAACCAAGTTTGAAATAATCTAGGTCTTTGATCATTTTCTTATTACAACGGATTTCATGTCCAGTGTCCTAGCATTATAATAACAAAATGGAAATTTGCAAAAAATGTTATGTCATTAATTTGTAATGTATTTTACCATTCGTACAATTTATTGTACGAGGACAAGGATTGATAAAAATATCCACACAGGAAAGGTAATTTATATCATATTTGTACTGAATAATACAAGACTTGATTTTGTCATCGCAAAGATTTTTGTTTGAGAACCTACGCCCAGCGCCATCTATTAAGCATGATCAACAATAGATGGAAACATTACATTGAAACTGACAGCTGAGGGCAAACAGTACTAAGCTCTTATGGTTCAGCAACCTATAACTAGATGGCGCTATCGTAAAATTAAGTTCTTTAAAAATAATAACTTTTCCAAAAGTAGCCGAGAACAGCTTACAGTATATAATTTTAATTAATATACCAAAAAGAAGTAAATATGTATGGTTATACAAGCATTTATAAAAAACTCACTGTTCTATACGTTCTCTTTTGTCCTGCATGTTTTCCAGGTCTTCCTTCTAGTTCAACATGCACGGTATAGATGATATCGAAGAAATTTTCTACAACAGCCACCTTTCTGTAGACTGGATCTTGATTTGGTGCGTTCTGTAACAAGAAACATGAAAATCGTTAACAAATAATTCCAAAGCAACATTCATAAAAAAATTACCATCTAGCGGCGAGTACCTGAACTACAACTGAACTCACGTTTTCACTACTCGCCGCTAGATGTCGCTACTAGTCTGTTTCAGGAAGTTTTAGTGTTTGGTGGATATGTGTAGATGGCGCTGCAAAGTTCCCGCCAATTTCCAAGTTTCATTTATTGTCCGTGTTCAGCAATTCAATTCATAATATTATTGAGAATAAACGTGCCAAAGAAATATAATTCCAAAAATGCATCCATCACGCACGGTGTTCGCAGTGACAAAAACAGGACTGTCCATTCAAAGTGAATCATGTAATTTGTTTCTTAAATTACCCGCGGCGGGCAATTAGTCCCGCAACGTCCCGCGATCGCAGGTCGGGCGTAATTAGCCCGTCCCGGGCGCGCGGGACCGCTGTAATTAGCCGGACGACGGGCCCCGGGACTGCGGGACCGTAATTACAGGATCCGTTGCGAAGCGGCGACTATGTTTGCGGATTCCAACTTCACTGAATAAATAGCGTGTCCAGCGTTGCATCCTCGTTTGCGAGCATATTTATGTGAAAATATTTCTGTGTAATCTGGTAACTTTTAGTTGTGGAATAATCCCCGTATTACAAATAATGGTGGTGTATTTTGTACAAAATAAGCTAGACTAAATCCTCATTAACGTTACTCTGGGGGTGCTAAGACAGGAAACCTCCACGTGCGCCCGTGGACTGGAGTTCCCTCTCGGATACGTCCGGGGGGAAGACCAGTTTTTCGGGCCGGTGCACCCTGGGATGCGGGCAAAAACTCTTCCTTAGGCACTGTGTGCCTAAGGGGTCTCTTTGCCCGTATGCAAATAGCCTGTCAGGTGGACGCTCCAACGCGTGTCCCTCTGGATAGCAGAGGGCACAGCGGCGGAGCGGGCTTGCGGACGGTGAGTAATGGGTAGCTCGCCGTCCGACCAAGGACCAAGCCCGGGTCGGTGGCGCGTCGTGTTCGCGCCAAATGCCTGCTGGGGTCACGGGTTTTTTCTTAACCCAGGATACCGTGGCCCCGGAACGTAAAGGGCGTCCGAAGGAACACGGGTGGATTTTAGTCAGTAAGAGTCTGACAGTCCCTTCCGCCCCACCCAGGGCGGGAGGACTCATTTGATGATTTTAACACATAAAAAAAAAAAAAAAAAAAAAAAAAACGTTACTCTGAACTCTAAATATACCTACCTACACAAGTAGCCTCCATTGATTTGATTTCAATAAAGCAACATTAAAATTAATTGTAGCACATAAGCAGTAATTCAGACCCGATGAGGAGGTAAACCGCATTTTTCAATTTCCAAAACAAACATTTTTACGACTCCCAAAAACAACTTCTAAAAATGTTTATTTGTGGCGAAAAAAAGAACCATAACGGTTGCGCGACGAAACAGCGGTATCATCAGAGATCTTATCCCGGCGGTCTGGAAGTGGCCCGAGCAGGACTAATGGGCACGGCAATTACACGGCGAGGCGCGCCAGCCGCGATCACTAGTGTGGGGACATGTTCTTGCGGATTATCGAGTTTTATTTTTGGACTAGCGACCCGCCCGCCCCGGCTCCGCACGGGTGGAATCTCTACTATTTTATGCATGTCATTTAATTGACTCAGTTCTAATGTTAATTTAATTGTTATGTACGAACTCAATGGCAAACCAGCGCTGAGCTTTGCAGTGCCCTGACAGGGTTCATGTACTGGAACCGACAGCGATGTCAAGTGTATGATGTGCATGAGAGCAAATAAATAAATTTACATATAAACCTTCCTCTTGAATCAAACAAAAAAACCGTATCGAAATCCGTTGCGTAGTTTTTAAGATCTAAGCATACATAGGGACAGTCAGACAGCAGCGGGGAGTGCCTTTGCTTTATACCTACTATGTAGTTATGTGATACTAGATACATTGCTAGATACCAATACCACTTCATACTTAGCTTACACTTTGATAATATGGTATCGGTATCGAGCTTATCTTTACATAATTATGACCAAAGCGTTTAACTAAAGTGTTCCAAAATGGCACAATTCATTTTTGCCACTTATGAAATTAAATTAGTAAGGGAGGAAACTTTGCGGCTTATTTTAAAATACTGTATGGGTAGGTATTATTTTAATTATGATAATTGGTAAAAACGTTCTAAGAGTGTACATGTGTTTGTATAATTACCTATAGGTTTGTGTCAATGTGTAGGCACCGTGATTTAGAGCCCTATATTGTGGTTACTGTGGTAAGTCGCACCGCGCACCGTAGTTAGAGAGGAAAACCGCGACAATTACATGTAACAGTCAGCCTTAGATGTCAGCACATCAACCTGTCCTAATTTGTCTTTCTTAGATTTTCAACTTTATCACAAAAGAAGAAGTTTCATGTTCGATTGGGAAGATTTCACAGATTGTGGTAAATGGATGACTTCACTGTTAAGGCCGCTATCACACGGACTGCACCACAACAAACAACCGCACGTTGCTATATTCAACTGCATGCAGTTGTCTGCAGTCGGATCTGACTTTCACGCAGTTGACGCCAAGCCTCTAGACCCGGAGCCAGTGTTAGGTTTGACGGCGAAATCGAAGCACAGACTAACTGCATGCGGTCGGCGGTGGACAGCATGCGGCGACACTACACACCTTTAGCCGAACGCGTGAAGTTGAAGGCACGACTGCATACAGTTGATATTGACTTCTCTCGACTGCAGCCGACCGCGTGCAGTTGGTATTCGTTCGACTTCGTGCAACTGCTGTTGTGGTGCAGTCCGTGTGATAGCGGCCTAAGTTAACCACCTCTGTTTACCATACCTCCTCTTTAAAGGGTCATCTTATCAAGATCCTTGGAAAGTTAGTACCATACTTTTTTAAACTCACTTCAATAAAAAAACTGAGAATGACCAAAAGAGAAGTAGTGGATAAAGAAGTCATGCTCCAATTTGTGAAGCAGAAGAACACTAATAACACATAGACTAACCCAGACTAATACTTGACAAGATGAAATTTCAATTTTCTGTTTCTCAACCAAAAAGAGAACTTACAAAGAAAGTGTTCACATCACTATTATACCAAGCGCGCCAATTAGCAGAGAGAGCCACCCGCGCCATTCGCGCCGAGACAATTCTGCCGCCAAATAAAAATAAATTGTACGAAATATCGTCGAACGCGCCACCACGCCAACGCGCCACCCGGCCAGTTTATAAAATGCTGAACTTGGGAGAAATTGTATCACTTTAACACGGTTAGGAAATATTTATCGGATTTAAGGATAATGTTTTTGAGATTTAGACAAGTTTTTCTAAAGGAATGTTATGTTAGAATCCGCGCAACGATTAAAGTTCTTCCGACGCGGCGCTAGTGTCGTATGATAAATACATCAAAATTGCATTTAAAAAAAAATTAGTACCACGAATTTTCCGCAGGTCATGAATAGTGGCGGCATGAAGACGCCAAAAAATCATGTCATTGCATTTAGTAGTGTCCATTGCGTTGCGGGATGGAGTGTCTCAGAAATAATCCTCAAAGAAGAGATGCTGCGATCAGACGTGCAGTGCAGTACTTCTAACTAACAGAGGCCGTTTTCTGTATTTTACCGCACAGCGTACCTGAAGTATGTGTTATTGTATGGAAAATGAAAAAGCGCCTCTTTTTTCCATAAAATTAACGCCAAAGTACCAGGATAAAACGTGAACAGTAATGCCGTGCAGTGCAGGCCCTAAAACGCAGTAATAGCGTTTTTGACATTTTTTTGTTGAATATTGAACCTTAATGGACACGTTATAAGGAACATGAAGATCTAATCAGGTATTTGTTAGGATGCTTTAAACGGATAAAAAATGAAATTTATGAAAGCAGTAATTTAATTTTGCATGTCTAAATACATTAAAATACCAACTAAAATACAGTAATAGCAGTTAAGTCTACCACGCTCCGTCACTTTACCAAGTTAAACGCAGTAAATATCGATATTGCCACAAAAAATCTGTATTCTATACCCAAAAAATATATTGAGGAATATAAATTAAAATGCAGTAAGTAGTTTTTGTACCAAAAGTGTTAATACTGCATGATTGATCACTAGTTTATTTCACATGATCTACAGATTAAATTGCAGCAAAGTAATAAAATGTGGTATTTTATTTACTCACGCTCACGCTCACGCTCGTTTCTCTCGCGGTATTCAATCTTAGAATCCTTCGCTAGCCCAGTTCTCAATTCAAGTACTCGTGCCAAAAATCAACTTTGCAGCCTTGCATAACAAATAACTATTTTTCTTTCAATTGTTACCTATATAAAACATTCTCGTAAGTTGGAAGAAGATGTTATAATTAAAAAAAAAACAAGTTGTTTTAAAACACCTGTTTAAAACAGTTCGAAATTAAACAGTGTTTTTATTACCCGTTTCAACTAATTTCAAGGCGGATGAATGCATATAAAATGAACATAAATTAATATTCAGGAGTCTAAATAGTTTGACATAAAATCATTTGAGTCTAATGCCATTGCTATGTCATATTTTTAATTTATAATGGCATTGAAATGAAATAGTACTTAAAAATGTTAGAAAAAAAAAATCACATGTTATTTTCCCATTGATCATTTTTCGTAAAAAAATCATTACAAAGGGCGAATTTGAAAAGATGTAGTCTAGAATTGAAACATTATATTGATTTATACGTTTAGACATCAACAAATAAGGTGGAATTAATTTGAAAAAAAAAAAACAGAAACTAAAAAAAAACAAATAAAGCAATTTGAACTGTTTTTTTATACTGCATGTGCAATTAGTTCAAGACACCAAATTAAAATGCAGTAAAAGAAAGTCATAAGCTGCAAATTAGTCTGCAAAGTAGCAAAAAAATCTAAAATTTTGTGGTATCGAGTATTTTTACCGCATTTTAATCTGCATATGAGTAACTTTTTGCATGCAGTAACTGCTATGATTTTACAAAATCCGATTTTAATTAAAATCTAATAAACTAAATTAACATTTGTTTTCGTAAATACCATCTTTGTTCACACTAGGACTAAGTGGCAATAAATATATGCACCTTATACATCAATAACATTATAAAAAACAACGTTAAAAAGTTTTTCGCGGTTTTCTCGAAACCGCTTTTAGTCTTAGCCATTTTAGTAACGCTATTAAAAGCAGGATACTTATATCTAAGAGTCGTTCTTTATTATTATGATAACGCGGATAATCTACGCTAAAAAGTTAGGATACCTAGTTAGTTGACCACAGAAATCTAGTTTAGGATTAGTTCTGTACTTCATGCTAACTCGCGTTGAATACCTAACCGTCAGTTTATAAAATGACCAAACTTACTGAAGTCAAAGGACATCTTTGGAACATTTGATAGGTATCATGACAAACTATTATTACTTTTTAAAATGACAAAAGATTCGATTATTTGTACCTAATTTAAAACTATTTTACAAGTTTACAATCAATATCACAGTCAATATAGGCTAATCAGCGAGTAGCAGTTTTAGTCTATTTCCAAACTGCTATGCTACACAGTCGGGTGCCAGTAATTTGCGGAACCCCCTTACAAACATTTATAATGTAGAAAATCTATTACCACAAGAAAATCTCTTGAATATAAAATGCAACAGCCACCAACTAAGCAAATAAACTAAACAACTTGCTATAAGAATCCTCTCAAATACAAGAAACAAATAAATTGTGCAGAGCACGGGTACTAGGCGAGCAGCAACAGGTGGTGGTGTGAGCAATGCTTCATTGCGAGCGCCGTTCACGGTACACCTGCGCATTCAATACCACTCAGAGACCGATCTAAGTTTATTGATGCAACGGAGAATGCAGAAGGCCCGTAAAGTTAGAAAAAGTCACACGACATTTTTCATAGTCGTAAAGTAGTATGAGTTCAATGTATTTATTGGTTTAGGTCGTTGATGGAATAGTGGGTGTCCATATAAATTGATGTTGGTGCTACAACATACACCCGAAATACCACGCTACATTTCCAATTGCTTTCATGAGCTGTTGTAAATTGTAAGCGTCATACACACAGGTCATACTCATGACTAAAATAAATCAGACCCCGTACCGAGATTTTGTGAATATGGGGAGTACATTTACTATAATAATAATAATCATCATCATATTATCATCCGCAGGACGTCCACTGCTGAACATATTGCTCCCGTCTAGATTTCTAATAGGTAGCACCGCGACGTCATGGTCTTCATCAGATCATCTGTCTATCTTGAAGGTATTATTATGTCCTAAACTGCGGTGGGCAAATACTAACTGGAGAACTCGAGAATATATTTTTTTGTCACCAAACTTTATAACTGTTATTAATATTCTTGCATGCTCTAGTTACCTAAGCAAGTACTAACGCCTCAGTGACTGATCTCTCGTTTAACACATTTCCAGACGCTACTGGACTAAGCCTTCTGTTTTGCTTGTAGACTCATTGATACCTCCGTGCTAAACTCTAGGTACTACGTGAAACTTTCGACTTTAAGAATGGATGAACAACGAAATATGTAATATTACAGTTATGATTTGTTGATCAGAATTTATTTTGTGCATTGTGCATTGAGAAATACTGAAGGTAAGAGGCCGATGTCGTGTGAAGTAATCTTGAAAAGTATTGGAAGAAGACTTTGTCCCGCAGCGGGAAGGCATAGGAAAAAAATTGTCGATGAAAATAGTTTGAATGAAACATTAGAATTACAGACGTATTGATTATTCTTGCTGCAGATTGATGGAATATTTTTTTCGTGGAGTTTGTTGAATCCACAATATAAAACTTTATTGGATATCTAACTGAACTCACGATTTAAATTGCTAGTAATCAAATTAACATAGAACACCATTAAGTAAGTTCTGTATCAAAGTAATTACTGTGACTGTATCTTTAAAAGTGACGAGCAGGCATTACAAAGAACATTCTCCTTCTTATACATATGTTTTCCTGGAGTACTCATTGAAGGCGGCCAAAATGAGTCAACCTTTCTTTGGATAACAAAGGAGAATTATCCGTCCCGATTTCCCGACCCTGTACTGTCGGAAGCGGAATTCGACGATGACAAGTTAATTAATTGACTACTGAAAATTTCACCTCTTTTCGTATCATACTTCCCTGGTACGTGCAATTTTTAACGATTCCTCCGCGATCTTCAGTGATGGACTAATGGTAGGACAATCTCATGAAAGTTATTTTTAACATACCGATTTTTCGATAAAAACCATCGTGAATATTTCGATCTCAATTTCGATAGTCTTTTATTTACTTTGCCATTTCATTGTTTGTGAATGTTGAAAAAAGGTTCCCGGGTTTCCGGGAAACAAGAGGTCAACCCTCTCATGCTCGTGTGTCAATATAAAGCGATTGTCAGTTGTCACAAAAGGCCACTGTGATATACAAAATATAATAAAATATGCGATATCTTGTAAATTGCTTTCGGTTCTGTAACTATGTATATTTATGTTGTCCAATGTTTCGTTTTCAAAATCATATGACTTTTTAAGCCGAATAGGTATTTATTGATCAAAGTTACTAAAGAGCAGACTTTTGACCAGAGGCCCTACACGGCTTTTCACGTTTTGTGACGTAAAGTAAACGGGAACTTAAGGTCAAACAAGTCAACATTTTTTCCATAGAAACTTCGTTGGGGTTTTACTCCACTATTTGACAAGGTACATCCAAAATTAAACATGGTACCGTTTTGTCTCATTATTAATTTTGTCTGTACGGAAGCAGAATTGTAAAATATGAAGTTATTAAAAAGTTACGAGCTTCTAAAGATTCGTTTTTTTGCTAATTTTAACACAACTTTAGGTGTAAATTAGAAGCTAAAGAAGCATCAAATTTCCAAAACGAAGTCCGTACCGACACAGCAAATTTATCGAAGAATTTAATAAATTTTATTTGAAATTAATTGGTGTAGTGGTTTTTTCATAAAACCCCAACTTCCAAAGGCTTTTTCGTATTTTTTTACGCGCGCCTTTTACTCTGAATGTTCGTGCATCTCACTGAATAAGTTTTCCCCTGTTTTCTCCACGGGGGGATGACGCTCGCGCACACATGAACAATATGGCTCGATTTCCGGTGAAATATCATGGTTTTTGACCATGCCTGCCAGTGAGTTCGAGCTCGCGACTAGCGCCGCCTTAAATGTTAATTTAGTGGAAAAACTTAGTTCCTCATTGATACACTAGAGGCGCTGTTTCAATTTTACACAATAAATATTTCAACAAATACGCTGCAAATTGAATACAGAAATAAGGCCTCTGGTCTCAGTTATTTGATCAGAAGTTTAGTGAACTATTAGTTAAAGGATAAAGGTATTTTAAACTGTTCGTTAAAAAGGCAGGCATAAATAGAATTTTAGTAATGGTTAACTTATCTGCTAATGCTCGAACATTTAGCCCTATATCAGCCAGTACCTATAATAATTCTCGATCAACTGAATGTATAGTGGCTTACGTAACAAAAATTGCAAAATGTGATTTACAAGAAAAGTGCCTTCTGTCTGTACTAGAAATAGGTGTGTGTGTAGCTAACTTCACGCAACGATGCATGCTTTCAAACCACGGCATGGTAAATGGTATACTCCAATGACCAATCTGGGGTGGGTATTCAAGAGAACAAGGTTATTCAGTGTTGGCCTTGGGGCTAACACTGAATAACCTTGCCAACTAACTTAAACTAGTTACTTACACATTATTTGACAGGGTGATCAATGGTTTTAAGAAAAAAACTGTCAAAGGTCATGTATCATCATCTTGACGAGGTATGAATACGCTAATTTCGTAGCCGAAGGCATATTGCTAGACAAATTGCAAGGAAACTTACATGATCCTTTGATTTATTCAGTTAATACAGAATTTGACTTGGTAAAGATCGTACAAAACCATTGGATGTGATGTTAGAAGCGCAGAATGTCGCTATGTCTGATAGGTTCACAATGATCTCACAAAATTGCAAGTTACTTCAACACATTGCGAAAATATTGAATAAATAAGTTAATGTTCAGCTTCATCGTATCAACAATATGAACTCCAAACATGATATTTTAAGGATAATTCACTGATTTAATGACTTTTTGTAAGATACGAGCAAATGTATAACAAGAAATCATTCCAATTGATCTCACCGCTCGTTTTTAGCCTTCGCCCAGAGCTAAAATCCATCAGTAGGTGATTAAGAAGCGATCAGACGTGGCCGCGCGGCCGCCTCGCATCAGATGCTCGCAGCAATTGATCTATGATCGTTAGTCGCGCGCGACCGTCGTCGGGCGCTACGACCCGCTAGATTCCAGATATGGAAGCTAGGGTTGCCAAAAGCTTGGTGAGATACCAATTTATTGTTTTGAACAAATGGCGAACTCGGAAGAAGATCGGTGCTAAACTTCTTAAACGCTACACATTTTAACTTATAAAAATATGTATACGCTAGGGTTTCTTGTGTAAACTTTTCATCGTAAAGACACGAGTCGATGAAAAAATTATTGTAACATCAATAGGTGTAATGATAACTAAACCTAATAGATGGATATACCGGCAAAACTGGCAAGAAGAAAAAAAATTGTGGGTCGTCACAGGACAATATTTTTCCTGTCTCAGACTGCTTGTCTTGATATTGTTGTCGATGCAGAAAAACGTAAGCTTAGCGTTAGCTTGAACTCGCAATGTTCTACAATATGAAAATAAATTAACACTCAAATATTGCAAGAAGAAAATATTCTACTACTTAATGGCTTGGCCATCCATACCGCTCCCTAAGATTCCCGCCGACACTTGATCCACGATCCGCACGACGTGCTACCGACGAGACGCCAAAACACTATACCTACCTCCCTATATTACAGGGTGTTTGGAAGACGGATCGACACAATTGTCTTAGGAATAGGGGAGTCATATTCCTGCTTTCTCTCAAAGAGATTAGTATTTTTCTTTGTGTAGCGAAATGTCACCTTCAATTAATGAATACTTTTCTGTTTCAGAATCGTCCTCATCATCTTCTTGCCGATTTCTCATTCTACTTGAGATCGGTGCCACGTTTTCTTCTTATATTTTCCCCTATCAGACGACACGGCTTCATTTACACCCTTTTTCTTTTCAAAAATCCTCATACAATTCATCTAGTATCTTTTTTTTCTATCCACCTATTTGTATCTATCTCTTTCTTTCGTCTTCCTCTTCTTTTAATCCATCAACATCCATATCCATCATTCTTTCATTCACATGCGTTCCTTCCTCATCACTTGACCATACTAAAACAACCAACTCCATTACTCCTTTCAATTTTTCTATTGCTGGCCCCAAGTTGACTTTCGAATCGGGCGGCAACCCCAATGCCTCAAAACTGTGTGCCGATTCTACCGAACATCCTGTACGTATTTATACAACCGTCGAACGTCGATCCGAGCCCGGGCTTGCACCGCGCGGGGCCATGGGCGCGCCTTCCGTAAATAGCCCGCCGGCAAACGAATAGTAATTACGAAGCTGGGCTATGTCGGCGTAAAGCCAGGCTATGTCGGGCTATCGAGCGTGATGTGTGCTCTACTCATGTGGGAACTGGAACTTTAGATAGTTTTTTTATGTACTGTTTTGGGGTCAGTCTTCGGGCTAAAATTGAAGGATTAAAAAATCACAAATGTTCTCAACAGGCGGAGATTCATGGCTCTGCTACCAGAGTGTAGTAGCTGTACTTTCATACAAGCCTTGGCTTGCCCATAGCACCTTCTAATCTTTATAATTATTTAAGGTTACCGGCCAGACTGACTACTTGCCAAAACAAAAGCTAGTGAACAAAATAGGAAAAAAGCTGGTGATAGGTTATGGCCTTTCATTAACTTTTTTTCTATCTTGTTGAATTGAATCAATCATTAAATGCTTTTCATCTATAGCTCCGGGTTGAGTGGAACAGACTGTTTGAATCGTACTGACGCTCTCTCCCTATTTCGTCAAAGGGCAGCGAGAACTTCTTCAGACAATAAGATAATTTCCACAACTTTGGCAAACCGGTCGCGGCATTACTAGGAATTAAGCCGAACATTATTCAGGACTGACTTATTATTCGACGCCACATGGCCGAAAGCTAATGGAGCACAAACATATTTCGTTGACGTCCACAAATGCACGAAGGGTCCCAAAATTAAATAAAAGTCTTTACGATTGCCATCCACTCGATCATAGGAGCCGTTTGGTGCTGTAGGGGATACTGATAATATCAGTGTATAATATTATTATACATACTATCCCTCGGTTTAATTCAAAATGTCAACAATAACTTAGGGATATACGGTTGAAATATTT
The DNA here is from genome assembly GCA_954870645.1 of Agrotis clavis. Taxonomy (NCBI): domain Eukaryota; kingdom Metazoa; phylum Arthropoda; class Insecta; order Lepidoptera; family Noctuidae; genus Agrotis; species Agrotis clavis. The sequence continues at coordinate 15,506,859 of OX940936.1, read as the reverse complement.
TGGACGTTTACGGATATTCAGTTTTGACAGTAATGTCACTGACATTAGACATTGTGTCAAAATTGGACTGACACTACTGCAAGTATTACTTTTTCATGCGTATTGTTAAAGGGTTAATCAATGCGTCACATTTTAATACATATTTCAAATATTGTCTAGAACAGGTAAATAATGATTGTGATTCCTTGTGGCAGACGCAGAATGTAACACCAACATTGCTGTTAAATTAATGAACGGAATGTCATAATTATGTAATTCGTTTTGTTTAGTTACTCACATTTAGAGCTCGGGTGCTTCCCGCTAATACCAGTAGAAGACGTCATAATAAGAAATATTCTCCTAGAAACGATCATACATTAGCATCTTAACACTGGTATTCGGGCCTTTGAGGTAGATTAACCCGATTGCCTTTTACAGGTGGGCCAATCTTTAATTTTGAGGCTTCTGTTGAGGATAATGACGCCCGATACTTTCACTGCTAGTGCAACCATCCACTGAAAAAAAAACAAAAATATAAATTATTTTAATTTCATTTAAGTTAAATGTAATTAAAACAATAAATTTATATTTTTGTTTTTTGTCAATAGATGGTTGCACTAGTAATAAAAGTATCGGGCGTCATTATCCTCAACGGAAGTCTCAAACTTGAAGATTGACCCAGGTATCAACATCGATGCTAGACTTAAACAAACTGCTTCTTAAAAACATGGGTCGCGGGATTGTCTAAGCAGCTAACCGTGACCCTGGAACGTAAAGAGCTATAAAAGGAACACCGTAGATTTTAGACAGTACTAAACGCGATACTCTTACAGTTCCGCTCCATCCTGAACGGGAGGACTCATTTGATGATTAAACCCCCAAAAAAAACCTCAAAAACATAATAAATAATACTTTTTTTGGACACTTATGTAAAAACTGTTGCACCCCGCATTCCTAACAAGTCAGTTCCGTCTAAACCGCACTCCCACGTATATTTTCAAAGTGAGGGTCGTAAAGCACCTCAAAGACCTCTCAACTGCGAGCGACCCGCAGCTCTCGATCGCCCCAACTTGTTTGTGTGGGGACACTTTCATCTAGTTTGTAGACAGCGGGACACGGCGGGGGACCACGATAATTAGTACCCCTTGGACACTCTGTTTAATTTTGAGCCACGGATTTTAAATTACTGGCGTTCTTAATGGTGCTTATTTTTCAAAGTACCTAAGTACAAATTGCTTTTAAGATTAAAATTATAAAAGTATTGCTCGTGGTCTCGGGGTCTTGCCTTTCACGCAAAACCAACTAAACAAATTCGCATAAAATTCAGATACTTTATAACCTTCTGAATCATATAGGATACATTCTATACCAGTGTTAACCTATACATATTATGTGTTCCACGCGTTCCATCTAAGGTCCAATATTTGATCAGTAGTTATGTAACTATCTATTTACTAAAAATCTAACCTTAAATTAAGTCGCCCTTACTCGTAGCAATAATGTGGAATGGTTTCTAAATTATTCTCAAAGCCTGGTCGCACTAAAGCCCAATGATCAATCGCTTGCTTTTTGGTCGTTGTTCCAATATAAAGCAATGTTTTGCAGCCACAGCTCGGAGCTCAGACGGCTTTGTGACGATTCCGTTCAAGTCGGGTCGTTGGGACGGGACGGGAGATTTCTACGAATAGTTGGCACGGAGATAGAAGAGCTACAATCATGTTGCTACATTGATGAATCTTCTCATGGAATTGGTGAATGGAAATTGAAGTCACATTCCTTTAAGCATATTTATCAGTGACTGAGACAAGAAGAAGAAATAAAAATTATTGATACAGAAAGACAGGATAGAAATATTAAAAAACAAGCTTACAAAAATAATACACAAAAAAGAGGTTTAACTAATAAAGTTTCATACAACGAGTAGTACGAGAGGAATCCATAACCTAAAACTAACCTCCAAACTAAATAAAAAAAAACTAAATTCCCATACTAATTCTCATCCCTTTACCACGGGACACGAAATAGTTACATCACTAAAGCCCCATTAAAATCAGGACACCACTATTTGCGGCGAACCGGCCAACCCTTCGCGTGCCACCGGTTTGCGAGTGTGCCGAAAATGTCCGACGATCGACCGGCAATCGGCCGTCTGACGGACACCGGGTGAACGTAATGACATAAAGTACGCTTGGTTGGTTGAGCTGTATTTGACAACTGGTAAAGGGTTTTGGAAGTACTGTAGAATGCTCTTCTTGTGCATGTGCATAGTTGGATTGAGGTTTAGTCATTATTTGGGTATATATTTGTCGCAAGTTTGATATTTGAAGGTTAAAAGGTAACAGGGATAAGCAACATTATGGTCGAGAATTCGTTATGAATGCCAAATTGCCAACCTACTTAAAATTTCCCGCAATTTACGAATGCACTCAATTTCAATGCTGTACAACGATTTTTTTGAATGGAGTAAAAATTGCGTCTTCTAAGATTCATTTCTTGAATTTTTAACTTTAGACAGCTCTCCAGAACAATTTGGTTTCTGTCGCTTAGACGCTTATTACCTTTCTACCTTCGATATAATATTTACGCCTCGTTCACGTCACTTTAGGTGATACGACTTGCGACGTGACTTACGTCAAGCGAGACACATCATTTTTTTTTTGAGTGTAAGTGATGTCGCGACACGGCTACACGAGTCACGCCCGGCCCTAAGCAATTTCTTTCATTTGTTTTCTTCGGTCGATGTTGCAACAGGAGGCGTTTCGCTTAGCTGTTGTACAAAGCCTGCCAGCAGCGCCAGCCTAGCCTTTTTCCACAAGTACAACTACTACTGTATATTAGGGTCGGCTTCCAGTCGAACCAGATGCAGCTGAATATAAGTATTTTACATAGAGCGACTGCCTATCGGACCTCCACAACCCAGTAACTGAGTAATACGATACCCCAAGGTAAGACTGGTTGTCAGAGTTTTAGAGCTTCTGACTGACAGTACCGATTGTCAAAGATCTACAAATAACAGCTGTTATACAAAGCGAATACAATAATTATAGAAAATTACACAAAGAGCGTCATAGTATTCACAGTGATGAAAAACAAAAAACCTCGGAAACTGACAAAAAACTATCGAAGACGAGTATAAGGCAATTAAGCTTCCAAGTCCCGCTCCCTAAACTTTAATATCAGCAACACCGCTGAAACCATGAGGGGTAAACGTCCACAAATCCCTATTATCGGGTCGGCCGCTTCCTGAACCGCCACCGTATTTTACGACCCTAAGATAAGTGATAGGGTGGCTGTATCCGTTCTATCCTTAACCGGGCCCACACATCTCCCGACGGTGACGTCACAACTCTCAACACGTCCGCTAGGATGCCATGGTGCTTGGGCCCGACAGCGCCCGATGGTTACCGAATGTACCCGATATAACACACGCTCAGAACGTATGTCCGATGTGAAATATTAAAACTTGCTTGCTGCCGTCAAAATTGTTCGTGCGAGCGTCTCGGGACGTTGCTGAGATGAAATCGTGCTGAATGAAGCTTAAAATATGCAGCGGGGATGTGGATATGTGTGGGGTAGTAGACAATACAGAGGAACGAAATGAAATTTAATGTGTTACTACTTACAACACAGCTTTTGATGAATATAATGTCCAAGTACTATTTTAGGGTTTCTTGTTATCCGGGGTCGCGGTCAGGAAACTGACCCCGGAACGTTAAGGGCTATTGAAGTAATACCAGAATACCGTGGATTTTAGTCAGTAGGAATCTGCCAGTCCCTCCCGTCCCGCGCTGGGATTTTGATTATTTTACCAAATACATACTACAAACGATATTATTATTTATTTACCATTTAACAAACAATATGATTTTTTGTGTTACATTTTTCTCAGGAACACGTCAAGTGAATTCTGTTACAGGTTATTTGAAAATTTCTATGACTGCTTCAAAAGCTCAGCTACAAAGGCAAGTCCTCAGCCAACCATTTCTTAAGAATTCAAAAGTAAAGTCGAAGTCACATTCAGTCTTGGGTGCACCGAAATCGGGCAAAAAGTACTCATAAGTAACCCTCATAAAGTATCGGGTCCCTTCCATTGTTGAGGGACGATTTTTACCTGTCAAGTGTCACTGTGACCCGGATTAGCAGTGGAGGGTTGAATGAGTGCGACCCGGCTTGAGAAGTTGATGCCTAGATACGGGTTAAAATATAAATCTTTTTTGGGTAACCCCGGAATTTGGAGGCGAAGAATAACAAATTGAATCTTGGATAGACTTGGATATAGATTATTAAAGTGACCAAAATTAGTCATTAAAAAAACATTTTCGATAAGGAGGACATTCGGTGCTGTCTTATCTATCAGGGCCTATACCAGTGCCGGATTAGCCATATAGCAGGAGGCAGCAAATGCTACGGGCCCCGCGCATTGGGGGGCCCCGCGCCAGTGCCCAAAAAAAATCACAAATATGTAATACACCTTGGCTATTCTTAAAGTGAGCGATTGGCCACACTGTCACTACTAACGCCTCGTTAAAGTCGTCTCCTCAATACCTTAATACAGGATACGCTCTGTATAAATCATTACATGGCTATATCGAAGCAATGCAATCCACATTGAAGCATTTCGTATTGAGAGTTTTGCCCCAAAGCCTCCAGCGGCCGCCCTCAGACTACCCCAGCTCCACCAATCTCAGTGGGCCAAACGCATCATGCAAGGAGGCTTTACGCCGGCGTCGTGCGGTCCATGGCCCTCTACGGGGCTCCCGTGTGGGCCCTGATTAGCATCCGGACGCGACCATTAAAGCTGGTCGCATGCCAGGGGGTCATGGCTATGCGGATGATCCGGGGATATCGCACGATCGCCAGCGAATCGGCCAACCTGCCCTCCATCGCGTCTATGAGTGGCGCGTGGAGGCGCAGCGCCGGGGTGTATCCCCGCTGCTTCGAGAAGTGAAGGCACGCCGGGAAGAGCTCAAGGGCGATCTTAGGGCAGTATGGAGGGAACGACTGTCGCAACCTAGGTCCGGGCCCGCCACAATCGCGGCGGTAAGACCTCTTTTTGAGGAGTGATTGGATAGGCGTCACGGCGTCCTTACCTACCGCATGAAGTTTCGGGAGGTACCTGTGTCTGATAAGGGGGAGGAAACGCCTGGGTGTCACCACTGCGAGGATCGCCCAGAGGACACGGTGGAGCATACAGTGCAGGACTGCCCCGCTTGGAAAGCACCGCCGTGTCCTCACGGCGGCAATAGGCGGAGACCTGTCGCGTCCGGCATTGGTCGAGGCCATACTTCGGGGCGAGACGGAGTGGGAAGCGGTAGCCTCCTTCTGCGAAGCAGTCATGCTCGCGAAGTAGGAGGCGGGCCGCAAAGGACAGCATCCTCCCTTCACCCCAGCTGCAGTGACGGACGTCGGCAGACGATCTCCGGCCACCGTAGGCACGGGCACGTGGCTGGCGAGTAATGGGCGACTCGCTGTCTGACCATGGACCAGGGGTCGACGGCGTGTTGTGTTCCACGCGCGCCTCAAAGAGTGTCAGCATGATGACGGGGCCCCGCTCTAGAGGGCCAAAGCCTGCGGGGGTCGCGAGACTTATCTCATTACCGTGACCCCGGAACGTAAAGGGCTATTCAAGGACACCGTGGATTTACCGCTAAAAAAAAAGGCAATGTAACTCTAGGGCCCCATGGTTACATTTGCTACGGGCCCCGCACCGGCTTAATCCGGCACTGGCCTATACATCATAGGCCAAACATTATAAAGTGATAATTATGTATATTTTATTACTTTTATCAACTCGTGATAAAAAAAAACGTTTTATCAATTTCAAACAATGTGGTTGTTTTTAAATAACCAAGCTGTCAGATATCTAAAATCGAAATGAGACTGCTAATTAAACTCTACGCCCCTAATAAACACATCTGACACTACCAGGCGCTCATACAATCACGTGAAAACTAGCATCAGCATTTAGAATTTCCAACCTCTCTCCTAATAATAATACGTATGGGTACCAGGCTTTCATACAAAGGGAGGCGTTTGCCTATACTTCTATAGGATATACATGAAGCTCCCGCATCATGACGACCGCACGCCCGAGGCAAGTTCGCAGCCGTAAAAATATAACCGACGTATTATGGGCTGTGGGATATATTGCGGTTACGTTTATGGTGTCCCGGTGTTACTGTGTTTCGTGCTTTGTATTTTTATGAAAACTTAGTTGGGCAAAAAATTAATATTTTGTTGAAAACTTAAAAAAAAACGCAGCCTTACTGCCTTAGTCTGTTTATATTTTAGTCTGACCAGTTTTGAAGCTTAATAAAACATTTAAAACTATTTACATTATAACATAATATATAAATAATTAAATATATATTCATAAATAATTCAAACTGCACATTTGAATTAAGTAATCTTATTTCTAAATTATTTCAAACTAGCTGTTGCCAGCGGCTTCACCCGCTACAACTCGAAAATTATCCCACGGGAACATAAAATCGGGATAAAAACTATCCTATGTGTTAATCCAGGTTATAAACTATCTGTATACCAAATTTTAGCCAAATCCGTTCAGTGGTTTTTGCGTGAAAGAGTAACAAACATCCATACTTACAAACTTTCGCCTTTATAATAGTAGTAGGATGATATTTTGTGAAATACAATAAATACGGTACCTTCAGAACTTAATTGGAAATGAAAACTGAACAATATATTATGTAGCTTCAGCTGAAAAACGACCACCTTCTTGACATTAAAAATGAAAAAAAGAAAACCTTTAGTAAGTGTGTCAAACGTTTATAAAGAAAACAGGCACTGGAGCAGATCAAAAAAAGTTCAATAAACTATTAATTGTATTATTAATATTCAAACCCGCTAAAAAAGGCTGTATTACAATTTGTCCAATATATAAAGGAAAATCCCCGACTACTAGGAGAACAGGAGGAAAAACACTAAAGACGAAGACAGCCACAATTAACAAAGACGGGAAAACTGGTAAGCGGGAGCAAACGAGAACGTGACGTAATAAAAGAACATAAAAACTACCAGGGGACCAGGGATGGGAGGGGGTTGGACGCTCCGGGCGTAAACAGCCGGGACCATCCGGCGAGTGAAGTACCACTAGGGTTGGCGCGATATCGAAAATGGCGGGCGGAGCTGCGGAGGGAAGTGAAAAGTTTTAACTTTTAACCAAATTAGTGTCGGCGGGAGATAATTGTGTGATGATAAGTCTAACAGGAAAGTCTAGTGCGTCTCAAAGTGTACTAGAAGTAGAACCTTCAACTAAGTTTTCATTCAATGAATATTTAATAATGATCTTTTTAGAGATCGCGAATTCGCTCTTCTCAGCATCAAACAATAATATGAGTACTTAAATACATTTATGTGGGCAAGTATTTTACTTTGATTTTCGCGATAATAGTCTTGAAATGATCGTATAAACTTCCATTAACGCGATAATTAACGGTAATTCCCGTTAGTGTGGCCCTAGATTATTTGATTACTAAATACTTTCTTATAAATACTCAATTAGCTAACACTTCAATTAATATACTTACAGCCGAAAAAATTGATCGTTTCTTCGTTATGAATAACTAGATTTTTTTTTTAATAAAACGCTTATTTTCTTTTATTTTTCCGATACTTGCCATCCCTGGGGTCTGACAATAGTCCACCGCGCCGATACTCTGACGTTTAACAGCGCGGCAAAGCGTCAGATATACACACTCCAGTTATAGCTTTCACGGTTTATATTCACTTGCCACTGAAACTATAGCGCTATTTTTAATGGTTTTCAATCGTTAGTAGTTGGTTGATCAATATCTGGGATGCATTTCAGTGAGCAAGGTAATCTTGGATGATAGAATTTATTTGAGGACATTAGCAGAGATTTTCATCTTGAAGTTTGTTTGATGATTTTTTTAGCATGGGAAAATCATCAAATGAGTCCTCCCACCCAGGGCAGGGTAGTTAGGGACTGTCAAACTTGTACTGACAAAAATCCACGGTGTCCTTCAATAGCCCTTTACGTTCCGGGGTCACGGTATTCGTTAGGTGGTCCATGGTCGGTCAGCGAATCGCCCATTACTCGCCATTCGCATCATGCCCTGTTTAATGGGTTTTATGGATATTTTCTATACATCGATCGGTCATTAAAGGAGGCGAAAGTTTTGGTATTTGGTACTTTCAAAATAAATAGGTAATAATACAAACCTATCCATCTGAAGACATCGATTGGGAATTGAGAAAACACTGGACGTCATGAAAAGTTAGGAAATAGTACCCACACCATGAGTTGTCATTACGATACTCTATCATCGATATCGACCGCGTTTGGCTCTCATTGGCCCACTCCGAGGTTGTATGAACTCTCAACCAATGAGAGCGCCAAAAGCGGTCGATACGTATGATCGAGTATCGTAATGAAAACTCATGGTATGGATGGATAATTGTACCTACTGAAAGACACTAAACGGACTCCTTACTTCAAGTTAAAGTTAACTTCGTTATGCCTACCTACTTTTATTAATCTATTAAAGGTGACGATGAATAATAATGGTGTCAATTTGTTTAGCGTTCAAGGCACTTCGTAATTAACTACTCTATTTATACGTGTCCTATCTTTCCTACTAAAATTGTGGATGGATGTATGTTTGTTACTCTTACACGCAAAAACTACTAAACAGATTTGCCTAAAATTTTGTACACTAATTAGTTTATAACCTGAATTAACACATATGATAGTTTTTATACCAATTTTATCTACTAATCATCATCACATCACTAACAAGCTTCAAACCAGTGTTGTGCCGTGAACATCGACAGTGCGACACGTATCGATAATATCGATAAGACACGTCTCACGCTGCTCATAGACTATTGAATTAGTGGACCTGTAAGCAAGGAACCTATATCATCTACGGTTATGTAGAAAATACTGAGATATTATTTAAGGAAGAGAATTTAGGCACTTTATTTTTTTGTTAGTTGTTTGTTTTAGTAATTCACTGTAGTTTTCTAACTTATCCTACGGTAATCTCTTATTTCTCTTTGTGTTTTTGTCCGTTAAATTACATCGAAAATTGTTAAATTATGCTGAACATGAAATTTTCCGCTCAATTGAATGCCCCCTCCCCCCCTAATTCCCATGTGTTTTTCGTCACTTAGATACGCCCAAAAAAAAATAACCGGTTGAAAATGTTTTGCAAATTCAAACTTTAAAGTCTTCTCCTGAACAATTTGATTTTTATTGCTTGTTTATAACAATAATTTAAAAATCAATGCCTGCTATGAACAAACGAGATAAACTTCTAACTTTGGTTCGGATATTAGACTCTGACAGCTAATGACATACTGACAGATGACACTAAAGCATCTGTCAGTGTCAGTGTCCGCAGTCAGTCCACTAGTCCAATCTGGCCGTACCAGTTTGAAACCTATAAATAAACTTTTAGTATGTTTCGTCGGCAGAATGTATAATATGTACCTACTTAGCTGGTGCGATTTATTCGCCTAATCTACCTACATCTGGCGCCCGAGGCATCCGTCACTTGACTTTCCCCTTGATTTGAGTGGGTTAGGGAGAAACGGAGGGACGAAACGAGACTAAGGATATTCCAGAAAGTGGGGAGAAAGCTGTATATTGACTAAGTGTGGAGGATTTATACGCATTTTCATAGATTTTTATTTCTAGAAATTACCTATAGATAGTTATGTATGAAATTGACAACACTTTAGAAAGAGAGAAAACGATTTGGCAGCTAGCTGTCTCTTTCTTTTAAGCCGTAGAATAAGAAATAGAAGATTCAGACCTTCGAACACAGATCTTCGAATTCAGACATAGAAAAAAAACAATGTCACCGTCCCGTATTCGCTGTCCGTTTTTTAATTGACATTTGCAGGAAGAAGGGCTTGGTTCATTGTCTACCTATGTTTATTGTGGAAAATAAAAACGCAAAAAGCATAGACCTTGTTTTTTTGAAGTCGGTTATTGATCTGATCATGTAAGTAATAGGTATGTATGATGCATAGAAATTAATAATTAATGATAGAAAAGGTGCCCTGGAAATAATTAGCCGTTCAAAAATTTCCATAATTATAGACAATACAATACAACGTGAATAAAACTGCGTCAATACAATGATTTTAAAAGGCAAAAATGCGTGAATTTCAAATCAACGAGAAAGACCGGTCCGAAAACACCCACATCAGCAGACCAAAAAACTTTTTCAAAAATGTACTAGGCGCCCATGAAGCCAAGGAGTGTTTATTTTCGAAATTCGCGTTTCGACCTCGTAGAATAAAAAAATTGTTGCGCAAGCCAGTTATTACTGTCATCATCTCGTATGTAGGGAACTAACAATACGTAGTTTAATAAATTGTTGATTTGAATATGTATCTTATTTTGTTTTATTTAGGAGGCAAAAGTACGTATTCGTGTTCTTATAAGAAATCTAAACGCGAATCTAAGCAATTTCGTAATCTTTCGAACATAAGACGAATTTTGGAAGTTACATTCTAAGTTCTAACGAACTCCTGAATTCTAATCAAAATAAGAAATGTAACCTCGTGAAATTTCGGAACTCTATGTTTGACTGTTTTATCCTAAACAATATGTTAATAACTACATCCAGCCCATAAACCCACAAAATACCGAAAATATCTGGTCACGTGTATGAAAAGTTGAACAATCTTTCAACACATAAGATAAATAGAAGACACCTTTGTTTCAAACTTTCAACCCAGACTCGACAAAAGGAGTAACTGTAGGTACCAAAAATACCTAAAAGACATAGGTACAATAGGTGCCTACCTACATCACTATCGTCCAATCATTCATCAACTACTTTATACCAACTCAACCAAACTGACCAAACCAAAACAACTTTATATCTCTTTCTAATGCCAATATACAATACAGTTTCTAATCACAACTACCAGGCGCGCAGAACTTCGAAAGGGTTTTTGTATTAGGAAAAACTAAGGCGGTGTGTAGGTAATAAGATGACGTAAGCTAAGTGACGCGGCCGTGTACACAGTCATGTGCCTTGAGCATCAGTCACCTCGACTTGAGTCCCCGCGTGGTTTGCCCCCGGCGGCGAATAGGGCTGTCCGAAACTAGTTTAAAATTACAATAATATTTAGCTTTTGCTTGCTGGTTTTTGGATTTTCCTGCTTACTGAGAATCATTTGTTTTTTTTTTATTATTACTTGAATCGACCAGCTTTCTGTAACCTGCTAAAACTACTACAAATTCCTTGGTAGTCTTTGGTAATATTCATTGTCTGGTCAGACAGACTTGCGTCGGAAGATCACGTAGATATTATCATAATATCTATTCATAATTCTCCTGCCCTTATCCCAATTCATTCGGAAGCGACGCAGCATGTCTTCTTCTTGCATACTCCTCCATTAATCGTCATTTAAGCTTTCACGCGTCTCCTCCTATATTAATAAAATCCAAAAAATAAATTATTCCTGTCGCTTGCCAACCCTGCCCGCGACGGGAGCAACAGCGCCATGAGGGGGGGAGGTGGCGGGACGGGGCAGGGGCGGAAGTGTCGTGCGTGCGATTTAATTCCATCGCCGCCGCCGCGCGCCCGGGACACAGGCCCGAGCACACTTGAACGTGAGGGATGGGATTATTAGCGTATTGGTTTTATCGATTGTCGATTTAATTGAAATTAGTTAAAACTTTTATCTATTACACAATTCAAGAACACGTCAATAAAAAATAATTTGATTATGAATGTTATTTATGTTTAGTTTGATTATGAATTTATAGTACCTCTACCTAATGTCTTAGGTTAGGTTGATGATAATTTAACGGACAATTAAATCGTGTGCTGTTCAATGTCTCAGTGTTTTGAGGAGAGAAGTATGTCCAAATAGGTCGCTGTCAAATTGATGTAATTACAAAAAAAACGTTGATCGATATTTTACGTTTGATTGATCCTATTGCAATTAAATCAGAGAGAACTTTTCCAGGTGAATTCAATTGAATGTTAAATTTTCTGACCACATAACGGTTGCGGTTACGCTTTGTGTTGTATTGAAAAGTTTGTGAAAACCGCATCCCTGTAAAATATTTCATTACAATAAATAATGTTCCCGGTAATAATGTTCCCGGATATCGACAAACTTCCCCGCAGCACTACGCTCGTGAAAGGCGGTGGAAGCGGCGGGCTGGTCGTAAAATTGCGAGACCAGGTGATTCTGTCGGCGGCGTTACACCTACATAAGTACATACAGCTAGTATGTACTTAGTACAGGGCTGCCAAGTAAATGTAGATATTATTTTTTTATAGTTAAGGGTCATTTCGATACTGGTTTTGGACGGTTGGTTGACAGTCGATAAAGGTGTTTTTTTTTTGCATAGTATACAGGGTGATTTTTTAGTCACCATCCAAATTTTAATATATTAATCTTTGGCGAAAATCATTGAATACGTGTTTTTTCTTTTTGTATCACTCAATACAAAAATATCGAGATATCACGTCTCAATGTTATCTATAAAAAGTTGATGAACCTGGACACCGCGCTGTGATGTGTCGCTCAGGTGTAGCGGGGCGGGGCGGGGTTTCATGCGTCGGCAAGTGTATATTATTAACGTTTAGCTTAGTGACCACACAGAGCGGATGAGAAAATGATTTAATATGACAATTTGACGTATCGATTTTTTTTCAAAAATGGGCTTAGTGATTGATACCTAACGCCTAGAAAAATTTTGGACGGTGCTAAAAAAGTCACCCTGTATGAATGGCACACAGTTGATGCATCATATTGATGATGTTTATATATCCACTAATGTTTGTGAATATGGATATTAGTTTGCCTCCTGCAATTAAAGAGTTAATCTCAGTCTAGACATTTTAGGGTACACCTACGGACATCTCGAAAAATTTATGCTGACTGCGGGCTACATTGTGGCTACAACATTTTTAATTATTACGTTATCAAGTGTTGTTAATTTACAGTGACTTCACAATTTAACAATTAGCCGACCCCACATAATTGGTTGACATTTTTTTAGGAAACGAATCCATATAATATTAGAATTCTTTAATGTGTTATTTAATAGTTTATTTAAAGTTTTGTGGGGAGAGAGGTCTTTAATATAACTTACTTTACATACTTCTGTCCTCTAAAAAACCTGATAGAAATACATACGTATGTTATCGCGATTAACAACATCCAAGCATTAAATCATATCAAATCAATCAGAACTTAATGTTAGGAGTATGTTATTGAAAAGCTATGTTTGATGTTTTTGTGCTATGTTTGCTCAGGTTTACACTGGCGGGTGGTTGGCGAAATGGAGAGAACAGGTGATTATGCCAGGTAGCGCTGTGCATATACATGTACGCCCGATATATACCAATATTAACTTAGGGTTTGGCACTTGGCTGGTATTGGTTGAGTAATTACGAATTGATGGTTATTTTTTTCTGGTTGCTGGTATTGTTTGACTACGAATTATTGATTTATTTTTTTCTAATTTTGGAAATTAGATACTTAGATGATATTTACTTAAAATATATGTATACGAAATGAAACATACTTATTTGCTATTCTGGATAATTTAGGCCATATGTATACTCAGGCCAAATACATATATGTATAATATAATTATGTGTAATTCAAGCCAAAGTCGTGAAGTTTGGGAAGAAGAAAGAGAAGCCTTTCTTCAGCAGAACGACTCTTGAGAGGACTTACTTATGCAGAAGACATGCAGGATGCAGGACCTTCGAAGTATTTAAAAGTATTTAAATAACAATGAAGTGAATCAGCAATGAACCACCCTAAGTGGCTGATAACGGCCGGCCCAAGTATGGGAGAAACGATCAAGAGGTCGAGTGTCCGAATTCCACCTGTTGCTATAATTCATTGAACCAATTTCAAACACAACAATCTGCTGGCTGGGGGAAGTCAACCTTAGGTTCTTTTTTACTCAATTATCTAATAACGCTACGGAAATAAATGAAGAATGTTTAAAAATTATTAGATTCTTTGTTTAAAATAAGCATTCTGGTACAAGCATTTTTGTACACAGGGATACACATCAAGTTATTAAAACCAGTATAGTATGTTGAACGTTCATTGTGTGAAAAGATAATGAGGACAAGATAAACTGGATATGTTTAGCTTTACATGTGACTATTGAGAATTTGGACTTTTTGACATTTTACCAGTTTTGATTTGATTCGTTTGTGTTTATCAAACGTCTTAAATATCTGAACAGTCACTGGTAATGACTAAGTATTACTATTTACTGATTAGACGTATTTATTCCAAGGCAAAGATAGATTATCCCAGTGTAGCAGGAGCGTATCTAAAGGTAACCGTGTGTCTAGAAGACAAAGGGCAACTGAAAGAACAGGGTTGATTTTTAGTTAGTTAAGAGTTACAAGTAAAAGAAAAGCCTCGTATGGAACCAGTTCCAAAACTCTGGTTCCATAGACGGCCGAAGACGTCTGACACTTCCCACCGCTTTACTCAGGACGGGAGATTTTACAACCCAGAAAAAAATAAGATAGATTTCCCGATATTTTATTAAAAAGAATTTGAACAGCTATATTTTTATCTGCAACTTGGCACACCCCTGCACGACTGAACACAGTATCCCGTCCCGTACTTACGTCTAGTACGTGCGACGCCGCTCCAAACTTGTGTTGTACCAGATATTTAATATTACATCAACTATACATAACATGTTCTATACGACATACGTGTATATGTACATTCTGGCAGACACTGTATGTACACAGCGTTACGCTTACGATCTCTAATGAGGTTACCAGAATCTTCGCAGTAGCTACGAATCATGTATTTTGGGTTTGATCTTGATATGTTGATCTTGTGTTTTGGCTTTCATGTGAGACTGAATTATTAAAGGTTGTCTTCTCGAGAGTAATCGACTGAATTTTCTTACAGCTCAGTGAATGTAAATTATACTTCTGATCGTTCAATCTTGCTGGGTGTTTGTGTTATGGTATAACTACCATTTGATTCCAAAAATATGAGTATTCCTAAGATAATGAATACGACAAATACATTGAATGCCTACTACTGTTTGAACTCATTAAGTCAGAACTCAGAATATGCTCTTGATGGACACAGCACAGTATCAATTCTCTGTGAGCCACCCTAACAATTTTGAGAAAACAGCACTCAGCGATACAGCTTTCATTAGTTTCTACCATTTCATCAAAACTAAACATTGTATGGCTTCAACAGAAACATCTATTATTGCTTATACCTAGAAATACAGAACCAAACTGTAAACCAATATTCCAACGCTAGGGTCACACTAACTGGAAATACTGTTAATAGTCGCGATATTAGCCGTTTATCCTTAATTTCCCGTTACTATGACTCCCAAGACTAGCTTGAAATAATACAAAAAATTGAACAGGTACGACATTTGTCCAACACCCAAAATAAAACAACAATTATTTAAAACCGAACCTAACTGTTTTAGGACCAGGACAATATAGCTCACAGCTATATGTTTGTCCTAACTCATTAATCACCTACTAAACAACCACAATGATCCATGAAGATCTTCGTCTACACATCATAATACTCCTGTAGGTTTCCAGATGTCAGTGTCCCGGTATTCAGAAGGTCCCTGTCCACATAACAAGGACATATCTCATCGAAAACCGAGGCTTTGTTGATTGTGACAGTGAAAATCCCCTTGAAATCCACAGTGGAGCTGTGTGCATAATATGTTCGCAGTTCGTCGATACCTTTCTGGATTTATTTGACTCGTGTTTGGACTTTTGTGAGTTAAAGTTTTGTTCTTTAGAAGTATTTTAAGCTGATATATTGTTTTGAAGTTTTACTTTTATTCGAGTACAATGTGTTGCATGTTTTTTTTTATTACTTTAATGTCGTTAACTCATAATCGCGTGGTAGCATTTTTTTTTCTATTCGAACATGAAAAATCACTTGTTTGACTAGGTAGATACTATATTCTAAGCAGTTCTGCACAGTCTGGATATTACTGAAACAAATTCCTCAAATCTAATAAATATTCGCCTATGAACACGTAAAAAATACCAACCAAACCATTTCGAAATTGGCATGAAAATATCGTTTAAAATACAAAAAAAAAACCGTATAAGTAACCTCCTTCTTTACTAGCCAGACAAGCCACAGACAATGTTTAAAAACCTGATTCCCACCAATAAATACACGTGTAATGGAATTCAAGCTCTGTAACTTTTACAAACTTAGACTAAAACCCGATATCAGCCGACTTCTCCAACCAAGTTCTGTTTGGTTAAAAGAATTTGATATCGCACTTAAAGTTAGTTTTACCTTATTTTCCACTAGGTGTTGCCAGTGGCTTTATCCACGGGATCGTAATTTTGGGATAAAAGATAATATATGCTATGCGTTATTTTAGGTTATATCCTATCTTTACGAAATTCCGTCCAGATCCATTCGTAGTTTTGACGAGCTAACCTAAGCCTACTTTCGCATTTATAGGAGTGAGAATTTTGATTTTCAGTAGAAAAAAGTCTCCATTCTTCTTTATTCATGATACTTCGCTGAAGTATATTGAAACGAATCATAATTATCACTTTCACTTATCTATTCTAAAAGATTTATTATGTTGAGCACCTGAAACATATTTATCACAAACCTTTTAGTGCTCAACAACCAAATTCCGCGACTAATAATAAAAAAATGACAAATATGTTATCGATATCTGTGATCATCAACATCCACATAAGCACATCCCTATCGCATGCCGAGGGCGATTTACGGGCGCGCGACAAGTCGCAAACTGGCGCGATGTGGCGCAAACTCAGGTGACCGCGCGACCGTACCTACCTACCGGCCACTACCTACCGCACGGGACACTCGCCCACACAAATAATAAAGAAGTACAATTGCGTACAATAGTGCTATTCTGTTACGTTCTCGAACTGACTTCACTCAACGAACTCATTTGTTTTAATGTAATTGCAGATTCTATCTTCTAAACACTACGTTCGAAATTCGAATGGCTTCAGTCAAGAAGTTCTGACAAGCGGGTCCGGTCAAGGTCCCTAAATGACTGACCATTTATCATAGCGACTTTCCTCCGCATCTCGGAAAGTACGGCCGTTGGACTCGCCCCGGGGCTGTCATTTGTAGATTTTTGACAGTCGTTACTGTTATTCAGAAGCTCGAAAGTCTGACAATTACTCTTACCAAATAATATCATATTACTAAGTTACTGAGTTGAGGAGATCAGATAGACCGTCGCTTCATGTAAAATACAAACATTCTGAAGTACCTATCTGATTATGTAGTTTTTTTTTTTTCTTTTTGATAGCCGTTACTATTAGTAAGTATCAGTTTTTTGGGGTAGGTAATGAGGTAAAGCAATTTTGCAATATAACTTTAAATTCTCTTCCTAATAAGTAAATTCCAAATAATACTTCTGTATACACCTTTTCAATGATGGTGTTAAAACGCGAGCCGGGTCAACAAATTCATCGCACACTGCAATATACATACATAAAAATTATGACAATAATTATGTATAACCCACTATACATGTTATAAATTCTCTTCTTAATAAATAAATTCCAAATAATACTTCTGTATCTATCTTTTCAATGGCGTTCAAACGCGGCCCGCATCAACCACCTCCATGACACACGCTATGGAGTGGGCCGCATACAACATACATAGATATAAATTATGTATAACCCGCTATACATGTTCTCACACATCACCTGTTCAGCGGTTGTCAGTTGTATTGTACCGTGCATACGTAATATTGGATTGAGCAAATGTGCCTAGTAGTGGCCGTATTTGAAATAAAGCCGCATTTTCGGTGAAATTGTAATACGTTTATTGATTACTGGTGCGTTTGGTGGATTTTCTGAAATATTGAATGTAGCTAGTTAGAGGGATTATATGTGTTACTATGCAGTTCAAGTATGAAGGAGAGTTGCTGACGCCATTTTGTGAATTTATGACGTCATGCACTTCTTATTAACACTTGCAAGCTTTCAAATAATTATAATTTATATCATTATGACAATAACTGTAACAACACACAAATTACAAAATATGAACATAAAACTTTTGGAAAAAAAAAAATATTTTTCATTCAAAATGAGAAATTGATCGAGCCCATCAGAATGAAAAATAATTTTTGTTTATTTTTTTTTTCCCAAAGTTTTAGAACAAACATTGTTCAATAACATGGGCTGCTTACCCCACGAGAGGTTTTGCGCTATTAACGTTACACGTTGTATAATTGAACCGCATATTATATTTTCGCATCCCCAATGCTATTCTTTTTTCAAAATACAACTACATATATTTATTGCGACTTTTACGTTGTCACTTGTCAAGTGGAGTAGAAAAACTGACAGTTTTTATTGAAGCCAAGCAAAAGATCTTTAAAAACAAAACTCATGGAAAGTTGGAAGCCGAAACTGAAGGCTTGGAGTTTGGACTGACGAGAATTAAATTCGAAACTTAAATCGCTTTTATAAAAAAAGTGTACACAGAGTCAGACGCATTTACCATTTACCCCGCGGAAAATAATCCTCCCAACCGGGTGGTTTCACCTACAATTTGCTTTGTATGATACGGCAGGCAGGCCAGCCGTAAAAGTACGCAGACAGAGTGTACCTCCATACCTACTATATACAATGTACAATTTGTACATACATTTGTATGTGAAACGATATGTTCGGTAACTGAATGCGCCGGCCATGCCAGTTGAAACGTCAAAACTTAGTTACCTACAAAGCGAAAGTCCGAACAATTTTGGTAATTCGCAATTCTGTGCTGCAAAACATAAGCGCAGGCACATTATTTACGTTACCTGTGTCACCCTGTGTTGAGCATTAGTGGTTGGCTGGAGTTAATAATTTAAGTAAATCAAAAGTGAACCTTATAATTTTTCCTTAAGGTGATTGCTTCGATGTAGCCCGCGAAATTCAATTTTTTTTACGTTTTTTGCAATTTTCAGGCCAGTGACATGTTGTAACTTTATAAATATATGTGTTGCGGTAATAACAAGTATAATTTTAAATATAAAAATTATCAAAAAATTCGCTCCATCAGCTCTCACATAGAAAAGGTGCATCGTAGTTAGATTTCGGAGATTTTAACATGATGCACCTTTTCTATGTGAAAGCTGATGGAGCGAGTTTTTTGATAATTTTTATATTTAAAATTATACTTGTTATTACCGCAACTCATATATTTATAAAGCTACAACATGTCACTGGCCTGCAAATTGCAAAAAACGTAAAAAAAATAGAATTTCGCGGGCTGGTTGGAGCATCCCCCTTAAAGGCATTCTTATTCGCATTGACTTACCCTCAGTTTTTAACAAAACTATTTCCTCCCTCTCCGTCGTCTCATCTCTTGGTCTAATAGTATAGGGAAGAAAATTATTAAATTCTTCAAAAATGACTGACGCTTGATGACATTTTCCCTTCAGTTTTGACAATTCATGTGTAAGCCTTCAATTTAGCGCGGTTCTAGTTCCATATTCTCAAACTACCCTCCCTGCGGTTAAACTACCACCACATCCTTCGCTCCTCATTAAATTAATGATGTGAAGATATTCCACTCTATTAATTGATAATTACTGGCGGATACCAAGCGTACATAGCTTGCAGGAGTTATATAACTCCCGATAAATTTCATCGGCGCGCCCGGCAGGCGTCGCGTTACAAGTAGCACTCGACGCTAATGACGCACTTGTTCCCGCCTCTGCCGCCCGCGTACTCCGTGCTCGCCCCTTCTCGTCAGCCCGTTGCCCGCGCTTTCTCGCAATTGCCCGCGCCACCGGTGTTCGTGGGTGCAATTTCGCTGGAAGCGCGTGGCGTGTTTTGGGGCAAATTCAATTTAGTACATTGCATAACCGGCGTCGCGCCTAATAACCCCGGGAGATTGGCAGAGGTGCCACCGGGTAACATGGTACACATAAATACATACAAAGTTGGCGAGTAATTCCCCAATGAATGACAGGGGGTTGATATTGGCCTTTTGGCGTCATTTTTGAGGTTATACCTATCTGTGTATAATAACCGGCGAATAATCAGAAAGTTTCAGGACTTGCATAGTCATATTGTATCTTTGCCTTGTCAAATAACTGGAAGTTCAAAAACACTATATGAATTGATAGGAAATAATAAAGGCGGGTCAGTCTATGCATTCTAATTATTTCTCAAAAATATCAATCCCAAGCGTTAATTAAAGCCAATAGCTAAGAAGGCACACCTTCGTTGATAAGGACAATTTATTAATGGCTTAGAAAAGGTCAACATCTCAAAATAATGAACAGTTTCATTCACATTATATTGGTGTCCAATTAAATTCTGAGGTTCGTATTTTCAAACTAATGTGTCAAGCGTCAAGTAATTCGACAACAACTTGATCACAATTAAACTTACTCAGTTTTGTAATGCGACTCGATAGCAACGTAGACTTGCAGCAAGACGTATTTTTGCGTTGTTTTTTTTTTATGTTACACTAAACATTCGCAGTAGGTCCTTTTACTCATCAAATTGCTGTTTTCGGTTAACATAATTATATAAATGAAGATAGATCATGAAGAATAGTTTTCTTAGTTCTTACTGAAAAAAAATAATCTACGACATGACTTCTATCAACTCACACTAGGTCCACTCCATATGGTGGACTACGGTATTTACGGTCTATTCACAGGGTCTGTTCCTTCTCACAAAGATTACTTTGAGTCCCAGCAAAGGGAATAATGTACAGACGCCAGCAGGTCAATCTACTCCAATCTGCCAAATTTTACCATTAGACCATTAACCTTCCACTATTATGATAAGATTTAAAATCTATGGCGAGTAATTCCCCAATGAATGACAGGGGGTTGATATTGGCCTTTTGGCGTCATTTTTGAGGTTATACCTATCTGTGTATAATAACCGGCGAATAATCAGAAAGTTTCAGGACTTGCATAGTCATATTGTATCTTTGCCTTGTCAAATAACTGGAAGTTCAAAAACACTATATGAATTGCTAGGAAATAATAAAGGCGGGTCAGTCTATGCATTCTAATTATTTCTCAAAAATATCAATCCCAAGCGTTAATTAAAGCCAATAGCTAAGAAGGCACACCTTCGTTGATAAGGACAATTTATTAATGGCTTAGAAAAGGTCAACATCTCAAAATAATGAACAGTTTCATTCACATTATATTGGTGTCCAATTAAATTCTGAGGTTCGTATTTTCAAACTAATGTGTCAAGCGTCAAGTAATTCGACAACAACTTGATCACAATTAAACTTACTCAGTTTTGTAATGCGACTCGATAGCAACGTAGACTTGCAGCAAGACGTATTTTTGCGTTGTTTTTTTTTATGTTACACTAAACATTCGCAGTAGGTCCTTTTACTCATCAAATTGCTGTTTTCGGTTAACATTTATATAAATGAAGATAGATCATGAAAAATAGTTTTCTTAGTTCTTACTGAAAAAAAATAATCTACGACATGACTTCTATCAACTCACACTAGGTCCACTCCATATGGTGGACTACGGTATTTACGGTCTATTCACAGGGTCTGTTCCTTCTCACAAAGATTACTTTGAGTCTCAGTAATGGGAATAATGTACAGACGCCAGCAGGTCAATCTATTCCAATCTGCCAAATTTTACCATTAGACCATTAACCTTCCACTATTATGATAAGATTTAAAATCTATTAGTTTAGTTAGTAGGTTGATGTGCTGGTGTTGATGGCTTGATTATCCTTGCGGGAGATTGGATGATGCAGCGGTTGTTCCACATTGCTTAGCGGGAACCATCCATCACATTAGTGCGTAGCAGGCGCCATCGTTTCCTGCGTTTTGGTCTTGTATTCTAAATAATTATAAATTCTGAGAACATAAATTGCCAAAATAATCGCTCTGGCTTGACGTCAGTGGTGCATATGGGTGCATACAGTTTACCGAACAGACGAACGGAAGCGTTATCCAAATAAATATTATGAACCAATCTAAGGGTAGGGGAAGACGACTCACGTGCAAATAGATATTCATCATATTCATGGTTAATCAGTCCCCTGACCAGTGAACAAGCTTTATGGTACAGAAGCCATCAGGTCAACCTACCCCAATCTGTCAAATTTTACCAATCGAACATTAACCTTCCTTGATGAGGTTGAAAATCTATTAAAGAAATTTGACAGATTGAGGTAGGTTGATGTATATTGTTGTCTGTACCTAAGTGATTGATTCGTGACTGATGCTATTTTAAGTCTGGTACCTAATTTAAAAATACTTAAGGTAGCAATTGCATGTAAGTAGGACTATCAATTTCTCAATTCAAGTGGCATGTGTCACCGAAATTCAATGTGTTTGTGTGTAGACTTGGTGTCAATAGCTACCATCAGTGGAAACTGACAGTTTGTTCGGGCCCTAAACTGGTAAAGCTACAATTTATTCCAAATTCAAACAAGTTTATTCACAAAATAATTTCGCGCCTTGCATTGCGGTCACATCCAGCCAGTCCGCCTTCTCGACACGGCGCGGCGCCACAAGAACAATGCGTCTGAAGCGGAGTCGCGCGCCAGCGGAACACCCGACTTCATTTTTTATTTATTTTAGCCAACGACGCTTTATTTAATTCGTGCTGTATTTATTGCACTAGCTCTTGTTGCTACTTGTTGAGATGTTGGCCCGTGTGAGTGTCGCATCTTTGGGAAAATAAGTTGAAGTTGCGTTTTTTGTTTTTCGACAGACAATGAGACATTTAAAAAATGCAACCCAAAGATGTATAGAGATGCTAGGTACATTCGAATTGACGCAATTACAATGTTTTAGAGTTATTATTATGAACCCTCTTTTATTTTACCTCGTATCTTCTGTTTTATTCTGAGAAAGTTTTAGATTTCTTCGAGTTTCTTCTAAATCAAAAACTATGTTGTTCACGTTATCCTTGACCTGATAAAAAAGTCCAGGTCAACTGAAAGTTTTACAGCTGCTGTAGTAAAATACGCAGCCACAATTTTCGCATAAAAAGTTAATCTAATCAAGAAGAACGTTTTCCTGTAAAAAAAACTGACCACTCCGACCGGTGACGACATTTACCGGCGCGGCGCTACCAGGCTATCATAAATTACAAGCTAGCGGCATTGCACTAGCGGTCGGTAATTACGATTCTGCAAACTTATTGTACAGTTGAAACGGGCGAAAGTCAACCTTATCGGTATGGATTTAAGAGTGTCTAAGGTACTAAACTGGTCGTGTCAAAGACTACGGGCCGGTCTCGGTACGGGCATGCAGGCGCGGCGACGCGACGGTGATGACGCGTAATTAGAACACGGAGGGATTCTGAAACTATCGAATTTCGGAATCGAGTGGCGTCGTTACACTCGTTACACATTGAGTCGGATTTCGGATACGTATTTTATGACATTTAGTTATTACCTAGACCTAACTGTTGGACAGTCATTTGTTTGTATATTTCAGCTCAAACAGGGCTAATCTCAAACTTCTTGAAAAAAAAGTAAGTAATTGAAGCGTCTGTCAACATTAACATCACATCATAATATTATGAGATATTTTGTGCTAAGATTTCTGGCAGTTTAAAACTCCATATGTTTACAAAACAATATCTTTTTACAGTGCATATTTCGTGTAAAATGATAATGCCTTATCTGGTGCCTAAATAGCAGTACTTTTTCTCCTTGTTTCTTACAAACTAAGTGCCACCGACCTCTCGCCAATCGCACAATGTCGCCCACACATTCATTACTCGGGCAGGCTTCATCGTCACGTTATTATCAGCCGCTTCTAATTATCACAAGCGATCCTCAGCCTCGGGGTGATTCGGGGAGGGCTCGGCTAGCCTCGGTGCTGATTCGTCTTGCGATCCATGGACACGAACGTTTACTATCTTGATTCTTGATAGGTAGTGTTTTATTTGGGGGTTTTTCGATTTTCGAAAGATAGTACCTAAGTGGTCTAGTTATCTAGTAGGCTATTTGTGGAATAGAAAGCTTGTATGTTTATACAGGATTTGTGCATTGGTAAATTTTGTAAATGACCATCCCATCTCACACTAAGTGCATTTTTGGGTAATGGGATGTAAACATCATAAAATATATCATTTTCACTAAAATGAAGTGAAAGAGCCTCTATAAATTCGATATACCTATCCCCCTCCCCCTTCTTACACTTATCATTTTCTCAAAAGATAAGCACTAACTTCTCATAATATAAGGATTAAACGAACTTACCTAGTGAAGTTCTATCCTTATTATATGAAGAAATTAGTCCGAGGTATGATATACTTGTAGTAGTGTTCTCTCGCTACGCCTGACGCGATTTTTTAGATTTATTCTTTGATAAAAATAAAAGTTATTTTAATCAAAGTAAATTTGCAATCTGAAACAGAATAAAAACGCCGCGCCTGGCAACACTGCATTTAAGTGTCATTTAGTTTAGAGCAGTGGTACCAGGTACCGCCATAAGGGAAGATTAATTGAAAGTTAATCTTGGGAGGGTGGGAATCTCATACCTCGGACTAATTTCTTCATATAATAAGGATAGAACTTCACTAGGTAAGTTCGTTTAATCCTTATATTATATTCGAAATTAGTCCGAGGTATGATATACTTGTAGATGTTCAGAGAACATAAAATAATATATTTATGTTAAAACCATTTTGTTTCAGTACCCAAAATTTCTTTTTCAAATGGGAATATAATTATCTTGATATACGTCTGCTTGTGTACATAACCAGAAAATCATAGCTACCTTGACTTAAATGAAAAGAAAATCTTTCAAATTCTAAATATTTAAGATTAACCATCTGTCACACTTCATCTGCATAATCTACGAAAATCTTAAAATTCTTCTTATTTCCTATTATTATGAAAGCCGGTCTAAGATAATCACAGTCTTTAACTTTAAATATGAAATAATTATTATTATGTATTAACATAATAGAAGGTTAATTAACTACAGGTATTAAAACTTGATGAAATTTAATGTACCAGTAAATTTTATTTCAAAGAACATATATCATATATGTCTATTTTAATGATTTAAAAAGGTAAACGACCTTGAAGACCCCTCACTGCCTGCAGTAGAGTCCACAGTTAAGCCTAGTTTATGTGCATTTGAAGAATATGCATGTCTGGTACGATGCACAGAAAACAAAAAATGAATTAATTGACTGTATGAGGCCCCGCTGCTACAAGTTTAATATTATGTGACAGTTTATGTGTAGACATATTTGGGCTTATTACATAAGGAAGGTAACACCAGTCTGATGGACATTCTAGTCTTACACAGACCTGAGTTTTATAGAATATCTGTAATCAATTAATTTAATAGCACCTTTGTTACTAATCTATTTAATAATTGATACTTTTACACCACAAAGTTTGGACACATAGTGTTGTGGCTGAAGCAATCAACCTAACAAACTTCTTTGTAAAGTCTTCTTAACTGAAGCTCTTGCGTTACTTGGACAGTTTGGAAAATCCCTTAAAATAAATGTTTAATTCTATCGTCTGATCCTACATGGTGTGTCGATTTGTGACAATTAACTGATAATTTTTTGAAGACTTTAATAAGTCAAGTCAATCGTTTATTGTTTTGAGTTTCCGATATTTCGGCACTGTTGCAAGCGCCCTGATCACGGATGAAGTGAAGTTATAAAAAATAAAATACATTGATAAACCTATTTATAGTCTTTTATATTAGACCACTACTGTCACAGGATACTATTGTATTGTTCCAGCAAATATTGCGATAATCTACCTATCAAAATCAATTACTCACCTTTGTGCCCAAAATTTAGTTCTTTATTTTTGTAAAATGGTACACAATAAATAATATACCTATATGTATACATGCATATATCATTCTCCTCTTGATCGCCTGCTTGATAATATACCAGCCCCCCGGGTTAGGTATAGAGGATAACTAGTTCATGGTTGTAATGTCACATATTGGTAAGACTACCATTTCTTTAGCCCTGTCTGTTCTAATCTTATTATAATATAGCTTTAAGCAATAAACTAAGAAAGTGGAAAAAACCATATAAAAAGAGATCATTCCATTTAGGGACCCCTTATCCCAACAAATGTACTTTGGACACTTATTATCTTGACCGATATGCAAAAAGGTCTCTCTGGATGGCCAAATTATTTATTATAGAATTGACAACTTAGTCTCTATTCTTTATCTACTTGAGAATTATGACTCTCTGGATCAGGATTTGGATGGTCAAAATTATCTTTTATTCTAAAATTGAAAACTTAAACAGTCTCCATTCTTTATCTACATTGGAATTACGAGACTCAAAATCAGCCTCTTTATTAAGCAAAAATCAGTGCAATTTATAGAAGAGTATTGTACTCTTCTCACACAGTTTATATGAGCTATTGCAGTAATATTGTCAGATCTACGCAAAATAACACAGTTTTTTATTTTAATCACGAAGTTCTACAAAGCAATGTATGTATCTAAGAACTCTTAAGTAGTTTACATGTTGTCATTCCCAGACTGACAGACTGTCCCTAGTGCTTAATTGTCCCCTTGTAATGTGTATCCCAAACACTTAGTAGGTAATGCATTTGAAAATGTTTCTAAAATTAAGGACAAGGTGAGCTGTGCTCCAGAACTTGGCTTGACACGCTCCCGCGTGTCTAGATACATTGTTTATTATCTTTACACTTTTTTTTTTTTTTTTTTTCCCCAAAGTATTTCTGACTTTATTTCCTCTTTATCTCTACTCTAGGGCTAAAAAATGTTTTCTTTATAAAGTGTTTATGTGAACTAAACTGGATTATGAGATAAGTAGCCATGCGAATTGATACCAAATTTTCTAACAATGTTGCTAATTGAGGACGAACTTAATATTGAGTATTCATAAAACAAAATATAGGAGGGCTTAGTCATAAATTTAGAATTGATCACCAGTCCTGATCTGATGAGATCTGAGATCTGAACAAAAGTAAATAATCTATTGATTTTCTTAGTATGCTATGTACGCTTGTACAACAAAAGCATTTTCATAATTATGTTAATCCGGGATAGATTAGTCATCTAGGTTATTAACTGACTTTTATACTTTGATTTTTGAGATGCTCTACAGATATTAACAGTTTACCAGACTGATTAAATACACAGGGGTCAGTGGAAAGACTTATTGTACAGCTTATTGTTAGATGTGAACCGCAAAAATTTCTAACCATATTCTTTAATTGCTACTAAATAGTTTGCACCCTTATGATCTAATTTTCAAAGAGGTGCAGTCCTTGTACATATTCTAGACTGAAATGGTTGATTATAAATAAATTATTTAACATTTAAAGATTTATTATAAATCTGTGAGTATAAAGAAAATCATGGATAAAATTGATCAGCTGCAGAACTTAGCTATGAAAGTTTATTTATTTCTTGAATAAGAGATGTCTCTCAGTTTCATTGAAAGAGTTATTATATTATGGAATCTTATCTTGAACAATTATAGGTACTCTTACCCAGTCTTATATAACAGAATCTTTGGTTATAGATTCCCAGTATGAATAGATATATACAAAGCAAGCAGCAAACATTACCACTAACTCTTACTGGTACTTGTCCTGGGATTGGCTGGAAAATGACTGTTGTCGCTTCAGGTTTTCTGTTGTTGGCTTCTTCCTCAATTTGTATAGATAGATTCTTCTGTTTATGTAGGTGGGCAGGGCTGTTTGAACTGCTAGTAGTTTCATGGAATTGATTTATTTGTATTTCCAATAATAATATTTGGATGAAGTCTATTGGTCGCTCCCTTTATGGTGGTGGAAGTCACACCGTTTCTTTTATTTTGAATTAGTAGGTACAGATTTCAGTTCATTTGTTGCCTCTTAGTAAGTTGAAATGTCTTATCTAAGATTGGTAAGAGTGGTCTCTTCTGTTATTAATATATTGCCCGTATAGGTTGAATAGTCAACGGAGACCGTCTCCAGGCATGTCATATATTGCATGCATCTAGTAATAAGTATAGCATTATTTTGGTACAAGTGCAGGCTTATGTAAGTCTGCTCCTTTCCCTCTATTAGGATTCTTTCAATAGCATTCACATCACATAATCCCTCTTAGAACCGGTTAGCACACTTCAAGCAGAAAAATATTTATTGTTTTTCTATCTGTTCTTCTGGTTGCTTTTCTAGAGCGAAAGTAATGGAATTGTTTTCATGACTGGCCATATTAACTCATTGTACTTAGGTATCCATCTGACAACCCAACCGTTCAGAGTAATTAAGTATATGAATGTAGTCTACAGTAGACTATACATTTGATTGCTTCAGTAATCAGATCATGACCATTACTGTAATAACATTTAAATTATGGCAATATAATTATCCTGCCAGTCCATAACTCAAATAATAGAGTATATTTTTATTATAAATAGATCATCACTTGTGAGAGGCAACTTATGCTTGATGCTATAGGATCTTTTCTTGTTAAGTGAGGGGAAGTGCCCCGGTTTCTTCTTAGATAGCTAACATGTAGCAACAACTCTCTTAATGAGTGGTAGGTAAATATAATACAAATTGCCAATCATATCTTTTCTATCTATGTACTGTAAATCATTGTTTGAAGTACAGTGTGTTAAATTGATCCAAAGCATAGCCCTCTCAACGAGAGGGGGCAACATGTAACACATGTATACCTAATAACTCTGTCCAACAGGACATACATTTTTGATGGAAATACTGTATGTCAAATTGATCCTTTGTATGTTATATTGATCCAAAGCATAGCCCTCTCAACGAGAGGGGGGCAACATGTAACACATGTATACATAATAACTCTGTCCAACAGGACATACATTTTTGATGGAAATACTGTGTGTCAAATTGACCCATTGTATGTTATATTGATCCAAAGCATAGCCCTCTCAACGAGAGGGGGCAACATGTAACACATGTATACCTAATACCTCTGTCCAACAGGACATACATTTTTGATGGAAATACTGTATGTCAAATCGATCCATTGTATGTTTTAATGATCCAAAGCATAGCCCTCTCAACGAGAGGGGGCAACATGTAACACATGTATACCTAATGTCTTAATTTTGTATCCACCAGGTTAGACATACTGTATGTTCAATTGATCCTTATCATAGCTTTCTCAACGAGAAAGAAGTAAAGTGTAAAACATTATGTAAATATAATTATATTATCCGTCCTACAAGACAAGTAGGTACATGCTAGCTAGACTTTGATTATTTAAAACTCAAGTAAATGAGGTTGTTAAATCTTTAAAACATCGTGAATATGAATTTCTCAACGAGAAAAAAGTAGAGTCTATCACACATTAACATAACTCTCCGTCATTATAGTCTTTTCAGTGAAAAATACTTACAAAATTATTAAGCTCCTCCCGCTCCTCCATTTTGGCTTTGTGTTTATCAATCTTTCGAGCCAATTTATTCCTTTTCTTATTGACCATAACTTCTTCACTATTTTTATTGTTTTTGGCATCCTTGGTTTGTGTTTAATACATAAATTATACTAATTTTAAGAACACAAAACTTTTTCCCCGATGCGTCATACGGGCGCGAAAAAACGAATGACACTTAAATGCAGTGTTGCCAGGCGCGGCGTTTTTATTCTGTTTCAGATTGCAAATTTACTTTGATTAAAATAACTTTTATTTTTATCAAAGAATAAATCTAAAAAATCGCGTCAGGCGTAGCGAGAGAACACTACTACAAGTATATCATACCTCGGACTAATTTCGAATATAATTATTAATTTCAGTTGGAATTTGGATTTTGCGCCTTTATCATTTCGTGTTCCACTTCCACTAACAGCAACGCCTTCCACAATCACTTCTTCCATCCTTATCATTTACGAAAACATATTCATAAAATCGTCAGACCAATAACGGCGCACTTTAACAGCACCATAAGATAAAACCATGGGTTGGCAGACCACGGTATCAGCCATAAAGCGGTAACAATTCACCATCGTAAACCAACCACATCACCACGGTACCAGACCCTCATAAATAACAGGCGTAAAGATGTTTTCAACAGATGGATTTTTTGGTCGTCCGTAAACAAAAGGTCGCGTTTTCCATTTTTTTACTAGGAT
The DNA here is from genome assembly GCA_954870645.1 of Agrotis clavis. Lineage (NCBI taxonomy): Eukaryota > Metazoa > Arthropoda > Insecta > Lepidoptera > Noctuidae > Agrotis > Agrotis clavis. The sequence continues at coordinate 15,476,776 of OX940936.1, read as the reverse complement.
TGTAGAATTTTAGGGGAGTTTTTAATGGCGACTCTGATAAGGCATTGTTTGTTTTCCTTAAATGTAAAGGTAGGTACCTAATTCTGAAACGTTTGACGCGTTTGGAAAATCAGAATCTGTACCATTGACTCTTCATGTGAGGATTAACGGAATGTGCAATAAACTCTATCGAGTACAAAATTGACCTGTTTTGAGCAAAACAGAAAATAGGTCAATTGGCTTTTATTAACTTTGTAATTTGTAATCGATTACTCAATTTTTAAATGAATTGATTGAATACTTAATCGAATTAGGGTGTTTCGCGTAGTTCGTGCATATTCCAAGACATTTATACAATTCAAATTAATTGTCGAATTTTATTTTTCTGCTAACATTAATTTACAGATAATCCTTCAATATTTTGTGGTTTATACTTTGATTTAATGAAATATTATAAAATAAAAAATCGGAATAATACGGTAATGAGAACGTTACCGAAGGGAATGATACTGAGACTGTATGTGAACTTGTGAAGGCATAAAGCTGCGAAGGTAATGAAGATAAATAGAGGGTAATGAAACAATTTAAAAAAAAACGACGGTAAACGAAGGCAGTGAGAAAGAAGGTAATGAGGTTTGAATCGTTAATCCGTATTTTTTCCAAAAATGACAGAATTATGAATCTCGTGCATATTATAAACTACGAAGGTAATTATTAGAAATTATAAGTAGCTACAAATTAAACGTAGTAAAACGGACGATAAGAATGAGAATGGTTCCAGAATAATAACCTCCTGCGAAACTTTACACGACTGTATTTTTTTACCACGACCATCAATCCGCCTGCCACGACGTTTCCTGGGCGACTGAAACGCGCGCGGGGCGCGGTGCGGCGCTTTAGGCACGTTTAAGTTCATGTGCAGACTGTAGTTTAGATGTTCTTACAAACCGATGGTAATCAGAAAAAAAATATGTTAAAAGTTTTACGAAATAAAATTTATTATTTTTGGTAAATGTCGTTATTTATTTTAGGTGTAAAAGTTGTGTTCTTAATAATAGTTTCTTGGTACGGTTAATTTATTAAAAATTGATATTGATTATTTCGGGTAAAATACAAATGTTTATATTAGAATAGTAAATGGACACCGAAGGAAATGAGAATCTGTAAAGATTTTTATTTTTATTTAATTAATTATGGATCTGTACATGTTACGTGCATTGGTAGCATAACTTTGTTGTGTTGTTTTTCTTTAAAAGGAATGTTGATAAATTATGAAAACATATTTTTTTTTTTTACTGGACTTGTTATATGCACAAAAAATGAGAAACACCCATTAGAGTCGCCAGTTTGAACTTTTTTTCATTTTACTTTTTTATAAATAAGAAATAACTAGGTAATGGTCTTTGTTTCGCCGGTTTCCAAACTTTCCAATACATAACGTTCTCTAACAAACAAAATATAATTATGAAGTTTCATACATAGTTCTATAAGCGATTGTTGATCCATCGAGTATAATCACCACCCATATCAGCTACTACCGGTAACGTCACACAACACAATCGACGCCAAATTACTAGGGTGGCAGAGTTGATAACAAGCTAAACTGAACACTTATCGTTACGGGCCGTGCGAATGAATCAATCAATCAACGCTGTGGAGGGAAAGTGGCGCGGATAATGAGCGAGCGGGAGGCGCCGCGAGATGGCGTGCCCGAAGCGCCATTACTCCATGAGGTTTATGGTATGCTGGTAGGCGAGGCGGAGAATGCAGTTATGTTTATAGTTATTTTGCTGATGTTAGAGCTGACAGAGGCGACCCATCTAATTATTCTCAGAATACCATCCTATTATTCTCAATTCTAAAAGATTATGAAATATTTGTTGTGTGTGATGAATAATATATTTGGACTTATGGTGATTGGTGATGCATGGTTTTACCGAAGATTGCAGTTTTTACCACTTCTGCCACTTCGTGAAGAAGATAAGCTTATAAAACAGCGCTAGAGAGCATCGTATCGCTAATGACACTCCTTTTATTGGGCATTCGTGTAAAAGCCTACAATTATCGCTTTTTATTTAGTAGAAGCACAATCACAAGAATCACAACGCCCAAACCTAAAACCTCAAACGTTCGCTTTCCTCCAAATTCATAACATAAGTACTGAACTATAATTATTCTATCTTCTCTAAACATAGGTATTTGCTTCGTCCCCGCTTCTCTTGCCACTGTGTCCCTCGGCTCAGACCGACCGACGAAAAGGCGGAAATCCGGGAGTGTCTCGACAATACAGCATTATAATTTCTTCGCCTGCCCACCTCCCGGCAGCAAATAGCGTGAAATTTTAAAAACATTACGCCTCGGCTCTTCCTGTGTCGCCATAGTAATAATTTTCTGTCATGGGCTCATAGATACGCCTGTTTTGTGTTGTAGCTATTTTTGATGGATTTAGACTTTTTTAATACTTACATAAAATCATCAAACGAGGCCTCCCACCTAGGACAGGGCAGGAGGGACTGTCAGACTTGTACTGACTAAAATCCACGGTGTCTTTCATAGCCCTTTACGTTCCGGGGTCACTGTAGCTCGTTAATCCCGCGACTCTGACAGACTTTCGCCCTCTAAAAGGGGCCGTCATGTTGCTGACAGTTCTTTGACTAATACCCAGGCATGGTCTATGATCAGAATGCGAGTCGCCCATTCCTTGCCGTCGGCATGTCCATGGATTTAGAACTGGCGTACTTTTTGAGAACACGCTGTAATAGGCTGGAATAGCAGACTGTTCTTGTATTACCGTGTTCATGTGTTAAATAAATCAAGTAGTTTGATTTAACAAATCCAATCGAAGAGGGCAATCAGGGCAGTCCAGTTCGTGAGATGGAATTTGATGTTGATTACGTTAGTTGTGTGATTACCGAATGTCACAATTTTTGATTCATCATCTGCCTGCCTTTTCCCAATTATTTATTGGGGTCAGCTTCCAGTCGAACCAGATGCAGCTGGATATTATCAGTATTTAACCCGGAGCGACTGTCTATCGGATATTCACAACTCAGTAACTGAGTAATGCGATACCCCACATGGTAAGACTGGTTCTCAGACTTTAGAGCTTCTGACTAACAGTAACGACTGTCAGATCTGAAAGATCTACCTACACACACATTTTTGGTAACGTATGATAAACACGTAATGAAATTGAATCTAAACCCGCAGTTGTTATTATAATTTTGAATACAACCTTTGCCAGTATCTTAAAAGGAAACAACTTAATCCTTCAACCACTCTTTACTGCTCTCTAAGCTCGAAATATTTTAGTACAGATAGAATATAGATCCAAAAACAAAAGTACCTAAGTCATGTTGAGTGTCCGCTCAGCGAGGGATGAACGAGGGGAGCAAGTGGCCGGAAAAATACAGAGGGGAGGTATCACGGAGCGATGTCGGCGATTAAACTGTTTAGGAGTACGTACCACTTGTTATGTCCCAGTTCCACGCTACAATCGATAAACTTTTACTCGATTTTGAAGTTAATACGAGAGGAACATCACTATTTGGGTGTTAGGGTTGCATAAAAAGAAATCGTTTGAAATTTTTGTGGCGAAAAAAATGTTCGGATATTATTAATATTAACTCTTGTTGCTTCATTTTCCCCTGGTATTTGCTACAAAAATTCCAACAAAAGTACACCACATTCGAATCAATCATTTAAAACCGCTGTCAAGTAATTATTATTCCGCTTTATAGCAGCTTTTGCTTGTTTCCGTGCGGCTGATTGCCGCCTTACCCGAGGCGTCCGCGCTTCAAATATTGCAGAATCTCGCTCCGCGCGTTTTTGCCGAAAGCCGTGACTTGTCAAGCCTGCCGCCCGCGCCGCCGCCGGGTGGCGCACTGTGATCATCTGACAGATGTCTACTTAAGCACGTCTGTACGAGACTGTAGATATTTCGAAAGCTTTTTTCTTAGTAAATTGCGGGGGAGATAAGAAAAGCCTGGTCTGATGTACCTTGGATGTTTATTGGCTTAATCTTGTTGTAGAGCAAGACTAATGTACAGTATTACTCATTATTGGGATTCCTAACCTGCCGTTCAATTCAATGATGACTAGAAGATGAATATTATGAAGATTTATGAAAGACTCTCCTCGTCATATTACGTTCAAAAGCTTTATTAGTAACTAGCTTCTGCCCGCGACTTCGTACGCGGATCCTGTTGCTTATGCCGGCTACGACGGGGTCGTCAAAATCGAAGATCTGAAACGTCGAATTCTAAGAGCCAGGCTGAACAACTCTTGCCAAGACGTCATTCCTATATAAATATATGTTATAGTGTAGCTGGGGTCTTGGAGTTCCACATCAGGTGTTCCAGATCTCAATTTTCATACGTCACCAGAGAGTGCTCATTAGGCTGGACAACTCTTGCTAAGACGTCATTCCTATATATGTTATAAAGTAGCTGGGCTGTTGGAGTTCCACATCAGGTATACCAGATCTTTAAATTTTATACGACAACAGAGGTTGCTCATCAGGCTCAACAACTCTTGCTAAGACGTCTATACTGTATATGTTATAGTGTAGCTAGGCACTTGGAGTTCCACATCAGGTGTTCCAGTTCTTTAATTTTTATACGTCAACAGAGAGTGCTCATCAGGCTGAACAACTCTTGCTAAGACGTCTTTACTGTGTATGTTACAGTGTAGCTGGGCTCTTGAAGTTCCACATCAGGTGTTCCAGATCTTCAATTTTTATACGTTGACAGAGAGTACTCATCAGGCTGAATAACTCTTGCTAAGACGTCATTCACTTATATGTTATAGTGTAGCTGGGCCCCTGGAGTTCCACATCAGGTGTACCAGATCCTCAAATTTTTATACAGCAACAGAGAGTGCTTATCAGGCTGAACAACTCTTGCTAAGACGTCGTTCCTGTATATGTCATAGTGTAGCTGGGCTCTTGGTGTTCCACATCAAGTGTCCAGGATCTTCAAATTTATTCTCTCAGCAGTAAATGCTCATCACGTAGAACAATTTTTGCTATAGCACCATTTCTGTATCTCTTATAGTTAAGCAGGTCTGTTGCGGTTCTGCATCAGGTGTTCAAGTTTCCAAGATAAATTATAGCCTATATGTTAACGGGACTTAATACCTATACAACGAAAAAAAAATTATTCAAATCCGTCCAGTAGTTCCGAAGATTAGCGTGCACAAACACACAGACAAACAGACAAACCGACAAACAGACAAAAAAAATTGTAACTACATTTTCAGGTTCGGCATCGATATAATAACAATCCCTGATACTTTTTTTTTATATATTTCCATTGTACAGACACCACTTTTCTACAAATTTATTATATGTATGTATAGATATAGATAAATATAGCAAAATTCAATGAAAGCCAGACGCGGCGCGCCAGCCGTCAGTCAACACATTCGACACCCAAACAACGCGTTGTAAATACCTACACGAATACATAGTAAACCTGAAACCAAGTACGTTATTAATATATATTTCGACGCAACGTACATATAGTTACTAGGTATGTAGTAACGCGCTAAAGTTATATCGCGCGGATTCACACGATGCGCGACGCGACGCCGACTCAGTAGGTAGTCGGCACCTAATGGCCCGGGAGGTAACGACGAGCCGTCATTATAACTAAATTATGTAGGTGCCGCCTTGCTAATGCGACACAGCTCGGCGCGCCGGCCACCGCTCTTTGTTTCTGCGCGCCTGGTATTTCAGTCACATTCGGAATGGAGGTTACTTTGCCCCGTTGCACTTATTTGTCTGGAATTTTGGTAATTACATTTTATCTTTGTACCTACCTTTTAGCATCAACCAGACAACCACCACATATTTTACTATCGGGTTTTCCGTGAATGAAACAGTTCGGTAGTTTTCACTACCAAGCGAATATTTTATTTTCTATTACATATTATAAAAAAATAGTACATAATTATGTAAATGAATTAATAATCTTGATAAAAATTACAGGAAAAAAATAATGATGTACTTACTAATAGAGTGCCTAATTCTGTTTTTTCTCTAGCCAATGTTTCTTTTATTTCCATCCAAACCTTTCTATTTTTTTTTTTCTCTATTTTCGCGGCGGAGCCGGAGGTGGTGTGTGTGACCGTGTGACGATCTGATCATGTTCGCGGGTCAAACAAGGCCAGAAATTGCCCAAAATTATGTATTAGGTGTGAATTATGATAACCGCAGAACTAATTAAATCATCAACGCCATCTACGTTTCATTAAATTTTTCTTAACTCAATTCGCATTTACGTCTTTTTAGCCTAGTAATTTACAACAAATACCAGGCCACCATGAGCATGCGACTGGTAGGAATTATTGCCGCGTCGTCGTCACACCATGTATTGTACAAACAATCTTCTCGGCTTTTTTTCGAAATTTTGGTTAACCAATGATATTCACCATTTCAACAGGGTTTCAATCATATTCATTCCAATCTCCCTGTTCACTGTTTACTAAAACAACTAGTCAACCACTAATTAAAAAACATAACATCTGTTCGAAGTAAAAAGTTTGAAATGGATTCTCTACAAAACAAGACTTACATCCGATGGCGAGGTCAAAATGAGAATCCAAGATGGTGGCTGCTAATAACAAGTATATATCTATGTAAATTACCTCCTTTTTTTTTTTTTTTCAGTAATGAAGAAAATTTATTTATTAATTACATAAAACTTATGTACTAAGAGTAAATATAATACATAATCATAAACTAAACTATAAATAAAACTAACTAGTAATATGTACAAATAATAATAAAAGAAATATTCAAAGGGCGTCAAAGAATTCATCCACATCGCTGTCAACGGGAACGGTGCCCAGAACGCTGGCAGCATTGCCACGTTGTATGGCAATGCTGATTCGTTGGCCTAGGAATAGGCCAGAGGCCAGCCCTCTGGTCACCTGAAGAGTCGACTAAACGCCTGGCGATATCCTTAAAAACGTTGTGGGCACTCGGGCCCCATGGCCCTAGAGTTTCAACCCCAAACGGCTCAAACACATAGCTACTAGCTAAGCCAATGTATTTGCGCCGCTTGGAGTTTTCAGCACCTGCAGCAGCAGCGCCAGCACAACACGCTGATTATTACCCATTATTATTATTATTATTATTACCTCCTCCTTTTAAAAGTTTTGAAAAACCAGAATGTCAAAATTCTTTCCATACTTAAAAAAATACAGAAAAATACAATTTTGTGCTTAGCCCCGCTCTCTAAAGAGAGCGCTGTGAATTAAAATTCGCAGCAAAACAAACAGAATTACACCAAAACCTTCCCGAGACACTGCTTTGCTAGCATGCAGATACGCCTTTTTACACTGGAAATTTACAACAAATACCAGGAGATCAAAGCTCGTAGGCGTTCGTTCTTCGCAGCAATATCCGCGATCCGCGAATCAAAGACACCGGGTGACCGGGCGGCCGGCTCGTAGCACAACTCGTAGTCGTAGGTTAGGTTTTTAGAATGAATATTGAGTTTGATCGTGTTCGAGTGAACGTTCAGACGCTTGAAAATTGACTAGGAAGCGGGAAACGGAGTTTTTTTTTCGAGACAGAACTTGTAGTAATAGCTAGGGTTGCTTGTCTTGACTACAAATTGTCAATATTCATCGTAAGTCATGCATGACATGGTATTTTACCGAGATTTAAGCCTACAATTTTAATAAAAACTATTAAAAATTAAAGTAATAAATTGTAGTTCTTCTTCTCACCAACAGATGGCAACACAGTGAACGACAAACTTGTAATGACTACAAACTTTGTCATTGATGGACAGCCTGCGTCACTGTGGGACACATTGGAGAGACAGACAGGATTGCATAGAATATCAGGAGGTCTTCTCTAGTTCTAGTACCTACAAATACTAGTACTAGTAGTATCAAAAGGTGAATATTACATAGATTTTGTGCGACTTTTACTAGTCACGCGTAACCACTAAGCACTAACCACAGCTCGTACTTAACGCTGCGCTCAGCAGCTTCAGCAAGCAACATCTAAAATGTATTAAGGCCTAAAGTTCAACATTCAACATCTTTGACATACCTATTACTTTAATAAAAACTGGGTATTCATTAAGGCGTCGCTTATTGTAAGTGAAAACTAGTATTAGCATCGCAATCGCAATTGAATTAGCACTATCTACTTATGAGCTTAACCTCACGTCTACAAAACATAAGTCACCGTCAAGCCAATAATTTCTCGTCAGTAATCATTGGCCCGCTGGCCGCAGACAGTTGGATCAAACGTTGGCGTTGCGCCAACAACGCGTCGTGTTGAGCGTGACACGGGATCACTTCGGAGCGGGACGCCCGTGTGTATAGTGCGCTTGTAAGGAGTTGATACTTTTAGGTTTCATTGAGAGTTGATAGAAGCAACAGTGTCATTTAGGTAAAAAAAAAAGGTTGCACTCCAGGAGTGCCGGTAGAAGTGAAAACTTTTTTGTTACTATGTTTTATTTTAAAACTGGAGTAGTACAGATATGAAATTAACTAATTTGAATGACGTCTTACTCATTTTCGATCAGGGTCACGTGACCCTGACGCGAGTTTTAAATTTTTTACCCATTACAGAAAAAGTGTACAACGCCGCTAAAGAAGTTTTCACTTCAAAAAAAAAATCCCTGTCTCCTTTGGTACCGATATTTGTACTAACTCATATTATAAAGCTGAAGAGTTTGTTTGTCTGGTTGGTTGAACGCGCTAATCTCAGGAACTACTGGTTCGAATTAGAAAGTCATTTTGTATTGGATAGCCTATAATTATATCGAGGAAGGCTTTAAAATACGAGTATAAATCATGAAACCGCGCTAAATAGCTAGTCACATAATAAAAGTGTGCGTAAAGATTTGCTTGGAGACATGCTTAATATAGTTTTTGATTTCATCACAAACAATAATTGATTCCTCCTCAATTGCGGTCTGTTAAAATCTTGTTTTTTGGCCTGGTGAAATCATCAAATGTGTCCTCCCACCCAGGGCAGGGCAGGAGGGACTGTCAGACTTGTACTGACTAAAATCCACGGTGTCCTTCAATAGTCCTTTCCCGATTACTAAAATATTTTTTTGACTGCACCTGCATTAGTTTCTATACCGTGCGGCATTTAGAAAATTATCAATACCCGAAAATAAGTTATTTTAAGTCAAAATTTCATAAGTCAACACATGCAACTCCATATTACAGTAAAAGGTAGATATCAAATTCGCCGCATCGCATCGCCCGCGCCGCGCTTTCCCGATCGGGCCCGCCGCCGCGCGCCATAACGAGCAAGCTAGCTATACAAACTGCGACTTATATAAGTTATATCTGAATGCACGGCCCGCGCCAGAGTAGACACATATTTATTGGGTAAATATTCAGCTTTGAGCAGTAGCTCTGTTGTCAATATTTGCTGTCAGCGGCTACTGCACACGGATAGACATTTTATCAATATTGGGTACATACGTATTATATTACTAAGTCTGACGACTGTTAACTGCTTTTTTGTTTCTTGTAATAATTCGTCTTGATGTGAATAATCAGTTTCGGTGACGCAGTTGGCGCAGTAGCTGGGCATCACATAATATTTGGCGTTTAAACGTTTATGAACGCTCGTTCTCCCGATGAAAACAAAAAACCTGGCGATACAAAATTATTTCATCCGTCTGTAATATTTTCTGGCCTGAGCTTATTTTTGAAATCGATCCTATAGTTCCGTATCCTATTCAATACAAACAAACAATCAAATATTTCCTCTTTCTACTATTATTGGAGATAATTTTTATGTAAAAAAAATATGTCAGTAGTTAAATAAATAAAAAAGGTAAATGCAATATGTTCGCTACCTAGTATACATACGTGTAGTTTTAAAGACGCATGTCCATGTTTAATTTACATATTTATTAGGTAAATTTTCAGCTTCAGACTACTGCTCTAAAAGTCTCTCTGGTGTCAATATTTTATATCAGCGGCTACGGTTTACAGATAGACGTTTTATCAGTGTTGTATAGGTACCTATTATGTTACCGACTCTGAGTTTAAAGTACTAAGACTTTATTTTGTCTGTCGCATGTGTGGTCAAACCACAGGTTATTTGTAGGTCGAACGGAGCGGACTGGACTGACTGGACATCGGATTGGAATGTGGAGACCAGACTTTAACAAATTATTATTAGTCTTCGAATGTAACGTTACTCGAATCACGCCATTACACTGCACTTTGGATACTTGGATAGAATATCAACAACATTAGCACATCTGAGATGGAAGGCTTTGTTCTTGTTTGAATCGACACAGGCAGGGGACTCCACTCTCAGGACGAGATGAATTTTAATAATACATAGTTTCTTTTACATATTACAATTTATAAAACATAGAAAAGGAAGAGAGTGAGTAGTCGGTTTTTTTTACTAGTTTATTTAGGTCGAGAACGCATTGACAATTCCTTATTAAACGAACCTGTCCATGTGTTTATCTTAACAAAACTGGTCACATTTACCGAGCAAACCCTTGAGTAAAACTAGTGTAAGTAATATAACAAAGTCTTGTCACCAGACAGGAGCAATCATTTTAGCGGCGCGGCGGCGGCGGCGGCGCGCGTTGATCAGTGGCACGCTCGCAAATGCGGCTTCATTTCGGCCCGGGGCGCGTTGCAGGCCTGCTGCGACTAACACGTATTGATACTTGGCATTAATTTTTTTTTGAGTGAATATTTATTGTGACAGAAAGTTTTGTAACACAGAGTGGTATGGCGTAGTTTTAAAGATGCTGTAGATATTTCCAACAGTGAACTGTGAGTCGTGTCACACAATAGGCTTGGTCGAAAGCCGTAAGATTGGTACAGTGGGTGAGCGATAGCTTTTCTTCGTATCAAGATATTATTTTCAACCAGAGAATAATCATAGTCGTAAAGATTTTTACAGAAATATCAAGTGCCGGTTGACTAACGATAAACAATGGAAGATTTCTATATACGTTTAAATAAGTGCCTACATTACCAAGTTATATTACGTTACATATTATATCGTCAACCTTTCTCGCTATTAAATTCTAGTCATTAAATGCACTGGGAACAGAAAATACGAGCAGTAAACTTCAAACTAGATTATGCCCTGCAAGTCGCACGTCTACGCTGTGCACCTCTCAAAGTACTCTTTAACGTCAGGATCTTTATAAAAGTGGCGTCAGAACGTGACGGTGAATCACAATCGCTTCATTTTATACGTCATATATAAATAATGTTCCACACAGTAATAACGGCTGCTGTAATATACGCAGACGTATGTAGTGTTATTAAGGCTGAGAGGTAGATAGGTGGCGCCCTGATAAAGCTTGATAGAAGTGCTGTAATAAACGTGGTGGAAGTGGCGAGTCTGCAGTGAGCGATAGAATTAACCTTTTAGACACGTATAAAAAGAACTTATTTATCAGCATTTTTATAAATGGGAGGGCAGTTTTTTTAGGTTTGCAAGGCAATCCCATAGCATAGGAGAACACAGTAAGTATGTACGTCAAGCTATAAACCCGTAAGCGTAAGCTGCCAGCTCATAATCTTACTAATCCTTCAAAGAGGTGCTAAATTAAATCTTTTTAATTATACCTCCCGATTTGTCATCGTCGTAAACACGAGACGAGAGGCACGAGAGTATAAAACTCGCAGGTACAATAAAGGCGAAGCGTAGCCAGCCGTGCGGTAATCCACCGAAAGTACCAGGCATCCATAACACGTATAGTATAGATACTCAAATATTGAACGAGGCAGGCGGGCGAGCATCACGAGCAGGGCTGCCAAGATTCCACGACATCGAAAGTTATCGATATTAGCGAGAGGATTGCCTCCCCCAGTCGAATTCATAAATGGAATATTTTATGAAATTAAGTATGGATATTTGAACTGCATACAAACTTCGGCATTTTCTGTTTGTTGAATTGTGGACATTGTGGTTGTGGTGCCTCAGATACTCATCATAAATGGTAAAAAATATGACACAACATGAGCAAACACAACAATTACTTAACAAAACATTTTCAAATACTTGATTCACACACTGATAAAACCTGCACAACATCATTCTAGTTTAATGCAAACAATAAACCACACAGTAGGAGCAATAAAATTGCCAATAAGAGACTTCTTTCATCGGTCGTCGGCACTGGCAGCCCTACTCGGCACGACACAGGATACGGGCCGCGTTATCGCGCCCCCGCGGCGGGCGCACGTCACCTTGTCACCGAGCCGGTTTAATGGGCTGCCGTGTACACCGCCTGCTCCAGCTTGATGCTTTGATTTATGAGCCCCTAGTACCTATGTATGTGTAGCGTGATAAATGTGTTTATTAGTTTGTAATTACTTATTAGGGTGCGAAAGGAGGTCACGTCTGTCAGTATCAGTAGTTAGTTTGGCTTTATTGACAAAAATAATGAATGATGATGAAATAAGATTGAATAATGTTCCTTTGTTTTAAAAGATGAAAAACCTTTAATAATTTGTTAAAACTCAAAAAGTGTCCTCTCTATCTCTACACTTAGATACAAAAAGCTCAAAACATTCATATAAAACGATGCCTCGTTTGAAAACAGTTAAAATATAATAATAATAATAATAATAATAATAATAATAATAAGCGTTTATTTCTCCTCACACATACATACATTTACAATAATAATTGTGGTTGCACATTGTAAGTTACATTCTCATACATAAATGTGAGGAGCTGGTGTCTGAATTAGGTTAAGCCCTGTATTACAGATCACCAGGACCCCACCCCTTGAAACATTGACAAACATTTTTGTGCAGTACTAAAAATACTAAAAATACGGTATACAAGTAAGAGGAGATACACTGAGTAACTTAATTTTTAACTAATAATAAACTCAATAGTTGAATTTTTAACCTTTGTCTGTGTGCGTGTGTGGGTGTGTGAGTGAGCGTGTGTGTTGTTTGTGTCTGTGTGTACGTGTGAACGTGTAAGAGTTCTTCGGTGTGTTGTTACAGATATTTTAATAGGTTTTCGGTATCTGCATAACTTAACTTTTGTAACCATTCCTGAACCAGTATTTTGCACCTGCATTTCGAGAGTGGATAAATAGATAAGATCTTGTTTAATTTATTGTATAGGTTCGTGCTTTGATAACAGAAGAAGTGATGCGAGAAATTAGTGTGAAAACGTTCCGTTTCGCAGATCCTATCCTTTCTGCGGATGTTTGTAACTTTATCGGGTTCATAGTGCATTTGGGAGTGCATTTTTACGATGGTATAATATATATATAACTGTCGAACCGTTAAAACTTTAGTTAGTTTATAAACATCTACAGTGAGATGGAAATATAATTTTTCAAAGCGTGAAATGCATGTTCTGTAGGAGCGGTCTACGTGGGTAGCATAGCAACGTACAGTTAAGCTTACGGCCGTCGGCGAGCGTACTGCGCCGCCATAGTGGGCCGCACCCACCGGCCACCGTGCCCACCGCAGCGACCCGACACGGCTTCCATACGGGGTGTGCGAGCGACACTCTTTGTTTTTTTAGGCCACTTGTACCACGCAAGACGATAACTTATGCTTGCAGTTCTTTTTTACTCCTTAGAAATACAGAGAATGATGCTGAGAATACGAGTAGTGGTATTAAAGTGGAAACTTGAGTTAAGAAAATACAGTCATTTTGACGTAAAAATGTTACAACCAGTAACTGACAATTTCAGAGAAGTTAACGTATAACTCATTAAAGATTTCTCTAGCTTGGATAATAATTCCAGAAACATGTAATGCCTAGCTAGAAAGACACTGGAATATATTCGCACGTTAATAAAACTGATGACTAGAGCAGACCTGAGACCACCCATCACACCGCTAATTAGTCACGGCGCTGCATTATTACTCGCTAATGTATTCGAGCATTAACTCCCCAAGGTGGCGAATATATTTCGTTGTACAGATGTATCTTTAATCATGAATTCCAAACCCTGTGAAGAACGACCTTGGTTTTGACAATTAGGACGACAAGTAGTAAGACTGTCTATTTTGTTTTGAAAGGTTTTACTATAATAAGTCTTTCAGTGGTAGATAAGGTTTAGTGCTTTTACGGACTCTCCTGGTATCTATATGTTATCTACGCTATCAATATTCCCAACATGCCCATTTCGGTAACATCTAACGCCACCGCCTCCCAAATAGGTATTTGATCGTCGTGCCCAAACATAGCACATTTTTTGTATTCTCAGTATCCGTGTTTGCTTGTAACTGCAAAAACTTGTACCGACACAGTGGTATGGCGCTTTAAATCTTGCATCTATATCAGTTGGCGGCAACATGTTCGTGTTGAAAAAAACGTCGGCGTTGTGGATTGCATAAAAAATGTCTGGCTGGCGGCAACCGGCGGCGGGTCGCTAACGCCGCCTCTAATGATGGCGCGCCCGACTCGCTCGCTTTGTGAGTAGGGCTGAGAGACGCTCTTATTAAATGCATTATATTTTTGTTCATTTAGGTACTTTTTCTTTTATTTATTCAGCACTGGGGGTTTACTTTTGTAGTTCTGTCCCCGACGTGGCTTAGTAAAGAGTGTTTCTTAAGCCACTGAACAGCATTTGTTTTAATGTTGTGTATTTATCATGTTTTATAATATGGTGAGCTTCTTTTGTACTTTCTCTGTATTTTCCGTACCTATAAGTAGGCATCTGTTAGTTAGCAACGTCATAATTCGGTTATTTCAGTTTGCAGTTTGGAAGAGAGATTTAACCTGCATGGTTAAAATCATATTGATCAATTCACTCCACAACACGCATTAAAAAATCGACAGTGCACAAATAGGCAATAAAATTGAAACTCGGCAAGCTGTAGCATCACACAAAAAACAGCTCATAAGTAACGAAATTATATTTCAAAAAGAATTTCCACAAACGCTCATAAATAAGTAATAAACGTGCACAAATTAAAAACGAGTCGTCGCCAGCCCTGGCGGGCGGCGTGGGTGCGAGTTGCCTCCTACATATTTAATTTGCCCGGACTGGTTTCTGTCCGAGCGCCGCCGCTACGCTTTGTGTTTCGTTATGGCTCTATCGCTCCGCTCTGTAGGGCTGCCTGATGAGGAATCGCTACTTTATTGGCGAGTGGGCGCTCTGAATGAATACGGAGCCCGGAATTTATGTTTTAGCGAATAGTTCCCGGCGTTTTGTCGACGCCAATAAAATACTCAAACGTTGCGCTGTTCTCAGTTTATTAAATAAAATATTGAGTTTGCGATGCGGGAAAAGTCGCGATCAAAAACACATTTTCGAACACAAATAAGCAAGATTTTTGGTTTAACCGCCTTATCTTGAGATATTGTGAAGGGTGACAAGTACGTAAGCCGAAAAATGTAATCCCGATCACGAACTCGGAACTTTATTCAAGAATATTCGTACAAAACAGAACAATAGCAAAGTTGGTAGTCTCGTGGAATATTTAAACTATTGTAGGGTCAAACGTTCTGTGGCTTTTTTGTATCTTTCGGGACCTGAAGTTTGAGCTTAATATTGAAAAAGGTTACCTGAAACTTTTCGTAACTTGACAGTTCTTAAACATGCCTTTTACAGAAAACAAAACAAACTTGCGTCGTTAAACCAGAGTTATAATGAATACAACACTAATGCTGTACCCCTCTACTTATTTTACGCGTCTATCAGTTTTTAACGTAAAGTACAAAACACTTTATCTTCGCGTAACGTGTAACACAAACTGTCATAATCATAACAACAAACTTTGTAAGCAAGCCCTCTCATGCGCTGAGCACCTAAGAGAAGCGTAAAACGCCTTCTTAAAGCGAACTAGCTCATATCTTAATAAATTCATAATTCAATATTCACTTCGCTCCACTTTCTGTGGCAAAGTGCAAGCGCGCGGGAAAAAAGCCAGCAGGGCAAACGAGGGGGGAGTAAAGTGGGGGGTGGGGGCTATGGCAGGGGGAGCCCGTAATCCCTTATCGCGGCCGCCGACCGCGCATCGACAATTATTATAAAGAGCCCGATGTAAACTAGTGTAAGTACGTACGGTGCGAGCCGTGGATACGAGGGTCTGATTTATGAAGTGTGTTAGTCATTTGTGACAGTTGTTAAACATTTTTTGTTGGAAGCTACTCTAGGAAAGGTCTTTCCGATACACCACTACCCTTTTTATGCATTCCTAATCTGTTTCTTACAAACAGGTTGTATACTTATTAAGCGTACGTTTAGCGCAGTGGCTGAGCGTTCCACTGCTGTGTTGCGCGTCGCAGGTTCGATTTCCGCACGGAGCAAATATTACTATAGCCCACAGATAGTTGTTGCCTGTTGTTGGCTATTTGTGTACGATATAAATGTTGTAAACGCACCCACGATATCAGAGTAATTTTATAATATTATGACAAAACAATTTTTACACCTGCTACAGCCATCTTCGAACCAATCAGTTACAGCTTGACATAAAAATGTAGAAAACCGGAAGTCGCCACTGTCTTCGCGCTACCACCACTTTGAATGTTTTTTTTTTTTTTTTCACTTATTACGTTAGTTTTATGGCACAATAAGAAATCTAACAAACCTGCGGTCTTTGTTTACATCAAATATCAAAGATTTTAAAACGCTGTCAGAAATAAAAATTTTAGTTCCGTTTCAATCCGTTCTGGCCAAGCTGTAATTGATAAAAAATCTTAGATTTTCTGTGTTTCTCATTTGACAAACCCATTGCTCCTGGTTGGAATTTCTCCTGTCGTGGTACGTTTACAAAAAAATAAACTCACTTATACAAACACCTTACAACGCACAACACCTCAAACTTAACATTTGCCTGAAATATAATTCAACATTTAATACCAATCCAAACTTCCATTATCAACGGAAAAAAATGCAGCTCAACTTACCCGACACATAAAATAATATCAAGTATCAAAACCATTCGCACTTAGTACTCGACACCGCGGTCGTAAGCTACCGGCTACCGCACGGGCCGTCGGCCACGGTCCCACAATACTAGAGATGTGAAGGAGGTGTTTTTTTTATCGATATCGAAGTCGGTTTCCGAGTTTATGAATCGAAACCGGTGTTATAAGCAGGAAACAGGACAGGATTTTGAGGGCACCACGATAAAAACGGCAGTTCTAATAAAAAAAAAATATGAACTTAACTTTTATTTGCGTTTTTCTCAAAATCTATTAATGAGAACATACCCTGTTCTTTGCCTGGTACTCTTCATTTAGAAAAAAAAATAACACTTGCTAATGGTTGTGTTGAAGATAAAACTAATATGGAGTGGAAAATTAAATCGAAAATGTAAAGTACGAGTAGGTAATCAATTACATTTAATACACAAATCATTTTGGAATAGTTGAAAGTGAGAAGAGAGAGATGTGAAAC
Source organism: Agrotis clavis (assembly GCA_954870645.1). NCBI lineage: Eukaryota > Metazoa > Arthropoda > Insecta > Lepidoptera > Noctuidae > Agrotis > Agrotis clavis. Next base: position 15,459,437 of record OX940936.1, on the reverse strand, counting down.
TAGCAGTTGGTAAGAGAATTCATTTTCGTAGTTTTGTTTTTACCTGCTGTACTTCAATCGACTTACGACAAGAAACTTCCGATAATAAGCTACAATTTCGTAATGCCGACGACGTCGGAATCGGATGCAAAATATAAATCAATCTGCGACTTTTTCGAAACTAAAATCGAACCTCAGCAACATCCCTAGTCGAAACTATTGCGATCTCTCTCACACACGCTAGGGTAGGAATCACGCCTCGCCGAAAACTTCGGCAAAATAATCGGATTTGTTTTAGCCCAGGCCGAGATCGCGTGTCTGGATTTGTAATGTCGGCGAATGGTCGAACAGTTGTGGTCGGATTGTTTGTGATCGAGGGTGTAGTAATGTCTTGTAGGTAGTTTCATGTGTAATTTTCTTAAGCTTTGTGTGGGGTAGATTTAAAGTGCTTTGATGTTCTGTTAGTCTTACTAGGTATAGTAGATTAGTAGCCAAGGGCTGTAAGGTATCAATTGCAGCCCGAGATATTTAGGCGCACGAGCGCAGCGAGGGCGCCTATAGTTCGAGGGTGCAATTGATGCTTACACCCGAGCTAACTACTCTGCTTTACATCTCGATTGTGAGGTAAGTAGAAAAAAACCGGCATTGCAAGAATAAAACATTTTATTAGTTAATTGCTGCTTCAGCTTCCATTTTCATTGAATCGGGAGTGCAGCTTAATTAAATCTTCATCACTTGCAGAACTCATGCTTTTTTTTCCTAATTATCACGTAATTAAAAAAAAATCCCAAAAACAAACAATATTATATTTTTAAAAAGTTTTCTATTCCCGCCTTTTTTTCTTCTTTTTTTTTTCAAGAACGGAGTTTGAGCTTCGCCGTTCGATATTTAAAATTGATGACTATTCTCGGAGACAAGGCTGAATAGCGAAGCGACCTCTTTTGTCATTAGGCTGAATGCATGATGTCTATTGCCAGTATGATGGTTAGATGTACGCGAACTTTTTGAAAGAGTGAAGAGTTTTTTTTTTAATTACTTACCGCCCTAGGGCTTTTGCTAGCTACATTAACACCCTAGAGCGGTAATTGGTTACTTACAAGCCCCATTTGGGGGTAATAAGGACCTACTTACCGAATATGAGAGATGTAAAGGTACTATAATGTAACTACGAAAACTTTGTGGTATCGATGGACTCTTTCACAGAAAAAATACTCAACAGATTTGGATCAAAATAAGGAACACAGATAATTTATTACCTAGATTAACATTATGGGAATTTTCCTTTCTTTTTTTTTAACTTTGCTGGACTGTAGGAATTTCTTTTGTATCGTGGGGGCGTTTAAAAACATTGAAACTCACGTACAAACGCCAGCAGTCCAACCTACCCGAATCTGTCAGATTTTACCAATCAAACATTAACCTTCTACTCTTGTGATAAGGTTGAAATTCTATTAAAGAAATCTGACAGATTGTGGCAGCACAGGTGGTAGCTTGATGTGCTGGCATCTGTACATAAACACTCAGACCCGGAACAACTACTTGTAGGTCACCCACTGTGCCAACCGTGCTGTCAAACTTAAGACTTTATGTCCTATGACGTTTCTTAAGGATAATTACCAAACTTCACTGTTATTCAATTTTATTGTGAATGAGTGTAGCTTTTCTAAAACGATTTAATGATTAGGAATAAAAAAAATTGAAGTACCTATAAAAAAATAAAGTACCGATACCCGGCCTAATACTTAATAGACGCATTATAAATAATGGGTACGGTAAGCCGATACAATACCTGAGCAGCACTAATGCCTTTGTCAAACTGACAGACGAACCGAATGCGTGGCGTAGCGTTTTTGTTTGTAATGTATGGAACTGTTTGAAGCCTGTCACATAGAGTATCGGATCGCTTTCGCATTTTTATATGACATGATTCGGTTCGGTTCGCTATCGCCTGTCTGTTTGACAAAGGCCTTAGGCCTTTACGGTACGGTTAGCTGATACAACATCTGAGCAGCACTAAAAGAAAAATTGCGAATGCTGAGCAGCATAGGCTGAGACAGCTGTCAAAATGCTTCACTCTCGTCTGAACTCACATGGTTTCAGCCGATAATTTAGTCAGCATAGGCTGAATGCTGTTCAGCATTTTCGATTTCTGTCCAGATTTTGTATCGGCCAACCCAATGTGTCAAAAACGTTTTAGAGAGGCTGAATTTTGCAGCAGCAGGACCTATTTAGGTATATATATTTTTTAAATTAGATATACCATATAATTATGATGACGGGGCCCCCCTCTCAGAGGGCCAAAGCCTGCCGGGGTCGCGGGATTATTTCCTTACCGTGACCCCGGAACAGAAAGGGCTATTGAAGGACACCGTGGATTTTAGTCAGTAAAAGTCTGACATTCCCTCCCGCCCTGCCCGGGGTTGGAGGACTGATTTGATGATTTTACCAAGCTAAAAAAAAAAAAAAAATGGAAGTCGTAAATACCTAATAATTGTAATAGGTACTATAGGTAGTGATAACCACCTAATAGTCCGTTAATTTTCGTCTTCGTCGATCATAACCACCGAGTAGACCTAGACATTATGCTTCTCTTACCCATCCCTCAGCAAGCAGTTCACTCAAACAGCGTATTTCCCGGCGCCCGTCGAACGAGCTGTAAGAATTTAATAACACTCCGTAACTTTGATGCTCCGTAGCTCGTAGCAGTAAGTCTATGAAATTACAGGCGTTGGTCAAATACACGGTGACTAATGAAGATTTCGAAGTATTTTGGAGTATATTAAAGGAGAATTCGTTACTTTATCATTTTTGTTCTTTCGTAAGGCCGAAAAAGAATCGAAACTAGATTGCTTTTTATTCTATAAGTATAGCAAGTTTTTTTTAAGAGTAAGAGACCAGCATTTCCCGTTGATATTTGCGATAATAATAAGGCCTGTTGGTCTAGTGGTTAGTGACCCTGACTGCTATGCCGGAGGTCGTGGGTTCGATTCCCACCAAGGACAAATGTTTGTGTGATGAGCACGATCATTTATTCTGTGTCTGGGTGTAATTTATCTATAATATTTATGTATTTAGAAATGTATAAGTATGTTTATCAGTTGTCTAGTACCCATAACACAAGCTCTGCTTAGCATGGGACTAGAAGGCGTTGCGTGATAGTTGTGGAATATTATTATTATTATTTAATAATAGTCTTCAAATATTCGTATATAAACGTGATAATTTCCCGTTAGTATGTTTTAGAAGAACGATTCTAAAGAGCTTACACGTCAAAAAACGTGACAGACAAATGACTACCGGAAAATATAATTATGTCAAACGTCAAAAACGTTGACAGTCGTTTTGAAGATACAGCTGTCACTCATACGAAACTGGCAGAATAGCCGACAACGGTTCAAATCAAATGCCAAGAAAAATAAATTGACACATTTCAGTGCTCCCAGTTTCCTGGAACCCGGACTTGTTATCAGCTCAATTCTTTATTTGGTGCATATCCGAAAGAAAAAGTAGAAGAGCAGAATTTTTTATCGCTAAAATCTTTTAACTATTATTTTGGCTAACTAAGTTACGACCGGGTCACACTTTCCTTTAGTGTAAAAAGCTTCAGTAAATTAGTACAAGTTGGCAGTACTAGAACACTGCAGACTGCAGTGCGTAGATTTTTTCAGTTCAATTCCAAACAGAACTTCATTGATTGAAGTTTACCGATGAAATTCAATGCGATCAGCAAGTCTACTCAACTGTGTTCAATACCTATATCATTATCATTATACATAATGTAGGTAGGTATTTATAATACTGCCCAACCAAGCGCAAAAGCGGTACATCTCAAAAACAATCGTAAAGTCGATTTTATGCCATCGAATGAATGATTTAAGGTTAAACTGAAATAGGGTTTTTTTGTTTTATAAGTTTTGAACAAGATAGCGCAAAAAGGCTTAGTTCATGAGATGCGTATTTTTAAAGGTTTCCGATGGCTTTTGAGGATTTTGAAATACCGCTTTTGCGCTTAGTAGGGCAGAATAGGTGGCATTATTTCAAATTAACGCGACGAAATAGTCCTCAAAAGTTTGCAGTTTGGAATAAAAACAACATGTCAATCAAATAATTTTGTGCCAAGCGATGTAGGTACGCTACGACCCCGGAACGTAAAGGGCTAATGAAGGCCATTAGACGTGGATTTTAGTCAGTACAAGTCTGACAGTCCCTCCCGCCCTGCCCGGGGTGGGAGGACTCATTACTTTGATGATTTTAAAACGCTAAAAAAAAGCGATGTACACTACCAGCCAAGTATTCCCGCCATCGCGTCACCCCCAAACTCAAATAAAGCCACATCTACACTCTCGCAAATACCTCCCTCGCAACTTCCTAAGGCACATTCAGCACGACACATACCGCATATTATCATAATAACACGCTCACGCGGCGTTGATCGCGACGAATAATAATAAACGGTAATGGGGCGAGACGCGAGTGCAATCTGTGTGTTACTTTGCTTTGGCCGATTCGAATCTCAAGGGACACGGATGAATGGTCGTAATCGAGAGTGTGTATGGAGAATTTGTTGTGTATTAGATGGAATTGGGATGTCCCCTCGTTAAAGTGGTATTTGAGAGGTCCCATGTACAGCTGTGGGTTTTTAGACATTGCTTTTATTCTTTTGTCTCGGAAAAAACCGCTTTGAAAAAGGGAAACCAACTTTAAAAAATGTGAAAACTTTTTTTTTGGAAGTCATTTGAAAAAAAAAATAAAAAGTCAAGGAAGTAAGAAATTAAGTCACCTACCGTTCTGAACTGATTGCCACCATAGGATCAACTGAGAAGAATTTTTCAAATCGGTCGAGGCGCCATTGAGATATCGGAGAACATCCTTATACTCCTTTTTCGAAGTTGGTTTAAAGGACAACTTTATTTTTCCGGAGTCGGGTAAAAATAAGTCAGTTAGCAAGGTAGGTTCTATCACAGTTCTATGCCCTGAATAAGTAATTTTAATCGAGTATTAATGATAGTTTGGAACTGCAAATGATAAAGACAGAACAATATTTTATACTTTTTTTTTAGCGTGTTAAAATTATCAAATGAGTCCTCCCACCCCGGGCAGGGCGGGAGGGACTGTCAGACTCGTACTGACTAAAATCCACAGTTTTCTTCAATAGCCCTTTATGTTCCGGGCTCACGGTAATGAGATAAGTCCCGCGACAAGATAAGTAAGTCCCGCGACACAATATTTTATACTAGCATGAAAATAATGTGATCACATCATTTTTGCCGCCCCTAGTGGATTAAGTGGGTAGGTACTTACTTACATTAGTAATTTACTGCTGGACAGTAAGTTTGTTACTGGATCGATAAACATTGTAGCTAGACTACATAATCATAATACATACCTACATGAAATCGTGTCATGGCATATCTGATATTGTAATAAAAGTTAAAAATACCTACCTAGTTAATAACTACACCATGCGGTTGCATTTAATCCACGAATTTGATTTGAAAATATAAATTATTCAACTAAAGAATCTATTCTATTTTTGCACTATATTTTGCCAAATCTGCTCTTCTTCCTTTGGTAAAAACCGATCTTCAATTTTATTAAACTTACGAATTCGCATCACTACTTTATTTTCCCGCCTCGCCTACTATGCGCCATTTGAACCGTTCGCGCCATTTTGGGCTGTCAAATGACGCGCGCTGTCAAACGCAACGTCCCGCGTCGAGTTGAGATGCGAATTTGGTTTTGAATGGCGAAGAATTTATTAATTTGGAAGATAATGTTTGAATTTTAGGCTTAGTTTTATTGGGAAGTATTAAGTATTTGCTTCAGATTAAAGAAACAGATTTGCTTTTAAATTATAGACGAAATAGACACCTACGAGTATCTATGCCACTGTCAAGTTACAGATATCACTAGATATCAACAACTTTAGTCTACACTAGACCGTCGTTTTGTAAGTCCTTGAAAATAAGTGTAACATTGGGAATTTAGGACCAGCTATTTGATCACTAATTAAGTAAACTATTATTTAACTACTGATCAAATAAATAGCCCTTTGCTACTCTCCAATTCCATGTATTAGACTTTTCTAACTACATACAAAAGTTTATTTGAGTAAGTAACAAACCAGTCTGTTCTTTTAAGCGTAGATAAATGTGAAATATTTCAGGCACAAAAAAAACATAGTCAGGAATAAATTCTTGATACTTACTTTTTTTCAACAAACGCTCATTAACAGGTTGACTGGCTACCTAGCACTAGCATTGAGCACGGCAACGATTCGCATGCCAAACCAACGAGCAATCAATAACGAATGTCCACGGGGGATTACGCGGGAATTAATCCTGGCAGTATGGGCGGACAATCTGTATTTATTTAAATACTTTTTGTTCTAAATTGGAAATGGTAGTGTGGTTAGTGAACATGTAGTTTTTGTTCGATTTTGAATTTGGAATTTGGGTGATGGACTTGTCAAACTTTATTGTTGAGGGAATACAGTGACCGACATTGATTGATACTTGATATTTGTGACTGAACATCTTTATCCAACCATATAGGGAAAGCAAACAAACGCAGTTATTATGACATTTATAAAATATTTATTTCTCAATAAATCACAATCTGTATACAATCTAATTGTGGCACATAGAACAACAGATAATATATAATATTCCAGAACCGTACACTACTAACATGTACTTAACTGACACTAATATGAGGTATTTAATTTCATATTACATGAAACGCATGCTGTAATTACTCTAAGGGTATGTTCAACAGTCAATACCGAGAAGATATAATTTTGACAGTGGACGAGGAATCCCATCTGTTCTACATTAATCACATTTATTATAACACAGATATCTAAATTTTATAAACCTATCACAATTAAAATAAATTCGTTATTGTTGGCAACTTTTTCAATTCGGGAGTTGCTAGCTTCAACGCAAAAAAGGTTTTTAATATTATGTATATGGTAACATTTTTTTTTTGTAAAATAAAATAACACAGCCGAAACATCGAGATCTACATTACACCGAAATATCAATGACTAGTTTTTGAGAAATACTACTTTTTGATTTTTCTTCCACTTATAGAATCTTTTCAGATTTTTTCTACTACGAATACATCGATCACACGAATATCTCATCTAAAACACATACAAATATAAATAATGACAGTTAATATGTTTTTCAAATCACCAGATCAGAATCTGTGATGCCATTGTGCGTCGTACGCTATACAAAGGTATATAATGAGCAAAATTCTCAAATATATCTCAACAGAGAATTATGAGGTACTTATAGGTTGTGTGAGCAAAAACAGGTCTAAATGGCTCCCAAGATCTTAATCTTCATTTTCGGAACCTAAAGAATATTCAATAGTCTTCAAATCCCTGTTCATTTCATCGGGAGAATCGTTTTCCATGCCCAAAGTTCGAGATGCGAAGGAGCTCTGTGTCGCCATGCCCGCCAGAATCCCGTTGGACAAGGCCTGTACCGACAAGGCTTCTTGGGATGGACCCGCATAACTGTACTGCTGATAAACAGCTTGTATCCTCGCCGCGTTCACTAGCGTCTGTATTTTCAACTGAGTATCCAGCGCCAAACTTAGCGGTAGCTTCCGCAACTGGCTCGCAATTAACTTCCCAAACATCTCGAACTCGTTCTCATTACCATTCTCGGAATGTTGACTCAGATCTTGCGGCAAGTCCGTGTGATCACCGCTGTCTGAATTACTTTTCTTTTGTTTTGTCGGCACCGGATAGATAGTTGCGAGTGAGGTAGTCAGCGGCGTAGCGATCCCAACGGGGGGATTTAGGAAAGGAGCGGACGTAACCGGCGGGAGGATCCCAAATGTCCCTTGACTCAAGCCGAACGGAGTGCCGGGGCGAGGGGACGGCGTGTTCAACACGTACGGTGTCGACGAACGCGTCGAGCTGCGCCGCTTTCGCGGACTTTTCTTTTCTGGCGACTTACGCTCGCTGAGGTCTTGAACCACGTCGCTGTCGTCGCTCGCCGGGATCTCCAGCAAACTGTTGTCCACCTATCAACAAATGTATAGCCGCTTAACGTCAGAGCGCATGTGTAAACATGAGTAAGCGTCGTAAACAACAAAAAAATAAACTCACAGAGCTCGGTGTGACGATCGCCCGCAGAAACCTGTCTGCATGTTCGAACCACGTGACGCTCGGTCGGTACGCATGCGCGCCAGCCTTCCTCGCCGCGCGAATCTTCTTCAACTCGACGCTGTACGACGAACGTATGTTTTTTATTTTATTTTTCAATTCTTTAACTGTGACGTCGACCAAATTCAGTGCATTTATTATCTCTATATATCCTTGCTCCCTTATTTTCTTATTCTTGTAGTGTTCCGAGACGGGGTTCCAGAGGTATTCGCGCTTCTCGTACTCGATAATCATCTGGATGGTGAGGTCCTCGCTCCACTTGGGGTTGGCCAGGATAGCGACCATTTTGTTTTAAAGCATGCTATATTGTGCACAGTTAATATTTTTTATTTAGTTATTTGTTATTTAATTTCGCGAGTTTAGCTTTGTTAGTACCAGGAGCGCAGAAGGGTGCGGGCGGTTCGCATGCGCGCAGCATACTAAAAGCACGTCGATGGGCCGGCACCCCGCGCGGGGGGTCTATTTCGGGAGTAGCCGGCATCACGCAGTCGCGTGCTTTGGAGCGTGCTGTTTCCTCTTCTCACCGCTCGGAGGCTGGGCACCGAGTGAAACGGAAGATTTGTGGCCGCCGGACGGCGACCGTTCGTACTTACAACGGCGACCGCCCGCCAATTGTCGTATTTCAATAGGAGCACTTAGGAGTTTAGGACCTTTGGCGATATTGAATTTAAAGCTATCGCGGTTCGGTCCAGATTTGGAACAGTGGAAGAGGAGCAAAATTATTGAGATGCATGGTGACATCTTTACTGATCGTTTTTTGCAATTTATAGTCGGTTATAAAAAACTTGGAAATAAAACTTTTTGTATCAAGATTGTTTGTTTGCATTGTAAATTATAACGAAGAAATTATTGAAGTAGGTAAGCAGGCGTAAAGGCAATTAAGTGCCTATTATGGACCACCCAAGGGATATTTTTATAGTCGTCGCATTGGTTCTCCTTGTTAAAAGTTTAAGTCATGCTACTATCAACTTTTCAGAAGATTCAGAGTCGTGAGTCTATTGTACATATACTGCGTAAAAAAAAATATCAAGCAAAACATCTTCTGAGTTTCTTTGTCGGAAAAAGTGAGACTTAAGATAGGTTTGGAACTATTTGGGGAAAGCCTTTAAACAACAGCGGGACAGAACAAGCTGATAAAAAATGATTTTAATAACTACCTTAAACCCTTCATTTATAAAATTTCGCTAGTGATTTTTAACCCCGTACTTTTAAAAAATAATAAATAAGAATACCAACCCGCACTGGGCCCGCGTGGTGTATTATGGCCCACTCCCTCTCTCAGAGAGGAGACCTGTGTGACCTGTGTCCCAGCAGTGGGAACATTTATAGGCTAATGATGACTTTTAAAGAATAACATTTTTTTTTAAAAAAAGTTCATTAAGTACACAATTATGTAAGTACAGTACTCAAACGCTCAAGATACTCGCTCGGGCCACCATTGCATCGGGCCCGGGGAGGCGCGGCGCGGGCCATTAGTTCGCGCCGCTCGCTTGCCGCCGCCCTAACGTCTGCACATGTTTGCCGACCAGCCGATAACCTCGGTGTGACCCTGCACATAATTATTGTGGGAGCAATTTGCAAAATTGGGTAGAGTAGACTTTTTTTTTTGGAATGGATAGGGTTTTAATTGGACCTCCTTTTACGTTTGTTATTATGCGAGGTATATGCTGTTTGCTATTGTCAAAAGTTATAAAACAGTTTTAAGTCACACTATTACAAGTCTACCTACTTGAAAACCTGTATCGGGTATGGTATGACACATACAAAACCTAGTTTCCATTTACATATTTGTTTTAGGTATATTGTTCACATTTGTGTCGTAAACACAATAAACATGTTTCCCTTCTTTCAGGTAAAAGTTCGGACTTCGAAACCCTAGTTATGAAACTACAGACGATTTTCTTTCAGTTCACTTAACTAATTAAATCATAAATGTTATATCAACATTGGTTCATAAACATTTTTGTTCATTGATTCTAAATCTAAAGTAACTTGAGTAAAACTTAAAATTTTGCTTCAGTAAATAAAACCTGTAAAACGATAAGCATTCTGATTCCTACACTTTGTGAAACATTAACGAATGATTTCCTGCGTAATTGTATTAATTGAACAGTTTCTATGATAGGTCACGTCGTAGAAATAGCTATTAATAATGAAATAGCACCGAATAAAGATAACGAGAGCGGAGCCATTTGAATGCAGGTGCAGCGCGAGAGATTAAAACACTGGTAGAAACAGTTTTCGGACGGAAATTAAATGGTTTGTTGCAGAATTTCGAAGTAAACTGACTAATGTGAAGCTGAATTCGTGTAACTTTCACCAAATATTTACACAAGCGAGATTTTCTTTTACTGTGTTGAGTTTCCCATATTTCGGCACAGTTACACTCCGTTTTAAGTTCTAATGTCATTAATCTTCTGTTTCGCTTCACTCGCTGTTTCGATCATAAAATTAGTTTCAATCGTAAAATTAGTGTAAGCTGTCTTCAATAAATACTTCTCATCAAAACATAATTGATTTAAACAATCACAAATTTAAGCAGCTATTTGTCCAAAAAGACCCCCTTAAATTAATACTTTATTTCAAGGATTTTAATAGGTACTGTATTTAATTGTATTCTAAATATTAATCAAGTTGAATCTGGACTCTATTTAATAATTCGGCTCGATTAGCACTCCTTCTCATCACTGCTTACTTGCTTAGTCTAGGAAGGATACCCATTTAGGGGAGACAATTTTAAATCAAATTCCTTCACGAAAGGGAGATGTTCTCAAACTCAAAGACTCAAAGTGGTTATTTAGCTATTGTACTTATAGGAAACAGCCATTTCTAGTTCAAGTTATTGGTTATACTCAAACGTCGAACATCAAAACGTTTCACTGGGCATCATAGACGCTGGTTCTAGGTGGCACGGGATAAGAGTTCCTGGATAAATTGGGGAGACCTTTGCCGAGCTGTGGAACAGGCTAGATAAGAAAAATACGGCTTCCTTAATGCTTATTTGAGAATTCAAAAGAGCCATTTGTTACGTGAATGATGTTCGGCGATTTGGCAGCTCGAAGTCCAGGACTTGTATTTTGAGCATTTGGCCAAAGGCTACTAAACTCATACTCATTTTCCCAGCCTATTCCCAACTTTGTTGGAATGGCCTTCCAGTCCAGCCAGGTGCAGATGAACTTACTAATATGGTCAATACCAACCAGTCAACCAGCAGCATCTGTATTTTAATTAAGAAAACTATTATCAGCAACAATTGCTCGCTAGCTATAATAAAACCAAAGTGGCAATATTCGTACGTCGACGCGTCTGACATCGCGCGTCAGTGGATGGCAACGACACGGTCGCTCTGAGATAAGATACCGAGCGAGACGGGACGGGAAAATCTCGGCGAAGCGATGTGAGCCCGTGAAATATGTCCGGGAAATGTGTGCCGCACTACGCTTAAATATTGCTCCGGTTCTCGCGTTATGAGATCAGAATGGAAACGAGTGTTGTCATATTGCAGTGGCGGGGTTTGTGTTTCGGCTTTTTGGATTAATATTGGTGTGTTCCAAGTTAAGCTTTGAAGTTTTGAAATCCGGAACTTATCAAATAAAGACATCAGACGCATTTATGCGAGATTGGCCGGAGGAAACTACATAAAGAAAAGAGTGAAAGGTTATGAAAGTATAAATATAGTTTGAATGCCAAGTATCCCCTGCATAGCATGGCACATAGCATGCCCTTTGAATTTTGCCAATATGGATTAATAATCAATGACTGAAACCAATTTACCAAAAGTGTAAGTAAATTAACACTAACACAATGCCTAAACTACACTTGACAAGTAAACATCGCAAGACTAAGAAATGAGATTAAAATTGATCTGAGAGAAAGAAACTTAAGACTTGCTCGATCATAAGAGAACAAAGATGTGATGATGATGTCATCAGTGTGAAACAAATAGGATTGCAAATGAAAAAAGACACTTTTATGAGTTGCATTTGAATTCCAATTTAAAGTTTCAGCAATTTTTGTAACAATAGACGACACGTGCAAACTATCACTAACTAATCTCCATTCACTGCAGGGCTTTGCGTGCCACAATAAAGGGCAACTGACTATGTTGAATTGAAACGAGTATACCACACACATTCAACACGCATCATACACAAAACATCATTATATATAGATGTCAAGCGGTCCTGTGTTGCGTCACTGCACGCAAGCACATCTATCTACGGTGCTATAGTTCCACACACTCCACAAACAACACTGATGATGGAAAATGAACTTTAAGTCTTGAAGGTAAGGCATATGGTGTTGGTAAATCAGTGTGTGCGCCACTCGACTTGATAGGTGCCGGTTGCCGAGGCCAAGAGACAGATAAATATCGCTTTATACTCATCGCATTGCTTTGAAGCCGTGCGGTCAGTAATTTTCTCGCTCTCACTGCCGTGGCGTTAGCAGCCTCGTGTATATTTATCACGGTGATATACTAACGTGTTGCCGGCGACGGCTTTTATGATTATTGTTCTTGCTTTTGTTTGTAGGCTCGTGTTAAGCATATGGAAAGTTTTTCGACGAGAGAAGTTACATGGTTTTGTGTTGCAGTTTGATTCTTTGAAACTTGTGTCTTTTATAGCCACTACTCCTTGATAAATCAGCCATACTTATAAATATGAAAGAGTGAGAGTTATAAAAGATTCAAATAAAAAATTGCAAAAAGAGAAATCATCGATTTTTTCTATTATACAAAAATTGCTAGTTTCAATAACATCATAGCCAGACAAGGTAAAATGTCAATATTGGAAGACATATTTATCAGTGGCAGAACAAACAGTGGGCGAGGAGACATAACAGTAACAGTATTCGACGGTTCTACGTCCATATCTTTATTAGTTGAACGATACGTTAAAAGACCTGCCTTTGTATCTAAACCTAGAATAGTTTTAGTTAGATCTATAGAAGACCGACGAATAGTATTCACACACGCATTACCAGTACTAGTGGAAATATGTTTTAGCCTTAGAGTGTGTAAGTAATAAGGTCAATCTTGATTGGGTCACTCAGTATCATACTACTATTAATCTAGTTACCAAAGATTCCATACTAACAGTATATATACGAATTATTTTTGTTATAAATAAATGTAAGACACTTCATAGTTACCGCACAGAACACATAATACATAGTACTACGTTACCGTGAAAAGTTACACGTAAACAGCAGCTCTCGCTGTTTGAGATTAGCAAATACAGAAATATTTGCCACAGTCTAAGCAAGCTACACTATCAAACTTAATGCCCCTAAGCAATAAAAGCAAGGAGCTCAGAAATCACCGCCATTACACACAGCAGCTAGGAGCTAAACCAACTCGAAAAACGTAAACCTAACCTTGTATTTACGATAGAAAACCAATCCTCTATAATCTTGCAGAGTTACACAAACCCCTTCGGATAACACGCTACAAATGAACACTGTTGTAAATTGACAAGTCTACGTCGCATTACCACGGGGCAAAGCGCCATTTTGCAAAATGTATCCTCACGCGGTAACATAATGAGGGTGACAGCAGCGTGGGAGGATAACAGCCTGCCAGGCGCGAGCCCCCGGCCCTTTGACAAGCCCCGACCGCCGCCGCCGCTGCCGCCGGAATGGGCTTGATCGTTAGGCACCGTGAAATATTTCTTACTCGTACTTTTTGTTGAGTGCAGACGCAGAAATGTTGATGAATAAGGCGTAATGTGCGTAATTTGATGAATAATGTTGTTTAGGTGAGACGGATATTGTTTGAAGAAATAAAGTTTTTATTTCTTTTACTGGAAAGTTCAAATCCCTTTCATAATTGAAAAATACCTATTACTTCAGCAGTGCTAAAGTTTCAAATAATTTTAGTAATTTATCAAGTAAAAGTAGATTTATTAAAAGAGATTTACCTATCAATTAATACTAGATTGTTTTTAATGTTATTCAACTCTACGTACTTCATTAATATAATTATAGCTTTACTTTTAGTAATAATCTGTACAGAGAATAATACGTATTAAACAGTTTCTAAAAAGGTTTAAAACAATATTCGTGCTATGAACACAATAAAACTATGAAAACCATAAAAAAGAACAATATTAATTTCTACATAAAAAATACCAAAGTATCGAGACTGTTCATGTCGCGCTACAGCCCGTCAGCACACAGGCAGGCGGCATACTCGACAGGCGCGAGGCGCGGCCGGGCGCGGGGCCAGCGCTACACCTACCATGGCACGCGACGCGATATACGCGCTATCGATAGCGATACCTACTAGACAATGTTGTTTTTTTAAGGTCTTTAGACTGTGTTTTAAATACTAGTCTAGCTAATTCACGGGGTTAGCGTAGTGGCTGAGCGATTGGACTGTTGCGCAGCGTGTCGCGGGTTCGATTCCCACACGAAACAAACATTTGTATGACCTACAAGAATTTGTTCTGGGTCTGGGTGTTTGTGTGTGAGTTTCTATGTTTGTAAACGCACCCACGATACAGGAGAGATTCCTAATGTGGAGCAACGTTTAAAAAAAAAAGAAAAGAATTATTATACGCAATAAGGCCTGCGTCGCGTTTTCGAAAAGATTTTTGAGAAAAAAAAAAATCAGTTGCGAGAACTCCCTTGTTTCCTTGTTTTAAAGGAAAGAAAGATTCAGTTAACGAGTGTGTTGCGATGGCCTAATTGGTAAGGCATCTGTAGTACACATATCCAGAAGAACCAGGATCTAGTCCCATTCACAGCTGAACTTTTCTTTCTTTAAAAAAAAAAATTAAACCGTGATTATGGCGACAAAAAAGCATACGGGCCACCTAATGGAAAGCGGTCACTGTAGCTCAGCGATTGGTAGCCATGTGCGTATAGAATGCATAGGGATCGATCGGCCAGAGTCGCTACGCTACGCAGTGGGTGCCGGATGGGCATCGTCGCCGAGGGAGGCCCAGAAAACGCTGGCGTGATCTTGAATGCGTCTAGATCGAGATGCATTCAAGATAGATTGGCCGGAGAAAGCCGCACAAAGGGAAGAGTGGAAGGTTATGGGGGAGACCTTTGCCCAGCAGTAGGACAATATGGGTAAAAAAAAAACTCCTTATTTTTATAAGAAGATCTTCAGTTTATAAAACAATCACGGGCCGTAAGGAGGGTGGCTCGAAGTGCCGCGCGTTGTCGACCGCTACTGTAGCCTATGGAATGGATAAGAACACTAGAGGTGTCGCCTGCACGTTGCCGACTGTGCAGAAACTTTTTCACACGCCCTTTTTGAAGAGCCCCATGTTGTAGCTCATTGGGAAAGCCACTGAAGAGAATTTTTTCCACAGCCTGATCATTCTTGGTTTCGTGTATCAGTAGGTATAGGGTTGAAAAGGTGGCCAATGATTTTGAAAAGGTAGCTGGAACTAGATAGGAACCGTGGATGTCAGGGAGTTATGGCACAATTTGAGAAAAGCCTAGGTATGATGTCCAGTTTTGGACTGCGATAGGCTGCTTATTAATGGGGAAGGCCGGTCAAAGCTAATTGTAGATGGCGCGACCATAGCTAAGTCCTAATCCGACCAATGAGGTAGTACTATTTTGAAGTACCTATAAGATCTGAACCAATGACGATGCTTGGAACTAGCTATACTAGCGCCATTCGTTTCCCAGTTGTCATCCCCATTGCGGGACGGCCGGAGTGGCCGAAGCGAGCTATTGATTGCTGTGCTGCGCGTTCGATTCCCGCACAGACCAAATATTTGTATGATCTACAAGCGGCTGTTCCGGGTTTGAGTGTGTGAAACGCACCCACGAATCATGACACAGGAGGAATCTAGGAATTACTCCTGCATCGTAGAGCAACGTTCCTTTATGAATACAAAATAAAAATAATTAAGGCGACTACATGAGCTAAATTAGCAACTCTCTTTGTGGTGGTTCAAACTTCGTTTGAAATACTCTTAGAATAACGTTCTAATCAGCTTGCACTACAAAGTGGTTGTTACGTCAGTCACTGAGGGCCGAATAGTGTGAAATGAGTGGTTTTTTGCGATTTACAAAAAATCTATTGATTGGAGTAAAAAAATAAAACACTATTATGCTAATATTTTGCTTGTTGAATTATTTGCCAAAAAATCAGAACGGTCGTATGTATTTTATTATGGTTTTTATTCGTTAAAAGTTTTTTTAGCGGTATCTTTGTGAGTTTTTTCTATCGAATAAAATTAGTATTATTATGTTTTCAGCACACTACTTAACTAGATTATATCCTGAAGAATAACATAATATATTTTTTTGATTGTGTTAACTGCTGTGAATCATATACTTTTACGCATTATAAAACTCGCGTTTAGCTCTTGTAGTCCCCTTAAGATCAAAATATGAACTTTTGGCACTAGGGTACAAGTGCCAAAGTTCATAATATTTTGATCTTAATTATTTTTATTTTTCCACCCGACAGCAAATTAGAAGTACACAGCAACGGAGCATTAAATAAGCGCGTACGAACCTAGTGTGAAACGCATTATTCTTTGCATGAACAAAGCTCTAATTCAAATTCTAATGAAAATCGTAAAAGTACGAAGTTCTTGAGTAACACAAATAACACAATACTTAATTAGCGAATTAAGTGTAAATAATGACTTATTGCAGAACGAAGTATGCTGGGCTTAAAGCTAAAAGATAGGAAGAAAAACACATACATTAGATCCATAACAAAGGTAACAGACGCCGTCGAGCTAGCAAGCAGACTGAAATGGCGATGGGCTGGACATACAGCAAGAGCTACCGATAATAGATGGAGCGAAAGGATACTACATTTGTATCCCTATGAAGACAAACGCCCACGCGGCCGACCTAGACGACGCTGGAGTGATGACATCTACCAAGTAGCCGGATCTACATGGACTCGCCAAGCACAAGATAGACAGCACTGGAAAGAGTTGGAGGAGGCCTACGCCCAGAAATGGGTAGCCCAATGATATACTTGTATCAATAATAATATAACAAAGTATTCCGAAAATCGAATTATAAAAATGTATCACTTATTAAATATCTATCACTCAAAAATGTAATTTAAGTAATTGAAAAATTGGTTAGTTTTAAATTAAATAATGAATTAATATGAAAATTATATAATTAAATGAAATCATAAATTATTAATAAAAAAATATGTCTAAATAACCATACATACAAATAAATAATTTAAAAATAGTACTGTACGAAAATCAAATCTAATTGAAATTTTTTAATGTAACTGTGATAGAAATGTAAATGTGTAAAATGTAATATTAAATAAGAATTAGTATTGTTATGTGCATGAAAACTGTAGGAATTATGTATAACTAATAATTTGGGAAATAAAGGCTTATAAAAAAAAAAAGACTTATTGCAACAACTACCTTGACTTTTCAAACTTGGAAAGGTTTCGATTATAAGTTGATTAAGTACGAGATTTGTATCTAATAGGTAATAGCATTATAAGTAAAATTCCCAAGCTATTTGTAGGTATCGTATTTTACCAAAGTAAATCAGCCTATCTACAAAATAATTATTTCGCCGAGCTTACATTATTAGTCTACTCAACTACAAACTGTTTCTGAAAAGCTTTCAGGTTAACAATAACAAAACAACAAAACACGGGTCTAACAAGACCTTCACAAGACTGAAAATAATAATGTACAAAAAAAGTGAAAAAGAAAAAAATCGTCACTCGGGGAGCAGGGGCTAACGAGCAGTAGGTACCAGGGAGGCATGACATTATAGAGGCACGCGCCATTAGACGAACGCCGGGCGGTGGCGGAACGGGCCCTATTTCCGGAAGGAAGCGCGCCCGGAAGCCGCGCCGCGTCCGCCCCGCCTGTCGCTAAGTTACTTCGCCTGCTACTGAGTTATGGTCGCCTGGTGTCTGCACTAGATTTTGATACCGTCATCGTCATGCTAGCCTGGTCTCCGTAAGTAATTCCGGTTACTTAGTACAGAAACTTTTATTTATTCTTAGGGCTGATTTTTAAATAGTCAGATAACTTATATCTGAGGAATTAAAATGACGGTTTGATAGCTTATCTATAGAAACGTCTCGTATGTCAAACCGCTATTTTTATTCCTCAGATAAAAGTTATCTGACATTAAAAAATCAGCCTTATGATGATAGTTTTACTTACACTGGCTGAATTTGTAAGTGTCTTATTCTCACCTGAAAAGTAAAAAAAAACATGATAAGTATTTTATTCACAAACCCACATATTTTCCACAATAACTTATAGAAAATCAGTCCTTTACATGGTATTTATTTTGATCAGTCTTTGATCAATGTAGTCTTTTGTGATCAAAAAGATCGAAGCCGAAAATAAAATAAAATTCACAACACCTCTAAAACTCCTGGAAAAATACCAGATCGTTGTCATATGCACAGTCGGGTGTAATTTAGTATTAGGACCGCGAACATCCAGAATGCGGGGCACTGCGGGACAGTGCGGGACGGTGCGGGACTGCGGGATACACGGACGCGGTCACGGATGTCATTAATCAAAATTAAAAGTGGATTACGACAGGGATGGAGCGCGGGGCCGCGGATCCAGCGCGATCCCTCTGCTAAATGAGGGGCGAGTTTTTGTGTCGTATTTAAAGTGAGACTGATTTTTGAGGGCAATATTTATTAGTTGTTTAATGGGTTTGTGGATCGGAGGAGATTAACACTGAGTTATTTAGTTTAGAGCTGCAAATCTCTAACAAGACGGCACGGTTGGCGTAGTAGTTAAGTGATCGACTGCCGCGCAGCGTGTCGCGGGATCAATCCCCGCCTAGAACAAATATTTATTTTTATGACCTGTAGGTAGTTGTTCCAGGTTTGGGTGTTTGTGTAATGTGTTTTTCTATGTTTGTAAACGCAGCACCCACAACACAGGAGTGTGGGGCAACATTTTGTTTAAAAAACTTACGCTAGGGACTTCTAAGGCCCACTTGGATCACATTGACTGCATCTTCAAAGATTGTTTGAAACGATATTTAAATAACTTTAAACATGTTTAAAATGATTTTTGGAGTAAGTATCGTAGCAGGTGGCATTATTTTGCTGGCTACCGCCCCAATGGAATACGACGTAAGTTAATGATGTGTGTGGTGGAGCTTCGTCCACAGTCCCTGGCTACTGTCCGATCCCCTTGCTCTTAGAGAGGTAATCTATACATAATACATAAATTTGTAGAAAAGTGGTGTCTGTACAATGAAAATATACAAAAAAAAAGTAGCAGGGGTTGTTATTTTATCGATGCCGAACCCGAAAATGTAGTTAAAATTTTTTTTGTACGTTTGTCTGTTTGTCTGTGTGTTTGTGCACGCTAATCTTCGGAACTACTGGACGGATTTGAATGTTTTTTTTTTGTTGTATAGGTATTAAGTCCGTTTAACATTATAGTCTATAATTTATGTTGGAAACTTGAACACCTGATGCAGAACCGCAACAGACCTGCTTAACTATAAGAGATACAGAAATGGTGCCATAGCAAAAATTGTTCCACGTGATGAGAATTTTCTGCTGAGAGAATAAATTTGAAGATCCTGGACACCTGATGTGGAACACCAAGAGCCCAGCTACACTATGACATATACAGGAACGACGTCTTAGCAAGAGTTGTTCAGCCTGATAAGCACTCTCTATTGCTGTATAAAAATTTGAAAAT
Source organism: Agrotis clavis (assembly GCA_954870645.1). Taxonomy (NCBI): domain Eukaryota; kingdom Metazoa; phylum Arthropoda; class Insecta; order Lepidoptera; family Noctuidae; genus Agrotis; species Agrotis clavis. The sequence goes on along the minus strand of OX940936.1, from coordinate 15,439,616 downwards.
CTGGAACACCTGATGTGGAAGTCCAAAAGCCCAGCTACACTATAACATATAAGTGAACGACGTCTTAGCAAGAGTTATTCAGCCTGATGAGTACTCTCTGTCAACGTATAAAAATTGAAGATCTGGAACACCTGATGTGGAACTTCAAGAGCCCAGCTACACTATAACATATACAGTAAAGACGTCTTAGCAAGAGTTGTTCAGCGTGATGAGCACTATCTGTTGTCGTATAAAGATAAAGAAATGGAACACCTGATGTGGAACTCCAAGAGCCTAGATACACTATAACATATACAGTAAAGACGTCTTAGCAAGAGTTGTTGAGCCTGATGAGCAACCTCTGTTGTCGTATAAAAATTGAAGATCTGGTACACCTAGAGATGGGTAACTAGCCGGATGCTTTGAGTTATTATCGATTTTAATCCATTAACAGCCATTAACAGCCATCCAATGGCTAATAACCCTGCTATTAATGTATTGTCAAAGAAATAAATGTTCTTTTTGTTTTTTTTTTAATCTGTGGGTGTGAATATAAATTAGGTGCGTGTACGCAGTGTGATTCAATGTATTGCATTATTGTTTTTATTTATTTTCACCTTTTAGTATGTGAAAAAGTGTTAATAATAAAATGAATACACATTTTTAGGGAAATCTAAGAAAACACAAAGCAATGCAATATATTTATGAACTCGAATTCATTTCCTCGCAGTAGGTGTGAAAAACAGAGTACGCTCCTCGGGAGTAAAGCTGCCTTGTCTTGGGCTAACTTGAATCCCTCGCTCACTAAGTATTCTTTATAATATTAAGTAGGGATTACAGGTGAATGCTTGCGGTGAGGAAAAGCGCCTTAACAGAAACGAATCGCTGCAAACCAGTCTTGGTAGGTAGTAATCAGCAACTTGACTGAGGATGTAAGAGCGAGCGAAGTGAGCTGAGGACTTGGGGCACCCGGACACGGAACCTTGCAAACAGAAATAGGAGCCCCGCATAGCGGAGCTCCGTCGAGCCACCTTAGTAGGTGATAATCAGCAACTTGACTGAGGATATAAGAGCGATCGAAGTGAGCTCAGGACTTGGGGCACCCGGACACGGAACCTTGCAAACAGAAATAGGAGCCACGCGAAGCGGGGCTCCGGCGAGCCACCGAAGGTGGTAATCAGCAACTAGACTGAGGATGTAAGAGCGAGCGAAGTGAGCTCAGGACTTGGGTCACCCGGACACGGAACCTTGCAAACAGAAATAGGAGCCACGCGAAGCAGGGCTCCGTCGAGCCACATTAGTAGGTGGTAATCAGCAACTCGACTAAGGATGCAAGAGCGAGCGAAGTGACCGAGGTCAGGACTTGGGGCACCCGGACTCGGAACCTTGCAAACAGAAATAGGAGCCACGCGAAGCGGGCCTCCGTCGAGCCACCTTAGTAGGTGGTAATCAGCAACTCGACTGAGGATGTAAGAGCCAGCGAAGTGAGCTCAGGACTTGGGGCACCCGGACTCGGAACCTTGTAAACAGAAAGTCGAGCCACCTTAGTAGGTGGTAATCAGCAACTCGACTAAGGATGCAAGAGCGAGCGAAGTGAGCTCAGGACTTGGGGCACCCGGACTCGGAACCTTGCAAACAGAAATAGCGGGGCTCCGTCGAGCCACCTTAGTAGGTGGTAATCAGCAACTCGACTAAGGATGCAAGAGCGAGCGAAGTGAGGTCAGGACTTGGGGCACCCGGACTCGGAACCTTGCAAACAGAAATAGGAGCCACGCGAGGCGGGCCTCCGTCGAGCCACCGTAGGTGGTAATCAGCAACTTGACTAAGGATGGAAGAGCGAGCGAAGTGAGCTCAGGACTTGGGGCACCCGGACTCGGAACCTTGCAAACAGAAATACGAGGCACGTGAAGCGGGCCACCTTGGTAGATGATAATCAGCAACTTGACTAAGAATGCAAGGAGTTCGTTACTTGGGGCACCCAGACTCGGACAGGTTAGGTTCGAAGTGTTAGGTTACATTAAACTTTGCAAACAGAAATAAGAGCCCCACGAAGCGGTGCTCCGTTGAGCTTCCTTGATAGGAGGTAATCAGCAACTATACTAAGGATGCAAGAAGGAATTACTAATTAAATTTTCGGAATTCTAATTAATCGGTATTTTTATAATCGGTTTTCATGTTTTGAAAAATTTAAGCCTTTAAGACTTTTTGTTATTCGATCTATTCAAACATGGTATTTAGAGAAGTTTACGTTAGGAATATTGTTTCTTTTTTTTTTATGAAAATAGGAATACTGATCAATTAGAGTTGGTATATTCGGATTTTTGAACCATTCGGAATTATGAAAATCGGTATTTTGAAATTCATGTTATCGTAGTGTACCCGTAAATAGCTGATATTTTTTTTTTAAAGGGCCGTATTATTTCTAAATTGCACATTTATTTACTACTAGCTTCTGCCCGCGACTTCGTACGCGGATCCTGTTGCTTATGCCAGCGACGACGGGGTCGTCATAATCGAAGATCTGAAACTTCGAATTCTAAGAGCCAGGCTGAACAACTCTTGCCAAGACGTCATTCCTATAATTATGTTATAGTGTAGCTGGGGTCTTGGAATTCCACATCAGGTGTTCCAGATCTCAATTTTCATACGTCAACAGAGAGTGACAGAGAGTGCTCATAAGGCTGGACAACTCTTGCTAAGACGTCATTCCTATATATGTTATAAAGTAGCTGGGCTGTTGGAAGTTCCACATCAGATGTACCAGATTTCCAATTTTTAAACGACAACAGAGGTTGCTCATCAGGATCAACAACTCTTGCTAAGACGTCTTTACTGTATATGTTATAGAGTATCTAGGCTCTTGGAGTTCCACACCAGGTGTTCCAGATCTCAATTTTCATACGTCAACAGAGATTGCTCATTAGGCTGGACAACTCTTGCTAAGACGTCATTCCTATATATGTTATAAAGTAGCTGGGCTGTTGGAGTTCCACATCAGGTGTTCCAGATCTTCAAATTTTATACAACAACAGAGGCTGCTCATCAGGCTCAACAACTCTTGCTAAGACGTCTTTACTGTATATGTTATAGTGTAGCTGGGCTCTTGGAGTTCCACATCAGGTGTTCTGGATCTTCAAATTTTTATACAGCAATAGAGAGTGCTTATCAGGCTGAACAACTCTTGCTAAGACATCGTTCCTGTATATTTCATAGTGCAGCTGGGCTCTTGGTGTTCCACATCAGGTGTCTAGGATCTTCAAATTTATTCTCTCAGCAGAAAATGCTCATCACGTGGAACAATTTTTGTTATGGCACCATTTCTGTATCTCTTATAGTTAAGCAGGTCTGTTGCGGTTCTGCATCAGATGTTCAAGTTTCCAAGATAAATTATAGCCTATATGTTAACGGGACTTAATACCTATACAAGGAAAAAAAAATATTCAAATCCGTCCAGCAGTTCCGTAGATTAGCGTGCACAAACACACAGACAAACAGACAAAAAAAATTTTAACTACATTTTCGGGTTCGGCATCGATATAATAACAATCCCTGATACTTTTTTTTTATATATTTCCATTGTACAGACACCACTTTTCTACAAATTTATTATATGTATATAGACAAAGAAATATGATGAAAATGAAGTCTAATCTGACAGGCCTAAGCCTGAAAGCCATGGGTTCAATCACTAAAAATATTAAATAACATTAACAGCAGGGTTATCATCAGTTATCATCCATAATTGCTATTAACTGGCTACTAACTGCTATTAATCGATTAATAGCCAAATGATATTAACCGGATTATTATCATTGCCCATCTCTAGGTACACCTGATGTGGAACTCCAACAGCCCAACTACTTTATAACATATATAGGAATGACGTCTTAGCAAGAGTTGTCCAGCCTTATGAGCACTCTCTGTTGACGTATGAAAATTGAGATCTGGAACATCTGATGTGGAACTCCAAGACCCCAGCTACACTATAACTTAATAATATATAGGAATGACGTCTTAGCAAGAGTTGTTTAGTCTGATGGTCATTTCCTGTTGACTTACAAAAATGAAAGATCTAGTACGTCTGGAATCGTCTCGCGCATCCCGTTGTTTTCCCGTCCCCAGGCTCTTAGAATTCGACGTTTCAGATCTTCGATTTTGACGACCCCGTCATCGCTGGCATAAGCAACAGGATCCGCGTACGAAGTCGCGGGCAGAAGCTAGTTGGATATATGAATTTAATTTAGCGATCATCTAAGTAAAATAATATGCCGAAAGCTATGGGAATCATTCACGATGATTTACTTTAAAACAAACAAGTTCGATAAATGCGCTCACTTGGCGCTCACTTTGTGATGTGAGCTCGTGAACGTGATAGTAGCAGTCTAGAAGGGGTTTTGCCTGTCGACCACAATTAATCCTGTTACCGTAAAAGCTAATGTCCAGTACAAAAAAATACGTGATTCCTTCTTTTCAATCTTCTGATCAAAATTAAAATTCTATCTGACTGAGCAACGCACACAGTAAACTAGAGCATTTTCCTCCGTATCGGATCACCCACACTCCAGGACAACCAAACGGGCGCACAAAGGATGGGCCGTCCCGCACCCCCGAGCGATCCCGACATATGGCGGGGCGGGCCAAATTGATAACTTGATAACACCCGGGATCCCGCGACCCGGGAACCCGCAATCCCGGCCCGGGGCTTATCCGGGAAGAAAGAGATATGCTTTTTAGTGCGGGTCTGGCCGCCTGTTTGTTATTTTTATGTAAAATCGTAATTCATCCGGATGGAATATAACATAGAACGTGGTATGGTTTTTTTTGGGTATGTGTTGAGAGTAATACGACTTTTTGGGTAGGTAGATGTATTTTTCAGAACGAACTTTTCAAATCCTTTAAAAAGGTTCCACCGTCATTTCCGTTCCGAGTCCGACTTTTTATATTTGTAGCTCAGTGACAAGTTTTACAAAATAACATTGATATTTTTTTGTGACAGCAAGATTGCTTTTTAATTGTAGCTGTCAATAGCAAAATCTGTGAAAGGAAAGAAACTTGTGCAGTGCATGGAGCGGCTGATCGCTGTTATTTATAAGGAAGTCCATGTTTCTGGCAAACGTTTTTCAGCAACTTTTCATCATTCGACATACTGACTGTAACTGCTTAAAAGGTTGTTTAATTAGGTATTTGTTTCTTGAGAATAAACATAAATTTTTGTTGATCGATATTGTACTCGTATTTTTATAGGGTTGTGCTTGTGACATTATAATTATATCGATAAAGATTCGATTATAACGCTATCTGAGAAAGATTTTGACACTTCAATGTCCCAGTGTTTTTGCTTTAAACATGTAAAATTTTAATTTGTAAATATTTAGTTTTTTTATCCATTTTTAGTTTTAAAATACTATTTAGTTAGTATTAAGTAGGTTTAGATAAGATTTTGTTGCTTTTGATCGCTTTAATTAGATAAAAGTATCAAAAAGTTATCTAGACGACCCGATGAAACCTTTTTATCGATTCTTACTTAGCTTGCCATAAAATGATTTCATTTCGGTCTACCTAGACCCGTTTAACCTAGATTAAGTACCGAAATACCGCTTAATCCTATTGATTTGTCGGACAAATTGTACCAGCAGTGCAGATCAGGTGAGGACATAATTTTACAGTTGTAATATCTCATTAAGCTGGCGGCGACCCGGGAAGGGGATCGGAAATGGAATTAAACGCCGCCGGGACCGCCCGTCCCGGGAATAGGCGCCTCGGGATTGTTGGAAACCAATTGTACAGGAGCTAGATGTGACATTGTATTGATATTTTTATTGTTGTTGGTATTTTTCTTCTTCACATTTGGTTTACCAAGTTTTTTTAAATACTTTGCCCCGTATCATCTCCTGTATCGTGTGTGCGTTGACAAACATAGAAATTCACATAAGTACAAAAGTCAAAAACACCCAGATCCGGGCAACTACTTGCAGATCATACAAATAATTGTTTGAGAAAGATATAAGTTATTGTGTTACTTGTAGAAACATGACACTTTCTCAAGAAAACGTAAGCAAAACCATAGACCAATAATAAAGTGTCAAAGCAACCAAGTAGGCAGTCTCAGACCGTTAATGTCCTAAAACCCACCCGATGAGAGCCATATTAAGCGACTTTAAGCTTAAGGTCTAAAAATACAGGTTCCACTGTTAAAAAAGCTTTAAAACGACCAAATGAGGCTAAGGAACTGTGCCTGAAACTGCAGCTATACAGTTATTTAGTTTAATGCAACGGATCTGCGCTTGATATCGAGATCGGCTTGGCAAGTTGGCACATACTACGATGTCTTCACGGTTGGAGACAACAATGGATCGTTTAGGAACCTTATGGATAGGGTTTGGCATTTTATTTGTCTGATTTTCGGATATTCTGTGGTGTGGGTGGCACCATCGTAATGCGTCCTAATAAAATCTGGTTAACTGGGAATACTGTTATTGTATTATTCGCTGTATAATCCTGAATGACATATTTTTATCGATTTTATATATAGTTTCCAGAAGTTATCTCCCTACACTGTTTCGAGTGAAGTGATGGTGAAATATAATTTCACAGAGTATTGAACCTGACAATAAAATTAGGACTTAATTCTACATGAACAAAATTCTCTACGAGTCTCTCTAATAACCGAAAATAGGGGTGTGCTAACGGTGCCCTGGCACAGGGCACAGGGTCCTGGAAGGTTACAGAAATGGCCGAACCAAGACCACAATTGGCCACACCAAGGCGCAGTTAAATAAACTCACACTGGGGACATAAGAAGCTTTATTGGTACTGCCACGAGTAGCCATTTCCAGTCATCTCTCTCTATATCTTGTACAGAGGGTCCGAAGCGTAGCCCACTCGCGCAAGTTCGATCAGACACTAATTGGGGTGTGAATTTGCCCGCGGGCCCCTCCGTCACGTCTCAGAACCGAAGGATCTCTAAAAGTTGCATGATTTAGTGTTGTATTTCGTCTTGCAGAGGGAGGCTAAGTTCGAAGGGAACGTTCCAAGTTTGAAATTTTAAACGTCATTCATGGGCTCAATGCTTTTGTGTTCTGTTTTTGAAATAGAGGTAGGACAAAGGAATGGCAATACTGGATGAAAGTGACAGTTTATCGTTTCAAAATTGACGAGAAATAGTGTTTGATGCTATATGGTGTGACCTTCAGTAATAACTAAAGATACGAGTAGAACTTTAACGCAGTTTATCATTAGAAGCTAATTAATTATTTAATGCCCAAACATTTTTGATCATGTAAATCGTCGAACTGAAGAGAACAGCTGTTTTTTTTTGCGATTATAGAGTCAGTGGCAAAGCAAAGGTTGTGCATAAAGATCCCCCTTTTTTATGTTGTATCCGGCAAAGAAAAACTAATGTTCTAGGAGAGACAATGTTTCAAAATAAATTAATGGAAAAACTATTTAATCCTGCTTAATATTCTTTAATATAATACATACTATATTGCTTCATAATATTTATTTAATTATAAAATTCCCAAACTTTTACGTGCAATATCACTTTTGCACTCTTACTTTAAAAATTCGCTTCAATTTTCAAACACATTCTATAGTTCCAAGTTCCAACGTTCGAACTCAAATATAGAACGTGTGCGGGCCGGTTGGCGGCACGTTCGCCATTTTACGTAGCGTTTTTACGATGTACCCGATAACGTTTACGAGGCGCGCTGAGTGGCGTCGCCGCGGCTCGGCCCGACTGATTGCATGCGAGGGCACCGAGATGTAGGGAACGTGCCAAGTCGCCTTTTTTGTCGATGGTTCAGTTGAAATTTGGGCGTGTATTATACGCCGCTTGGCCCAAAAAGAGGTGGTGAGGTGACATGGACGATCATAGCGTTGGCTGATCCAAGGTAGCGCTTGAAAAAAGAACTTGGAAAAAGGCTTGTGTCCTACCGTGAGACATTAATAGCTGAATAAAAGGAAATGGATGCATGTTATTGTTCAGCTTTTTGTCGGTGGTTTAGAGGGTGTAGATGTAGTCATATTTTTTTTGTTTATAAAGTTAGGTATTTCACGAAATGGTACATAATTTTATTGCGTAACGTGTTAGCTTATCCATAATTTAATTAATACAATTAGTTAAGTTCTCAACAACACAACAAATATCTGAAAAAGTTATCAAGCACATTTCATCGATATCGATAATATCGGTTCTTCACCACATCTCTACTCGGGTCGTGTATCCGTGACACATCGTGTAGTGTAGCCGACGACATCGCGCGGCGTATTTTATGCGCCCCGTCGCGCGGCCACGACCGCTCCCGACAGCGCCCGACCGTCCCCGAAGGGTTACCACTTCCAATTTTGAATTTATTCATTTTTAAAACATGCTGTTTTAATTTTTTTGTCTGTTCTTTGGTTTTAATTAATAGAGAATTTGAGAGATTCATAGAATTGATCGATCTTGTCTGCAAGTGAAGTAGGTATTTACGAGTATGATATCGCGTTGAATTTATGTCTTTCGTCGCGCCTTTGCTCAATCTATAACTTCGAAATTTAAACATTTTGTTGAAATGATGATCAGCTATCGTATGGCTAGGTGTAGGAATATTACGTGCTCAGGAAAGACGAGCAGTAAAATAGAATTAGCAATAAAATAAATAACTCACTTGCATTGAGAAATGAGTTGGATAAGCAATGAGTTGGCACGTATCCACGGAACCTAATTAATTAATCGCTTCGTACCTACTAATTAATTTAAATACCGAATTATTCACTCTATCGTATCGTCTATCTAGTTTTTTATCCTTTTTCGAAGTCCCAACAATGTAGCATCCCGGACTAAAAAAAAACGTAACAAATAAATAAAGTAACAGTGCCATAAAAACTGACAACCCTGGTTTAACCGCGCCAAGCCCGTGCGAACCGGGCGGCGCAGCGACCGGCGACTAATGACCGAAAAGGGCCGTCCCTACGTAGTACGAATTATAATAAGAGTTGTTTTCGTTCAAAAACTGTTAAAATTTATGTTCAAATGTAGAAGGCAGTTTGAAATGACTATAATTATGTAGTTTGTAGGCCAAGAAAAGGATACTGCTATATTTTGAAAAATTCAAACTAAATACGAAACTTCGCAACCATCTTTAGATTATCAATTTATCATACCATAAGGTGAGGGCCGGAGCCTACATACACTAACTTCTAAACCACTTTCATTACAAACACTCCAGAAATAAAAGCGCTTTATAAACTTTATACTCCAGCCTTCCGCTTGATTTAAGCGACCTATAACTCCTATGCCTTTGATGGTAGTATTAAAAACTAAGGTGCGCTCTGCACACATAATGTTCTGATTTACGGCATCATAACATGTTTTATGTTTATGCCGTGGCCACCAGTGCTTCCCATAGTTTATAGTAGGGCAAGATAAATATAGTGTAAGTTTTCAATCATGGGATTAATTTATGTAGACTGGTATGTCATGTGAACGTGAAAGCTCCTGACTCTTATGGACTACTGGTAGGAAAATATCGTTTTTCTTTTCTCATATTTAAGTGAGGGTCAAGAATCCCTCCGTAGGAGTGCCATGGGTTTAAAACGGGCCAACCGGAAGTTTGGAGTGTGTCCGGGAGTTTTGAGGCCGATATTAGGTTGAAACCCCCAAACTTGGACGGAAGCGGCCTTACGCTTGACGGCTTTTATTTCAATTTTTGGGAGTTCTATTAGATCTTAGTGTCATTGCTGCTTTGTTGAATAAATCACTTGGAAATACGAGTGCAAAATCTACAAACGAACTCTTCAACTGGAAAGGTATCGCTTAGCAATCGAGCTTCTTGGAAAAATAAATGCGCTTCCCAGAAATATCTACCCTGAGTAGCACAAAGAATCTTTAACAATCCAAGAATGAAATGCAACAGGACGGAAATATTTTCAACTAGTTTTCAGGAAATCATTATCATTTCTGATTTCAGTGCACCAGTCGACGAACACGAGAAAGATTTATAGAAATCTCAGAAACAGTAAATCCGTTCAGAACCTCGTTTCTGCCGGTATGCGAGAGAGTAACAATTAGTCTCATAATGGTACTCGTGTACTTAGGTATGTTTCCAAGATGTCTGTCCTCGTCGGAAACTGAATATTGGAGCATAATTAGGGATTTGGTGTAAGTGTAGCTAATGCTACGAGATACATGCGACAAAATGAAATTGAGATCCCAGGATCGCATTCATCACTTGAGAAATCCGAAGAATCGAAGGCGACAATGGATTCATAAACATCTATTGCAACCTTTTTACCTATTGTTGCCGTATCTGATTACCGCGATTTGCGCTTCGATTAGATTTGAGTTTTGATGCATACGGTTCTTATTAAAATATAGGTAAGCTACATCTAGCTACAGACAGACTTACCAAGTCCGTTTTGTTTTGCCTAAATATTTTTCCATTTCATGCACCCTAACCAGCTTATTCCCTACTAATTACAGCATTTTATTAAAATATTATTAATTATTAGCTGATACCTCCTTATCCTTTTAATCCCGGATTATCGCACAAGCGTGTTAAAGATTAGCTAAAAGATCCAACTTTATTCAGCCGGATCGGAGTCGAAAACTTTTAAACTACTTAAGATACTGTTTCCACAGTTTCCCCCTTTCTCTCTGCCATTCGTCCCGTGGCTGATAAAGGCATTATGTTCTGTAAATTGTCGAGTATATCGAATTTGTCATCATTATTGTAGGTTATAGTTGTTATTTTTTGTTGAAGTTTAGTTCCGAATTCGGCTGAGACATTTCGATTGCCCAAATTCTGACCCTGTTACCACATTTACGTCAATCTCACTCAATATTCAAGTGATATCTCAATCGTAATAAAATATACGACGTGAGAACCTCTAACGGTGTAATAAAGGGAACTTTGGCGCACAACGTTAACTTTTCAGTGGAGAGAGTAGGTGCCGACATAGCACTCGATATCTAAAGTACTAGGTATACATGTGTTGGCAGGAGGTGTGCTCGCTCGTGGCGGGCGGTAGCGCCGTCGGTCGGATGTATAAAGTGGCGCGCCGGTGGCCACATGACATAGCTATAACTCCGCGGTAGCATGACAAACAGCCGCCCGGAGTGGCGTGGAGTCGACAAAGTTTTGTTATGAGGTAGTTTTTTTTTTGTAAGAGAATTAGGTATTTCTGCTGCTGAAGAGAAGATAATATAATTGGCCTTTTTGTCCATATTATTTTAGTTTGACAACTGCCAAGCCATAATATGAGTGATATTAATGAAACAAAAATGTTTTGCTTGATTCAATTTACTAGGGTTGACCGAGTAGTTTGACAAGCATGCACCCCAATTAAAGATATACCACAACGATATAATCAGAAAGAAACTGTAATACTCGTATAAATGAAATATAGTAATCAGCACTTTGCATAGCGCATAATGGTATTTTTATTCTTTTTACCATACAGAAGGATACGCTACAACCAAGCCCAAAATAAACATAACGTGGCAAATCCAACATCCATCCTAATTTAAATATCCTACAACCCGAACCGGCGAGCGGCGGCTCACAAAAATAAAGTAAATAAAACAACCAAAAAAATCTACACCTAATTCGACTCCACCGGCGTATAATGCGCGCCCGACACCGGAGGGCGCCCGTCGCTAAAGCGCGATACTACGGGCTCGCCTCGGGCGGCGCGAACCAATTACCCGCCGCCGCCGCGCGGGCATTTACCCCCTCTCCCCGACCGCCCGCCCGGCCCCCGACCGAGCACAGAATTACTTATCTCCTCGCGCCACTGCGATCCTGGTACTCTGCCGCCAGACGTACGCCCGCAATGCGAATGCGCCGCAACTTTTTGTCGCGCGTCCATGCGTCATGCGTGTCCTTTTTGCATTTTCCGGGACAAAAAATGTTAAAAATATGTCGTGCGACTGTTGCGTGCGGGCCGCTGATAGAGAACTGAATTATCATGGAGTTGCTGTTTGAATAATTAAAAGGATATTTTCACGATATCTGTTTGTTTGGTGTTTATTTAAATAAACGATGTATGAAACTCATTTATATAGGACACCTTTGCTTTAAATTCCGTGTCACTTTCCAAATTCATTTCATTTGCTAAAATGCGAGTTCATAAATGTAAAAATTCGGATCGATTCGGATCTAATCATCGATATCGATAAAAAATTCGGATCTCTTATGTCGCATCCCTATTTATGAGCGGACAACAGATAGGAGAGAATATAAATTATCACTGGTATTAGTTAAAGTGTAGAAATATAAGTATGGTCGCGATAATGTCAGGGGCGATAATGAAAATGTGTAGAACTGCCACAGTTACCGTACAACGAGAATTTTATATGAGCTAGCACTGTATTAGAGGATGTAATTAGATTGTTTCTCTGCGAGTTTCCTCCATACCTACCGTCGAAAGCACGGTCTATGGTCCTGACTGTAATTTTGTAAATCTTTGGCAGTCATTACAGGTAGTCATGTAAGACCCGAAAGTCTGAGAACTAGTCTTAACAAGGGATATAATTTATAATCTTTTAAATCTCTTTGATTATAACCTAGTAAAAACTGGATTTTGGAGTTTAGATAGGCAGTCACTCCATGTAAAATACTGATATTCAGCTGCATCCGGCTATACTGGAAGCCGACCGCAACATGAGAAGACTAGGTAGATGATGTGTAGTTACATAAATAATGTTTTAAAATTCCAAAGTTAGGGTTAACGAAAAACTTTTTTATGGAATAACGTTCTAAAAATAAGGCAATTACTAACTACATGTACATGGTATTTAAGATGTTTTGCTTCAAAAAGGAGAGGTGAATAATTGGATGTGCGTGAATTCGATTCCCGAACGGGAAAAAAATTGGGCTGTCAAAACTAAAATATTTGGTCTAAAATAATCAATGGACACTAATTGTTTTATTTATCAATCCTTACGTCCCCTATTTCAAGACACTAAAAACTACTTACACAAAATTACTTCACATTTTCAAAACCATAATACGAGTACAGTGAGTAGTTTTTAGTTATGTAGTTCGTAGTGTTAGTAGTTGGTACCACCGCCACCGGACCAGCCAGTACTAAAAGCAAACACAAATAAGTTACATTAAGTCCACGTTATGAGCTGCAGCTATTTCTTACTGGCAATTTTTTTTTTTGCTTCTCGCGTATTGGTGAGAATGATATCCTAGCTATTTCTGGTATCCTGGTACTGGGGATGGTCATGTCGTATGCCAAAAGTACAACATGTCGTATGCAAAAAGTACGTAAAATAATTATGCGTTTTGGTCGAGCTGACTCGGACTTTGGGCACGCGCAAACTAAAAATAAAATGCAATAAGTACTACAAATCACAAAATATGGATTCAAAGTTTTTTTTTTAAATGTGGTGAACATACTTGACATTTTGACAGTTTCAATATAATTTATTTGGTAGATAGCGCCTATACCTCGGATCTCTCGCCCAGTGCATCCGGTTAAAGTTAACTGGTTTATTTTTCGAATTTTTTGAAAATTCATACTGATACAACAAGGCATACGATATGAATTTGGTTAGTAAAGCTACTTATTACTAAGATTTCTGCTCGGTTGATGGCATTAGAATTGTCTCTATGACATAAGTAGCAGTGTACTTGGTAGGTATTAGTTGCCTTGCCCTTCGGGATTAAAGCATATTTTATTTTAAAATACCTACTCAAATTAAAATATTCAATCGCTCCTCCACTCTGCTACGTTTGTAACCCGGATAGGCAGTATCTCCATTAAATTGAAATAACTGAATCATTGATAGACCAAATCGAAGATTCGTTAATCATTCACATCACTATTTACGTACACTAGCTTCAAAATTTAAATGTTTGAGAAGTTCTAATTTGTGGATGGGCTGGAGATTACATAGGCTTTATTTTCATACTGGTTAGATGTAAAATCTATACTTTAAATATAGGGACGATATTTTTTGAAAACGAACTAGCGAGCCTTGCAGTAGTCCCATGTGATGTATTAATACATTGTGAGAGCACATTTTTGCGCACTTGGTTATTCACCTAAGTCTACATCGTATGCCTGCCAGGGTTGCGGGACTGTTACAGAGATCCTGAAACGTAAACCGCAATCGAAGGAACACGATGTATTTTAGTCAGTACAAGTTTGACAGTCCTTTGGCTACTCCACAAAAGGCCCCGGATTAATTTGATGAATTTGCCACCTTAAAAACAAACTTACATTTTGTTACGTTCTTATTTAGCGATAGGCTCGCGTTATAAAACCTCTGAACATTTCTCCGTCATTTCTCTATAACACTCAGGCCTTCAGGCAGGCTTACTAACTACATACCTACCCCCGCCCGTACCCAACAGACACAGCTCGTAACACTAGGCACAACACTATCTACCGCCATCTATATGTTTTCGGCGCGCCTTTGTGAAGTCGCACCCGACGCCGCCTCGCGCCTCGCCTAGGGTTGTCACACCCGACAAATTGATTTATCCGCAGTTTCGGAGGTTACAATATGTTTAGATTAGGCAAAGTCCTGGGATCTGTAAAGGTGTGTAGATGGATGGATTGCAAAAATCAACATAATTTAATTAAAATAGGTGGAAATCTGAGTGTAAATGTTTTTTGTTGTTAAAACCATCAAATCAAACTAGTGTTTTTGTCCGTTCTTTTTATTTTTTCTGCTAAACTTCTAGGTTATATGCATCCCTCGTACAGACATATTAATAGACTGACGATGTTGTCGCTCAAATTCGCTTATTGACAGTTAAGAGCCGAAGGTAAAACCTTTCATTGGAATAATTGATTTGAGTCTGGAGCTGTCAGGGCGGAGCGGGAGAGACTGTCAGACTTGTACTGACTAAAATCCACGGTGATCCTTCAATAGCCCTTTACGTTCCAGGATCACGGTTATCTGATGATACAGTCCCGCGGCCCCGGCAGGCTTTGGCCCTCTAAGGGGTGCCCCACCAGGTTGCTGACAGCTTTTTGAGGCGCGCATGAAACACGACGTGGACCTGAGCATGGTCCATGATTACTAAATTGAGTTTAAAAACACAAAATGGGGCGTCAGTACCAACTATCATCATCATCATCAGCCTATTAATGTTCCCACTGCTGGGACGCAGGTCTCCTCTCTGTGAGAGGGAGTGGGCCATAATCCATCACGCGGGCTCAGTGCGGTTTGGTGGATGTCACATTTCTTCGAATTTTTGGTTCTAGGACATGCCGGTTTCCTCACGATGTTTTCCTTCACCGTTTTGAGAACTGTGGTGATGAAATAAATTACAAAAGTAATGCGCCTGGCGGGGTTTGAAACCCACGATCTACAACTCGTAAGTCGGAACCGATACCACTGGGCCACCACAGCTCCCAACTATAGCCACGTCAAAAAGTACCGAGCATCAAAATACAAACCCCTATACAAAACGAAGCTACAAAAGTATAGTTAGTTCGTATCTACAGAGCGTGGGCCAGCCCTGTGTATAATTTACGAGGCGGGCCGCGGCGGGCCGTCGTCGACTCTCGCAACGGATTTATGGAGTAATTTTTACAATGGCCCGGGTCGGCCGGATTATACAGTAGGTACCTACCTACTCTGTTCTAGACCAGAGTTTCAGCTTTGTGCAGTGGTGTCCAAAATCGTCTTGGAGATTGTGTGGGTTAAGTTAGCGGGATTAGAGGCTGATATACACGTCCGACTCCGTAAGTAAGCAAGTAAGTACCGACGGCAAGTAACTAAGTGAGTAAGTTGCTAGATAATAATAATAATAATATTCCACAACTATCACACAGCGCCATCTAGTCCCAAGCTAAGCAGAGCTTGTGTTATGGGTACTAGACAACTGATAAACATACTTATATATTTCTAAATACATTCATATTATAGATAAACTACACCCAGACACAGAACAAATGATCGTCCTCATCACACAAACATTTGTCCTGGGTGGGAATCGAACCCACAACCTCCGGCATAGCAGTCAGGGTCACTAACCACTAGACCAACAGGCCAGACAATTGATAATTGATAAGTACGCAAGTTGAACTTGCTTGCGCGGGCATGCGGGCGGCGAGTAATGGGCAACTCGCTGCCCGAGCCCGACCATGGACATGCCCGGGTCGACGGCGCGTTTTGTTCCACGCGCGCCTCTAAGAGCGTTAGCAATATGACGGGGCCGGGGGGCCCCGTCATATTGCTTTAACGCTCTTAGACGCGACCCTGGCAGGCTTTGGCCCTCTAGAGGGGTCTAGAGGACCAAAAGGAATACTATGACCCTGGAACGTTAAGGGCTAATGAAGGACACCGTGGATTTTAGTCAGTACAAGTCTGACAGTCCCTCCCGCCCTGCCCTGGGTGGGAGGACCCATTTGATGATTTTAACACGCTAAAAAAAAAATTGTATTGAATATTGGGTCAATAAGATTAATTTTGTGTCAAAATCTCTAAAGCCAGTTTTGGCAAGTTTTCTATACTCATGGACCAAAGTACCAGAACCCTAAATTCATGATCATTGTCCACAGAAATAATAAAATATGTATATCTATGTCATTGTCAGTCACCTATTGCTGGTTAATCAATTTGCACACGGAAACTCTAGGAAAATTAGAAAAATAAAATGCTATAGTTTGTGCTTAACGGGGAACTAGCTGATGAAAGCGACTTCAAGTGCTATGACAACTCGTAAATAATCCCACAGTAAGATAAAATTGGGATAAAAACTACGTGATAATCCAGGTTATAAACTATCTGTGTACCAAATTTCGTCCAAATCCGTTCAGTGGTTTTTGCATGAAAGAGTAACAAACAAACATCCATCCATCCAAACGAACTTTCACGTTTATAAAATTAGTAGGATAGGATAGTGAAGAATGTGGGAGTTTAGTCTTTACCTTGTCGATCCGAGAGTGGTCCATGATCACACGGCGAGTCACCGATTACTCGCCGTCCGCATGACCGCACTTACCCCTTGAATAAAAACCGGTTGCATGTATGCACAGCGCACTTAGTGTGTTCATGTCGTAGGGTCAAGATTACAATAGCTCGACTCGTGCTGACCCTATGTTAGCCACGTGCGGTGATGAAACCCGGCCCTTATTAATGGGTATTCTGTGGTGTAGTATTGATATTAGTTTTAAGGGGAATCGATGGATTTAGAAAAGAATGGATAGATACTGCAAGGGTAAGATGTGAATATCCAAGAATGGTTAATATTGACGGAATGTGTTTTAGGTGACCACGATTAGTAAGAAACTGTGATGACGCCATTTTGTGACGTCATGCAAGCTCTGCCTAACATTTGCACGCTCTTAAAATAAACAATAATTAATCGTATTGAAAAAAACGCTAACAAACCAAGATAGTTACGATACTATTATTTTCAAGTGATAGTAGACAGATGGAGGTCGTTAACGTTTTCGTTCTTATCATCGCATATAGTAAGTACCTGTAGTAAACTGTTACCTAATGTTTTTTTATTTTTATCCTGACGTAATAGGGCTTAAACCTAACTAAAAATAAGAGTCTCAAACTCCATGAAGCGAATACGATATTTTTTGCAGTTTACTTAAAATATGAAAAAAGCTGAAGTATACGTTAGAATGTTAGATAATTCATTAGAACGTGCTTGAAATGAACAAAGGTAGCTATGAAATGGACAATTTGGACATCGCATAATATCTCATAGGGACAGGACGTAGGCCTAGGCGTAGCAAATGAGCGCTACAGTGCTGCGTAGCATAGCGTAGCAGCAATTATTCGTAGCCAAACGCGTAGCATTATGAGACTAGAGCGGAGCGCTCTATGACCTAACGTTCCATATTTGAATTCGGACACTATGAGAATCGAATTCAATATTAGAGATGGCTAGATGAGAGACAGCAACAGAGAGAGGAGCTTGTGGCTAAATAATTACAGCCGCACAGGCCAGTCTTCCAGGTAAAGCCGCGCTTGCCTAGGTTGGTCTGTAGATGGGTGACCATCTGTCATAGCGAGTATCCTCCGTGCCTCGGAAAGCACGTATACCCGTTTGTCCCGGCTGTCATTTGTAGATCTTTGACAGTCGTTACTGTTAGTCAGAAGCTCTAAAGTCTGACAGTTTACCATAGGGTATCATTACCCAGTTATTGTGTTGTGGAGGTCCGGTAGGCAGTCGCTCCATGTAAAATACTGATATTCAGCTGCATCCGGTTTGACTGGAAGCCGACCTCAATATAGTTGGGAATAGGCTGGGCAGATGATGATGATGGTGAGAGACGGCAATTAATAGAGAAGTATGAAAGAAGAACTCATGTTGTTTTTAATACTAGTACTTCACATAATACTAAGGGCAGACTATTGGCAGTTAAAAAACATCAGAACGAATAAATAAGTATTTGTTAATTCTGGCAAAAATCGGATGCATTTAACGCTTGTCAAGTACGCTTTTGCCTAACCCATAATACATCACAGGCGTGATGTTACTGAACCCAATGTACATAATAACTCCAAACATATTTTACATCAGCTTAAAAGTTGTACACATACTGCCATGCACACTACACCAATTAAGAAGTAAGTGCTGCATCAGAGCCATACGTTGCTCTCTAACTTCAAACTATGATCACCTCAAAACTAGAGTTGGTCAGTTTTGTACAAGTTTCTAGAAAACTAGTTTCCACTGACGTAATTTTCAGTCATACTGTTTCGCTTATTTTGCTCGGCAGTGTGTTTTCTCATAATATTCTCTTGAGGAGAAAATAGTGTACCTACATACGAAGTACTAGGGGTACAGAATGAGTAAAGAGGTAGTAGTTGCTAACTACCTATTTCCCCTTTGAGTCGTGGTCAGACGGCATTTTTTGTTCTGTCTGCATTTGAATTTGGAAAGAGCAACTATAACAGAAGTTTCGTTGTTGTTATGTTGGTAGAAATGACATAATTATGATGTTATGTTGGTGTTTTTTTTAACGTCTAAGATAGTGCAGTTACTTGCGTAGGAAAATACCTAAGAAGCCTGTTTCAAAAAACTATTTTGCCGTGCCATTGGGTTGACATTTGACAATGAGTTTCGTTATTAAAAAGATATTGAGTCGGTCTGTAGGTTTGTCAGTTCTGCGGGTCTGTAGCTAAAACTTTACGTCAACTTAAGTTTTATTTCTTTTTTGCAGTCATTTAATTGAGAGCTTCATGGATAAAGGTGTCAGTACACACCTGACACCATTCACAACAATCACAACCATTGTGTATACGTCCCCAAACATAAATCCGTTAGCAGGCAGGCCATCGACTCGTGCTTATCTCTGTTTTTTTTTATACAGCAAAGGTAAAAGCGATTCGCAGCATGTGCCTGAGCCAACCCCCGGCCGCGTCGCGTCGACGTGATGATGCGGAATAATTTAATTGCTGCACACCACTACGGACGGCGACTCCGTCCGCGATCGCTTGACGTGTGTTTATTTTTATTTTTTCCACGACGTGTTACGTGACTGTGCTATGAGGGTTTTTTGAAAATGGAAATATCGTGAATAAAATCAACGGATATTATTTAAAAATATGTTTTTAATTCGATTTTTGAATGTGACGTGGGCAAAACGCAAGCGAGGATCATAATATATGTCACGTTCAGCAGTATCTGCCATGGAGACTGCAAAACCCATAAAATTAATATTTATCACATTTTTATTGTTCCGTAATATTATGCTTTGAAAACTTATAGCTACACAAATCAAGCGAAAACCGCACACAGGAGACATAGGCTTAATCTTATTAGCAAAAGGATTAGGAAAGCCATAAATTATAGGAATTTAAAAGGTCCCAATTTCAGCTTAACTAATAAGCGTTTAATTCCGGCCAGGTAAAAACGAGGTTGGCACCGGGTTGGTGGGTTGGTCCAGCATTCATTTTAATCAAGTATGTCAAGCCCGATTGCCTGATGAATTATACCACCGCAGCTTTGTTTTATTAATGCTGGCAATGTGGCGCGGCCATTTTTATATTTTTAGGCTGGAAACTTTTTGGTATACTTATTTGGAACAACATTTGAATTTTGAATTCTTTTTGTCGACAGTTTCTTTTCTATGTGGCCAGTAATGCGGTGTTTTTTTTTCTAAAGTGCCTGCCAACTACCAACATCACGCCTGTAATTCTCGAAGGATTAGGTAGAGATGTCTTAATGGTCAGTATGTACAAACCGAGACGTGTAAGTGTGTTTCGTTTCAACAGTCGCGCTAACGACCAGACCATTTTTTTTATTAGGTACTTCTATAGGCCTGTTCTTTGCTTGATCATTAGTTAAACCAACAAATTGTTAAAATTCTATACTGCTTAAAAATATAGGATTTTTTAACTAACATTTGCGCATTTACTGTTTAAACAACTGGCCCTAAGAAGCCCTAAGTCTAGCAAAAACTGTCCACTGGCAAGGCTATTACGGTTTTTTCAGAAAATAAAGAATTTAAGTAAGTAGTACTACCTACTTAAAGCACAGAATATATATAATTATGCTTACAGTACTTACCTACATACTGTTGAGACAACAAATGTTTATAATTTTCAGAACTCGGTGAACATTGATATTTAACGAAATGAAAACTTAAATAATGTAACATTTTCCTTTAATTGTGAACGTAGCTTGATATACTACCCATGTATTGCTGATTTCTCGTTAGTCGTAATTCATTTATTTACATCCATTGTTTATATGCTTCTGGCACCTACTGTGTTGGAGCCAGGAGCAGTACGAAGGAATTAATGCATGCCTGATATCTGAAAAAACCCGATTCATATTTTTCTGGCCTGTACTGATTTATATTTACAGGTGATTTCGTTCCAATATAAAGAAAAACTGCGTTAATTTTCCCAGTTTATAAGAAGGTTTTTTGTAAACAATTCCTAGAATAATTTATTTGGTCTCTCCAGTTTTCTAGTGGTTAAAAAAAAGAAACAAAATGATTAATATATCGACTTAGAGATGACTGACACTAAAAAGATGTCATCGCAATCGCAACAATTGATCGATACATTCGATAAGAATGACCAAGGTGACATAACTTGACAGGAGGTTCACGCGATCAAGTCGTACAAGCAGAAACGAATCGATCGCCGTTATCGCTCACATATCGGCGGTGTCTATGTGTGGTCGGGCCACTCGCGACCGCACCATTGTTCTCCACGTTTTTGCTAAAACGTACGCCCGAAGCGCCTGGCGAATATAAATTGAATGCCAACGTTTGTTTAAAATTTCACACCGCGTCCGTATTGTCATGTGTGGATATCGGTGAAATGTCCCACATGTCCGCAACGCACTGGTTTTGCATAGGTCTGCCTTTCCTATTGAATCTGCATACACGGAAAATAGCTTTGCATGGATAGCGTACCTCCGCTCTGTACAATACAAATAGTAACTATCTCGAATACAAAGACATTAAACTATTGAGTTTATTATCCAGCTTGAGGAAAAGAGTCTGTCTAGACGGCGATTTCTAAAACATAGTTTTAGTTGAATTTACCTAAATAACTTTTAGTTTTAACTCTGTCCCACATTATTCTAATTCGTTTAAGTTGGACTTAGTTTAAACTCGTAATAACAAGATATCCGAACGAAATATTAATAATACGAGGATCTCTGGGCCGCAGTGAGTTCAGGTGAGACCAGGCTCGCGGGATAGCTGACTCTTTAATAAACATGAGGCAGCAAGGCTGGGCCGCTAATAATAAATGAGCGCGGCCCGCCCGGCACGTCTGAACACCCGGCGCGCACGGGAAACTAGGAGTTGCGTATAACTGTGCTGCTATAAAACTACGGTACGTCTTATAACTAATGGTACTCGTTATGATTTTATGAAACCTTGGTATTTTGAGTAAGGTCAGTTGTTTCATTCAGGTGGTTTGGAAGAACTTTTGGGAAGTGTAACAATATCTGATTGAATACGGTACAATAATATTTGAGGGCAAGATGTCAACTGGAGAGAAGCCGACTAGAACTCCATCGACAAGAACGAAGGCTTGGCCGCCTAGTCAGTCACTTGTTGACTAGTCTATCAGTTGGTCAAAACAAAATCATTGTCGTCGCCTTTCCATGGCAACCTCTTGTCGCAAACGTTGCCAAAGGAGACAAATTCTCCTTTGGCAGGCACCACTTTTTCGCAATAACGTGGACAGACTCAGACCAAAGCTGCACACCTGGAAAATAAATAGGTACCGCATAATGCCTACAGACAACTGCAACACTCCAAGGATTTCAATAGTCGACTTTGTAACTTAGTAGGTAGGCTTAGCAGGCTTCATGATGTGTTTAGATTCCTTCAACGGTAACGCTTCGTTGTACTTGGTGGTAAAATACCAAATCGTCAGGGGATCTAAAAAGGCGTCTTTTGCAAATTCAAAATATGAATTGCGATAAAGTTCGTTCCTTCAATTACCCTTCACGTTCTAGAGTCAATTCATGGTACGACAATCCCGCAAGTCCGTTAACATTGGCGATAGCAGGCCCACGCGCGTGTCCTAAAGACAGACGCCCGCCCGCGCGGATCGTACTTTACACTTTTGTATGAGCCTAGTGCCTAGGTGCCTGCGCAGCAGTCGCGGGCGCACGGAGGTCGCTCAATTTTCATTTTAATTCAGATGGGTTTGGTCTTGACTATCTTCCAGGTTAAAGGTTGACTGAGATAAAGCCTACGATAGAGCGAGCTTACTCAGAAGAAGCCTGTTCACTCTAACTTTGAAGAGATTTGGGTTGTATTGTTCGGAAATACGACGACGACGCAGGAAGTGAGTTCCACTCTGCTGTGCGAATTACGAAGGAAGATTGAAAGCGCTTAGTCTTATCAAATGAGGGCTGGTTCGTTGAGGCGCAGGATACAAACTCTTTTAAACCTTGGGGAAGGCCTTTGCCCATTAGGTCATCATCATCTGCCTAGCCTTTTCCCAACTATATTGGGGTCGGCTTCCAGTCAAACCAGATGCAGCTGAATATCAGTATTTTACATGGAGCGACTGTCTATCCAACCTCCACAACCCAGTAAATGGGTAATACGATACCCCATGGTAAGACTGGTTGCCAGACTTTAGAGCTTCTGACGAACAGTATGGACTGTCGAAGATCTACAAATGACAGCTGGGAACAACGGCTTTATTTGCTTTCCGAGGCACGGAGGAAACTCGCTATGACAGATGGTCATTAATTCACAGACCAACCTCGGCAAGCGCGGCTTCCCAAGATCGGCCTCATCATCTCGGCCATAGGACGTCCATTGCTGAACATAGGCCTCCCCTTTAGATCTCCACATATACCGGTTGGAAGCGACCTGCATCCAGCTTCTTCCGGCGACCTTTATAAGATCGGCCTGTGCGGCTTTAATTATTTAGCGACGAGCTCCTCAAGTCCGTCAGGTCAGTGAGCAAGATAAAAATAAGAATATGGGTTTGATATAAAGGATGTAAAAATTCTTCATTTTAATTACAAGTCCGCATGAAAATCAAAAATCTATTAACGTCGTCGCATTGTGCTAGCGTTACGAGTACATTTGTGATAAGCAATTGATTGGCTTCTTGATTAGGAATGTCCGTGTTAAATTATAGACTGACATAAGCTGTACTGACAAGCGGCAGTTAAAGAATAGACTTGAGCATTCATTTGTAACAGAACATCGAGCAGTCCACGTTTTAATTTTTCTCGAACTCAACAACGAACAGAGCCAAAATTATCGCTTCGAATATTTTCAGGTTCTTTCTGGCGTACGGTCTACAACACCGCGACTGACCAGCAGTCTTCTCAGACTCCAACGAACAGACTTACGAGTTGTGGTGGGTATGCTCACCGGTTGTGCAGACTGCAGGGGCTAAAAATTGATACAATGTTAATAATCATTCTATATGGCAATTGGCAAGTAACATCATCAATTGCTAAAGTCGCATCCATATTGTCCTACTTTAGCCTTTAGCTGCGATTGTGATGCAGTACCTTAGACCCCGTCCCATCCCGGTCTGAGGTATTGCGTTATTGCGTATTGGTTGTTGCTATCAACGGGGCACAGATCCAGACTCCGTAGTCTGGTTCTGTGCCCCGTTGATAGCAATTTGCTCACCCGCAATTACATAGCAGGACCTAAATATAACTGGCGAAATCTGAAGGCACCTCTGCTTAACCCTTCGGGGATTACAGGCTTGATGTTATGTTATACAATTTCGAAGGCAAACTTTTTCTGCCTAAAACAGTTCCATCTGGATTGATTGGCACAGCATAAAAGTACAGGAGGTTACAAAAAAAACAGTACGTACTTACTACTCCTAATGAAGCTAATTGCAGTAAGAACCATTATTTTAATCTATTCTGATTAGACGACCTATCTGTATTGGATAACCCATCCTCATAGCGGCTGTGGAAGTGTAGACCTACCTACCTTGAAGGCGTGACCGTCACGTCACGTTATCAAACAAAACCCGCATGATAATAATCTTGCCGTGCGCTCCAATGAGTCGTGCATTACATTATAATATCACCTCTTACAAATTCATGCTACCCTAGTACAGAGGTGGCACAGATCACCTGTTCTTTGATCTTGCTCGTTCTACTTTTCCTCAAGTTCAAACCGTTCGATGATCCCCATCTTCTTGTCTTATCAATCTTATCATACATCAATGATGATAGGCCATTGACTTCTAATGTTGGTAAATAGAAGAGCATCTTGATTAAAATGCGAAAAGATTTTCAAGTTCATTGCATTGCAATACATAGAAAGCAAACAAACATGATGAACATTGAACATCGCTTTGCCGCGATTGTCAATGAGGATCTCTAATAACTTATGTTTTCTTGGTAAATAAAACACGGAAATCACCTGTTCTTGTTTATGATGAATCAAACAGTCAATGTAATTTTTGCACGACCGAAATGGAAAATAATGTCGACGTTTTTATTCAAATTTTGATCATTACTGTCCGTAAAATAGTGTTTACACGAAGTCTGTCTCTCAGTAGTGTTATAAACCCTAGTTTAAACTCAAGTTTACTTCTTGTTTTGCCTTGGTTATCTTTTAAACCAAGTTTATATAAGGTGCTTTATTATTATCTGCCACGGCTGCAATGGGAGATAGTATTGCGTTTATAGATTACAATAGTAAAGTTAATTAATTGATTATTTGTCATATTTTTTTTCATACAAAAAAAAATACGTATAAATTTGACTTGATTTATTAGTATAAAGCCGTCCAGCGTTGCCGCTCCGCACCAAATTCGCAAAACGGCGCCTTTCATACACTGTTGCCATACTTATCAAACGATGCCGCTACACGCCGGCGACTCGTCGGTCGTCAAAGCGATGCCCCGCGCGCCCCCACCCTCACCCCGTTCGTCGCACGCGCCAGCCGACCGCCCGCGCCCGCTCGCCAGTCGCTTCCCGCCGCCCGCGCCTGCCCGCTCGGAAGTTAGTTTTAGCGGTTCCGGTTTGCGGCTTCCTTTAAAAATGCCTCCCAGACGTCTGTATTCCAATCAAGAATATCTTGAAATGGTGTTGTGCTACCGCGAGTGTAACTCCGTAACTGCGCATGCAGTGAACTTGTACCAGCTGAGGTTTGGTGTGCGAGTGAGCCATCACACAATTTTGGATGCCGTGTACAGGTTCAGAGAACACGGCCGCTTTGACCCGCCTCCCGTTGACGCAGGCAGGCCTCCCTATTCTGCCCATCTTGAAGAGGAAGTGCTGGACTTCTTTCGGCGTCATCCTCTTGCGAGCACCAGGGATGCAGCTCGTGTCTTCGATGTGAGCGACAATTACGTGTAGACTTGTGCAACAGTTTTGTAGTTATGTAGGTGGGGAGTGTGTAAATAAGTGTAAATACTGTGCAATTATTGTAAATAAGATTATTAACTTTTAAACACGCAAAGTTACTGTAATTTATCGTTATCTAAGTAGGTACTTATTGTTTAAAAATAATTTAAAAAAAGTTGTGATTCTTTACACTAACTTGTCTGTCCAAAGCCTGTTTTAAGTGTGATGGGAAGTTTATCATCTTATTTACGTCAGTTTTTTGAATGCGGTAGCTGGTAAGTAATTTAAAACACTTGTTTTCCTGCGTATTAGTACGTTTAGAGACAAATCTAGTCAGCTGATTTCAGTTTTCATTCACAGAACAGATAGAAAGAGATAGCAGTTGTTTTCATTGACGAAGCGACACATCGCGCGTATTTTGTGAACCATGTTATGCAGAGTAGAGCCAATGTTAATTTAACTTGTTTACTGTCTCAAATTGAATTGACTGTTCCGGGGTACGAAATTTCTTCACTATTGTAATCTATAAACACAATACTACCCCCCATTAAAGCCCTGGCAGATATTAATAAAGCACCTTATAGACGTAATTAATATAGGTACACCTAAGTTGTGTGCGCGTGTTGGGCATGGTGAATTCATCACAATCAATATTAAGGCGCATAGTAGCCTCAAAAAAACAACTGGCACAGTAAACAGCCAAATTATATTTAAAAAAAAAATATTTTAAAATAAACAAGTTTAACACTCGAAATAGTTTAAATACTAGGACCTGGAATAATTAAAACCGCGGCAAGTACAATGATTTGATGTTGAAATTACTGAAGTATCTTAGTTACTTATGTTTCCTTGGTACATTAGAATCAGAAATCACCTGTTCTTGTTTATGAATCAAACAGCATAAGATACCTACCGCTCTGCCGCCGGAGAGTGGCAATCTTCGAAACTAAGTTGCGCCGCTAAATGATAAAGTTGAATTGATTCATTTTCAACGAACTATAGTCCGGTTACCACCACATTCAACAGACAACAACGATTTAACCCTTTATAGGGCAGAACTTTTTTTTTGTTGATTTTGAATTTTTTGTGTGGGGATTGATTTAGGGGAACATAAGGACTGGAATAAATGTGATTTTGACTAGTTGATTCATTCGGATTTGTCTGTAGGGGGTGGTTACATATGAAACCAAGACCATTTAGGGAAAAATTTTGGTGGTTTCATTTGAAACTATGACCGTTTAGGGAAAAATTTTTTAAATAAAAACGATATTATTTATTTGAAAAATCAATGTTTTTGTTAAGAAAGAACTTAAGTTATTAATTAAAGTGGCTTAGTGCGTACTAAGTGAGTACTTAAGATACAAAAATGAATACTTTGCGGAAAAAATAAATAAAAAAAAATTGCTGGAGGTGAGTCAATAGCGTCCCGATGAAATTCTTCTCCTGTTGCCGGTCTCCGCGATGTGACACTGACATCCAAAAGGTAGATCATCCTCAGGGTCTGAGTCCCCCCCCAATGTCTGAATTTTCAGCTTGGTCGTCATCTATGCCCTCGATCAAACTGACGTGCTGATCGTAGGGCATTTTTTCTAAATATAATGCTGGTATAGATATCTAAACCAAAAAGAAAATTCACTACTATAAGCCATTCAGTTAGGTTGTACTTATCGCACAAACCTCACTGGCCTTCATACCTGCACTTTGACACCTAATAACATCTTTGCCCAATAATAATTAAATGAAATAAATGTTTTATGGCATAAAGTGATTATTCTAATTTGCATAAAATAGCTGCAATAGCCCCAAATACGTAAAATAAACAAATGAGAATCTGAAATATGCACTTGTTCAAATTCACCCTAAAAATCGTTTTTTGCTACCTGTTGAGTTCAAAACATTATTGTACTTTATAGATACAAGTTGAGATTAAGATCTGTATATCAAATTAAAGGAAAATAACTAAATTATTCATTTACTTACTTTGAATCAAGTAAAAATCATATTATACCACTAAATTATTTAATAATTTACGAGACACCTTCACTTTTCCATGTCGTAAAACCTGATGTGACAGAAGGCACAAACGTAACCACCAATATGTTGCACCCTGCGATAGACATGTGACCAACTTCACTTTTGTGGTTTCATTCATTGCTTACGCCCGTTCAGGGACAACTCATTTATGCAATAAGGTCGACTACCAATGTAAGTGTAAGGGAAATATGAGCCTTATTGTCAACCTTGTCGGGTGGTTACAGACGCCATACAAATTTCGCTTCTGCCCTATAAAGGGTTAAAAAAAAAAACAGTGAAATAAAATAGAAAAGCATACATAGTAAGTGGTAAAATCCTGTGAAAAAGGTAAACGTTTACAGGTTGGCCACAGTACCTACAAATTAGGTACCTACATTGTTAACCCTTAAATAATGTCGTGTCGCTCACCTTAACCGGCGGGGTCGGGATATACAGAGGCGGGTCGTTTTGGGAGCCGCTGTAGACATCTTGACCCTCCACACTTCCAGTACACCTTTCGGCGTCGACCACGCTGTATCGGCACACGATGCCGTCGGCCGGCTTAGCGTCGTACCCAGGCGGCTTCCCCACATGGAAGCCCTTCGCTTTTACCCAAAAGCGGAATTTAGAACTGTCCGAACTATTACATTCTTCACCGCGTAACGTACGGAGAATCCGGCCGTACTTCTTCAAAGTAATCGTCTTAGTTTTAGCTAAATCCCCGTACGTCTGTATGACCCACGGCTGATATGTCGCGAATAAGTCTAATTTCGGATCCCCCGTCTGTACTTTCGCTCTCTTGTTGTTATTTTGCTCGTTTTTCTTATCGGCTTTCGAGCTGCCGGCTGTTGATTTACGCTTTGAAGGTTTCCGGGGAGTTTTCTCCGGAATAGCTTCTTGCGTTAACTTCTTACGAAGTCCTCGATCACTTATCATTGCTGCTGCCATGTTTAACAAGTTCTAATTACCACTACACTTTAAAGTTCATGCTTCTCATTGTAAATCACAGTTAATTTAATGTTTGAACTGATCACAAAGTCACAATACATCGTCTGTACTCGTTTCAGTTTTCCATTAGGACAGTACGCAACTTGAAGTGTTCAGAGAAACAGTTCAGGAATTGTTTTCGTGGAAAGTTGTCGAACTGAAAAGTTCCCGAGACTCGTGCGTATAACTTTGCGAACGCGAACTTTTGACTGCGAAGTTCGCATCGACCTATAAGGACTTTGTATAGAGGAAAACTTTTCCCGGCGGGCGGCGATCGGACCGCGGAAGGACGTCGCTCGCCCTTTTACTATTGCTGATTACAACGGGGTGTTCGTTTTCGTCGATTAGTCTTCAGGAGGACGACAAAGTGTTATTCTTGTATTAGATGCAAAGCTTAGTATTTTTTTATTTATCCCGAAAATGGGTTAAATAAATTAAATTCAAAAGTCCAAAATTTTCTATCGACTTTGTTAGTGAACAGTTCTAATTCGATGCAACAGGTGTCAACACAGAATAGCAAAGAAAAAAAATGGCGAACCGAAAAAAAGTATCGGCTGTGTGCCGTCGGGGATCGTCCCGTGCGTAGTTCGCGGCGTGCGAGGAGCCGAGCGACAAGGACCCACCAGGGCGGCCGCTCGCGGACAGCGCGCGCGGAGTACTGGCGCGGGCCGGGCGCCGGGAGCGGCACGTGCGCCCAGACGGGCCCGACGCTAATTGCCCGCAAAACAATCGGGCCGATCGTCGGCCGCGGGGCGCCCGCGATAATGCTCGCACTTGCCCGTCCTTCCAGATAACGCGCGCGGCTATTGTTCGATAGATAACTTCTACTCTTCAACGCGATAAAACGGCCCGTCGCGAGATGTGTCGCGGTCCGCTGTCTGTATAGGTACTTATGTATAGTGTGAATAGGATACGTGTTTATTCTTTAGCGCGATTCCATTTGACAGACCCCGACGACAGTAGGTACTTATTTATACTGTAGGTATTTCTATAGTAAATAGTACCTACCTTATTATGGAAGTGTTGTAGATCGGTGTAGGTATTTGCTTACTTGCTAAGCTATCGACCTCGACACCTAATTAATAGTTAGGTCACAGGTTAGGATAACATCTGGTGACTACAAAATTACAAAAACATATTTTGTAAAAACTGTAAGATGACAAAATATATCTTCAAAAGTACCTATTTTATTTATACAATTTATTTTTATTAAAATTCCTGAAAAATATTTTTATTAAAATATTTTAATCTACAACTCCAGTAAAAAGAAATTAAAAAATAATTCAAATTAATAAAATGCAAGATATTAACACATTTTAATAAAATATCAAAATACATAATTATGTCATTTTTCATCTGATTAAGTTTCGTTAATTCATAAAAGTTTTTATTATTATTGGTTTTAAAAATAAAATACGAAATGAAATGAGACATTATTATTGTTCAAGTTTTGTAGGTTTTTTTTTTTATAATTAAAACTTTAAAAATATCGTTTCGGAAAAGCGTCTGTATAGTGCGAGCATTGGTGTGGCATTGGCCGTCAATTCATCGCCATCTGCCATCGTGGTCGGCCTGCCCGTTGCCTCGCCTGCCTCACTCAAGTGATGCGCGCGCGCGCGCACCTCGCAAGCGCGCCTGAGCGCACGCGCATCGAGACCACCCCACCACCGTTCTCACACAATATTGTAAACATTTCATGAAAACACTTTACTTAAAATTAAAACCCCTTCTACACGGTCAGACCTGACCGCCTGACAGAGGTGAACTTGGTCGTGTCAACAGTACCCCACCGTCTGGAACGCTGTCGGCTGACGGTCGGGTCCCACCGCGGACGCAGCCTGTCGGGACGGCTGCGCTCCCGACTGACTCCGCCCATATTTGGTCGCACACCGGACCAAGGTCACCTCTGTCAGGCGGTCAGGTCTGACCGTGTAGAAGGGGTTTAAACCTTACCACCCTATTCACAAAGCCAAAAACATTTCGAGCCAAACATAAACTTTCTGATGTTTCAAAATAGTAGGGCCGTCTAGTATTATATCGTCGTTGAGTAGGGCTGACCAGCTGCGCGCGCATTTCGCCCCAATCTGATGCGCACGAGCCCGCACTCTTGCGCGAAATGTGCGCATGTTACTAGGCGTACAGAAAATAAGAAGAGATGCCGCGCTGTGAGACCACCGGCTGCGCGCGCGCTGGTCGCCACCGCGGCGCGCGTTGCTTGCTGAACAAGTTTGTAACCTTCCCCGTTCACGTACCTGCAAATGAAAATAATATTTAAATCAAGGCGATACGGTATACTTTTAAATGATAGGGTTGGGTTTGGGTACGAGTTTTTTTTCTTCATTGCCAAAACTTGGTACTTTGGTTGGTTGGGCTAAAGAAAATATTCTTCGGTTCTATGCTGCCCTGTGAACTTGATGAACACGTTAGCCATGATTTTTGATCATTATTTTTTTATTGATTTTGATCGATAGATCGTTCGATTGTTTAACATCATTTCATAAATTTTAAGGTTTACACAGCTCGCTTTAAAAAAATAAGCAAATAAAAATAATAATTCCAATTCATGAAAATAATAAATGTTATTTATGTGGACAGAAAAGTTAAACTAACAATAATTAACTCAGGTGCAATTTATCAAGAATCGAATTAAAATCATATTTGATCACCACCTCGATTGAGTAAGAAGAATCGATGTTGCTTCATTGAACGAATTTGTACTAGGCTCGCATAAGCCGTTGCGTCTCTTTTATTTAATAGATGTATCTGATAACTGTGTAATATAGCTATTACCCAGCAGATGGCGTTAGTTTAGATAGTAAGCAATGACTTGTAAACACAGAACATAAATACTCTAGCGAGATTGTAAATCTTGAAATAAAAGGGCTTTTTGTGCAGACTACACATTAATTCCTGAAACAAATTATTTATTGATAATTAAAATTGCAGTGCTTGCAGTTTATTAATTTATTTACAAACTGAAGTAGGTACTTCAGTTTGTATTGACTTAAAATTTAAGACATGGAGTTTTATTTGAGCAGAATTATTAATCCTGCATTAATTTCATCTTCCCCTTTTTGATGGTTGAAAAATGAGAGAAAAAAAAAATGATATTTATGATAAATGAAACGACAAGTTTGGGTACATGCACGCAAACAATCATGCGTTTTCTGCCGACCAATCTGTCTCTACATAAATAAACGTATAATCGGATCCAATCCCGCGCGCCTCACAATGGCATGGATTTAGCTGGTTTTGATTTGAACTCGTCGAATTAATACTAGGAAAACATAGCGTTACAGGGTGCTTAAACAAACTGATACCGATGATGAAAATAATGAAAGATGGACAGAATGATGGAGTTACGAGGTTTTGATTTTAACTTTGCTTATGATTACCAAGAGAACATTATTTTTAGGAGCTACTTTGTTGCATGTAATTTCCCGCCAGAGACTGCTCTGGGTTAGTTGATGGTCAGGTTCAGAGGGCGCTGCGCCGGAGTTTGTTGTCGTCATCGTAGTTTGAGTTTGACTCATAGACTGAGGACTGACTGCTGACTGACTCTGACTTCCACGGTTTTGATTTTACTTCATTGAATGAGTACTAAGACACCATGATTGTGTAGAAGGCAACTTACATTGAGCATTTTAATATTTTTAGGTACATAATGATGTATAAAAATGTATGTACTTGCACACTCTGTGGTACTTGTCATTAATTTTATCAAACGGTAAAAACCAAAGACAAATGGTAAAAACAGTAGAAGACGACTTACGTGGTTTTGACTTTCCGCCATTGAGTAACTACTAGGAATACATGAATTTGTAGCAGACTACATAGAACACTGTCATCGCAAGTCGCACGTGTACTCGTGTAGTATATCGTAGCCTATGTGCCTATGGGTTCCTAGTACAATTCTTCCTAAAGAAACTCGAAAACGCGTACGCGCGTTTCCATGAAATCCAAAGCTTTCTTGCAAAATGTACTTCCTCTCTATCTGCTGAATTCTGATCGTCAATTATGCTCTGTCCCTTTTCAACAGCTTAAATTAAACAGAGAGAGATATCTATTGAAATTAACCTGATGCATTGTTTCTCCCTCACTCGGTATCAGCTTATTTATCGGCACGCTGTATCGGTGACATATTGCGACTTCTTTCGTAGCCCGATTTACTAGGACAACATGCAAACGTGCAGTTGTGAAATTAAACCATTCCACCTCCTGAATGGACCTGCTGATTCATTGACATGAAATAATACTAGATTCACATAAACATGTTGAAGGAAGCAAATAAAAGCAATGCAGTTTCTGATATGAGTGAAAAACTGTGGAAATGCTTAAAACATAAATTGTCATTGCGGTTTTCAAAACGAGGAAAATGTTAGTACCTGCTACCCTGCTACTACTCAACGCAATGACTGCCTTTTTCACCTTTTTATTATTTCGTTAAAACATAAAATTATAGTCGAGACTGCTGAGAGCAAAGGAAAAAAAAAAGTTTGTTTTTCCTATAATACTATTCGATTGCAGCGCTCATGGTGGCGAATAGTAGAACTAAAAGGGGATTATCTCAGAGGACATTCAGTTTTGCCAACTGTTAAAAACGCGCTAATCTCAGGAACTTCTGGTTCGAATTGAATAATTCTTTTTGTGTTGGATAGTCTATTTATCGAGGAAGGCTATGGGCTATATAGCATCACGCTATGACCAATAGGAGCAGAGCAGCAATGAAAAATGTTGTCAAATCGATCAGGAAATTCTTCTTGAGAGCTTCCGTTGCGTGCGCAGCTGCGTAAACGGTTCATATTACGCAAAAATTATGTGTGACGAAATTGTTCCTCATGAAACGTTCTAAAATAAAGTCCTCGACAGCATATGTCTATCTTTTAAGGTTAACTCATCATAACCTTTTTTATGGAAATTAAATTGTTTTTTAACCGACTTCAAAAAAAAAAAGTAGGTTCTCAGTTCGACCTGTATGTATGTATGTATGTATGTATGTTTGTCCGCGATTTTCTCGCGTTTGGCTCAACGGATTTGATGATGATTTGATGATGATTTTGATGCAGTTTTCAGGAAAGTGTTCATTACATTCTGGAGAAGGTTTTAGTATATAACACTAATAGATATCCCGTGACGTTGCCCGCGTGGATCCGTTTTGCTTACTTGGATCGTAGATTTCCAGGGACGATTGAAAGAAAGAAAGAAAAGAAAGAAGAAAGAAAATTGCGTTTATTGGCACTTGTGCTAAAACTTAAAACTATAACAATACAAACTTAATAAAAATTAATGCCAAAGGGCCTCAGCTCAGCATAATGTCAGGCGGCAACACACAGTTTGCCACCTGACGCTGATTTTCAGCTGCAGCCCAAGAGTGCCATACGCTCGAAAACAAATACGTATTGTAATAATACGTTTTACAGCTACGAAATTTGTACATTTTTTGGACAGAAAAACCCACATGAAAAATAGCTGAGACAACAGTAGAATATACAATAACAGATAATAACAATATATAATAACAGACAATACTAACCACATTGTACTTACAAAAATATATTCAGTGCACAGTGTACTTACAAATTAACTGCCTGAGATAAACTAGGTGAGTGGCTATCGGATCATACCTCAAAAAATGAACTCAATATTAATAATAATACATTAATAAATTCATACAAAAATAAAAAATAAGTAGGTAAACATACATTACAGGTTTCTCAAATAGCTGACATGTCGGCTCGAATGTTTTCAAATTCTTTTTGGTGAGTTAGTAAAAATTGCTTCAATTTTAACTTAAATGTCGGGGAACTTTTACTATCTTTAATAGGAGGAGGGATATTGTTCCAACACTTACTCGCTGCGTACCGAAAACTGCCTCTAAAAGCCGCCGACTTATGCTGTGGGATGGAAAGCTGTTGCGAACATTTCCTGCCCTGACCAATTCTATGTCTACTAGTCCATGAAAGCTTATCGTACAAGTAAGCAGGAGTCTGGGTTCTGATAACTCCAAAGAGTAAGCTCGCCAGGTGTAGTTTACGTCTAGCTTTCATTTTTAAAATACTGTGCTCGTTGAAAAAGGGTGTGACATGTCCTCTAAAAGGAACTTTAAAACAAAAACGCGCACAGGCATTTTGAAGTCTTTGGATCAGCTTCTCAGTTTTAGAAAGTAGTCGTTGACCGTACACTGTATCCGCATAGTTTAATTTAGATAAAACTAAAGACTCCACAAGCAGCACTCGCAATTCTTCACTGAGATATGGACGGGCTTTATATAAAATCTTAAGCCTATAAAAACAATTACGGATACACTGAGTCACGTGTTTGTGGAAACGAAGATCCGCGTCCATCACAAGACCTAAATTACGTGCTTCATAGACTCGTTCGATAGGCTGACCCATAACAGTTACACAGGAGGCGCAGGGTTTGATTTTACTAAGCTGGTTTGCAGTACCAAAAAGCATATATTTGGTTTTAGTCGCATTCAATGCAAGCGTGTTGTCATTGGACCACTGTACTATGCCCTCAAGATCCGCATTTAAATCATGTAATGCTTGTTCGTAGTCTTCTGGCTTAAACGATATGTAAATCTGAGTATCATCTGCGTAAATATGATATTTACATTTATTTATGATTTTAGTTAAGTCTGCACAATATAAAATAAAAAGTACTGGGCCAAGTATCGAGCCCTGCGGTACTCCTCTTTCCACTGAGTAACGCCAAGAAACAACCCTTGACCCATCTGCGCGTTGTATTTCAACAAATTGCGTGCGATCGCTAAGGTAGCTTTCAAACCATTTTATTGTGTCTTCTCCAAACCCATAGAAAAACATTTTGGATAACAATAAATCAACGTTAATACAATCAAAGGCACGTGAGAAATCTAGTAAAACCAACAGCGCACACATTCCCTTATCTTGAGCTGACAATATGTTATCAGTCACGTCCAACAAAGCCGTAGCTGTACTACGACCTTTCCTAAAACCTGACTGAACGTCAGGAAGGATTTTATTGTCCTCCAAATACTTGACCAATTGTGCACATACTACTTTTTCCAACACTTTCGAAAGAACTGGTAGAATACTTATAGGTCTAAGATCATTTATCTCCAATGCATTAGGAGTTTTCGGCAATGGGTGCACTTTAGCAACTTTCCATGGCTCAGGAAAGGATGAGGTTGCGATGGATGTGTTTATTAATGCGGTTATGACGTCTAAAGTCGCGGGTAGTGATTGTAAAATCATATTGATAGAAATGCCATCATAACCTTCAGCATTGGTTTTAATAGTACTCAGTGCGTTAGCGACTTCCCTGTGTGTTATGGGCGACAAGTTAAAAGTAGAACCGTTGTTTCGATTGCATTTAAAAAAGTCAAGCATTGAGTCACTAACCGTATCCGCTCCCGGCACACTGAGAAAATGATTGCAAATTTTGTCGGGGTCGTCAAAGTGCATTGGTAAATCTGTACGTTTAGATGGCAGCAGGTTCGACTTTAAATTTTTCCATAGAGTTTTGGAATCATTAATTTTGCTGTTGATTTTATGTCTGTAGTATGCAGACTTTTCGTAAAATAAACACCTAGAAACGAGTGATTTCAATTCTTTATAATAATTCTTCTTGGAAGATGTTTTTTCTTTTAAAAAGTCAGCATGTGCTTTGTTTCTTAAACGCATCATGAATTTAACATTGTCAGTAATCCAGGGACAAGAACGCTTTCTAACATAACCAGTCTTTAGAGGTGCATGGGCATCCAATATTGTAAGTAAGTTAGTATTAAATTGATTGACCATATCATTTACGTCTTGCAGCTGGGCAATCGCTTTCCAGTTTAGCAATTCGAGATCCCGATCAAAAATTTCTTTATTTATATCTTTAATTGGTCTATAGGTTATGGCCCGCAGGGGGATTTACGGGCGTTTAAAATTAAATTCAGCAGAAACCAATGCATGCGCACCTAGATCCGGTATTATGTCAACTGATATAGATCGTGGTTTAACATTTGTACAAATGATATCTATTAGAGAGCTGCCGTGTACAGTAAAATGTGTGGGTGATTGCACTGATTGCTTAAGGCCTAGGCAGTTTAAAAATGAGACTAACTTGTCCGTCTTTGAGTCTGAGTTATTTAGCACGTTGATATTAAAATCACCCATCAGTATTGTGTACTCACATTGTGTTAGGGAATTGACTGAGCCAGATACAGCATCTAGGAAAAAATCAACATCCTGCCAGGGCGGACGATAGGCAGTTCCTATTGCGAGCTTGATTCCGCGGACACTAATTGTGATCCACATCTGCTCGACAGTGGCGTGGGATGCACTAGTAGGTGTTGAGTGGCTTCGAACGTTAATACCGTGCTTGAAATAAAAACCAACACCGCCACCCCGACCCCTCTTAACAGACAGTGAGCGCGGTATATGCCGCAGCCTATAACCTGGTACTGTGGGCGCACGCCCCTCCTCACCTGTTCTCAACCACGTCTCATTTACAGCCATCACATCTACGTCCAGATCCAGTAAAGCTGCTATAAATTCATCATGTTTTGTGCCCAAAGATCCCGCGTTCCAAAAACCAACCTTAAGGTGTTTATTAGACAACATTTGTAAAATGATTTACTAACGAGAAATAAATCGTCGCAGAAAAAAATACTAAGTAGAATAACTCAAGGATTGATTCAAGGGGATTCCTAAGTGCCTTCGGAAATTGTTGGAAAAGATAAAGCGCATGTAAAACATTGATAATACAATAAATAAATAACATGTAGAGTAAATTGGTTATTTCAATCGATAAAAAAACAATATACATATATTGCATAGCACCGTGGGCAGCATAATTATTAAAAACTAATACACATCTTAAAAATCTAGCAACGTTAGTAGAATGACACAAAACACATAATAAAAATGAAAATAGGTTAATTAGAAAATCCTTACGTGGTAATATATAAAATCTCAACACATCAGAAAAAACGTCGACATCAAACATTATGAACGTAATCATAGACAAACCTATTGTGTAACAAAAAAACGCGAAATGTCTTTTTCCTTTCTAATTTGTACGGCTGACTGACCCTCTTCCTTACGCGCAAGTATGCGGCCATCTTTAGTCCAGGCGTATTTCCACTCTAGGCGACCAGCAGCTAGACGTGTTTCGCGGAATAAAAGCCTGTTAATTTTTGTTAGGCGCTCGTTGAGGTAGATGCGGTGTGGCGCTCCTGGTACTTCAACGTCAGCGGTAGTGAGGTTGCGGCGGACGCGCGCTGCGCTCAGCAAACTGTCTCGCACCGCCCGCTTTGCTAGTCGGACAACGATGATTCGTGGGCGAGGCGCTTCACCTTCGGTGTGGTCACGAAGAACGTTGCCAACCCGCTTAGCAAACACAATATCGTGGTCCTCGAGCTTAACCGCTAGTTTAAGCGCTAGGGTGTTCATCAGCTGTGCTGGATTTTCTCCGCTAGTCTCAGTAACGCCCGATAACTGAACATCATTCAGTAGCGACTCTTGCTCCCGCTCGTTTAGCTGCTGCTGAAGTTCCCCAATCGTTTCCTCCAATTTAATTATACGTGGGGAATCCGAGTTGTCGGGTTTCTCCTCGAGTTCTTTGACACGAAACTCTAGGGTGTCTATGCGGTTACAACACTGATCAATCTTAACGGTCATACCCGAAAACTCATCTCGAAACTGGCGTAATTCTTCGCGCATCGCAGTCACCTCGCTTCGCAAACAGCGGATTTCCATCGCGAGGCTAATTTCGACTTTTAACTGAGTTTCGGGCGTGTTTTCGTTTGTTCTACTTTCAGTGATGTGCACCGCTGCATGACTGGTGGACGAACTCTGCTCATCGATTCCCTTAACAGGAGTCTGGGAGTTATCCGTTCGGGGCACCTTCGCCTTACATCCAGGGCACATCCACTTTGCAGAGGCTGGTGCCGTGGGGGCAAGGTTAACGCAGACTCGATGATAAAACGCCGGACATTTCGAGCATTTCATGCCCTCATTCACTGCCAAAAATTTACCGCAGGCTCCGCACTTCAGCATTATCAAATTTCGGATTAACCAAACAAAAACAACAAAATTTTTGGAATCACAAAAAGAGTTCTTGCGCTTGGCTCAGATTCGAACCCACGAGTAATAGGTTAGTGAGTAATGAGACAGGGTCTTAGCTACACTCGCTATTTCGACACTTATGTATGTAGTTAAATTAGTGGTCCGCGTAGCACAGGGATGGCAGTTTTTTGAAACAAGTAGGGTGAGTTAAATAAAATTCTATTTCAAAGACACAAAACACCGTACACTGTTCACTGTATTGATATTTAGAAATTATTGTTTTTTGATATTTACACTATGTTTACTGTTTATTTTATTATATATTGTTTGTGAAATTAAAGTTATTGTCACAATCACCGTTTTTATGTATTGATCAAGTCCAAATATTACTGATTATTACTATAAAATATTTTTTATTACGGAGCAAAAAGAAATACGTATTCGCTGTTTCGAGCGTACGACGCGACCTCCTTTTTTGATTGCATGTTTGTCCGCAATTATCTCGCGTTTGACGGAACCGATTTTAATGCAGTTTTCAGGAAAGTGTTCATTACATTCTGGAGAAGGTTTTAGTATATAACACTAATAGATATCCCGTAACGTTACCCACGTGGATCCGTTTTTGCATACTTGGATTATAGATTTTCAGAGACGATTACATGTTTGTCTGCAATTATCTCGCATTTGGCTGAACCGATTTTGATGCGGTTTTCAGAAAAGTGTTCGTTACATTCTGGAAAAAGTTTTAGTATATAACAATAATGGATACCTCGTGAAGTTGCCCGCATAGATCCGTTTTTGTTGCTTACTAGGATTGTAGATTTTCAAAGACGCCGATTATATGAAGATTTTTGTTAAATATCTGAAAAAAAAAGGGAAAAATAAAAAACTTTTTTTAAAAAAGGGAACCGACTTCAAAACCAAACACAAAAAAACTGTAAAATAACTTTTCTTTCGGAAGTCGGTGGCCATAGTAAATGAAATAAAAAAAAAGGCACCGACTTCCGAAAGAAAAGTTATTTTACAGTTTTTTTGTGTTTGGTTTTGAAGTCGGTACCCTTTTTTTAAAAAAGTTTTAAAATAATACATTTCTTGCGAGTTTGCGACAGTGTTTTAATGAACATAATATTAATCCATATCCAAATAAATGTGTTAATCATCACAAGCATTTAATTTTGAACAAACTTGCCCTTGACATAATTTGATTTCAATGAATATCTGACGAAATTTAGTAATTTCTTCAACGGCAGGTGTTGAGGCGCAGTCGGAATACGATGGCTCTGTCTCAGAGTAGGTACCTACATTCAGCTCTGTAATCTGTACGTATTTTTTTATAAACGCATTATTTCGCCTGAAAAAAATAGTTCTCAGCAATAGTGTTCTCAGCAATTGTGTTGTAAACTGCAAGAATACTAGCAGAAATAGTAAATTTAAGTTTTATTGATACCCAAGCGAGCGGTTCTTGGAAAGATGAACAATGCAGGAGATGGTTAGCTGCCGTGAAGAGAAAAAGTAAATAACATCATAATCCTCATTTTAATCCTGTTCTTGATATTTTTCTTATAGGTAACAGTTTTCCTGTGTTTATTTAATTTTGTTCAGTACCAATGGATCGCCATGGAATCCAAAACCAAGTGATTTGTTAAACAATCTGATTTCAATTTAGAACGGTTAGAGGCGCTTGGGCTCTAGCCTCGCACCTCGCAGTCAAAGTTGCGAACGCTAGGTGGCGCTAAAGTCGTGCACGGTCCCAGGCCACAGGCTTGAAAAATGCTCATGTATTTAATTATAGTCCCTACTTGGCGAGAGATGGCGTTGCTTGTTCTCAATTTTAAAAATCACGATACAACTTGGTTATTTCGTTATTCTCTTTGTTTCATGCGATCCTGGTACAAAGGCGATGCAACAAATCCAAGAACAAAGTATTGGCATTCTGCTAATAACGAGCGGCTTTCGACTGACTTGCAACTGAACTGGAACTGAAGCGAAGCTTGCTTGCTCATTGATTGTGATTTTGAACCGACTTTGAATAATGGAGGAGGTTCTCATTTTCCTCGGAATCTTTTTTTATGTATGTTCCCCGGTTTCTCGATAACGCCTGGACCGATTTGGAAAATTATTTTTTTGTTTGAAAGATAATATTTCACAGATGGTCCCATGGTAATCAGGTCAGGATCTGATGACGGGATCTTGGAAAAATAGAGGGAAATCTTCAATAAATTACAGCAAATCACCAGCGATAGCATTACCTTTAAGGTGATTGCGTCGATGTAGCCCGCGAAATTCAATTTTTTTAGAAAAGGTGCATCGTAGTTAAATCTCGGAGATTTTAACATGATGCACCTTTTCTATGTGAGAGCTGGTGGAGCGAATTTTTTGATAATTTTTATATTTAAAATTATACTTGTTATTACCGCAATTCATATTTTGATAAAGTTACAACATGTCACTGGCCTGCAAATTGCAAAAAACGTAAAAAAAAATGAATTTCGCGGGCTGGCTGGAGCATCCCCCTTAAGTACTATTACGCCTGTTATTACTAAAAATAATGAAAAAACCTGAATCTGACTTCTAAAAAACACAAAAAAAAAGTGTAAAAATACCAAAAACCAATGCCTAGAGATTAAAAATAAATGAAATTCTCTAATTTTAAAACTATACAAGTAATAAGATTATGCGAGTGATTCAATTTATTACCTTCGAAGCTCCGAAGAATCTTGAGGAAGTTTCTTATAATACGTTTTCTGGTGTGTTAGGGTCAAAGTTTTAATGTCTTTGGTTAGGGTGTTACTTTTTCCCATGCAAATCTTTTTAGCAGTAAGCGGTATATTAATAATAATAATAATTACGATGATGGAGCCAGAAGGTGGCCATTGGAA
The DNA here is from genome assembly GCA_954870645.1 of Agrotis clavis. Lineage (NCBI taxonomy): Eukaryota > Metazoa > Arthropoda > Insecta > Lepidoptera > Noctuidae > Agrotis > Agrotis clavis. The sequence continues at coordinate 15,397,982 of OX940936.1, read as the reverse complement.
CTCAGTAATGAACCAACGCAATCCCTTTGAGCTTTGGACTTAATTGAGTACTTTATCTTTAGATAGTTTATTTTTTAATTGGGAGTCAGGCAAGACATTGTCAGGCACTGTGACTTAATATCACATCAGTACCAAGATAGCCATTATTTTATACTGTGTAGCAGGAGTTGACAGGACACACTGATGTAGATCATACGATACAATCGGCGGCGGCGCGCGTCGCTAACGCGGGCCTTTCGTAGTGCCGCGACGACACGCTTCGCAGGCGATATAGTCATGTCCCTGAGTAAATAGTGATACTTGTCGATGTGATATTAGTGATATTTTATTTCTAAAATGGGCCTTTATTGTTGCCTAATGCCAAAAATTCAAAAATCATATTTTATTGATCACACACAGTACACCTACACACACAAGGCACACATCAAGCTATATAACCATTTTATCTTGGCCTCGCTTTACATCATCTTTTCAGATTATGAACGGTCAGCTTATAGTGGTCTTTCACAGATTGATGTGTAGTCGTGTATTAATTTTTAAGTAGACGTAGTAGAAGATGTAAGCCCAACCCCTGTTTTTTTTAAATTAATTAAAACGAAAAAAACAGGGGTTGGGTCACGTTATCAAAATAATATTCTGGACTAATCGAAAATAATCTGCTGCATTAACGATGTTATTTAAATGGAATAATGGGGAATTAAGAAGGTTAAAAGCATAACCCAAAATAAATAATTATTTAGTAGCCTGTGTCAAGTTTTTAGTAACATCGACCAGCAATTTGCTAGTAAAAGTGTCCCATCCCTACCGACACCTACTTAACTGGTCGAGCCAGGCACTGCCGCGGTTTGATCGCTCCTCCTTTTCCCCTACGACCACCCACCCCCAACGCCCGCGGCTTATCTGACGCGGAAGCGTCCACCAGATATATTTCATCTCGCCACTCGACAGTTTTTCTGTGCCCACTGAGTTCAGTACTCCTACCGCAGTCTGCTAGCCTGGTATTTGATCATAATTTTGTTAAGTAAAGATTGGAGTTATTTCGTAATTATTTATTTACTTTTTTTTGGGGAGCTGCGCTATTCTGTTTTTTTTTTTCTGTAAATAATGCAGAGATTGCAATTTATTATTCTTTTTGTACATTCTGCCATGCCATTACTCTTCAGTGTTTTACGGTTATCACAGCGGCTAATTCCAGATTACCCTACCCACATAAATGTGTGTATTATGTGTGTATTATCTCTGTACCAAATTTCATAAAGATATGTTCAGCTTTTTTCGTGATTGAGCAAAATAAAAAACATCAATCCATCCATTTGTTTTCATACTTGGTATGATACTGTGGTATTTTTTTATCAGAGGCTTATCAGAAGATTTCTTTATAATATTTACAGCGTAGGTACTTAAGTATTTACTGCGTTTATTATTTGGACAATCTAAAAGGCGCCTCTAATGTACTTTTTTTCCACCAAATTAACGTCAAAGTTCCAGTTCGGGTCACAAATACTGGAAAAGTCAAGCTAGTGCCTCTGATAGGATAGGATGATCTCATCTGTCTGTTGTCGAAGTTGTCGTCAAACGTACTGAATATCTGAAAGTTTGAGTTTCAGTACAAAGTAAGTTCACTTTGTACTGAAACTCACATTTCTGTTTCTGACATTATTAGAAAGCTGTATTCTGAGAAACTTGTAAAATCTGTCTACCTAATACCGATGTCAGATTGACAGCCGGAGTATCGTAACTGGTATTAAGAGGATCCTATACCGAGCGCTCGTCCATACTAAAAGATAAAACGTTTTCCTACCCCTAAATGTTATCCTACGAGTATCTCAATGATTTTTAGAATGCTTCTGGCACAGTCAAACACTAGGTTTATAGGTTTTCTTTTTTTCAAAATTTATAATAGTTTGAAAGTTACAGGCGCCTAAGAGTTACTTTTGAAAAAAAGAAAACCTATAAACCTGGTTTTTTACTGTGTCAGAAGCATTCTAAAAAATCATTGAGATAGGATAACATTTAGGGGTAAGAAAACGTTTTCTCTTTTAGTATGGACGAGCGCTCGGTAGACGATCCTCTTAACAACGTAGTACAAATTAGTACTCTAGTATTATATTATCTTTGGTACTATTAAGTATTCCGTGATATAAATAACTTTCTAACTAGATATCTGCACGTATTTCTTCTTTTTAAATCACTGAATATTCTCTCTCTCAATATCCTCACTCCTCGAATATCCTTACTCTTTCTTTATACTCTTCACAAGCCCCGCTTGTGGACGCGGGACTGTCTCATTAGGTAACCTAACCGTGACCCTGGAACGTAAAAGGCTATTGAAGGATCACCCTGGATTTTAGTCAGTGCAAGTCTGACAGTCCCTCCTGTCCCGGCCGAGCACTCATAAAACACCGCTTGTGCCCGTAGGCTCGGGCCACATAGAAAAGACGAGGACGCGTCGCGCGTCGCGGACGTTCGAAAACATATGAGAGTCGCGTCCGCGCCCGCGCCCCTTCTCTTCTTTGTGGTTTACGTCGCGACGCTTCTATACATTATGTATGACTACAGACCACAGCATCAATGACTTTTTGAAGCGTCGCATCATCGCAAGTTTTGTTTACTTAACAAAAGAAGAAATACGTGCCAAATACTTTTTGACAATGCTGATGGACTAATTAAATTTTTTTAGTACACAAGCAGACAGACCTCGATAAAAAAGATGCCGTCCGACATCCGACATCCTTCGACCTTAATCCGGCCCACAGCCTGCGGCTTACTATGAGCGTTTAATTAAAAAATTCACGCCTACAAACTCATCTAATTAGTGTCCGTAGGACTTAGCTTTGACTCTGTATATTTCATGATGCCTTGGTACTTTGGTTAAAATGCTTAATCGTGAAGGCTATGCTAAAAAAAAAGAAAACTCTGGCAGTTATTAGGATTCTCGGGGTCGCGGGACTGTCTCATTAGGTAACCGTGACCCTGGAACGTAAAGGGCTATTGAAGGACCACCGTGGATTTTAGTTAGTACAAGTCTGACAGTTCCTCCCATTCCATCCCGCCCTGGGTGAGAGGACTGATTTGAAGATATACCAGGATAAAATAGGTACCTATTAGGTACTAATGGACTTGTAATATTAGCAATTAGCATTGAAAAACCGGCCAAGTGCGTGTCGGGCCACGCACAGTGTAGGGTTCCGTAGTTGCCCATCAAAATACTTATGAGAACTAACTAAACTGATTCGCTGAATTGAATTTTAAAAAGAAGAATTTTCAAAATCGGTCCAGACGTCTTTGAGAAATCGGGGAAAATACATTAAAAAAAAGATCACGACGAATTGAGAACCTCCTCCTTTTTTTGAAGTTAGTTAAAAATAGTTGACAATAAAAACCTATCTATCCCCAAAACATACCCACCTATTATAGCTGTAAAATATAGTTGACAAACTTACATTTGCAGTTGAAGAACATGTTCTCCGATACATTTTGTTTAGGAAAATATGTTATCCAAGTACGTTTTATAAGTTGGTCGACTATTACTCGTAAACTTGTAAAGCCTACTTAGTCATGATAATTTTCTTTTAAATTTCGTTATATATACTACTATTGTTAATTTTTTCACACCCCCAAACATTACAGTTTAGCTGGTAGAGGGGGGGGGACACTCGAGTCGAGCAAAAATTAGCACTTTAAAGCTTAATATTTCGCAAACGAATCTTTCAATCAAAAAATTGTTAATGGAAACTACCAATATTTTTAAAAGACCTATTTAATGATACCCCACACTAAGGGGTAAGCCAGGAAAAAAATTAACATCCCCACTTTACGTGTACTGGAGGACGGAGGTACCCTAAAAAAAAATATTTTACGAGATTTTATTTTACCACTTTTTCGGCGCAACAAATCCGGATACTTACACCAAATTACAGCTTTCTAGTACTGGGCGTCTCTGAGCTAAGCTGCGGACAGACGGACGGACGGACGGACGGACGGACGGACATGGCGAAACTATAAGGGTTCCTTATTGACTACGGAACCCTAAAAAACATGTTAAATAATAAGAAATACTCATAAAATAAAAACGGATGGTATTTAATAGTACTTCAATTTATTCCCATTTCATTTACCTAATTTTGCCTGTGTTCCACCAAATATACTGAATGTGCACCAAAATATGTTCATTAAAATATGTCATAACGAGGTGTTATATAAAAAAATCTACCTAAGCAGGGTCGACGAAGCCCCGCTTCGCGGAGCTTCTATTTCTGTGTACAAGGTTTAAAGGAACCTAACCAAACCGAACTTCGGGGTGTCCCTGAAATCTTGCTAAAGCGAGTTTTAGATTTGGTGCACATTCAGTATATTTGGTACCTATACAAAAAGAATTATTGATGCGCATTTAAATTTTAGCCAATAAAAACTACTAAACTTAATCAGACAACATGACTTACAATTACATCGAATACGACGAATCATCAAAATCGGTTCAACCGGTCGTAAGTTACGAAGTAACAAGCAAAGAACAACAGCCGAATTGAGAAAATCCTCCTTTTTTTTTAAAGTCGGTTGAAAAAATACAAAAAGGCAAACCATACGTCAACTCCAATAAAATTATACCAATAGAAAACTATTGCAAGTCGAAACTTAGAACTTTGAACCGATATCGAACCTATTGTCCGGAGCAAACGCAAATTGGATAGATACTATACTTGTAGTTTGACATACATATTCCTTTCGTGTGCTTTTCAGTAAATAATGTAAGTCGCTTTGAAACTGAATTATGTAGTTTGAGAAAAATGCTTGATAAGTGAAAAGTTTTACAGCGGTGCCTATTTTTGGACGGTCAAGCTAATGCTGCCATCTTAATTTTTCCATAGACAATTTCAGAAACAGTACCCTTATCACGAGTTTTCACTATTTTACTTTACAGCGCGTCTTTCCAGTATTTACAGCGTTTCTTGTATGGAAAAATGGAACAGCGCCTCTTGTGTACGAAGAAGGTCAATGTCAAGTTTACTTTACGTCTCAAATACTGAAAACTCGTGCTATAACCAGACTTGTTCCAGTGAGTGAACGTGATGGCGCTAGACGACTTGTATAACTCTGTTTCTTTCACTCACTGGAACAAGCCTGGTTTTAAGACTTCATAATACGGCCGCAGAAAGTTTATAAAAATGGACACCTAATGACAGTAGAAATTATTGACAGTCAAAAAATCCGTTTTGCACGTAGAATCAGCCGATCCATTCATTTGCGATTTCAGAGGTTGATCCATCCAATATAAAAAGTCCTGTTAACCGTGCGCACGTTGTACTTACAAGACACGTCGTCCATGTTCCATTGGGACATATTGGGGTAGGTTGATGTGCTGGCGTCTGTACACTCCATGAGACGTCGAATTTATGGGTTTGTGGTAAATATTTGTAAGCTACAGGTTGTCTAGAGCTAAATGATTAGTATTCAAGTAAACTCATGCATGATACGAGTACTTACATAGTCATACATGACATTGGGGTGAAAGATTATCAAAAAAGTTTTACCTACGTTTAGTTGTCCCATTATCTTAGTCTCTTTGGTGGAGGGACCGTATTATCAGGACACCGTGGACCCGGAACGTAAAGGTCTATTGAAGAACACCGTGGATTTTAATCAGTCCAGGTCTGTGGTCTGTCTCCTGGTCTGTCTCCCGTGCTGCCCTGGGTGGGGGACTCATTTGGTGATTTTACATTTTACCACATAAACAAAAAAGGGTCTTTGGTCGATTGATCCTCCCGTTTATGATTTGAAGCAATGTGATAAAGTAATTAATTAGCTCTAATTGAACATGGTATCAAAACCCACCTAAGAAAAAGGGTATCAAACCCCACATCATATGCATCTATCTCAGCGCTCCGAAGTGCTCACTCACACACAGCCGGCCGCCCCCCTCACAAGTATTAACACGCTACGCGTGTTTCCCGCACCGAAGTCAAGAAAGCGGGCGCTTATGTGCCGCGGGTACCAGAGCTGCAGAACGCGGCAGGAGTAGAAAAAACAATTAGTTTTTACACTGCAATAATTTTTAGTTCCGATCTATCTACTATTCTACTCATCCTCTTTCATCCAAAGGTTGTCTTCAAAAAGCTCGTGTTGGATCATACATAACATAATTAACTCCCAACCACAGAAAAGATTAGTCTTTTAATTCTGTTCAACAGAGTGAATGTTATGGAATTAAGTACCGAGTGAGTACAATCAATTCAAATAGGTGCAGAATGCAGAAAAGAGCCTGTAATTTTGTTTGTATGGTTTGCAAAATAAAGAGTAGGTAAATTCTATTTGCCAAAATAACAATGACAGGGATCAAAAATTCAAAACCAAAGCTCCATGTCCGCATAGAATACCTAATAGACCAATGATATTTTTTTACTTATAATATCATTGTCTATGTCCGTCCGAAAGTAATAAAGCGACTCCAGCATGCGACACTGCTCGCACTCAGACGAGTACACTACACGCAAGGCGTGTTTTCCGCACCGAAGGCAAGAAAGCGAGCACTTCCGTGCTGTGGATACCAGGGCGCCAGGGCGCAGCAGGAGTAAGCCACAAGATCAAACTCCAGTTCACTTCGAACGAAAGCATCGAAGCGCCATCGCCACCACCAGCACCCGTCGCACTTTCAAGAAACACGCTAGGCGTGTTTTCCGCACCGAAGGCAAGAAAGCGAGCGCTCTCGTGCCGCGGGTACCAGGGCGGCAGAACGCGGCAGGAGTAAATTAGGCAGCTGACACTCGCTCGGCGCGAGTCGTCGCGCACACTCAGCGATATTGTTATCGGCCCGCCCCGGTTGTAGTAGGGATGGCGAGCAATTTAATAATATTTTTTACATTTTTTAAACGTACCTTATTTTAGTTTTCTGGTTTTCGCCTGTTTTCTTTTAGCACACACAAGTAGGTAATGAAAACGCTGTAAAGTGTTTATTTATTATGAGGCTCTCACTGCGCAGCTGGATCAACCGCTTGATTCAGAAAGTATATCTTCAGCTCGCGTAGCATGGCGATTCTATCTCTATTCTACGAAGAAAAGACAAAATTATTTCATCGTCAAAATTATTCCGTTATTCCTATACAAATGGACTGTCTTTTTTGCACAAGTATGACAATATTCGTACACCATTAAAGAATAGAAACATAATATCTCTTCTTTATTTCAAACATTTCTATTAGGGAATCGAGAACCGGTCCTTGTTGGAAGTCCCGGGATTTTCGGGACAGGCGTCCAAGGAACCGGGAAATCCCGGGATTTTCGGGACTTTCGGGACAAAAATTCATTTTTTCCATCGCATTAGAAAACAATGAAAATAATAACATTACTTTAGGGCATAGTATTTATTCTGATTAAAATCATACAACCAACTTATTCGTCGACCTCATGGACATGGGTTTCTTTTCTATTCAGAGGTGGCAAATCTATTCACTCCAACTGTACTAACTATAATAATTTAAATGGATGGAAACTTGCAGTTCATCTAGATGTCCAATACTGGACATTAGATGTAATGCAAGTAGGCCGGTGAAAGGAGGTTGTAGAATTCATGAGTTCGACCTATTTTAGGTCTCATCTTAGCCACGAGCAAACCCAATAAAAAAAAAAACGAAAAGAGGATAAGCTTGCGTCGATGAGATGAGCTAAGCTGTAGAGTAACCATCCACCAGTTTCACGTTGCCAATTAGTCTAAGAAGCTCTGCGTTCCCCTAGGTCTAGTGCAGTAAGTTGTATTTATCTGAGCCATCCCAATGATTAAGTTGAGTAAGGTTGCTGCAATACTCCGTAATGCTACTGCTCCACCTGGGTTAGCGTTAACGTTAATGATAATGGCCAACTACTTGTTAATTAAGGCGTTAAAAATGCGCGTTGGCTACATTTAGGTTACTATGCCGTTAAGAGTTAATTCTTCGAGAAGTCACGCGTCAAAATGGAGGTTAAAGTAAGACACACAATGGAGCTTGAAGCAGTTACACTAGTTGCAACAATGAGCGTCATAAATTATTTTATGCATTTTAGACTGGATAACCACGCATCGGATAGCCACGCATCACTAACTGCCGAGCGATTCTTATTATGTGATTGCAGCTTTGGATTCCAAAGGCACGGCTCTGATTGAAAAAGTTCTAAAAACTCTAAAGCTTTCTCATTCGACCACTCCATTGTCGTTCTCGTAAATGCAGTTCCCGCCTAAAACAAAGTACATTCGTCCTTGCTGTGCGCGCGCGTCCCGCAGAATGAGACGGCGTTAATGTAGCCAACATCGCTTAGCGCGCTGAACTACGCGCTAAAACTCTTTGATGTGTCCAAAAAACCGACACCCGAGCTATCGCTTGACGTTTAATGCCATTAGTAATGCCGTTTGTAATTTAACACATTAAAACGTTGGCCACATTTACGTAACGCCTAAATTAACGTACTAATTTACGCGTTAAGACGCAGGTGGAGCAGTAGCATAAGAAAAAACATAAGAAAATTTGAATTTCGCGGGCTACTACGACGCAATCACCTTATGCAGAAATGGGCTTGCACATAGGCTATCCAGGTGTAAGGTATCGCTTCACTCTATTTAGGATGCCCACGTCAAAGTTGACACTGGATGTCAGCTCCATGCCCAGAAGCTCAAGGTCATCAGTTACAGAAACAGGAAAAATAGGAGTTGGTCCAAATTACTCTATAAAAGATGTAGTTTCGATTTACTCCTACTTCACTAAGGAAATATACGCCTGTATGTTGATGGCGTTAAAAGAGAGAAGTTTCTTGTTCGGTCACTGGGATACTAAGTATCAAATCTGTTCGCTCTACCATGGTGTCTCTGAAGCAATGAACTTCATCTCCACTGGATTTTGCAGTGGGCAAGTATGTCACTGAAACAGTACTGTTATCTACCTATCCAACAATACCAGGCTGAAGTGGGTAAGAAATGTTCAGCAAAATAAGAGTTGCAAAGAAAACAGGTAACTGTTGAACTCCAGAGTCAATAACCAGAAGCTCAAAGGATCAGTCATCAACGACTACTCTGATTGATCGTTTACTAAGAAAGTCTGATATCCAGCTACAAAAATCAACTGGGATACCAAAAGCAAGAAAGCTTTTTCTCTCGAGACCCTGTCAAAGGCTTTCGAGATATAACCTTCTCTGTCAACCCCACCTGTATCTGAACATGTTATCCCGTATATAACGACGAAGTAAATAAATACCTTACATCCAATTTGATTCTTTTGTTCTATAAAAGAAATGACAAGTTTAAACGAATTATTTATACTGTTTTTCTGAGTCCCGAAAATCCCGAATTTCCCGGTTCTCAGTTTCACTTCCCGGGACTTAAATTATACTTCAAGAACCGGGAAATCCCGGGATTTTCGGGACCGGGATTTCCCGGTTCGATACCCTAATTTCTATGCTTAAATCGATAAAAATCTTTTACGTTCTGTCATTTTGTCTATTCTCGCGTCGATAAAACCTGTTTCTACGGCGCCATGCTACGCGTTCTGGACACGTCGCGTATTGTTAGCAGGCTTTAGCCAGACCACCGGCAACTTGGACCCTGATAGTGATACCGATGATCGTTGGCATTGGTATTTTTTATACTTTGTGTTATTTTGAAGTAGGATTGATGTAAAACACTTATCACGACTAGTCAAAGAGAAGGATGAAAAAGTACAGAGAATGACGACGGAAGAACGACATATTTGTTTTCATATAGGTTTTGGGAAGATAGCGAACCAGAATAATAAAAAGTTGTTCATGTTTTATATGATGGTACTAATAAAATAAAAAATCACCTGTAAATAAAAGAGAAGGTTGATTGAAGACGAAAACCACTGCTCACAGTATCCCAAATCTTAATTTATCTTCCATGTTTTATTGAAAAAGATATTGTAAGTATAGTGAACAAAAAAAGGAATGTAAATAATGATGCATGTAGCGTAGCAGCCCTGTGAAAACGGCACGCGGCGGGCGGAGCGCGTCCCTGCCAGCCCGGGAACAAAGCAGCCGCGCCAGCGCCACTCACCGCGCTCCTACTGCGACCCAAGTCACCCAAGCCAACCCACTTGATACTTTACATTTTCACAACGATTATTAAAACTACATATTATTAAAAGTTTTAAACTGACGTGGTCACTAACATTATTATTATACCAAAACAAATCATTAATAAACATGGTACCTAAATATCTCGTTAAAAGTTCTAGCCAAAATCATGACTATCAAGCTTCTGTGAAAACTTTGATACAAAAATAAGTAACCTTTAACCGCCTCCAGACGTAGATGGAACTATGTTATAAAAAGAGGGAGAGTGCGAAGCCGCGGGCGAAGACTTTAAGCCTATGGCCATCACGGATCGAAAATGGATGTCTCAAAGCAAGTTGTTTGTGTAGTTAAACTATTTTTTAACTCTTATAATTTTTTTAACCATTAGTAAAAAAATATAATGATAGTTTTACTATTGATTAAATAACTGGCCCTTAGAAGCGTAAATATTGGCAAAAACTAAGAAGTATAATGACCAGTGGCTGAACTCAAGTTGCCGATGATGATTTAATAATCCTGAGAACACAGTCAGCCGCAGGTGGAGGTGACGGCAAAAGCAAACACTATAGAAATAGGTATTTGGTGTCATATTTGTATTTATCTAGCAGAAAGAATGCATCCGCGACACAGAAAATAAAAAGGCAATATTTTGTATAATAAGTAAAAAAAGTTGCATCATTCACATTTCTACCTCTCCTGATAAACTCATCAGTTACAGGATCTTATCACCACGTCTAGTACAATATGACTGTAGTCAATACTACTAAGTATATGTACATACATACTTTGTATTCGGTATACAGTTTACATGCGATACGGAGCGCGGCCTGCCCGGGAACAAAGCAGCGAGCGCCTGTGCCACTCACCTTGTGTGTACTACGACTATACCTCCTTGATACTTAACAATTATGTATTATTAGGTGCGAGAGAAACTTGGGCCAAATTATGTGACTGGCTCACTTGCCTCACGCGCAATATGAGGTTGAGGGTAGAAGAATGTAGAAAATGAAGGGGAAAACTTTCGAACTGCTATCAACTAAGCTACTGCTACTATTTTATGTGGAGATAATGTTAATTGACAAATTAAGATATTAACAAGCAGCCCAACTTACAACCCACCCTACGGGTCCAAACCGAGTTGTTATATTTCTCGTCTTAAACTTGGCTTGGTTTTGATTTTCACAGTAGTGATAAAAAAAAATGTTTAATCATTAACACGTGTTTCATACTACGTCTGTTGACAGTTGCTTACAAGAGGATGTAGTGGTAATCTTGAAAATGAAAGCAAATGGAGTACTTGAGTGAAATCTTTCCAATTTTTTGACAATTGTTTTGACAATACAAGTTTTAATGTCAAGTATCAAGAGTGTGCAAGCGCTGTATCGGTACATTACCCAATGATTCACCGGAGGCGCGGCGGCCCGCCACTGCGCGCCGCATCGACAACGTCCCGACCATTGTATGTGCCGCACACACATACATAACATGTATATGTCTATGTTCACCTGGTGTTCTAGTCATATGCCATTAACATAGAGAATCGTAGACAGAGAAAACTATGTGTAGAGAATGGTCGGAAAGAATAAATTGAAATGAAAAATGAAAAGGCCTGATTTCCATTGGTTTGGTTTTCTATCAAACGTGCTACTATGCTTTACAATTTTTTTACAAGGCGGATGATCTCGCTCACGCTTTGCACATCGCACTCAAAGCGTTTTGCAGCGAACCACCCCCTTCCTTTCAATTGCGCAATTATTACCAAAACTCCAAAATAAGTTTTATTTTTTGTTTGTTTAACTTTTCAGCTGTACTTCCTACTGTACATGCCTGCCTAGACATTGAAATTAAATTAAAGTCGGTACCCAAGTAGGTACTTAACTTTAAAACTAAGAAGAATAGGTATCCGAGTGATTAATTAACCTCTAAAATAATTTCTATGCCAAAGGGCTGATTTTTTAATAGTCCTTATAACTTTTATTTTATCTGAGGAATAAAAATGGCGGTTTGTTTGACAGCATAAATAGTGGGAAATATGTCAAACCGTTATTTTAATTCCTCAGATAAAAGTTATCTGACTATTGAAAAATCAGCCCTAAAAGGAAGTTTCCCTAATTCGGGGTCAACTTTCACTAGCTTGTGTCACCTTTTCCTATTAATAATTCTTGAAAACAGATTACCTACCTAGGTACCCAGGCATTTTTTTTTCTTTGCAGTAATAATTGTGTTTTTATTGAATTCAAGAGTTGGCATTTCTTTTCGTAAAACTTTTTAATCAGCAAAAAAACATGTTTTTAATAAAAAAAAAACATTTTCAAGCGATTTTTAATTTACGTAGGACTATAAAATAGAAACTTCGGGTCCATGGTATAGATAGACACCACTAAGGATCACCGGGTTATTTGGTCATAACTCTTTGAAGCCATCAAAAAATTAAAAAATAAATGGAAATTTTCTCTGCCGTGCTCCTATTCGATTTGATCGTACGATAGTACTGACAAACTTGGTCGCTAACTACATTTGCAAAAACTGCCCTCTACTAATTGAAGACTGTACATGAACAACTTTAAGGTTCCATCCGTAACCACACTTAGCTTAGTTTTCAATAGATGTCGCTAAGTACACATAAATGAAGTCATTTTCCTTGTTTTTTTTTTCTCTCACTCAGGCTGCCTCCATAAAATTATTATTTTAATGATTTATTTAATTATTTTATCTTAGGTTATTTAATTATGGATTTTGAAGTACGTATTGTGACATAAACACTAGCGCCGCGTCAATTTGACTTTAGTCTTGGACTCTTGGACCGTACTCTACGGTCACGCCATAGTTCGTCTTTCGTAAACCTGTAAAAGTGTAAACCATTCAAGTACTTACAGCTTGACATAAAAATGTAGAAAACCACTCGCACGGAAGTCGCCACTGTCTTCGCGCTGCCAGCATTTTGAATGTTTTTTTTTTTTTTCACTTATTACGTTAGTTTTATGGCACAATAATAAATCTAACAAACCTGCGGTCTTTGTTTACATCAAATATCAAAGATTTTAAAACGTTGTCAGAAATAAAAAGATTAGTTCCGTTTCAATCCGTTCTGACCAAGCTGTAGCCTAGTACTTGCCGTTTCAACAACAAAATGTGACGGGGCAATTCCGTCTCTAACTAATACCAAAAAAATTGCGCAATTACTGCGCGATCATCGCTTACCAAGAAAATGTCAATATTTATAATCGATTACAATCGCAATGTCACAAGTTTATTTCAATCTGGGGGCACGGCAGTGCCCCGCCAAGTCTCGAGCAAAACGGGCACGGCCGTACCATCTTTTCTCGAAGCGATTCGCGGCTGTTTCGCCCCACCTATATTTTCGACGTGGACAAAGCTAGGAGTTTAGGTTTTCGGTCAATAATAGTAGGCATTAGAACAAGCTTAAGTTCGAAATTACATGCCAATTGAATGAATAGTTTAGGAGTTACGGTCGATCAAAGTTACACCATTTTGTCACTCACTGACTGACTGACTCACTGACCGATCATCAAAAATCTAAGGTACTTCTAGCAGACTTAGAAACTTCAAATTTTGCACCAAGATAGGTCATTAGCCACATATAAAGGAAAAATTATAAAAACATTAAAAAATAATATACCATAGAAAACAATTTAATATTTGCGGTTTGGCAAGAACATTGTGTATGGATTTTGACTGCATTGTTAACTTTGTTCGTTGTTTAAGTATTCAATTGGATGAATACATACATAGAATAGAAAAGAATAATATAAATGTAATACATAGACTATAATTAATCTAAATTAATACATAAAGTTCACAATTCATTAAATTAATAAAGCTAAAACTCCATTGTATTGCGATAAATATTGTATGCGCGCTCGATAGATGGCATTGTACCTGTCTGAATCGCGCTATGGTTTCGTTACAGAGCGCAGTCTAAGTAGTACTTTAAAATACTTCAATAATTTTCATTTGATAGCGCCATCTATCTATGAACAACCATTTCGAAACTAAAAAAATATTGTAGCGATATTTAGAGAACTTAAGTTAGCCGGATTAGATAGTAGATTTATTATTGTTACTGAAACAGTTATTTAGGAAAATAGTTTATTAATATAACATGGACATAGAACGTTACATAAATCTAGTTGTTTACGTGTTATTTAGTTTAGTTATATTTAGTTTGTAAGTTAGTAGATATATATTTATTTAGTTATTTGTTAGTTAGTTTAGTTCTATTTAGTTTGTTAGATAGAGAATGGGTCCTAAGCAAAAAAGTAGCTGAAGTCCAAGAAATTATGAGGACAGCTAAAAAAAAGAAAGAAATACACTTACAAAAAATAAATGAGATCCCACCAAAAACATTAAATGTAAAAAATGCCAAGTCTCTCGTTGCAGTCTTTCCATCGTAAAAAGTTTTGAGATCTCACAGAAGCCAAGTCCTATTCAAATTATTTTGTAGTTATAAATCAACATTTAGTAATTATATCAATAGTTTTCTTTATATTATAACTATAGTGACTTGGCAATGAGCACAAATTAAAAGCTGCTTGCTGCCTGGAATTATGTGCAAATGTTACTGACGAGACCTGTGATCAGATTATTTGTTATGTGTGAATCATGATGGTCACTACCGACTACATGTTCCAATACAATAATTAAGAATACCTTACGGGCCATCGCTTTATGAAAGTAAATGATGAATGTTAAGAGAATAAATAAAGTAAATAAAAGAGAATGTTTATGCATGCGGTGTGTGTAACTTTCAACTCCTCCAAATATGCCGTTTTATTTGTTTTTACTTGTGCTCATTGCCAAGTCACTATAGTTATAATATAAAGAAAACTATTGATATAATTACTAAATGTTGATTTATAACTACAAAATAATTTGAATAGGACTTGGCTTCTGTGAGATCTCAAAACTTTTTACGATGGAAAGACTGCAACGAGAGACTTGGCATTTTTTACATTTAATGTTTTTGGTGGGATTCAATTTACATTATCGAAATGGTAAACCAGTTAAGAACAATCCTACAGCTTGACATAAAAATGTAGAAAACCGGAAGTCGCCACTGTCTTCGCGCTACCAGCACTTTGAATGATTTTATTTTATTTTTTTTCACTTATTACGTTAGTTTTATGGCACAATAATAAATCTAACAAACCTGCGGTCTTTGTTTACATCAAATATCAAAGATTTTAAAACGTTGTCAGAAACAAAAAGATTAGTTCCGTTTCAATCCGTTCTGGCCAAGCTGTAAATACCAAACATTTTAGTGAGGTGAATTTAAATTATTTATTCTTAAATAGCCGTGATGGCCCAGTGGTATCGGCCCCAACTTACGAGTTCCTGGGTACGAACCCAGCCAGGTACATCACCTTGTGTAATTTATTTCATCACCACTGCTCTCAACACGGTGAAGGAAAACATCGTGAGGAAACCGCCAAGTCCTAGAACCAAAAATTCGAAGACATGACTGTGACATACACCAAACCCGCACTGGGCCCGCGTGGTGGATTATGGCTCACTCCCTCCCACAGAGAGGAGGCCTGTGTCCCAGCAGTGGGAACATTTTAAGGCTGATGATGATTCTTAAATATTGCCCCACAGGCCACACTAGGAATTTCCTGTATCGTGGGTGCTTTTTCAAACACAGAAACTCACAAACAGCCAGACCTGGAATAACTACTAATTGCCGATCAAGCAAATACTTGCTCCGTGCGGGGATCGAACCCGCGACACGCATTGCAGCTTGCAGCAGTCGGTCGCTCAGCTCAAAGATATAAAAATATTAAACAAGACTCAGCCACTAGATTTCTCATCGGCTTTCCGTTAAAAAATCACAAAAATACAAATTACACCGATTTTTTATTCAATTTTCTGTTAGTAACTGTAGTAACCCGGTAATCCTAGGTTCTCTTCTAGGCCTTTATGAATAAAACCTTTTCTTTTTGTGATCATTATTTATGAATATTCTATTATGTAACATCCTTTACTGTTCTGTGAGCCTAGTATCTGTGAAGTCCACGGAAGAATGTGACGGGGTGAATTGGGACGGAGCTTAGGTGTTCTATGACGGAGCTGGCTGAGTCGCGCCATTATTTCGTCTTTCGTAAACCTGTAAACCATTCATGTTAGCCTAGTACTTGCCGTTTCTTCAACAAAATGTGACGGGGCAAATACGTCTCTAGCTCTCTAATAAAATTGCAAAAATTGCGCAATTATTTCGCGATCTTCTTCGCCAAAAAAATGTCAGCATTAAAAATCGATTGTATGATGTCACAGGTTAATTTCAATTCAATTTTCACTATCTGAACCAGATAAAGAAGATAGGAACAATTCTAAAACGTTTGCTTTTTGGGAGGAATCTTAAAAAGCAAACATTTTAATGAATCAAAAATCAAATGTTGCAAAAAATTGTGTGGTCTAGTCCAACAACTTAATCAATGAATAGCTAAATCTGGTAAATAATAAGAATATTATAGGAATATTGATATTATACTTTCATTTTAGTGGTGTGATAGTAGTGATAAGGTACAATGGGGTTGACGTATCCATGTGGATAAAAATCATTTTTTAGAATTAAAAAAAAATGTAAAATCTCTTTTGCCCCACACCATAGAAAATAGTACTACGCACCTAACGCACCCCACACTAGGAATTTCTTCTTGTATCGTGGGTGCGTTTTCAAACACAAAAACTCACCAGCCAGACCTGGAATAACTACTTCTACATACTTGCCGATCATGCAAATACTTGCTCCACGTGGGGATCGAACCCGCGACACGCTGAGCAGCAGTTGGTCAATCAGCCCAAAGAAATAAAACCGGCCAAGTGCGTGTCGGGCCACGCACAGTGTAGGGTTCCGTAGTTGCCCATCAAAATACTTATGCGAACTAAACTAACTAAACTGATTTGCTGAATTTAATTTTAAAAAGAAGAATTTTCAAAATCGGTCCAAGCGTCTTTGAGAAATCGGGGAAAATACATAAAAAAAGATTACGACGAATTGAAAACCTCCTCCTTTTTTTGAAGTTAGTTAAAAATAGTTGACAATAAAAACCTACCTATCCCCACAACATACCCACCTATTATAGCTGTAAAAATAAAGTTGAAAAACTTACATTTGCAGTTGAAGAACATGTTCTCCGATACATTTTGTTTAGGAAAATATGTTATCCAAGTACGTTTTATAAGTTGGTCGACTATTACTCGTAAACTTGTAAAGGCTACTTCATGATAATTTTCTTTTAAACTTCGTTTAATTTTTTCACACCTCCAAACATAACCGTTTGGCTGGTAGAGGGGGGAGACACACGAGTCGAGCAAAAATTAGCACTTTAAAGCTTAATATTTCACAAACGAATTTTTTTATCAAAAAATTGTTAACGGAAACTATGAATATTTTCTTAAGGCCTATTAAATGATACCCCACACTAAGGGGTACGCGAGAAAAAAAAAACATCACCACTTTACGTGTACAGGAGGTACCCTAAAAAAAAAATATTTTACAAGATTTAATTTTACCACTTTTACGGCGCAAAAAATCCGTATATTTACACCAAATTACAGCTTTCTGGTACTGGGCGTCTCAGAGCTAAGCTGCGGACAGACGGACGGACGGACGGACGGACATGGCGAAACTATAAGGGTTCCTTGTTGACTACGGAACCCTAAAAATTATGAGGCTCAGCCACTCAGCCAGAGTTCTCGTTTTTCCGCTCAAAAAATACAAAAACATTAATTAGAGATACTTACTTTTTTCTTTTATTTTTTGATACTGACCTAAGTTCTCTTCTACGCCTTTAAAAATAAATAAAAACCTTTATCTTTTTGTGACCATTATATTTTATAAGAATGTTCTAATCAACATCCTTTACTGGTCTGCGAGCCTAGTATCGGTGAAGACCATGGAAGAACGTGACGGGGTGAATTGGGACGGAGTAGTGAGTGCTGTGACGTATTTTTCCCACGTTTTTTTTTGCGAAAATAATTATTAAATTCCATCTGGTTATGGTTGCCTGGTTAACAACGTTGTTGCCACTGTGGTGTAGTTGGCATTCGCTCCGCCAGCGCCACGCCATATCGCCATCGCCATCGCCATTAATATTTTTTCAATTTTATAATTTTTTTATTTAGCGAGATTATTTACCTAAGACCTAAGTACTTTTCTTATGGGTACGTGGGCCAATTTTTTTCTAAATAATTATGTTGCTAATGATGTTTTCGCGAAAACAAAATAAATACGTCTAGATCCCTCCAAAACTTTCCGAACTAGGATTAGTAGGAAAGGCAGAGAGAGGGATATAAAACCACAGACAAACAAAGATTTCGATAGCAAACTACGACGACACCGAATAAAATTATTCTTGATTCATTGGAACTGTTGGAACCTAGCTCGCGCTCGTTCCGTTTTGCCCCGACATCTTTTCGTTAAGTACTAGGGTCACATAGACACGAAAGAGCATCTTGTACAATACAAACTAGCGATAGCTGTGCGATCGTGATCGATCGCATTCCGTATTACGTATCCCGTCAACATGTAGCCACAAACGGAGCCAATACCAGGCACACATAAGCTTCAAGGCGTGATATTAAGATTTCTTTAAAACATGCGCTTTCGCTATTTTTTTTTCCATAATATTGTATAAAAAATGTTAGCTTTATATTAACTGTTTACTGCTTAAATTTCCACTAATCGGGCGCACAAAATCAGAATTATCCAACTTGGTATTTTGATAAATGTCGCTCAGTCTAATGAATGATAGATGTCGCTACAAGTCAGGTACTAAAGGAAATAAATGAAAACAGATTGCAACTTTTTATATGAACCCAGCAACAATAATAATTTAGTTGAATTATACAGGATAGCAAGACGTTGTATTGCATGAAATTCATTGACTTTGATTGTTTCAGTGCAATATTTGACTCTGATTAAAAGTTCTGCTACTGCCCACTAGATGTCGCTAAATCCGCGCCACAAACAAACGAAAGTACATAATTAAATTTAAATTAGGTACCAATTATTTTCGTTTTAGTAAAATCGAATTTTTTTATTAAAAAAAATGTTAAAAGATGTTTCTATTAAGAATTTTAATGGGAATTAATGAATAAAGTTTGTGAAAGGTCGACGTGCACTAATTTTATCAGGAGTGTCATAAATATCCAAACATAACATCATGCTTTCTACTGCTTGAATATGAACAATGATTTCAGACTGCCTATCGCCAACGTCCATACTACGTTGAATACACCGGTTCTCGTCCGATCACCGAAGTTAAGCAACATCGGGCGCGGTCAGTACTTGGATGGGTGACCGCCTGGGAACACCGCGTGACGTTGGCTTTTTGTTTTTCCTTCCTACTTGTAAGACTACCTTTTTTAACCGACTTCAAAAAAAGGAGGAGGTTCTCAATTCGTCGGAATCTTGTTTTTTTTTTTTTTTTTATGTATGTTACCCGATTTCTCAAAGACGCGTGGACCGATTTGGAAAATTTTTCTTTTGTTTGAAAGGGTATTACTTTCCAATTGGTCCCATGATCATCAGGTCAGGATCTGATGATGGGATCCCAGGGAAATCGAGGGCAACCTTCAAATTTTATAGGCACATAGTACCATTTTCATATATTTCTGAAAGCTGTTCAAGTATTTGCATCTGATAATCATCATCTCATGTGGATGAGCTGATGATGGAAGGTGATGGAGGACTCGGAATCGACAGATTTAGTAAATTATGTTTGTGTTCGCATATCTCCGGAACTACAAGTCCGATTTCAGTAATTCTTTTTATGTTGTACTAGGTATCGTTCAACTTAAGGAATACTGCAAATTTCATCAAAATCGGTTCAGTAGTTTTTGAGATAGAGAAGGAAAGAAAGAGATGTTAACGATGTTATTACCGGTGCTACGGATTACAAATTTCTAGTGCACATGTAGGAAAATGATGTATTTGACAAGAATTTTGGTTGAATATTTAAACTAAAAAGAGTAAAAAAAAAACTTTTTTCAAAAAAAAATTAACCGCCTTCAAAAACAACCACAAAAAAGGGTAAAATAACCTACAAAACTTTTCTCTCGGAAGTCGGTGGTTTTTTATTAATTTCATTGTTTTTTTGCCACCGACTTCCGAGAGAAAAGTTTTGTAGGTTATTTTACCCTTTTTTGTGGTTGTTTTTGAAGGCGGTTAATTTTTTTTTGAAAAAAGTTTTTTTTTTACTCTTTTTAGTTTAAATATTCAACCAAAATTCTTGTCAAATACATCATTTTCCTACATGTGCACTAGAAATTTGTAATCCGTAGCACCGGTAATAACATCGTTAACATCTCTTTCTTTCCTTCTCTATCTCAAAAACTACTGAACCGATTTTGATGAAATTTGCAGTATTCCTTAAGTTGAACGATACCTAGTACAACATAAAAAGAATTACTGAAATCGGACTTGTAGTTCCGGAGATATGCGAACACAAACATAATTTACTAAATCTGTCGATTCCGAGTCCTCCATCACCTTCCATCATCAGCTCATCCACATGAGATGATGATTATCAGATGCAAATACTTGAACAGCTTTCAGAAATATATGAAAATGGTACTATGTGCCTATAAAATTTGAAGGTTGCCCTCGATTTCCCTGGGATCCCATCATCAGATCCTGACCTGATGATCATGGGACCAATTGGAAAGTAATACCCTTTCAAACAAAAGAAAAATTTTCCAAATCGGTCCACGCGTCTTTGAGAAATCGGGTAACATACATAAAAAAAAAAAAAAACAAGATTCCGACGAATTGAGAACCTCCTCCTTTTTTTGAAGTCGGTTAAAAAAGGTAGTCTTACAAGTAGGAAGGAAAAACAAAAAGCCAACGTCACGCGGTGTTCCCAGGCGGTCACCCATCCAAGTACTGACCGCGCCCGATGTTGCTTAACTTCGGTGATCGGACGAGAACCGGTGTATTCAACGTAGTATGGACGTTAGCGATAGGCAGTCTGAAATCATTGTTCATATTCAAGCAGTAGAAAGCATGATGTTATGTTTGGATATTTATGACACTCCTGATAAAATTAGTGCACGTCGACCTTTCACAAACTTTATTCATTAATTCCCATTAAAATTCTTAATAGAAACATCTTTTAACATTTTTTTTAATAAAAAAATTCGATTTTACTAAAACGAAAATAATTGGTACCTAATTTAAATTTAATTATGTACTTTCGTTTGTTTGTGGCGCGGATTTAGCGACATCTAGTGGGCAGTAGCAGAACTTTTAATCAGAGTCAAATATTGCACTGAAACAATCAAAGTCAATGAATTTCATGCAATACAACGTCTTGCTATCCTGTATAATTCAACTAAATTATTATTGTTGCTAGGTTCATATAAAAAGTTGCAATCTGTTTTCATTTATTTCCTTTAGTACCTGACTTGTAGCGACATCTATCATTCATTAGACTGAGCGACATTTATCAAAATACCAAGTTGGATAATTCTGATTTTGTGCGCCCGATTAGTGGAAATTTAAGCAGTAAACAGTTAAGAGGCCTTTTACCCATTTGCGCGTAGAACTAAAATTTTGATCGTCTAATTTACCATATTAAGTAATACTCCAACATTTTGAATACCTGCAAAAGAAAGACCAGTCTTTCGTGTTGTAATTATACGTAACATATTTCAAAAAACTCTTTTATTAACTTTGTGGTAATTAATCTCCGACAAGTAGTTTACTGAAAAATCAACGCAGAGTCGATTTGCGACTCCTACATCTACCATTAACATTCGTAATTTTAACCAAAAAAAATACACAAATCATCAGACATACGTTTTTGTCGTAAAACTACGTAGTAGAATTTATATTTTTAATAACACAAATTAGTAAAAAAATAAATTCTGAGGTCAATTTTTACGTTTTATATCGCTGTTTTATCGCCATTTTTGGTTCGAACAAAGCGTAATTACATTAAAAAAACTATGTAAATATAAACTATGTTTACAGACTAAACTAATTTCTAAATTTCATTAAAATCCCTTCATGTAATTAAACATACTAAATTTTTTAAAATCACTCTAAACTAGTATAAATTACGAAACATAACCGTGCTGCAATCAGTACGGCTCCAGCGCCCGTCGACGTAGGACCTGTATCACTTTTTTCCTCGTCCTGATTATAGAGCGTACGTATCGTGAACGGAATATTATACTGCGACTGCCACATTTTGATTCTCTCCATATTTTTTTTCAGAAGGTAAGATTTTCGTTACTTTATCAAACTAAAGTATTATTATAATTTTATTAGTAGTTTGTAGAATTTGTGCATTAATTAGCCATCCGTTTTCGTTTTATTAGTTTTTGCAATGGGGCGCAAGAGTGGTGAGAAATCCAATATGGCGGCCTCCCCAAGATCGCGGTCGGGCTGTTTGAAATCCACCCCCATGATATGGGTATCAAATGAAAAGGTTTGCTGTCAGGAATATGAAAAAAATAGTCACGTGTCTTAAATCCAACATGGCGGACATCCAAGATGGCGGATTGCCTATTTGAAATGCATCCCCATGATATGGGTATCAAATGAAAGGGTTTGCTGTCAGGAATATGATAAAAATAGTCACGTACCTGAAATCCAGCATGGCGGACATCCAAGATGGCGGATTGGCTATTTGAAATGCATCTCCATGATATGGGTATCAAATGAAAGGGTTGCTGTCAGTAATATGAAAAAAATAGTCACGTGTCTTAAATCCAACATGGCGGACATCCAAGATGGCGGATTAGCTGTTTGAAATGCACCCCCATGATATGGGTATCAAATGAAAGGGTTTGCTGTCAGAAATATGAAAAACCCACGTATTTAATTTTCTTTAAAAAAAAAAGAAAATAACCCTACGGGGCTGAGAGAGGGGCCTGGGATATATTTACATGACGTGTATAGATCGTGGTTGTAACTTGCAAAGATACGCTCCCACGCTTTGAGTGGCTCTTGTCTGCCACGTAGCACAGTAAAAATATGGATGGTCCGGAAATTACGTACTAACGTTCGAAACGGTGCACTCACACAAACACGCGCATCTACGAGGCTTCTAAGCGGACATCGCAGTGCTGTCAGTTCTGAGTGCCGCGTAAAGACGAGTTGCGTTTATTTATGTTACGTATATGGCTGTTTGAACTCGGCTTCATCATAAGAGCGTATATTCCGAAAGCTGGCAACGTCGCAAATGGTTGTCAAATATTAACAAGTTTTAATTAATTTAGCATTGTTACTGTATGAAAATAAGAAATATGGCTCTGTAGTGCACTAAAAAATTGATAAGGGAATGCAATAATTAATATCGTAACACCGAATATATAGTTTTAGATGTAGAAAAAGCATTTGGAAGCTTTCCAAATGCCTTTTATGCACCTGAAACGGTTACAACATCAAATTCAGTGTTTTAATTGCATTCCTATATCATTTTTTTTAGTGCATTACAGAGCGATATTTCTTGTTTTCATACAGACAATTTGCCAAATTAAATAAAACTTGTAATTATTTGACAGCTTTATGCGACGTTGCCAACTTTCAGAATATGCAGCCTTAACCGGAGATTTTGTTTTTTAAACTCCCTGCTTATTTTGAAGGTAACAATGATTTTTATCAATATCGAATTCTATATCCGCGTGACCGTTTAATAAATTCGTTAATAAATAATTTGTAAAAAAAACCAACATGGTTTCTGCTACAATTTCTCATAATAGGCGTCTTTTTATAGTTTTCGTCTTCGAGGGTTTTGAATCCGATAGTGCTGTCAAAATGTAAATCCAAGATGGCGGCTGCAAAAAATATCGAGGTTTTCGTCATGGGTGTCGTTTTCATGGTTTTCGAGGGTGTTGAAACCGATGTTGCAGTCAAAATGCAAATCCAAGATGGCGGCTGCATAAATTATCGAGGTTTTCGTCATGGGTGTCGTTTTCATGGTTTTCGAGGGTGTTGAAACCGATGTTGCAGTCAAAATGCAAATCCAAGATGGCGGCTGCATAAATTATCGAGGTTTTCGTCATGGGTGTCGTTTTCATGGTTTTCGAGGGTGTTGAAACCGATGGTGCAGTCAAAATGTAAATCCAAGATGGCGGCTGCATAAATTATCGAGGTTTTCGTCATGGGTGTCGTTTTCATAGTTTTCGAGGGTGTTGAAAGCGATGGTGCAGTCAAAATGTATATCCAAGATGGCGGCTGCATAAATTATCGAAGTTTTCGTCATGGGTGTCGTTTTCATGGTTTTCGAGGGTGTTGAAACCGATGGTGCAGTCAAAATGTATATCCAAGATGGCGGCTGCATAAATTATCGATGTTTTCGTCATGGGTGTCGTTTTCATGGTTTTCGAGGGTGTTGAAACCGATGGTGCAGTCAAAATGTATATCCAAGATGGCGGCTGCATAAATTATCGAGGTTTTCGTCATGGGTGTCGTTTTCATGGTTTTCGAGGGTGTTGAAACCGATGGTGCAGTCAAAATGTAAATCCAAGATGGCGGCTGCCAAAATTATCGAGGTTTTCATCATGGATGTCGTTTTCATGGTTTTTGAGGGTGTTGAAACCGATATTGCTATCAAAATAGAAATCCCAGATGTCAAATAACGAAAATCACATGAAAATAACATGAATAAGATAAATATTAAGTATTGAAAAGTAATTTGCGCAAAGTATTTTTCGTTAAACACAATTGCAGTTACAAGCAAGTTACAGTTACTGTTACTGGCCTGTTGGTCTAGTAGTTAGTGACCCTGACTGCTATGCCGGAGGTCGTGGGTTCGATTCCCACCCAGGACAAATGTTTGTGTGATGAGCACGATCATTTGTTCTGTGTCTGGGTGTAATTTATCTATATTATGTATGTATTTAGAAATATATAAGTATGTTTATCAGTTGTCTAGTACCCATAACACAAGCTCTGCTTAGCTTGGGACTAGATGGCGTTGTGTGATAGTTGTGGAATATTATTATTATTATTATTATTATTACAATATGGTGCAAAGGTCATCTTATACTTAGTTGAAACGCATAGTAAGGTGCGCAGCCACCGGTTTCATCAAGCATCAGCGCCACATAATTATGTTCCATTCTCCGCGCTCGTGACAACCCTAAGGCTGCAGTTGAGAGCGTAGGTATTTATTTCTACAATTAGGCCTTGTTTCCATACTATCCATATTTTGACTGCACCATCGGTTTCAACACCCTCGGAAACCATGAAAACGACACCCATGACGAAAACCTCGATATTTTTTGCAGCCGCCAACTTGGATTTACATTTTGACTGCACCATCGGTTTCAACACCCTCGAAAACCATGAAAACGACACCCATGACGAAAACCTCGATATGTTTTGCAGCCGCCATCTTGGATTTACATTTTAACAGCACTATCGGATTCAAAACCCTCGAAGACGAAAACTATAAAAAGACGCCTATTATGAGAAATTGTAGCAGAAACCATGTTGGTTTTTTTTACAAATTATTCAAGAATTTATTAAACGGTCACGCGTTTATCTGAGGAATTAAAATAGCGGTTTGACATATTTTCTATAGATAAGCTGTCGAACCGCCATTTTTATTCCTCAGATAAAAGTTATCTGACTATTGTTCAAACTTCACTTCTTAGGTTAATCGCAGATTCAGTTTTACTTCCACAACAATAAAATATAACTAACTTTAACTCACAGGTTATTTTAAAACACAAAATTTAATTAAAATCACCAGAACAGTTTGTTAACATTCGACATCAAACGAATTATCTAACAAATAATTATGGCGGCGCCGCCGCCGGGCACATGACGTTCAACCAATCAGCGCGCGAGATGCTTTCCGTTCTATACCATTTAACAGTCTAATAGACTGAATAAACAAAAAAACTTGAGAGATGTCAAGGGACACCCGGTTGGAACGAAGTTCCTTTCGATTAATAATTAGTGAAGGAATTGTAATTTTTTTTTTTAAGTTATAATAATATTTTTTGATTTTTGTTATTTGACATCTGGGATTTCTATTTTGATAGTAATATCGGTTTCAACACCCTCAAAAACAACGAAAACGACATCCATGATGAAAACCTCGATAATTTTGGCAGCCGCCACCTTGGATTTACATTTTGACTACAATATTGGATTCAACACCCTCAAAAACCATGAAAACGACACCTATGACGAAAACCTCGATATTTTTTTCAGCCGCCATCTTGGATTTCCATTTAAACTGCACCATCGGTTTCAACACCCTCGAAAACCATGAAAACGACAACCATGACGAAAACCTCGATAAATTTATGCAGCTGCCATCTTGGATTTACATTTTGACTACACCATCTGTTTCAACACCCTCGAAAACCATGAAAACGACACCCATGACGAAAACCTCGATATTTTTTGCAGCCGCCATCTTGGATTTACATTTTGACTGCACCATCGGTTTCAACACCCTCGAAAACCATGAAAATGACACCCATGACGGAAACCTCGATATTTTTTGCAGCCGCCATCTTGGATTTACATTTTAACTGCACCATCGGTTTCAACTTCCTCGAAAACCATGAAAACGACACCCATGACGAAAACCTTGGTATTTTTTGCAGCCGCCATCTTGGATTTACATTTAGACTGCACCATCGGTTTCAACAACCTCGAAAACCGTGAAACGACACCCATGACGAAAACCTCGATATTTTTTGCAGCCGCCATCTTGGATTTACATTTTGCCTGCAACATCGGTTTCAACACCCTCGAAAACCATGAAAACGACACCCATGACGAAAACTTCGATAATTTATGCTGCCGCCATCTTGGATTTACATTTTGACTGCACCATCGGTTTCAACACCCTCGAAAACCATGAAAACGACACCCATGACGAAAACCACGATATTTTTTGCAGCCGCCATCTTGGATTTACATTTTGACTGCAACATCGGTTTCAACACCCTCGAAAACCATGAAAACGACACCCATGACGAAAACTTCGATAGTTTATGCTGCCGCCATCTTGGATTTACATTTTGACTGCATCATCTGTTTATACACCCTGGAAAACCATGAAAACGACACCGATAACAAAAACCTCGATATTTTTTCATTAAGGATTCATTATTATTATTATTTTTTATTATTTATTATTTACAAAAAACCTGTATACACTCAACAAAAATAATCGTCGCGACACCACACTGTTCAATGCGAAATAGAAATGAAAAAATATCTGGCTTGCTTTCTATAAGAGAGAGAGAGACAGACAGAGAAACATATCTGTCTGTCTCTTACTATAGCAAAAAGTGTCGTGACAACTTTTCGTAAGATTTTTTTTCCGTCTAGCCACCTTTCACAACGCGCGATAAGGAACTTCGTTCCAAAAACTTTTTCAGAAATGTAACCAAAGTGCATTACGATCATATCGGCTCAAGATTGTTTAGTCCGTCTCAACACTAGCGCTACACTGGTTGCGTTGTGTATGTGTGAATAGCTACGCACACATGAACATTGCTCCCGTCTTTTACCTAAACTCGAGCGTTCGAATTTTGTGAACTGGCTCTTAATATAAAGCTAACATTTTTTATACAATATTATGGAAAAAAAAATAGCGAAAGCGCATGTTTTAAAGAAATCTTAATATCACGCCTTGAAGCTTATGTGTGCCTGGTATTGGCTCCGTTTGTGGCTACATGTTGACGGGATACGTAATACGGAATGCGATCGATCACGATCGCACAGCTATCGCTAGTTTGTATTGTACAAGATGCTCTTTCGTGTCTATGTGACCCTAGTACTTAACGAAAAGATGTCGGGGCAAAACGGAACGAGCGCGAGCTAGGTTCCAACAGTTCCAATGAATCAAGAATAATTTTATTCGGTGTCGTCGTAGTTTGCTATCGAAATCTTTGTTTGTCTGTGGTTTTATATCCCTCTCTCTGCCTTTCCTACTAATCCTAGTTCGGAAAGTTTTGGAGGGATCTAGACGTATTTATTTTGTTTTCGCGAAAACATCATTAGCAACATAATTATTTAGAAAAAAATTGGCCCACGTACCCATAAGAAAAGTACTTAGGTCTTAGGTACATAATCTCGCTAAATAAAAAAATTATAAAATTGAAAAAATATTAATGGCGATGGCGATGGCGATATGGCGTGGCGCTGGCGGAGCGAATGCCAACTACACCACAGTGGCAACAACGTTGTTAACCAGGCAACCATAACCAGATGGAATTTAATAATTATTTTCGCAAAAAAAAACGTGGGAAAAATACGTCACAGCACTCACTACTCCGTCCCAATTCACCCCGTCAGCGTCACGTTCTTCCATGGTCTTCACCGATACTAGGCTCGCAGACCAGTAAAGGATGTTGATTAGAACATTCTTATAAAATATAATGGTCACAAAAAGATAAAGGTTTTTATTTATTTTTAAAGGCGTAGAAGAGAACTTAGGTCAGTATCAAAAAATAAAAGAAAAAAGTAAGTATCTCTAATTAATGTTTTTGTATTTTTTGTAGTGTCCGACCGAAACTGATTTTTCAGCCGAAACCGAAACCGAAACCGAACTTTCGGCCTAGCT
The DNA here is from genome assembly GCA_954870645.1 of Agrotis clavis. Lineage (NCBI taxonomy): Eukaryota > Metazoa > Arthropoda > Insecta > Lepidoptera > Noctuidae > Agrotis > Agrotis clavis. Next base: position 15,369,366 of record OX940936.1, on the reverse strand, counting down.
CTCAGTTTCGGCCGAAACCGAAACCGAAACTTATTAACACATTTAAAATTTCGATTATTTTCTAAAATTTTATGTTTTTTTTTTAACATTTGTTAACACATTAGAAAAAGTGTATAATTATACAGGCATTACAGGATGACTGAAGACCGATTTTGACGAAAACTAAAACTGCATCATTGGATTTTAGAAAAATCAATAATGCTGGTCAGGAATCGTAACCGCAGATTTTGGAAAAAAAAACCACACATTATTACACCATTCGATAGTGTTGCTAATATGGATCAAATTCTGGAAATTAATGTTTCAAACTTGTGGAAATAGGAGATTTTTAAGAAATTGCTATTTTTCTATGTTATTTAACTTCTACTGAGCCATAATCTATTTAAAATTATAAAAATTATTAGTTTTCAATTTTTCATCGGATTTGTAGTCTCAACAATCGCCCTTTATTCAGAAATACGAAATTACTGAGTTAAAAAAAAGCATTACCTATTTCAAAGAAGAAACCGTTAACTTATGTTTCAAATACAGTCACGGCCTTGACGATTGATAAGTTTTTTAATCATTAACGTACGTAACAAATATATTTTATTATTACATGAATATACAAGACTTACTCTTGGCAGTAGGTAAACTCAAAAACATAACCTCAACTCACGATTAAATGAACGGTGGCGAACAGCGCCGGGCCCCGCCATCGAGCAAGCATTGTGTTGGCTACGAATTTTACCGAACGACGCACGAAAATGCACGAACACTTGAGTTTCGGCAGGTTTCGGTTTCGGCAAAGTTTCGGCTATATTTTGGCCGAAACCGAAACTAAGGCCGAAACTAGTTTTTTTGGCCGAAACCGGCCGAAACCGAAACCGAAACCGAAATTTCGGTCGGTCACTAATTTTTTGAGCGGAAAAACGAGAACTCTGGCTGAGTGGCTGAGCCTCATAATTTTTAGGGTTCCGTAGTCAACAAGGAACCCTTATAGTTTCGCCATGTCCGTCCGTCCGTCCGTCCGTCTGTCCGCAGCTTAGCTCTGAGACGCCCAGTACCAGAAAGCTGTAATTTGGTGTAAATATACGGATTTTTTGCGCCGTAAAAGTGGTAAAATTAAATCTTGTAAAATATTTTTTTTTTAGGGTACCTCCTGTACACGTAAAGTGGTGATGTTTTTTTTTTCTCGCGTACCCCTTAGTGTGGGGTATCATTTAATAGGCCTTAAGAAAATATTCATAGTTTCCGTTAACAATTTTTTGATAAAAAAATTCGTTTGTGAAATATTAAGCTTTAAAGTGCTAATTTTTGCTCGACTCGTGTGTCCCCCCCCTCTACCAGCCAAACGGTTATGTTTGGAGGTGTGAAAAAATTAAACGAAGTTTAAAAGAAAATTATCATGAAGTAGCCTTTACAAGTTTACGAGTAATAGTCGACCAACTTATAAAACGTACTTGGATAACATATTTTCCTAAACAAAATGTATCGGAGAACATGTTCTTCAACTGCAAATGTAAGTTTTTCAACTTTATTTTTACAGCTATAATAGGTGGGTATGTTGTGGGGATAGGTAGGTTTTTATTGTGTGAAATTCATTGACTTTGATTGTTTCAGTGCAATATTTGACTCTGATTAAAACTTCTGCTACTGCCCACTAGATGTCGCTAAATCCGCGCCACAAACAAACGAAAGTACATAATTAAATTTAAATTAGGTACCAATTATTTTCGTTTTAGTAAAATCGAATTTTTTTATTAAAAAAAATGTTAAAAGATGTTTCTATTAAGAATTTTAATGGGAATTAATGAATAAAGTTTGTGAAAGGTCGACGTGCACTAATTTTATCAGGAGTGTCATAAATATCCAAACATAACATCATGCTTTCTACTGCTTGAATATGAACAATGATTTCAGACTGCCTATCGCCAACGTCCATACTACGTTGAATACACCGGTTCTCGTCCGATCACCGAAGTTAAGCAACATCGGGCGCGGTCAGTACTTGGATGGGTGACCGCCTGGGAACACCGCGTGACGTTGGCTTTTTGTTTTTCCTTCCTACTTGTAAGACTACCTTTTTTAACCGACTTCAAAAAAAGGAGGAGGTTCTCAATTCGTCGGAATCTTGTTTTTTTTTTTTTTTTTTATGTATGTTACCCGATTTCTCAAAGACGCGTGGACCGATTTGGAAAATTTTTCTTTTGTTTGAAAGGGTATTACTTTCCAATTGGTCCCATGATCATCAGGTCAGGATCTGATGATGGGATCCCAGGGAAATCGAGGGCAACCTTCAAATTTTATAGGCACATAGTACCATTTTCATATATTTCTGAAAGCTGTTCAAGTATTTGCATCTGATAATCATCATCTCATGTGGATGAGCTGATGATGGAAGGTGATGGAGGACTCGGAATCGACAGATTTAGTAAATTATGTTTGTGTTCGCATATCTCCGGAACTACAAGTCCGATTTCAGTAATTCTTTTTATGTTGTACTAGGTATCGTTCAACTTAAGGAATACTGCAAATTTCATCAAAATCGGTTCAGTAGTTTTTGAGATAGAGAAGGAAAGAAAGAGATGTTAACGATGTTATTACCGGTGCTACGGATTACAAATTTCTAGTGCACATGTAGGAAAATGATGTATTTGACAAGAATTTTGGTTGAATATTTAAACTAAAAAGAGTAAAAAAAAAACTTTTTTCAAAAAAAAATTAACCGCCTTCAAAAACAACCACAAAAAAGGGTAAAATAACCTACAAAACTTTTCTCTCGGAAGTCGGTGGCAAAAAAACAATGAAATTAATAAAAAACCACCGACTTCCGAGAGAAAAGTTTTGTAGGTTATTTTACCCTTTTTTGTGGTTGTTTTTGAAGGCGGTTAATTTTTTTTTGAAAAAAGTTTTTTTCTTTGTATTTTTTTCTCGTCATTTAAAGGCAAGAATCAACGAAATATGCCGTTAGGCCAGGTTCACACGGCGACCATTCGATTCGATTTTTTCACGTATACGGTTTTACCGTATATGATGCAGTCGTTCACACGGCAACCATTCGATTCGATTTTTTCGGGCCACGCATGCGAGTGCGTACGATTCTCGAATGGGCGAGTCGTGTGAACTAGACAACATGAACATAAGCGCCACTGCGTGTCGTATTCGATAAAATCGTTTCGAGACGCGGCGTTCCGGTGACAACTTCGCACGGTATACGGTAAAATACATTTCTCGAACACGGGATTTTCCCGTATGAACGCCGAGTAAACCATTTTTAAGTTTTCATATAATTATATTCTGTTGTCACTACTCTATTCGATAAAATCGTTTATACGGTATACGGGAAAATAATCGCCGTGTGTACCTGGCCTTAGTGTGGCTCAGCTATTATAAATACAGAATACTCAATAACAATAAAAAAAAAATAACATAAAAAATGGAATTTCCTTTTATTCGTTTTAAAATTCCTTAGATTCAAACAAACAGTCAAGGTTGAATAACTCCACTAAAGTGAAAAAGTGGTTCATTGGATCATTTTGTACATTTACAAAAAAAAACCTAAGCTTTATTTAAAAGCTTTTTATTCTTTATAGTAAGGATCAGCGGCTAAAGTACAAAAATTAAGTAGATTACCTATTTTACATATTTTAATTAGCGATGAATCAAATGGTGGTTAATTTGGAAACTTGATAAAATAATCTACATACATTTGAAAAATCGCTGGTGTATCTCTCCGTTATCTATTTTATAAAAATAAGTCGGGTTTTCCTTCCTGACGCTATAACTCCAGAACGCACGAACCGATTTCCACGGTTTTGCATTCGTTGGAAAGGTCTCGGGCTCCGTGAGGTTTATAGCAGACTGGTGGCGAAACGGAGTTCGCCGGGTTTGCTAGTAACTTATAATATTATTTTGCAACACCATAATGTAGGCACTAGTATAGTTAACTAAAGACTCACGTGGGTGTTATTACTTGATTTTAAGACAGGCTTGCGTTTCACCACTAACTCATCAGATGGTAAGCAATGTGGTCAACGGTGAAGCATGCTTGCCTAAAGTAACCCATTACAAAATTAATTGTATTACAGATTAAAACTGTTGAATACCCTTCAAAAATTATCAAGTGTTTAGCTCAAAAGTAGTTGGTTGAAAAAAAAACAGGAATAAGTTTTTGCCCCTAATACTCGTAAGTAAACAAACAAGTTTTTAAGTTTGGGGGCCATAATTTCTGCCATTACATTTTCGGCTAGTTTTTCATAAATTATAATAATATATAAAACCTAAAAAGTACATAAAAAGGTTGTAGTGAATATTAAACTTGACAGGTACGTCATTTTGCTGGTGTCCCCAGTTAGTTTACATCTCTCTCACATCGGGCGCTGTGACCGATAATTATGATAGTCCACACTACAGACTTGGCAAGTTTAGCCGCTAATCCTTATGTGACTGTTCATAAAATACCCCAGGCTGATAAAATTTTCGTTTTTCCTAAATTACATTAATATACTGGAAAATATGAAAGATAGGGCCCCCCCCCTGGGGGGGCCGAGGTAGGGCCCCGCCTCCGCCCAACCTCCGTGGTGCACGTACCATTGACAACTGCGACCTCCGCCGGGACAGAGAGGACTGAACTCTCAGCAAAGGGGAGGGGACCAAAGTAGATTAGTGCTGAGAGTTCACAGTAATACATACATGAATAATATCAAGTCATGTTAACAAATCAAATAATAATTATGAAGCTAGTAAGACAAGAGGACAGCAAAGATATAATATAGAAATGTGATAGGGAAACGTCACGCTTGCGCTTAATTAAGTTACGTTAACAAGTTACACTTGATTAAAGCTAACCCATTTCTATGGCATGTAAATCCGGTTACAATAACTGCCCCAGTACGCGACCGCTAGGCCTAAGCGCATAGCTCCACTAAGGACACTGCTACGAATCCTAACAGATCACGCTCCCTATACTCTATTCTACATGTCCTACCCAACACCTAAGACAAAGATCTGAGAAGTTCATCTGTCATTGAGGAAGACACGTTTCCATTTAATCTCCTACACACGCGCACTATCGTAATACCCTTACGGCTCTACCCCATTGGCAATCACAACAAACAACTTGCGCAAGCGCTTCGTAGAATCAGTCTATAGCAGAACATTTCACGTTTGTATTGCTGGACGCCGAAGTGGGTAATATCGTCACTTCACATTTCGTATTTAAGCGCCCCCCCAGTCGTAACGTGTCGTGCCAATAAAATAGTGTCGATTCGACAATGTTGGGCATATTAGCCATAGTTGTTTTTAGCGGGACACGTTTGTCAGTCCCTAGCGTTCTCTTGGAACGGAGCTAGCAAATCATAGGAGATACAGGTACATACTTGGTGGTGCCTACCCCAACTTGAAATGCGCATCCATCAACCAACACGCAAAGTCTCTGAGCAAGACTGCGGGAAACAGTAATCATCAACAGCATTTGGTTAGTTTGCCAATTAATAGCAATGCTTGTTATTATCGCTTGTACTTGTCACCAGCAGTTACATTATCACCGCATTGGCTGGTGATAATATAACTTGGTATAATCGAACTATGGACATGGTTCTGCCTTTGATTTATGTGAGACGTCACGTAAAAGTCTATATTCGTCAGGAGTCAGATGTGTCGTTGTACAGAGTACGAGACGAAATGCGCGTGATGCATGTAGAGTGTAGCCAAAGGCTTTCCCCGTGTCACTATAACCAAACACCAATGATACATCACTGCTAGGTTACGGGATAAGGAGTCATAACAAATAGGACGTAAGATAATAATATGAAATAAGGTACTGCTCAGGCGTCGCCCCGCTGTACTGAAATAAATGATTATTAACAGCCATCCAGCGCCTTCAGCAAACTGCTACTGTAAAGTTACTATAATTAACACTTACCAAGTGTTTATAGGAGAGAATTAGTCTATAATTTAACTTACAGACACTGCTCAAATACCACCCGTATGATCTCCATCATCAGACCGCCCTCTGGGTTCACCTCCTCGCGTTCCTCCGACCACAAGCACTGAATTTACTTTACAGACTAATATTTGACTTAATCAAACATAATTCAAATTCACAACAAAGTAATATCGCGCCCGGTCACTCGGCCAACGGCAACCGAATCTCCTGAACTTTCTCCTGGGTCCACCCGTGTGTCCCTCAAGACGTTCCAAGCCCCACTGCCCCGAGGAATCATCCCCGTCTTCCCACTCCAACTACCTGCTAAGGGACTCGCAAAGGCACTTCGAGTTTCTCACGATCTCTGTATTACCCCAAGTCCGAATATCTCTTTGTTTTTAAGTGCAGGATTGAATAATGGCTGTTGGGTAAGGATTGCCAGATGTGGCCTTTTTAATATTAGTTGGCGAAAGATTTCTAACCTTCTTAGAATTCATAATTTTAAATTGTTTAAGAGGTCCTATTGAGTGTTCGTCCGGAGCTTGGTTTATTGCGAACACATGTGCTGATAAGCAAGTTGTAGAATCGTTTCTTCAGAATTCTCTCCTAGTCAATAGTTTTTGTAGCTATTGAAATAAAGGAATGGGTGTTTTAAACCAGCTATTTGTCACAAGGAAATGTCAGGCCATAAAATAAGTAATTTAATGTGAATTTAGGCGCCCGACGTCACGTGGTGATTTTAAAATAAATAACCTATTTTGTTATTAAAACAAGGGTCCATGACGAACAGTCACACTTACAAACGCTTTTCCAACAAATTCATTATCACTCACTTTATATACACATTAAATAATTACTCTTACAAATTCATGTGATAAATTAACTTATTACATAAATATAAAAAATATAAAAAATCAGTCAAGGCGTCTTTGAGGAATCGGGGAAAATACATAAAAAAAAAGATTAGGACGAATTGAGAACCTCCTCCTTTTTTTGAAGTTAGTTAAAAATACTTGACAATAAAAACCTACCTATCCCCAAAACATACCCACCTATTAGCTGTAAAAATAAAGTTTACAAACTTACATTTGCAGTTGAAGAACATGTTCTGCGATACATTTTGTTTAGGAAAATATGTTGTCCAAGTACGTTTTATAAGTTGGTCGACTAGTACTCGTAAACTTGTAAAGCTTACTTAGTCATGATAATTTTCTTTTAAACTTCGTTATATTTAATACTATTGTGAATTTTTTCACACCCCCAAGCATAACCGTTTAACTGGTAGAGGGGGGGACACAAGATTCGAGCAAAAATTAGCACTTAGAGCTTAATATTTCACAAACGAATTTTTTTATCAAAAAATTGTTAATGGAAACTATCAATATTTTTTAAAGACCTATTTAATGATACCCCACACTAAGGGGTACGACGGAAAAAAAAAACATCCCCACTTTACGTGTACAGGAGGTACCCTAAAAAAAAATATTTTACGAGATTTTATTTTACCACTTTTTTGGCGCAACAAATCCGTATAATTATTTACACCAAATTACAGCTCTCTAGTACTGTGCGTCTCTGAGCTAAACTGCGGACAGACGGACGGACGGACGGACATGGCGAAACTATAAGGGTTCCTTGTTGACTACGGAACCCTAAAAATTATGAGGCTCAGCCAGAGTTCTCGTTTTTCCGCTCAAAAAATACAAAAACATTAAATAGAGATACTTACTTTTTTCTTTTATTTTTTGTTACTGACCTAAGTTCTCTTCTACGCCTTTAAAAATAAATAAAAACCTTTATCTTTTTGTGACCATGTGAAGACCATGGAAGAACGTGACGGGGTGAATTGGGACGGAGTAGTGAGTGCTGTGACGTATTTTTCCCACGTTTTTTTTTTGCACGAAAATAATTATTAAATTCCATCTGGTTATGGTTGCCTGGTTAACAACGTTGTTGCCACTGTGGTGTAGTTGGCATTCGCTCCGCCATCGCCAGCGCCACGCCATAATCGCCATCGCCATTAATATTTTTTCAATTTTATCATTTTTTTATTTAGCGAGATTACCTATGTACCTAAGACCTAAGTACTTTTCTTATGGGTACGTGGGCCAATTTTTTTCTAAATATGTTGCTAATGATGTTTTCGCGAAAACAAAATAAATACGTCTATAGTTTGTTTTTTAATCTCGTAGACCAAATTGACAAATGATAACATTAAAACTGACGTAAATACTATTGAAATTTATGTCAGTTTGCCATTTGCACCTGTCAATTCAGTCTACGAGATTAAAAAACGGACTTTAGATCCCTCCAAAACTTTCCGAACTAGGATTAGTAGGAAAGGCAGAGGGGATTAAAACCACAGACAAACAAAGATTTCGATAGCAAACTACGACGACACCGATTCTTGATTCATTGGAACTGTTGTTGCTCGTTCCGTTTTGCCCCGACATCTTTTCGTTAAGTACTAGGGTCACATAGACACGAAAGAGCATCTTGTACAATACAACTAGCGATAACTGCGCGATCGTGATCGATCGCATTCCGTATTACGTATCCCGTCAACATGTAGCCACAAACGGAGCCAATACCAGGCACACATAAGCTTCAAGGCGTGATATTAAGATTTCTTTAAAACATGCGCTTTCGCTATTTTTTTTTCCATAATATTGTATAAAAAATGTTAGCTTTATATTAACTGTTTACTGCTTAAATTTCCACTAATCGGGCGCACAAAATCAGAATTATCCAACTTGGTATTTTGATAAATGTCGCTCAGTCTAATGAATGATAGATGTCGCTACAAGTCAGGTACTAAAGGAAATAAATGAAAACAGATTGCAACTTTTTATATGAACCCAGCAACAATAATAATTTAGTTGAATTATACAGGATAGCAAGACGTTGTATTGCATGAAATTCATTGACTTTGATTGTTTCAGTGCAATATTTGACTCTGATTAAAAGTTCTGCTACTGCCCACTAGATGTCGCTAAATCCGCGCCACAAACAAACGAAAGTACATAATTAAATTTAAATTAGGTACCTATTATTTTCGTTTTAGTAAAATCGAATTTTTTTATTAAAAAAAATGTTAAAAGATGTTTCTATTAAGAATTTTAATGGGAATTAATGAATAAAGTTTGTGAAAGGTCGACGTGCACTAATTTTATCAGGAGTGTCTTAAATATCCAAACATAACATCATGCTTTCTACTGCTTGAATATGAATGTATGAACAATGATTTCAGACTGCCTATCGCCAACGTCCATACTACGTTGAATACACCGGTTCTCGTCCGATCACCGAAGTTAAGCAACATCGGGCGCGGTCAGTACTTGGATGGGTGACCGCCTGGGAACACCGCGTGACGTTGGCTTTTTGTTTTTCCTTCCTACTTGTAAGACTACCTTTTTTCTTTGTATGTTTTTCTCGTCATCTAAAGGCAAGAATCAACGAAATAATTATGCCGTTAGGCCAGGTTCACACGGCGACCATTCGATTCGATTTTTTCACGTATACGGTTTTACCGTATATGATGCAGTCGTTCACACGGCAACCATTCGATTCGATTTTTTCACGTATACGGTTTTACCGTATATGATGCAGTCGTTCACACGGCAACCATTCGATTCGATTTTTTCGGGCCACACATGCGAGTGCGTACGATTCTCGAATGGGCGAGTCGTGTGAACGAGACAACATGAACATAAGTGCCACTGCGTGTCGTATTCGATAAAATCGTTTCGAGACGCGGCGTTCCGGTGACAACTTCACACGGTATACGGTAAAATATATTTCTCGAACACGGGATTTTCCCGTATGAACGCCGTGTAAACAATTTTTAAGTTTTCATATATTATATTCTGTTGTCACTACTCTATACGATAAAATCGTTTATACGGTATACGGGAAAATAATCGCCGTGTGAACCTGGCCTTAGTGTGGCTCAGCTATTATAAATACAGAATACTCAATAACAATAAAAAAATAACATAAAACATTGAAATTCCTTTTATTCGTTTCAAAATTCCTTAGATTCAAACAAACAGTCAAGGTTGAATAACTCCACTAAAGTGAAAAAGTGGTTCATTGGATAGTTTTGTACATTTACAAAAAAAAAAACCTAAGCTTTATTTAAAAGCTTTTTATTCTTTATAGTAAGGATCAGCGGCTAAAGTAAAAAAATTAAGTAGATTACCTATTTTACATATTTTAATTAGCGATGAATCAAATGGTGGTTAATTTGGAAACTTAATAAAATAATCTACATACATTTGAAAAATCGCTGGTGTATCTCTCCGTTATCTATTATATATAAATCGGGTTTTCCTTCCTGACGCTATAACTCCAGAACGCACGAACCGATTTCCACGGTTTTGCATTCGTTGGAAAGGTCTCGGGCTCCGTGAGGTTTATAGCAGACTGGTGGCGAAACGGAGTTCGCCGGGTTTGCTAGTAACTTATAATATTATTTTGCAACACCATAATGTAGGCACTAGTATAGTTAACTAAAGACTCACGTGGGTGTTATTACTTGATTTTAAGACAGGCTTGCGTTTCACCACTAACTCATCAGATGGTAAGCAATGTGGTCAACGGTGAAGCATGCTTGCCTAAAGTAACCCATTACAAAATTAATTGTATTACAGATTAAAACTGTTGAATACCCTTCAAAAATTATCAAGAGTTTAGCTCAAAACTAGTTGGTTGAAAAAAAAAACAGGAATAAGTTTTTGCCCCTAATACTCGTAAGTAAACAAACAAGTTTTTAAGTTTCTGCCATTACATTTTCGGATATATTCCCTTTATGTCGAGTCCCGTTACGTCGAGTCTGGAAGTCTATTGTTCTCCAAGTATTGATATTTTACGCTTTCTATTACCTTTATGTCGAGTATGGTGAACAAGTACAGTCAGGAATGTAAATTAAAAGCCAATGGCATAAAAACATAATAATATTAATACAAGTATAGGTGAACATTACCTAAAAAAGGAAGCTCAACGGAGCCCCGCTCCGCGGGGCTCCTATTTCTGCGTGCATGGTTAGGTTAGGTAATGTTCACCGGGGATGGCGGGGTCTTTCAGACCCCGCCATCCCCTTCGAACCTAACCTATCCGTGTCGGGGTGCCCATAAGTCCCGAGCTCGCTTCGCTCGCTCTTGGATCCCAAATTCTCCTAATAACAATTCCAATCATTAATAATTCTAAATTATGTGCATGTATTCATTTCACTGGACGTGACTGTACTTCTAAAATATGATATAATTAAACTCGACATTAAGGTAATAGAAGCGTGGTAAATAAACTCGGCGTAAAGGGAATAGAAACGGGACAGAAAACTAAACTCGACATAGGGGTAATAGAAGCGAGACAAGGTTTTCGGCTCGACGTAACGGGACTCGACATAAAGGGAATCAACCCATTTTCGTCTAGTTTTATTTAAATATTTATTTACAAAACCTAAAAGTACATAAAAAGATTTTAGTGAATATTAAACTTGACAGGTACGTCATTTTGCTGGTGTCCCCAGTTAGTTTACATCCCTCTCACATCGGGCGCTGTGATCGATATGATACTCCACATCACCGACTTAGCAAATGTAGCCGCTAATCTTTACAAACGCTTTTCCAACAAATTCATTATCACTCACTTTATATACACATTAAATAACTACTCTTACAAATTCATGTGATAAATTAACTTATTACATAAATATAAAAAATCTAAATGTGCTTTTTACAATTTAACTATGACGCCTAATGTTTTACAAAAGACTTCTTTTAAATTTAATTTTTTATGGTTTTTACATACATCGGGTACAAATCTATGATCAGTATTTCAACGTTTAATAGGCACAATGACTGAGAAAATAAATTAATCAATCCGTTAGATCAAAAAATATTGGGCTATTTTTTTTTTATTGTATGTCAAAATTAAAAAGTAGATACGATGCTTTTAAAATTCACAATATGTTACTTCTAGGTTTAATCACCACCCCAAAAATTATGAATATAAAAAAAGTCCATTATTTTTCAATTATCTAACTAAATAGACCTGCAATAAATTAATTGATGCTGTTATTATGCATATTCAAACAAATTGTGACTAAAAATTAAGTTATTCAAATGATAAATAATGTAATCCTTTTAGGCTACATAAAACAATTATTTATTGTGAAAATACTTCCCAAAGAATCATCCCGATTCACCAAATTTTAACAATACGCCTTCTACATTATAAAGGCAACAAGTTTTCATTACTAAAATCCTGACTTGGCATATAAACATCCCAGGAATATACTAAAACCGATTCAATGCAAGTTGATATTTTAGGACTTACAAATTCAAATACATTTTCTCAAGTTGATATTAACGGAATTACAATTCAGATACATTTTCAAAGGCGACTGCCGTGACCCCGGAACATAAAGGCTTATTAACATAAAGGACACCGTGGATTTTAGTCAGTACAAGTCTGACAGTCCCTTCCGCCCTGCCCAGGGTGGGAGGACTCATTGATGATTTTACCACGTAAAAAAAAAAGGCGACCGCTAGCGCACAGCAAAGCAGCAATGCCGCCCAAAATATCTTTGTGGAAAATAAATTGTAAGATATTGCTCGTAGATAGAAACCAGTAGTATGGTCACCGGCCAGCGTTACTTGTTCCACCTTCACATAATTTCTGCTGTATTAAATGGGTCAACTATACTTGCAATCGTCTCCGAAATAGTATTTTGCACATTTTGTCACGACTACATAGGTAGTTAATAAGTATTTAAGTCTTGGCATATCTAGAAAATAAACTGAACACAATAACGTACAGGCTGTAAATATTGCTCATCGATTTTTAGAAAGAGATGTTCGGTGAACTTCGGCTTAGTAGAGCGTTATCTCTTTCGTACGAATCACAAAGAACTAGCGGTAAATGATACACTCACTCAGTGTAACAGAGATAAGACGAAATTATCCGGTTATCTCTTTCCGAAGGTGGATGCGTTGAACTTACAGCTAGTACTTGCACTGAGGCCCTAATACGATTTTCCAGTTTTTGTAAGGTAAACTGGAATTTTGACGTTATTTTGAAGGATAAATTAGTTCCTCGTTCGTTCACTAGAGGCGGCTTTTTATGCAATAAACGCAGTAAATATTTCAATTAACACAAGTATGTACAGACGCCAGCAGGTCAACCTACCCGAATCTGTCAGATTTTACCAGTCAAACATTAACCTTCTACTCTTGTGATAAGGTCTGACAGATTGTGGTAGCTTGATGTGCTGGCGTCTGTACATTGTAAATAAAATATTGAAATCTTGTGATAAGGCCTCAAATCTATCTCTATGTATTAAATATTCACATTCGAACATAAACCTTCTCATTTTGTGATAAAGTTAAAAATCTATTAAAATAAGACAGATTGGAGTAGGTCGGTATGCTGACATCCATACACGTGATTGAATAATAAAAACCTAAATAATAATTGATATACACATGTTTGTTGTCATATCAATGTGATCATATTTATGACAGTAATGAGACTATCAGTGCAATTTGAAGTGTATTTCAAGCTAGGTATAGACCAAAGTGTATTGCAGGATGTTTAAATGTTACAGTAATATATAACAAGAGGGGGCCCTCCTGTTATGTATTTTCTATGATTTTCGGGGCCACGGACAGAATGAGATCCCACACTGTCTAGGTTACATTGAAACTGTTCATACATAAAATACTGGCAAATACCCATTGTCCATAGGAAAACATGCATAATAGTTTACTTTTTAATTGATAAAAAGGTGCTGACTAAAGATAATTTTAGAAGTAAAAACAAAACAAAAATAAATAAGTGTTGTTGATTGTGTGCAGGTGCAAGAATGCAATAGATTATATGTAGAGTTGAGAATTCACTTTGGTCTATACCGAATAGTTATTTACTTACATTAAAAGCAATATTGCGATAATTACAATAGAATTTTGGCATGGAGTCTAAAATTAAAATATACAAAGGCGTTTTAAAATAATGACATGACAAAAAATTTAGCCCAAATTATCATTGCTGCAGTTACTTATTATAAAGAGCTATTTGGTATGTAATTAGTATTCTGAGATTGGTGAGTATTGATGAATAGTTGTCTCTTTTGTAATATACTTTAAGTAAGGCAATATGGGTGGACAATGTACCCAAAAGTTGGGCTTTAAGTACAGGAGAATGTCTGAAATTATCTGCAAAAACTGTTAGGCGTGGGCACTTCCTGGATTTTAGTACGATTTTATTGCAATGTGTCATAATTATAATGATATGCTGGTTCGGGAAATTAATGATGAGTGCTATTGTTTAGCCCTCGAAATAAAATTTGTGACTGGTAAGTTGAACGGAATTTGTGAAAGAAATCTAACACTGTTAGCTTTCTTTCACAAATTCCGAGTTTCTTCCCTACTAAAAGCTAAAACAGTACAAACTTAGTTACAATAAAGAACCAATATGACAATCTGGACTAAATTTAATTAAACACATGGTTACATCCCTATATATTATATTTTATACAAGGACTTACAGTACTTAGTACTGATTCCAGGGCACATTATCTATAGAATGCTTCTTTAGTTTATGCTTTTTCAAATATTTAGAGTCTATAAAAGCTTCTTCACAAATGGAGCAGACATATGGACGCTCCCCTGTATGTGTCCTTAGATGAACGACCAAGTTACCTTTGAGGGCGAAGAACTTCATGCAGACTGAGCAACCAAACTTCTTCTCACGAGTATGAGTCAACTGATGAGTCCGTAAATGAGTTTTTGTTTTAAACCGTAGAGAACATAGCTGACATGGAAATGGCCTCTCATTAGTATGTACTCGCTCATGCATTAGTAACATGGCTTGGCTCGAACACCCTTTTCCACAAATACTACATTCAAACCTCTTTGCATTCTTCGCTTTCATATTCTTATGAGTCAGTATGTGAGTTTGCATGTCCTTCTTAGATGGCAGCACTTCGCCACACTCTGAACATAGCAACTCTGTTGGGTCAACTATGTGTGTGCTCTCAATATGTTGCTCTAAAGCAGCCTCCACTGAAAACATCTTCTTGCAGAGTGAACAAGCATAGCCAAGCAATTTACCAAGACTTGTGGTAATTTCTTGTTTTACAGTCTTCATTAATTCTTCTTTGACCTTTATCACTTTGGACTTAGAACAGTCCTCAGACTCTTTGTGATTGGTCAGTGCAGTCTTATTCTCAAATGACTGGTCACATTGGTTGCATGAATATGGATTCATATGCGTTAACCTGTGAGTTTGCATTGTGATCTTCTGGTGAAATCTCTTGAAACAGATGTCACATTCGAACTCCCTGATGCCGCTGTGAATCATCATGTGACGTTTCAAGTTGTTCGGATTGGCAAATGTCTTGAAACAAATATTGCAACGTGGTTTGATGTTGTTGTGACCATATTTGATGTGTTGTGTCAAGGCGTTTCGTCTGATAAGCTGGTTGCAGAATGGACAGGTAATTAGAAGCCCAGAACTGCTGTGGAGTAACATGTGTCCAGTCAGAATTTCTGCAGACTCAAAGCCTTTACCGCATAAGTTACACAAATGTTCTCCAGAAGGATTATGCTTGAATTGATGCTTCTCATAATCTGCTAAGTCTTCAAACTGCTCTCCACAGTCACATAAGAATGTCCCATCCTCTTGTTGCAGTACTGTAGCAATTTGGCTATCATCAGCATATTCTATAACTAATTCTGAGCCATCATATTTCAGAATTTGGAACTGAGAAGTGTCATCGCCTTCACAGAATATCACTTCTTGGGCCAATGCATCTCCGTCTTCATCTTCGTTTGTGACTAGTTGAGAATCAGTCAAGTACTGGATCCTGTCATTACCTTTCAACAGAATAGTGCCATCAGTGTCTCCTGTGGTCAAAATTTTGATCAAGTTTTTCGAATTAGGCAGCTCTCTGATTACATTGGAAGTAATGTTTCCATTGTTTTGTATTTCTTCTATTTCAAAGTTTTGCTCTCGACCCATGCTGTCCTGGGTTTCATCTATGTTCATGGCTCCATCAAAATCATCAGTTTCCTGGCTCTCTTCTTCATTTTCTAGAATAGTTGCTGGTACATTAGCTGATACTTTAGTGTTGGACATAAGAAAGGATTCGATTGAGTCTTCAAACTGGCTCTGGGAGCTTTGAGTGGGATGTTGTGTGTACATAGTTTTAGCATTATCAGTTATTTCAGCAATATCTTCATCATTCTGTTCTTGTTTAATATTAATTACTTCAGTTTGTTCCTCTTTATCTTTATCTTTGGGGTCATCAATGACCAACACATAATAATAATCATCATCACTGTCAGTAGGCTCCTGTTTAATTATAGCCTCAAGTTGCTTCATGGGATCATTCCCAAAATCATTGTCATTATCAATAGCCTCATATTTTAAAAGATTATCACTTTTAGCCATATCTATTACAGCGTTGAGCTGTAAACGTAGTTCATTGTCCATTTTAATGCACTGTTTACGGAACTGGTATGCAGAGTTCATGGTAGCATAACAATCTGAACACAGCTTCTGCGGTAGACCATCGTCTTCCTTGACCTGGAATTAAATAAAACAAAACTGAGACATGACAACAAAACTGACTGGCCTGTTGGTCTAGTGGTTAGTGACCCTGACCGCTATGCCAGAGGTTGTGGGTTCGATTCCCACCCAGGACAAATGTTTGTGTGATGAGCACGATCATTTGTTCTGTGTCTGGGTGTAATTTATCTATAATATGTATGTATTTAGAAATATGTAAGTATGTTTATCAGTTGTCTAGTACCCATAACACAAGCTCTGCTTAGCTTGGGACTAGATGGCGTTGTGTGATAGTTGTGGATTATTATTATTATTATGTTTGCACCAAAAAAATCTAATTATAATTATTAGGTAAATATTCTTGCATATTTCAAAACCTCTATGAAATAACCTCTTGCGAAAAATGCACTATTGTCAATTCGTCACCCATGGCTCTTAATGCCCTGATTGGAATTTTTGAGCATTTGCAATGCTAGCTCTAACCTAGGCTAATCTGATGCTTTTTTAGTTTAAAAAGGAGGAAAAATAAAAAAAAAACAGATGGCACGATTGGAGAACAAAACGATTACTGCGCTGCGTGTCGCGGGTTCGATTTCTGCACAGAACAACATTTTTATAATTAACATATTGTAGGTACATAGTTGTTCAGGGTTTGGGAATTTGTGTATGTGAGTTTTAATGTTTGTATGAAGTAATTATAGCTGCAGGACAAATTTCTAGTGTGCAAATAATACCTTTGGGAAACATTGCAACAATCTTTGAAAAATTTATAAAAAATTATGTTCTTATAATTTCAAGGGCTTGTGTAGTATGGATCAGTTATGTATTCACAGAATTTTCATTAAATATGCAGGAGGCTAAGTCGGCTGTGTTAAAGTTATTGATTCTTGCAACAATGTCATAAAGGCAGTACTTCCACTAGTCATAAATTAGATAATGGTGGATCAGAGCACTGACACTACTGATGGTTGAAAATATAATAGAACTATTTTATTAGAGAGTTTACATTTGTAAAAATTAAAATTATGTGTATATTGTCTATCAATTTGATTATTCATTTAGCAAGATGTTCGATTTTTGACATTCGCGGATACGAATGCGAATATTCAATTCCAATATTCGCGATTGCGAATGCGAATATTCAGTTTAAAATCAATCACGTTTGATTAAAACACTTTTATATGATCGAACTTCATAACTTAATTTTGAATTTTTATATTTAAAGCTTTTTTACTGCCTGTCTGTCTGTAACGAGTATCGAAAAAGTATCTAAGAGTAGCTCTAAGAGGGTCAGTCTGTGAAAGAAAAGCAGAATGAAACACGTTTATCTCACATGGTAATTTTTATGATTGATGTTTGTGATTGATTCGATGAACATTATATTGATGAATGGCGAAATAAAGGCAGACTGAGTTAAAGATGAATGGAGAGGAAGGCGCCAGATATTATAAGAATGAATGAAATGTGTAGGAGTTCCAATAATCCAAATATTGGTATATTTCACTCGTTCGTATTCGCAATATATTCGCATGAATTTATGCGGATGCGAATGCGAATATTCGCAACATCTCTATAATAATGAATGTGGATGAATAGTTAGCATACAAAGCAATCCAACTGATAAGTAAATTGAAGTAGTACTCTTTACATAAAATTGAGCTGAATAATTTTTGTTTGTTTCACTCATTTTTACGGACAACACACGCTTGACAAAAAGAAGATGCTCAAGGCGAATAGAATGATTGAACAAAAAAAAAATCTTCTGTAACAGGTAGGGAATCGAGAACCGGTCCTTGTTGAAAGTCCCGGGATTTTCGGGACAGGGGTCCAAGGAACCGGGAAATCCCGGGATTTTCGGGACTTTCGGGACAAAAATGCATTTTTCCCATGGCATTAGAAAACAATGACAATAATAAGATAACTTTATGGTACAGTATTTATTCTGATTAAAATCATACAACCAACTTATTCGACGGCCTCATGGACATGGGTTTGCTCTAGCCTCTTTTCTATTCAGAGGTGGCAAATCTATTCACTCTAACTGTACTAACTATGGAAACTTGCAGTTCATCTAGATGTCCAATACTGGACATTAGATGTACCTAATGCAAGTAGGCCGGTGGAAAGAGGTTTTAGAATTCATGAGTTCGACTCATTTTAGGTCTCATCTTAGCACGACCGAACCCAATAAAAAAAACGAAAAGAGGGAGGGCTTCACACACAGCAGCTATAATGTATATTAATGTACATTGCATCCCGGGGTGTATAGTTTAAATTATCTTGATGTATCACACACACAACAGGTAATGTAATGTATATTTCCCTACATTTCATAACATCCTTTTCGAAGAGAGATATACGGAAATGTATTGAGATGTATAGGTGTATCGAAATATAAATGTATATTTTCGTATCGCTCAGTACCTTAGATTCGAAGATGTGATGATAATATACATTATTGCTGCAGTGTGTGGTCTCCTGACGATTTCTATGGAAAGATGTAACGAGATGTATCGTGTTATAATGTACATCTTTACATTATTATTATTCCTTAAGCTTGCGTCGATGAGATGAGCTAAGCTGTAGAGTAACCATCCACCAGTTTCACGTTGCCAATTAGTCTAAGGAGCTCTGCATTCCACTGGGTCTAGTGCCGTAAGTTGTTTTTATCTGAGCCATTCAAATGATTAAGTTGAGTAAGGTTGCTGCAATACTCCGTTAGAAAAAACATAAAAAACTTTGAATTTCGCGGGCAACTACGACGCAATCAATGCAGAAATGGGCTTGTACATATCCAGGTGTAAGGTATTGCTTCACTCTATTTAGGATGCCCACGTCAAAGTTGACACTGGATGTCAGTTCCATGCCCAAAAGCTCAAAGTCATCAGTTACAGAAACAGGAAAAATAGGAGTTGGTCCAAATTACTCTATAAAAGATGTAGTTTTGATTTACTCCTACTTCACTAAGGAAATATACGCCTGTATGTTGGTGGCGTTAAAAGGGAGAAGTTTCTTGTGTGAGCGAACAAGAAACTTCTCTCTTTTATGGGATACTAAATATCAAATCTGTTTGCTCTACCATGGTCTCTCTGAAGCAATGAACTTCATCCCCACTGGATTTTGCAGTGGGCAAGTATGTCACTGAAACAGTACTGTTATCTACCTATCCAACAATACCAGGCTGAAGTGGGTAAGAAATGTGCAGCAAAATAAGAGTTGCAAAGAAAACAGATAACTGTTGAACTCCAGAGTCAATAACCAAAAGCTCAAAGGATCAGTCATCAACGACAACTCTGATTGATCGTTCACTAAGAAAGTCTGATATCCAGCTACAAAAATTGAGATACCAAAAGCAAGGAAGCTTTTTGTCTCGAGACCCTGTCAAAGGCTTTCGAGATATAACCAGTACTACATTATCAACTTTTCTTCTCTGTCAACCACACTTGTATCTGAACATGTTATTCCGTATTTAACGGCGAAGTGAATAAATACCTTACATCCAATTTGATTCTTTTGTTATATACAAGAATTAACAAGTTTAAACAAATTATTTATACTGTTTTTCTGAGTCCCGAAAATCCCGAATTTCCCGGTTCTCAGTCGCATGTCCCGGGTTTTAAAATATACTTCAAGAACCGGGAAATCCCGGGATTTTCGGGACCGGGATTTCCCGGTTCGATACCCTAGTAACAGGAGCTTCTTTTTAGGGTTCCGAAGCCAAATGACAAAAAACGGAACCCTTATAGATTCGTCATGTCTAGTCTGTCCGTCCGTATGTCACAGCCACTTTTTGACGAAAGTATAAGAGCTATCCTGTTGAAACTTGGCAAGTAGATGTATTATGTGAACCGCATTAGGATTTCCACACAGTACTTAGAATTGAAACTCAAAAATGTGTCCCCCCCCTGTAACTTCTAAATTAGGAGAATGATAAAACTAAAAAAAATATATGATGTACTTACATTACCATGTAAACTTCAATTGAAAATTGGTATGAACGAGATTGAGTAATTAGTTTTTTTAATACTTCATAAATCGTAAACCGCAATTTACCTTGCAAAGTTACAACCAACTACAAGAACTTTTACATTATGTTTCTTGCTGCTATGGAATCCTTTATGGGCGAGTCCGACTCGCACTTGGCTAATTTGACCTTATACATTTACTCATTCTTTTTTTTTTATGATTTTTTGTGAAATCCCCACAAAGAGTAACCACAGTTTCATTTCTAATGGAAACAACGAACCTGAACACCTGAACCGGGCACCTGTTGTTGACATTTTCAAGGTGACTTTATGGGCCTATGTGAAATAAAAACATTTGATTTAGCACAACATCCATCTCAACATCCTCTTCTCCGCTACATGCAATTGTTTCTCATCCATCTTTTTCACAGCCCAGCATTCCGATCCATACAATACAAGTCTAATCATGGATTTGAATATTTTCCCCTTTAACTTGAGGGGCATCTGTGGGTCACAAGTTGTTCTGGTGACCTGTCGCCATTTCACCAATCCGGAGTTGATCCAGTGTGTTATGTTTATTACATTAATTTATAACTACTAAAGTAATACAAGGAGCTTTTGGAAAGATTGAAGTGGTCTTTACTCAACAGGACCGTATTGGTTTGATAACTATGGAATTTAATAGGTACCTACATACTATTTGAGAATTAAGAAGTTTCAAACAAACAAAAAAGTTAAAGACACAGTCAGTCTAAAACATATTATACAGCAATATCGGAGGGATACACTCAATTTCCCTGGGATCCCGTCCTCATATTCTGACTAGGTATAATATAATAATAATATTCCACAACTATCACACAACGCCATCTAGTCCCAAGCTAAGCAGAGCTTGTGTTATGGGTACTAGACAACTGATAAACATACTTATATGTATACTAGCTGACCCCGTAAACGTTGTTTTGCCATATAAATAAAAAAATAGATAGTAGCCGATTCTCAGACCTACTGAATACGCATATAAAATTTGGTAAAAATCGGTCAAGCCGTTTCGGAGGAGTATGGCAACGAAAACTGTGACACGAGAATTTTATATATTAGATTTCTAAATACATACATATTATAGATAAATTCCACTCAGACACAGAACAAATGACCGTGCTCATCACACAAACATTTGTCCTGAGTGGGAATCGAACCCACGACCTCCGGCATAGCAGTCAGGGTCACTAACCACTAGACCAACAGGCCTGTCAAATATGGTGATAATGGGACTACCTGTTCATAGGCTATTAGGCCTCTCTTTTTTAATTCGTTTAAAAATAAGTATATGTTTTTTAACCGGAGCGCCGAAAAGGGGAAGGTTTGACATTCAAAGTAGTTACTTACTCGTAGGTTAATTTTCTTAAGGAACACCAGCTTGGACCAAAGCCCAAATTGCTTGGTACGAAGTGACGATTTTGCCGCCTTTATTTTAGCTACCACAACGCTCTTCAGAAAAAAAAACTGTCGGAATATTCAAAGTAAAATCGACCTTCTAACTCTGTTTTATGCAATACAATTATGTCGAGAATCGCTTGCTATCTAAAAAATTTCGCGGCGACTTTAAATGTAAAGTGAGGTTATGTTCCATGTCAATAATTTTATGAAAACTGACTGGAACACTACAGCTTTATTTTCTGCGTAACATCACGTAATCCAAAATAAAGCATTAGTATGAAAATTTACGCACCTTGATTGTAGTGACTTCAAGAAACTTCTCCGTTACATTCTGTTCCGAATCTAGGAGTGACACTTCAGAATTGGCAGACAAACAACAGCGGCAGAGATCGGACCACGTATCCATTTCAATAAAAGCGCATTATTATCCAACCAGTTACACCTGGAAAAAATATTGTAAACATTAAAGAAATGCATTGTTTTGACAGTTTAGTAATCAGAGACCACAATACAGTAAGGTATCCAAAGAGTAAAAATTATCTACGGACCATGCCCATAAAGACGATCTACGATTCCAAATTATAGACAAGAGACGAGCGTACAAAATGGAGGCAACTGCGCAACGGATGTGGCGTCACAATAGAGATAATGATTTTAACCTGTCATGGTGGCAGCATTGACACTGTTTGACAGCTTTTAACGTTGCGTTCCGGTCAAAATAAGTTTGTTTATAGTTTTGTTTATGAGTAAACATGTTTTCTATAAGGTGTTAAACATTGCTATGTCATTATTTTTATATATTATTTAAGATATATTATTGTGCATCTGACGAATAATTATGTTGGGGAGAAGAAAAAAACTTGAAAATTGTCTATGGTTATCATGTTAAAGGTGAACGCAGATCTAGCCGCACCGCAGTCTCCGCAGTGCCCGCACTCATCGCGTTTTGTTAATGGCCTCGCACATCTAGCCGCACCGCAGTACCCGCAGTCCCCGCAGTCGCCGCACGCATCGCCAGTGTTGCCAACTTAGTGGATTTTCCACTAAAATTGTTGGTTTTGACTCCTCTTTTAGTGGCGTAATATTGCTTTTAGTGGCTTTGGCTTTTTTCTAGTGGTTTAGTAGAATTTACTTACAGTTACTAAAATGCTATCACTTAGACAAGCTATTGAAACGTTACGAAATATGTTATTTTTACTTCATTTAATTGTCAGGAGAACTTTTATTGATAAATACGCTGTAGTTTAAGAATGGAAGAAAAATACTGCAAAGATGATGAAATTAGTTATTCTTATAAGTTCTTATATCAATCGCAGAAACACAAAAAAAAAACTTTTTCAATTGCGCACGCACATTGCACATCCTTCAGCTCGGTTCCGCGTCGGGGATGCGAATGACGTCATCCGCACCGCGCTAGCCGCAGCGTCCGCTGTTTGTGGAGGTTTCATAGAACTTCATACAAAGAATTCGTAATGCGGGGACTGCGGAGACTGCGGTGCGGCTAGGTCTGCGTTCACCCCAAACTGAAATGAACTGAAATCATTGACGACGAATGTGAAAAATAATTTAAACGAATAAATGCTGCGACTTGTTACAAAAATTGTACTCCTAATTTCTACTGATCTTTAATGTTACTGAATTAAACTTTAATAAAAAGTACCATAGACATTTTCTAAAAGCGTCAATAGTTGAACGGTGCGACTTGCGAGTGTGACTCCGGTGTGACCGTGTGAGTAAATGACAGCATGAATTTGACAAAACAAAAATTGTGAATACAAATCTTATTAATACAAACAAAGAGAAGCCGAGCTAGCTTTTCATTAAAATCTTTCTACTTATTTTTTTTTAGGGTGGAAATAATAAATCTAATCTAAATCCAATATTTATTCTGAATGGTGTGTTGTGAGTTTACAATTTTTTTAATTCGCCAGTTTACTACCTACAATATCATTGGCCAGAAACTATAGTTTATGTACTCTGTGCCAGTAACCAAGGGTGCTTGTACACGGTGCAAGTCACCCGCGCAAGTAAAAGTGCGGGTTACCCGCGCGAGTAACATGCGCAAAGCTACTTGATCAAGTTAGCCGCGGCCGCCCGCGGGGAGCTTGTACACGGCGCATGCAACTCGCGCAAGTAAAGGTGCGGGTTACCCACGCGAGTAACATGCGCAAAGCTACTTGATCAAGCTATCCGCGGGGTGCTTATACACGGCGCATGTAGCTTGAGCATGTTGAGGCACTGCCGCGGGACCACGGCGCATGTAACCCGCGCCGCGGGTTACATGCGCCGTGTACAAGCACCCTAAGAAATGGGAGAAGACACAGGTGAACGCTGTGTAGAGCCCGCGAAATTCAAATTTGATTGATCAGATTGTTGACTATAATCGTCCACTGCTGGACATAGGCCTCTTCCAATGTGCGCCACTGTAGGTACAGACGCCAGCACATCAAGCTACCACAACCTGTCAGATTTTTTTGATAGATTTTCAATCTTATCACAACAATGGAAGGTTAATATTCGATTGGTAAAATTTGGCAGATTCGGGTAGGTGGACCTGCTGGCGTTTGTGGACCTGGTCTTGAACTTTCCTCATTCATTCCTTTCCGTTTCCGGTCGTCTTTCGCAGGTTGTTATGTCTTTTTTTTCTATCAAAAGTGACAGGACATCACAGGACATTAGCACTATTGTCAAACAGGCAGCCGTGGCGAACGCGAAGCGAGGCGTTTTTAACCGGCTACAAAAAAAAGTAGGTTCTCAGTTCGACCTGTATGTATGTATGTTTGTCCGCGATTATCTCGCGTTTGGCTGAACGGATTTTGATGCAGTTTTCAGAAAAGTGTTTTTTACATTCCGGGGAAGGTTTTAGTAAATGACAATAATGGATATCTCGTGAGGAATTGCTCGCATAGATCCGTTTTTGTTGTCTAATAGGATTGTAGATTTTCAAAGACGCCGATTTTATGAAGATTTTTTGTTGAATATCTTAACTAAAAAAAAAACTTTTAAGAAAAAAATGTAACCGCCTTCAAAAACAACCCCAAAAAAGGGTAAAATAACCTACAAAACTTTTCTTTCGGAAGTCGGTGGTTTTTTTATTAATTTCATTGTTTTTTTGCCACCGACTTCCGAAAGAAAAGTTTTGTAGGTTATTTTACCCTTTTTTGTGGTTTTTTTTGAAGGCGGTTACATTTTTTTTTTAAGTTTTTATCTTACTCTTTTTAGTATAAATATTCAACCAAAATTCTTGTCAAATACATCATTTTCTTACATATGTAAGAAATCCGAAGCACCGGTAATAACATCGTTAACATCTCTTTCATTCCTTCCTTATCTCAAAACTACTGAACCGATTTTGATGAAACTTGCAGTATTCCTTAAGTTGAACAAAACCTAGTCCTTTAGTTGAACAAAACCTAGTAGGTAAAGTCCGATTGAAGTAATTCTTTTTATGTTGTACAACATAAAAAGAATTACTTCAATCGGACTTGTAGTTCCAGAGATATGCGAACACAACCTTAATTTACTAAATAGGGGAGGAGTTGTACCTTCCATCATCAGCTCATCCACCTGAGATGATGATTATCAGATGCAAATACTTGAACAGCTTTAGAAAATATATGAAAATGGTACTATGTGCCTTTAAAATTTGAAGGTTGCCCTCGATTTCCCTGGGATCCCATCATCAGATCCTGACCTGATGATCATGGGACCAATTGGAAAGTATACCCTTTCAAACAAAAGAAAAATTTTCCAAATCGGTCCAGGCGTCTTCGAGAAATCGGGGAAGATATATAAAGAAAAAAAAAGATTCCGACGAATAGAGAACCTCCTCCTTTTTTTGAAGTCGGTTAAAAAGGGAAAAGTAAAAAACTTTTTGAAAAAAAGGGAACCGACTTCAAAACCAAACACAAAAAAAAACTATAAAATAACTTTTCTTTCAGAAGTCGGTGGCCATATTACGTCAATGAAATAAATAAAAAAAAAACAAAGCCACCGAATTCTGAAAGAAAAGTTATTTTATTGATTTTTTGTGTTTGGTTTTGAAGTCGGTTCCCTTTTTTTTTTCAAAAAGTTTTTGTTTGTAATGTATGGAATTGTTTGAAGCAGTCACACTGACTATCGGATCGCTTTCGTTTTTTTAAGTGACTGCATTCAAACAATTCCCTACATTACAAATAAAAACGCTTATAAAAATCCAACCAGCCCGCGAAATTCAAATTTTCTTGCGTTTTTTGCAATTTGCAGGCCAGTGCTAGGTTGTATGTTCGTTCCTCACCTGCCGGGGTCGCGGGACGTATCTCATTACCGTGACCCCGGACATAAAGAGCTATTGAAGGACACCGTGGATTTTACTCAGTACAAGTCTGACAGTCCCTCTCGCCCTGCCCGGGGTGGGAGGACTCATTTGATGATTTTACCACACTAAAAAAAAAGTGTGGTAATTGTTACGTTGCTTGTTCGGAAATTTTTGTTTCCAGACTTTTAGTATTTAGATAAACAACCAGTGAAGTTAATTTGTTGCCTTTTAGAGAAAAAAATAAGGACCTAACCATGAGCAAGCGTAGCGAGCTCGCATTGTAGTTGAAACTTAAAACAGGCAAACTGGCTATTTCTTTTAGAAAAAATTACGATGTACTGACGCCAGCAGGCAGCAGGTCCACCTACCCCAATCTGTCAAAGGGGTTTGAAGGTTTTGGCCCTATCGGTCGCCAACCATATTAATTTTTTTTCAGTATCGCTGTTCGCAACCAAAGTTAATAAGTATTTAGAAAGACATTTAGTCAAACAAAAATACATATAATGGACATAATGTTCTAACTAAAGCATCAGGTTTCGGAGTTCTAAGGTATTCCTAAAGGTCGGAGAAACATTATTTTTCTCTTTTTTCTCCCTGCAAGTACAAATATTGAATTACAACAACATAATTAATTGTGACCACCCACGAGTTTTTTTTTACCTAGAATAGTACATTGTTCACCGAGAGGAAAAGTGACCGATTACCGCCGAGGGTGTCGTTTGAAGCTCGAGCCGTAGGCGAGGGCTTTAAAACACCCGAGATCGGGAATCGCACTTCCTCTCGAGTGATACATAGTGCTTTATACTACACCTACGAGGAATAGTACTTTTCAACATTGAGTATATAGACCATAACGTACTTGGTTTGTATTTTTGCGCTTTTTCACTGAAATAAGCTAGCAAAACAGTTTCAGAAAAAGATGCCGCATTTTTTTCACTTTTCCATTGCAAAAAAATCGTCATAAGTTTTATTACATTTTTTAATTGATTTCTGTGGTAAAAGGTTATCAATCAGTATTTTTGCTGTTTCCTTCAACTGCGGCGGAGTTAAAAAATCTTCATCATCACTATCACTACTTATTATTTTGATAGTTTTATTTTACTTTCTACGAAAACTGAATCCTCAAACAACACACAAATTGAAAATGGCGCCAATGGCGTTTGCAATTTTCACAATGTTCTTTTTTCAAATTGTTTATCCTGCCGCCGCAGGGTCGCACTGCCAGCCCGACACCATCCAACACACAGCTAGTGGCCAGTGTCATTTTGGAACTTGGAATAAAAACTCACTGTAAAAACTTTTTGGCTTTTGATATTTAGGTTACCGGCGCATAGTCTTACCCAAAATTAAAAAAGAAAAACCACGTAAGAAATGGATTTTCATACACTTTTCTCTCCCGCTCAGATGCGTTTTCTCCCCTGTGAGGGATTTATATCATTGAAAATATACATGAATGCTTCTAAATTTTTTATTTGACACAACAGTTATTTAGTCGCTAAGGTAACAACGTAAATCACAGAAAACGATATGCTGTGTCAGCTGGTAAGTACCTATATTATGGCCAGTACTCACACTCCTCTTCACAGCATTGTCGTAATCATCAGGAGTTCAGCAAACCCCTAAGCCGCTTCGCAATTTCAATAAGCGCGGGCCGGCTAGGGCTTTGGTTAAGATATCTGCCTCCATATCTTCGGTTCGCAGATACCTGACCTTTATTGCTCCATCCATTATGCAATTTCGAATGAAATGCATTTTTAGGTCAATGTGCTTGGACTTTGAAGTGACCATTGAGTTCTGACTCAACTTGAGAGCAGCTTGGTTGTCATTTAATATGACTATGCTTTCATAGCTGGCTCCAAGGTCTTTGAACAGACTCTTCAAATGAATAGCTTCTTTCGCAGCTTCAGTCAGGGCGACATATTCCGCTTCGGCAGTCGATAGCGCCACACACTTTTGCTTTTTCGACATCCAGCTTATAGCCGTTCCAGCGTATTTAAAACAATAGCCCGAAAAGGACTTCCGGTCGAGCTTGCATGCGCCCCAATCAGCGTCAGCCATGCCTTGTAACTCTTGTTGAGTTTTTCGGAATATAAGACCAACGCTTTTTGTTCCTTTTAAGTATCGTAGCACTCTTTTTGCGCACTTGAAGTGTTCTTCTCCGTAAGAATCGTTAAATTGGGAGAGATAACTTATAGCAAACATTATATCCGGGCGAGTTGCTACTGCCAAGTACATGAGTGTGCCAATCAAATTTTTGTAGGGCAGATTATTCCTTTCATCTCTTCCTCCTTTTTCTAGTCTTAGACCTGGTTCTATGGGCGTAGACGTGGCTTTGCAATCTTCCATTTTGAATTTTTTGAGAGTGTCTTCTATGAACTTCTCCTGGCTCAGTTTAATTTCATCTCCCTTATAGGTGACGTCTATCCCTATTAGCCGTTTAGGTGTACCCAAGTCTTTTAACTCAAATTTCGTATTCAATAAGTCTTTTATTTCTTTGAGCTTTTTAGGACACGAATAGGCAATTAACAAATCGTCGACATAAATAATTATTATCACTTTAACTCCTCTTTTCTCTAGTAGGTATAAACATGGGTCAGCTTCCGATGCTTTAAAACCAATGTTCTTTAGTTCTGTGTCGAGTTTCTTGTACCATTGCCTCCCTGCCTGTTTGAGTCCGTACAAGGCTTTTATGAGATGACAAACTTTTTCTTTTGGATTGCTTTTTATGTCTTTTAGCATTCTCATTGTTTTGTTGTACAAAGTTAAATCTTCTTTTTTACTTTCATCAACCATGATTTCAGTCAGGTATTCCTCTAAATAGTCAGGATACTTCATAGTTATGTTTTCCTCTAATTCTCCATTAAGGTACGCCGTTGTAACGTCCATCTGGTTCAATTTTAAGCCTTCTTCCATAGCTATTCCAACAACAGATCTTATTGAACTAAGTTTAGCTACAGGAGCATATGTTTCGTTGTAGTCAACGCCTGGTCGTTGAGTAAAACCTCGTGCTACAAGTCTGGCTTTCTTTGTGATACTGTTGTCAGGTCCTATTTTATTTCTAAGAACCATCTTGTAGTCCACTTCTTTCATGTTTTTGTCTTTCTTTTCTATTTTCCAGGTTCCATTTTTAACATGTGCTCTAATTTCGGATTTAATAGCATCATGCCAGTATTCATCATCTTCATTCTCATCGGATATATAGGATATCTCCGAGAGTAGGTGACTTTCTTCAGTCTGGTCCAGTATAAAGTCCCTGGTCCACGCTGGCGGGCGCCTCTCTCTTTGCGGCCTCCCATTTTCAGGCATTTCAACAACATCCGATGCGTCATCATAAGATTCGACCTCCTCTTCCGAAGAGACTCCGTCCACCCGCTCAATGAAACCCGGTAATGTATTATTTCTGTTTTCAGCGATTTCAATTTCAATTTCAGGTTGCCGAATTAATTCCGTTTCGTTAATAATTTTATCATAGTTCTGACTCTCTTCTTCGTAGTACATTTTATCTATGACTTTTATGTCCCTGCTGATTACTACATCATCGTCTTCCGGTATGTACACTCTGTAAGCCTTTGAGGTCATCGAGTACCCCATGAATACGCCTTCTTTGGCTTTTTGGGTTAGCTTGCCTCGTTTGTTCTTTTTCAAAACGAAAGTCTTTCTGCCGTACACGTAGAGATGATGTCCGCATGGTATTCGGCCTAGCCATTTCTTGAATGGAGTTTCACCATTTAGTGCTTTGGAAGGACTACGATTTATGAGGTAGTTTGCAGTTGCTACCGCTTCCGCCCAGAGCTTTTTAGGTGCCTTGGCCTCGATTAACAGACATCTGGCTTTGTCTAGCAATGATCTGTTCTTCCTCTCGCTAATCCCATTTTGTTGAGGGGTGTATACTGTGGTCAACCTTCTTTGGATGCCATGCGATTTGAGAAAGTTATCGAATTCTTTGTTGCGGTATTCAGTGCCATTGTCGGTCTGCAGGTTCTTTATTTTCTTATTATGGAACGTCTCAACTTCATTTTTGTACTGTTTGAAAACGCCGAGTACGTCACTCTTTCTTTTAATAAAATAGATGTGACAATAGCGACTATAGTCGTCTATGAAACTAACATAATACTTTGATCCTGCTAGTGAATCGCATTCAAAAGGTCCACAAACGTCGCTATGGATTATTTCCAGGTTGTCGGTTGTATAGAGATCATTATGTCTTATAAACGGCAGCCTGGACAATTTGCCTTTAATGCAGGTTTCGCATGTGCCCATGTCTTCATCTTTAAATTTTAAACCATACATAAGGTTATCTTTAGCCATATTCTTTAAATCTTTTTCGTTTATGTGGCCGAGTTTGCGATGCCATTCCATAATGTCACTGTTTGTTTTTTGTGTGAAATTTGAAGTTTCTTTAGGCATGGAATCAAAGTAGTAGAGCCCATTTCTCTTCCAAGCAGTTAATGTCTTTTCGCCGGTTTTTTGTACGACGTAGGCTTTCTCTTTTTCAAAAACAACCTTATGTCCTTTGTCCGTAATCTTGGCGACGGATAAAAGGTTTACTGAAATATCGGGAACATACAGGGTGTCGTTCAAATCATAGCCATGTTTATTGGTACTGACAGTAACTCTTCCTTTACCTTGAATTAAACTAGTACATTTATCTGATGCCAACTTTAAGGTGCTATTTTCAGGGGTCATTGTAGAAAACATTGCTTTGTTACCGCATACGTGTGATGAGCAGCCGCTATCTAAACACCAGGCGTTTTTATCGGTATCTGAATCTGCAGTGCTCAGACAAACGTTATAACCATATTTGCTTACGTTTTCTTTTTCATTTGAGTTTTTCTTCTTGCCCCAACATGTCTCGATAGTGTGGCCTTTCTTTTTACAGCTCTTGCAATATAACATCTTCCTGTTTTTCTTGATGTGATATGCTTCTGAACTTTCTGGCTGTTCACTTCCACTCCTTGCCTGGTATTCTTCCAGAATCTTTACTCTCAGGTCTTCCGGATTAGGCAGGGTGTCTCGAGATTCAATAGCTATTCTGAAGTTTTCAAAATTTGCTGGCAAACTGTAGAGAAGCATTATGCTTAGCAGTTCTGGAGGTACCTTAATCTCCATATCGGCGAGTTTGTCCACGATATCCATGAAGTTATTTATGTGGTCATGTATATCTTCTCCTGTGGTCATTCGCTTTAGAACCAACTGTTTTAATAATGTAGCTTTCCTTGCAGGCCCAGTACTTTGGTATGTGGCTTTTAACTTGTCCCATACGGCTTTAGATGTCGCGCAGCCTTTAATTTGTTTTAATTCAGACGGTGACAATAAAAGTAGGATTTCAGCCCTTGCCTTCAAGTCCTCTTTGTTGAACGCCGATCTCGCCGCCGCATCCGTAGCTGGTGGTAATGTTCTTTCGCCACTTACGATATCCCAATAGTCATTTTTGATCAGGACCGCTTGTGCTTGCAAACACCATGTATCATAGTTTGATTTTGTTAAAGGTTCTATATTACGATAACTCGTAGTAGATGCCATTTTTCAAAATATACAACCATGCAAAATGTAACCACGCTCTGCTACCAATTTGTGAGGGATTTATATCATTGAAAATATACATGAATGCTTCTAAATTTTTTATTTGACACAACAGTTATTTAGTCGCTAAGGTAACAACGTAAATCACAGAAAACGATATGCTGTGTCAGCTGGTAAGTACCTATATTATGGCCAGTGCTCACATCCCCGCATATTTGTTCGATATGCAATGACGTACTTTCTACCGTTGATAAAGTATCAAGGTACTTTCCAAGCAGGTGTAGTATAATAGTAGATTATTAACCAAGGGGATAAAGCAGTGTCTTCTGTCGCGGGTGACGATTTAAATCGCGAGCTTATCGAAGGACTCGAGGTTTACTCCCGAGCGAAGCGAGGGTGTTAAAAACTTAAATCACGAGCGAAGCGAGGGATTTAAGAGGAGTCCTGAGTATAGCGAGGGATTTAAGTTCACCCAAGACTAAGACAGCTTTATCACCGAGGAAAATACTCTACTTTTCGTACCATTTGCGAAAAAATTAACACAATAATAATATGAGTTAAGCATTTATTAAACATTAACATTTAACATTAACTTATTTATAAAAATTAATTAAAATAAACTTAACGTTTATGTATTTGAAGAAAACAAAAATGCGGCAAATTCCTCTACTAATATTTTTTTGTCGGAAAAGCAAAGGTATCAAGCTCATACGGCCTCTTCGGTTTTCGTAATTTTATTGAATAATCATAACTGCATAATAAATGCGTAATCCTTTTTCAAAAAGTTGTATAATGCTTTATATACAAACTCAATGTTGTAAAGACAGACTGATGTAGTTCAGTATCGGTAAGTATTCCAAAAGACATCATTTTTTTTGGGCCTTTTCTGAAAGTGCCGGCCAACGAAAAAAATTGGTACCTACGGGTAGTACTAGTCATTTGGAGCAATAGTTATTATGGCACAAAAGTTGTAGGATTGCTCTCGGCCAAGTTATACAAGTTCGAAGATTCGTAATTTTCATACATTTCTTAATTTGTGAAAGTGCCGAGAATCACCAAATAATGATAAGTATTGCCAGAACTAGTGACTTCAAGCAGTTTAACATAACGCCTGTAATCCCTACGCAACAGGATTAAGATTTCGAGAGCGTCCTCTTTCGCGTGTTCTGCCTCTTCCTTTGCTGTCATTACTGTTGCAGAAGAAGTGGCAGCCTCCTTTCCGGATTGCCAACGTGTGATCTGGAAGCAGATCCTCCAGCATCTATGTGTATGAGTGGATCACCCGAGTAGCCATGATCCCCTGGTGCGATTAGCTTGTGTATTCGCTTCCTTATGGAAACGACAGACACAGGGTTCCCGTAGAGGGGCTTTCCCGTACCACTTCCACGTAGAGCCTTCAAAAAGCGGCGTTTGCCTCGCAAGGTTGGGTAACAGCTTGAAGGCAGCCCCGGCTCGACCCTGTTTTTAATCCAAACGTCGGAAATGCTCCTTGAAGTTCCACGGGATGTCAGGGACGAGTATCAGTCGAGTCTCGTTGACTGGACGGTGAGGCAAACCCGTCTCACCGCTAATTGTGGACCCGACAGTATCGCGTTCCAAAAGCATAAGGCTCTTTTTTTTTAAGCGTGGTAAAATCTTCAAATGTCTCCTCCCACCCCGGGCAGGGCGGAAGGGACTGTCAGACTTGTACTAACTAAAACCACGATGTCCTTAAATAGCCCTTTATGTTCCGAGGTCACGGAAAGGAAATAAGTCCCGCGACCCCGGCAGGCTTTGGCCCTTTGAGAGGGGGCCCCGTCATTTTGCTGACGCTATTTGAGGCTATTTGAGGTTAATTAGACCTCTTACCACATTGTTTAATCAAGTATTGGAAACACAAACGGTCCCGAGAAACTGGGCTGTATCAAGAATAACTCTAATATATAAGAAAGGCGATCCGGCGGACATTAACAACTATAGACCAATCAGCTTACTCCCAACGTTGTATAAACTATTTGCCATGTGTATAGAAAAAAGGCTTCTCCCGTACATAGAGAAGAACCAACCAAGCGAACAAGCAGGTTTCCGACCGGGCTTCTCTACTATGGACCATATCCATACCCTGGACCAAATAGTCGAAAAGTATCAAGAATTTAAAAGACCCCTGTACCTTGCCTATATAGATTACGCAAAAGCCTTCGACTCTATAGCACACAAAAGTATTTGGCAAGCACTAAAACACCAAAACATTCCACAAACCTACATAAACATAATTCAGGACGTATACAGGAAAAGCACAAGTCGGGTTAAGCTAGATAGACTTGGACCCGAAATAAATATACGCAGAGGAGTGAAGCAGGGGGATCCTTTATCACCAAAGATGTTTATAGCTGTACTACAGAATATTATGAAAAACCTGAAATGGGAAAGAAAAGGAATAAAAATAGGAGATAAGTTTCTAAGCAACCTAAGATTCGCAGACGATATCATACTCTTCTCATCAACAGCAAAACAACTACAAGAAATGCTAAAAGAACTTAGTAGTGTGAGCGAGAACATCGGGCTACAACTAAATACTTCAAAGACAAAAATAGCTACAAACAGCACGCAGGAACCCATACTTATAAAACAAACACCTATAGAATACGTAGATACATATATATACCTCGGAAAACAAACGTCATTCAGAAATACCAGACACATAGATGAAATCGAAAGAAGAATAAATCTCACTTGGCGAAAATATTGGAGTTTGAAGGAGATATTTAAATCAAATTTACCAATAACGTTAAAAAGGAAAGTGATGGATTCATGCCTGCTCCCCTGTTTAACATATGGTGCCCAAACATGGATTTTTAACAAAACGACCAAGACAAAGATACGATCATGTCAGCGTGCTATGGAGAGAAGTGTTCTAGGTATCAAACTTATAGATAAAAAAAGGAGCACCAAAATACGGGAGATAACCAAAGTAATAGACGCGAAAAACCATGCTCAGCGCCTAAAGTGGAAATGGGCTGGCCACATAGCACGCTTAACAGACAACAGATGGACAAAACGGGCAACAATGTGGAAAGGTCCAGAAGGGAAAAGAGCAAGAGGGAGACCAATGGACCGCTGGGCTGACGATATACAGAAAACCACAGGCGGGAACTGGATAGATATCGCAAAAGACAGGAAACAGTGGAAAAAGTTGGAGGAGGCCTATACCCGAGACGGGGCCATAACTTAAAAATCATTTTATATTTTATTTTATATTCTGTTCTATTGCTAAACTACTCCAAACTTAATTGTAAAAAAAAAAAAAAAAAAAATATAACTTTGTTCTAAAATTGCATGTAAGTTATGGATCAAATAAAGGCTTTATTATTATTATTATGACGTTTATTTATTTACTATACATATTTATACATTTTTAAATATTTTAAAAAACAAACGCATAAAAAAACATTTAAAAATATAAAAATAGTAGTCCGCCGGTGTGGGAGCAGGGTCCAAGCTACCGGTGGTTAGGGTTCCAGAGACAGGAACCTCCTCACAATACGAGCCGTATCAAGAAGTACTGCCTTCTGAATCTGGCCCTTGATCCAACCCCCTAAGGAGAGCCTCGAAAGGTGTTCGTCGAGGCTCTTTGCCATCAGGCCATTGGCAGTCACGACGATCGGCACAATGATAGCCGAGCTCACATTCCACATGTCGACAACCTCGCGTGCCAGATCGAGATATTTGATTTGTTTATCTTTCTCTGCCTTCACGAGGTTCTCGTCATGCGGGATGGTAACATCGATTATCATTGCGCGGCGCGCTGATCTGTCTATCACTACTATGTCAGGCTTATTGGCGACAATAGTCCTGTCAGTAATGATAGGCAGATCCCAGTACAACGTGACATGGTCTTTCTCGAGAACTGGGTCGGGCACATACCTGTAATACGGTACTTCAGATTCCACAAGTTTGTATTTCAACGCAAGTTGCTGGTGGATGATTCTGGCTACTAGGTTGTGCCTGTGCAAGTACTCGCCGTTAGCAAGACGAGAACAACCAGAGATAATATGTCGGATGGATTCACCTGGACGATGGCATGCCCGACACACGTCAATCGTCCCATCCTTTATAATATGTCTCCGGTAGTTGTTCGTCAAGATAACTTCGTCCATAATCGCACAGACAAAACCTTCAGTTTCCCCGAAGAGGTCACCGAATCGTAGCCAGGACACGGACGCTAGAAAATCTACATCGGGCCCATGAAGAGCCCGGTAGAAGCGTCCGTGTAGCTCCTTGCTTTGCCATACTTCCCTGCGGTCTTCAGTACTGAGTACCACAGGTTTGTGCCAGTTCTCTTTAGCCATGGACAGCGGGGTGAGTCCCTTGTCTACCGTGACCACATCTCGGTGCATACCCACTTCCATTTTCAGAAAATATTCTCTGAGACTGCACACCTCGCGGTTGTGGAGGGTCTTAGCATTTAAAAAGCCTCGACCCCCGCACTTCCGCGGGATGTACAGCCTCATCACTGATGATCGTGGGTGATGCATCCGGTTTGCGGTCAACAGCGTACGGACTCGTCTATCCAAGGCGTCGAGTTCAGTTTGAGTCCATTTGAGTATGCCGAAAGAGTACATTAATACCGGCATGACCCAACCGTTGAAGGCGCGCACCTTATTTCCGCCTGAAAGAAGGCTATTTAAAACCTTATTCAGGCGTCCAAAGAAGCGCTCCCTCAACGATTGTTTCACGTCCGGTATATCAATGCCTAACGCTTCCGACATACCCAAATACTTGTAGGTTTCGGATGAGGAGAGTGATCTAAGGTGTATGGAATCTGAAAGCTGAATCCCTTCAGATTCCATAATCTCCCCTCGCTTTACATGCATGACTGCACATTTGTCCACACCAAATTCCATCCTGATGGCACTACTAAAAGTTTCAGTTACCTTTAGTAGCTCCATCAGTTGCAATTTGTTGGGGGCAAAGAGTTTCAGATCATCCATGTATAGAAGGTGAGATATGACCTGACCACCTCTCCTCAGCCGATAGCCCAGACCTGAGTCCTCCAGCAATGTGCTTAGAGGATTCAGGGCTAAGCAGAACCAAAGCGGACTCAAACTGTCACCCTGGAATATTCCCCGCTTGATCCATACAGGTTCGTCGCTCGCCTGGATCTGTCGACATCCCGGATAGCGGAGGACCGTTCTCCATTGCCTCATACACGACTCAAGGAAGGCACGTAGAGTTGCATCTATCTTGTACAACTCCAGCACCCTCATGAGCCATGTATGTGGCACCGAGTCGTAGGCCTTCTTATAATCTATCCAGCATGTGGACAGATCCCTGCGAGATCGACGAACCTGTTGGCTAATGGCCATGTCAATGAGGAGCAGCTCCTTAGTACCACGGGACCCGTTCCTACATCCATTTTGAGAGGCAGACATGATGGAGTGATTTTCAATATGTGTGTTAATTTTCGCTCTCAAAATGGATGTAAGAAGTTTATAGACCGTCGACAAACAAGTGATCGGTCTATAGTTCTTGGGTTCCGTGGTACTACCTGATTTATGGAGCAGGTGGGTAACACCAGTTGTTAGAAACTGTGGTAGCGACCCAGACTCTAAGGCTGACTGGAATTGAGATGCCAGGCAAGTGTGTGAACTACTCAACCATTTGAGCCAAAAGTTGTGCAGCCCGTCCGGTCCCGGGGATTTCCAGTTCGGTAACGGACGGACTGCTCTTGCCACATCTGATGGCGTTATGGAAATTGGTTCCATTTCAGGAATAGTTTCACACACTCGCTCGACATCACGCATCCAGCCAGCCTCAGCATGACTGACGGGCACCGACCAGATGCTGCGCCAGAATGAAGTTGTGGCGCTATCATCCGGGCGGCCCGCATCAGCCACGCCTGGTTCAGGTCGCTCCCAAGCTCTATATACCCACCTTTCATCACTCCGGAACATGCGATTCTGCGAGTACCGATCAACTCGTCGCTTATACCGCCGAATACGGCTTGCCCATGCACAAACTTTTTGCTTCAGGAAGTCGATGCGCTCTGTGACACGGGACATGTATTCTTGAGGGCCGATGTCAGTCCCCGAGAACGCCCGCCTCACAAAGCGCATCACACGTGGTCGTGTATTTCCCTCCCTGAAGCAATATAGTTTGCCGATGAGTACCCTGGCCCCGCCGATACGACGCTCAATCCTGCGTTGCCAGGCTGGTACAGCTGGTTTTGGTCGATTAGTTCCGTCACTGTCCGGAAACTTGACATTGGCTAATCGACATGCCGCAACAGCCCCGCAAAACAGGACCGAATGTGTATCGACAAGATCCTCGCTGCTCTCGAAAAGATTCTTAAGCAGCGAGTTCAAGGCACTCACCAGCGCCCTATTTTTTTTGTGCATGGGCAACCGCGGCAATCGGGGTCTAAGCGCCATGGGAGTTGAGCGGTACTCGCGAAGCGCATCCTCCAGTGCGCTCCTCAATCGTTCGTTGCACTGGCTACTTACCGTGGCAACCGTATCATCCTCCTCCACAACAGGAGCAATATTTGACTGCGACGGAACCCTATTAATAAATGCGGACGTCGTTGCTGGTGGTGGAGATAAGATGGTACGGTTGCTTAGTACCTCTGAGCGCAGCCTATCAAGCGCGGTGTCGTCCAGCATGTGATTACGTTGGATGACCCGCACCTGATCCGAAAGTCGTTGGGCCGAGACATTTAGGGCTGGTTCAAGTACCTGGAACAGAGACAGCATTCTAACACGGTACGCAGTGAGGTTAGTTCCCCCCTCTGTAGACCCGTAGTATGCGCGCATGACATTTTCATTTATGGACTGAGTCCACCTCATGCGCTGCACACAACCACCGGTAGCGGGGACCCGGCTCGGGGCCGGTTGGCCCCTAGATCCCAAGCTCTTCGGTGGCCGGCGTCTCCCCTGCCGACGTACAGGTGTTGGCGACGTCGGCGGGGAGAAATATTCGCTGCTCGAGCTCGACGCAAGTTCTGCCGCTGCCGGTGACGTGGGAGATCCGATGTCCGGTGGCGGCGAGGCGGAGCTCAGCGGCGACTCCGGGGATGGTAGGCGTGCGCGTGCTGCTCTGGCTCTTGTCAACATATTAACTTAAATTTCATATTTTTCATCCTTAGTTTTGAAAATTTTTACATGACATTTGTGTCAGTCGTTGTCACAAATAGTTATTTTCTTTGAAACTCATGTTTTAGCTTGTTTAATATTGGTTTTATGATATTTTGTTGTTATTACTATTGTAACTTGATTAGCACTATTTATTTATGGTTAAAACATGAAAAGTTAATAAAAAACGAATGGTAAAATTTTCAAGCATATGTTTGACGTACAGTGTTGCCAGTATTATTATTATTATTATTATTATTTGAGGCGCGCATGGAACACGACGCGCCGTCGACCCGGGCATGGTACCCTGTGAATCCAATACACTGTATCTGCAGTTACAGTCTTTTGAATTAACAACGTCCATTCGATTTCTTTTTGCCTGTTACATGGTCCTGCATTAATATATTTTGGTCTTTATTCATAAAAATATAAGATATCGTCATGCAAAAAACACTGTATTTAAGTAAGACTAAATGCCTAAAATAGCAAAACACGGTAACCGAAG
Organism: Agrotis clavis; assembly: GCA_954870645.1. NCBI lineage: Eukaryota > Metazoa > Arthropoda > Insecta > Lepidoptera > Noctuidae > Agrotis > Agrotis clavis. The sequence continues at coordinate 15,330,047 of OX940936.1, read as the reverse complement.
ATGCAGTTTGTTGCCAAAATAATTCTCGCGCGTTTCAAGATACAGTGTTTTGTCAAAAATATCGTGCGACACGAGCGCGCCAATCAGAGCGCGGCTGATCGACAATCTCGATAAGTATTGGTCGATTTAAGTCCTGAGTTCAAAGCAGGCACGTGCCATTGTTTACGCTCGCGGTGTCCAGTTGTTGTTTAGTTATGACAGGTTTTTGTTTGTTTCCGAAGTAATTGGTGAATTAAGTAGGTTTTAAAAAGTTGTAAAATGAGTCATGGTTATTGTAATAAATTGTTGATAAAGTTATCACAACGCAATGTGCAACATTATAATAACTCAAATAGTGCCACGATGGTGTCTGAGTTAAATACTAATTTTCAAAAGGAAAATCATACTTATATCATGGATTCTTCAAGTTTCTGTGTACCTGATGATCCCATGGACTTAAATACAGACTTTCGCGATATCAGCCCATTACCATTGAGTGAGTCGGAGTGCCCAAGCCTTTGTGAAGAAATAGGTAAAAGGGGACTATACTGAGTTACTAACAGTAATTACGTCTTCTATTACTCAGGATTGTGTACAAACTCCTGAATCGGTTGATAATAACTTACAAAAGTGCATTGAATTGCCAGGAAGTCATGATTGTGTCCAAATAAATACAAAGGCTATTATAGAGCACCAACCTAGTTCTCGTCAAAAAAAGGACATGCTTGTCCCTACCAGGCAACCGCGTGCAGCTAGTGACATCGATTTCAACGAAATTGTTCCAATGTCTGAATATGATAGTGAGCCGTCAAGAAAACATAGTGTTACGTGTGAAGATAGGTCCAACAATTTAGAAAACCAAGATCAAGTTGAAATTTTACGACCGAAAAAAGCAAAGAGACAGAGAGACCCAAAAATTATTCTAGAAGACCAAAAAAAGAAGCACCCCATGAAACCCCCTTGCAGCAACTGTAAGAAGTCATGTACTGAACTTGTTAGTGAGATAAAAAGAGTACAAATACATGAACAGTTTTGGAATATAGCTATATACAGTGTGTCCGGGCACGGGTTAGCGATATTTGAAGGGGATATTCTAGGCTCTTTTTCATCGACAAAAATGCTTTAAAAAAATTCTTACTCCAAAATTTCGCGAATGGCAGCCATTTTAATTTTTTGTTCTGTCGAACTGGGGTGTGTACAATAAAATTCAAATGTCTTTAAATCCAAGAGACCTACATTCATGCAAATGACTTTATTGCAAAGTTAAACGTTGAGGCTTATCAAAAACTTACGAAAGTTTTCTAAATAATATGTAAAAATAACCAAAAAACATGGGCAAACACGAAATTGTACACAAAAATTACTGAATAATTTCACATTTTTAACTCTAGCTCGATAAGTACCCCTGAATTTTGCTAGGGTTTTTGCATTATATTAAAAGTGTTTGAGTCAGGCTATAAAATGATATCAAAATGATCACTCTACGTTAAGTATCTTAGGAGTTATTCACACTTGAACATCACCCTTCCTTAGCGCACGTACCCCAATATTACAGGTGTAGCATTCTTTGGGCGAGCTAAATCGTTCCAACGAATATTTATCAGCTGGCATTATTGACCACCATAATCCATAAACTGAAATGGTACATTTTTTTATTATATGAAACCACTTCTTGGAATTATTGCTACGGGGCGAGACGGAAGGGTGATGTTCAAGTGAGAATAACTCCTAAGATACGTAACGTAGAGTGATAATTTTGATATCATTTTATAGTCTATCTCAAACACTTTTAATTTAATGCAAAAACCCTAGCAAAATTCAGGGGTACTTATCGAGCTAGGGTTATAAATTACAAATTATTAAGTAATTTTTGTGTACAATTTCGTGTTTGCCCATGTTTTTTGGTTATTATAACATATTATTTAGAAAACTTTCGTAAGTTTTTAATAAGCCTCAACGTTTACCTTTACAATAAAGTCATTTGCATGAATGTAGGTCTCTTGGATTTAAAGACATTTGAATTTTATTGTACACACCCCAGTTCGACAGAACAAAAAATTAAAATGGCTGCCATTCGCGAAATTTTGGAGTAAGATTTTTTTTAAAGCATTTTTGTCGATGAAAAAGAGCCTAGAATATCCCCTTCAAATATCGCTAACCCGTGCCCGGACACACTGTATATAGCTATATTCCAAAACTGTTCATGTATTTGTACTCTTTTTATCTCACTAACAAGTTCAGTACATGACTTCTTACAGTTGCTGCAAGGGGGTTTCATGGGGTGCTTCTTTTTTTGGTCTTCTAGAATAATTTTTGGGTCTCTCTGTCTCTTTGCTTTTTTCGGTCGTAAAATTTCAACTTGATCTTGGTTTTCTAAATTGCTAGTATGCCTTACATTTTATTACATTGTCAAATAAGTTTTAAATAAGTTGACTAAACTGTCAAATCACAAAATACATTTATTTCTTGGTCAACAAACAAAACGATCCACACTTTCAGACATACATTGTTTGAACCAGTAAAAAGAACACTGTATTAACAGTGCAATACACTGTAACTCTAACATACAGTGTATTACCCTAACAATCTCTTCGTTCGCTTCTGTGACTGTTGTGGCAATACAAGTTATCTAAGATAAATCAATATATTAACGGTAAAATGTCTTTTAATTGCTAGGGCTGAAAACCTTATAAAATTACCTTTTTATTGATATCAAACACTTAAGTCTTTCTTATTAAACATAGTACGTAATCCTCTAAAAACAAAAAAAAGTGTTTTTGCTCGTTTTCTCAAAATCTGTCTTTCGCAGTTACAGTGTATTGGATTCACAGGGTACCATGGTTCATGGTCGGACAGCGAGTTGCCCTTTACTCGCTGTCCGATGATCGTCTGCCGACGTCTGACGCCGTAGGCGTCTCCCACTGCGGTTGGGCCGGAGGGAGGACGCTGTTCTCTCCCTCTCGCGGTCCGCCTCCTCCTTCGCGAACATTACTGCTTCGCAGAAAGAGGCGACCGCTTCACACTCCGTCTCGCCCTGCAGCATGGCCTCGACCAATGCCGAGCGCGAGAGGTCTCCGCCTATCGCCTCCGTGAGGACACGGCGGTGCTCTGCCCAAGCGGGGCAGTCCTGCACCGTATGCTCCACCGTGTCCTCCGGGTGATCTTCGCAGTGGTGACACCCGGGCGTCCCTTCCCTCCCTATCCGACACATGGCAGGTACCTCCCGAAACTTCCGTGTCCGGTGAGGACCTGCGTCATCCGATAGGTCAGGACGCCGTGACGTCTCTCCAGCCACTCCTCAAAGAGGGGTCTTACAGCCGCGATTGCAGCGGCTTTGAGGCTCTTTGAGAAATCAACAAATGTATGAATGAAATGTAGGTACCGGCTTGTCGACTATCTTAGTATCTGGAACGCAAAGGGCAACCGAATGAAGAGGGTGGACTTTTAGTCAGCAGGAGTCTGACAGTCTCTACAGCTCAGCCCAGAGCGAGATAACTCATTTGAATTATTTTATTTCCCCCTAAAAAGGGTTGATTCAAAAAGCATCAGTGCTGATCACGTCTCGTATTGTTAGGAGATTCCTCTCCCAAGACACCTAACCACAGGCAACCTGGGTTCTGTTCCCGATGCTGGTCCCACCAGCAGATTGGTATATTTTAAAATGTTTTTACTACTATTCACAAAAAATAAACAGATTATTATTAATTTTTATTCGGTACTCCTCTGCCCAACCCCTCAGGGATTACAGGCGTTATGTTAAATTGCTTGAGGTCGCTAGTTCTAGCAATACTTATCATTATTTGGTGAGTCTCGGCACTTTCAGAAATAAAAAAAATGTATGAGAATTACGAATCTTCGAACTTCTATAACTTGGCCGAGAGCAATCCTACAACTTTTGTTCCATAGTAACTATTGCTCCAAATGACTAGTACTACCTATAGGTACCAATTTTTTTCGTTGGCCGGCACTTTCGGAAAAGGCCCAAAAATGTATGGAGCCTGAATGTTCTCCTTTAAATCACATTCTCTCCCTAGAGGACGAAAAACGGGTCCATATTGGCTCACCTAAAGTTGTTTACCGGAAATTGTTCTTCCTAACGATTTGTAATCCAAATGATCACTCTTCCTAAAATTTTTCATCCTAAAGTTTTCATTCATACTTTTTGTAGTGCTAACGGTGCTCATAACACTCATGTTTCCGAAAATTGTTATCAATAATATCGTTATTGTAAATATATTTAAACTCCTACTGTTTTTTTTCATAAAGTTTTTATCCCTTAACATTATTACGATGATATTTTTGGGTAAGTAATACATGATATAACTACAAAATCTCTAAAATTTACAAGAGATAACAACTGAATATATAATTTTATTTGATATAACGATCTGTTAATATAATAAACGATTGACATAATTTTATAATGACTAATTTCTATAAGCATAACAATCAATGAATATAAAATTGTTTTGTATAACACTCAAAAGACATAAAACTTATTTGGTCTAATTTTTTTTTTCTTCCTGGCAAGTAATCTAACACTGATGTACCAAGTACTAGTACCACCTGCGATGAATGATTGACGGAGCCCCGCTTCGCGGGGCTCCTATTTCTGCGTACAGGGCTTAAAGTAACCTAACACTGAAAGACCCCGCCATCCCCTTCGAACCTAACCTGTCCGTGTCGGGGTGCCCCAAGTCCCGAGCTCGCTTCGCTCGCTCTTGGATCCTAGGTCAAATAACTGATTACTACCTGTCGTGCTGGCTCGACGGAGCCCCGCTTCGCGGGGCTCCTATTTCTGGGTGTAAGGTTTAAAGTAACCCCTTCGAACCTAACCTGTCCGTGTCGGGGAGTCCCGAGCTCGCTTCTCTCGCTCTTGGATACTTAATTTTTCTAATAACAATAGCAATCAGGAAGGCACACAATCAAAATTCAAAGGATAAGCCAAAGTCATCAAAGAAAATAGTTTAAACGTTAAATTATATGTTTCAAACGTTAAATGTAATGATTTTCGCTTAAATAAACGTTATATCAAATAAAATTGTATGAAATGAGTTTTAGAATAACACAAACAGTATGTGTAAAGAAATTATATTAACCGTTGGTATATCTCACGTTGATTATATCACGTGAACGTTATTGAAATGAAAATATATCAAATAACTTTATATGAAATGAGACGCACCCGATATTTTTAGTTAGTAATTTTACTGGATTTAGTCAAACTAAATCCAGTAAAATGTCAGAAAAGTCGACGGAGCACCGCTTCGCGGTGCTCCTACTTCTGGGTTAACCTAACCTGTCCGAGTCGGGTTGCCCTCAGTCGTTTGGTCAGAGAGTCGTCTTGGGGGCACTATGAAAAAAATACTTCGAAAATTTTCGCGACAAATTTCGAGGTAGCGCTCGCCGGCCGCTGCCGCGGCACCGTTCGCTTCGCTCGCTCGGCTCGCGAGCAGCTGGTCACAGTTCTAATCTAACCTAACCTATGGATATATTTTCAGGTACACACCGCTATAAATAAAATTAAAGAAGACGCTTTAACTAATAGAAACAAAAACCCAATTCATATAATTAGTGATTGCGAAGCCAAGCACTTCCTCAAGTATTATGTGCTAATATGGCAACAAAATTAAACAAAATAAAAAGAAATCTAAACAAAAAAGATATGACTTTGAATAATATTGTAATAAAGGTTATGTTGAGAAAATATAGGAAAACAAATACTATGGCCCAGCTAGAACATTATTTTACATTAATACGAGATAAACGTATTAATTAACACCATTATACCATACATAATGTAAATAGGTATGTCTTTATAATTCAATGAGTGTGCCTCCAGGGTGAAAAAAGACAAAAAAGTTTTATATCCAAAGTTCAGTTTCTGACTTGTAAATAACTCCGAAACCTGACGATTTAGGACATTATGTCTAAGTGTCCTGTATACAATGTGTCAGGTGGTGTCAGGTGTCGGTCTGTACAAACTTAGAGGGAAGGTAGCATAATCAATTCTGTCAATAAAATTTTAGCACATGCGGGGTCGGAACCCAACCCCGGCTGAATGGTTGTTATTTTTTTTTGTTTTTTGATCCCTTCTCATGAAACGCGCAAACTTCGGGCTTGGGCGTTTGTGTATGTGAGTTTATATGTTTGTAAACGCAACCACGACACAAGAGAAATTCCTAGTGTGGAGCAACGAAAAAAAATGAAAGGACTGCAACTACACGATTTAAATAACAACGATCGCAGAAAATGTAAATACAGCAACTCTTTTCTGGTGCAGGCTGGCTCAAAATAAACATTTTGCTGCATCAACCCCAAAGATATCGTGCAAGCTTATGTTCTAACAATGCTATCTCCTAAACCAAGTATCATAGAAACGAGTTTTTGGTATGTTTATTTAGGTAAACTCAACATCTATTAGATGAGTAAATAAAAAAAGGAAGATCTCAAGAGCGAATTTTATAAAAATCTTGGTTAATTGAAAAAACGAGGTTATTTCATCGAAAATTTGATTTTTTACCCTTTTTTTCAAAATGATGAAGCATTTATTGATAATATTTGAGTTATTTAATCTATTCTTTATTATATTCAGCTGCTAAAAGTTTATTAATTACCCCAGTTGGGACTGAAAACCCAATTCCATCAAAATACTGAAATGGTAACCATTCAATGGGGGCTGGTTTCCGACCAAACTTAAAGGGGATGTAGCAAGCTACTTCCCCTTTAAGTTTGTAGAGACCGAAACCGGACACATTGTGTAAATATCCTATACTTACCTATAAACTTTGGTTGCGTATCGCGATTCTGAAAAAAAAAACAAAATGGCGGGTGACCAATAGGTCCACCATTTTTATTCCAGGGCCACAAAAACGACTATTAACCAATCACCAGATTTATTTAATAAAACAAAATTCACGACAGGTAGAAATTATTTTCAACCATTAATAATTAAATCCCACAATTTTTTCCACCATCTTGGTTTCCACTTTTTAGGCGGTCGAGTGCGTTTAGGCTTAGTGCGTTTTGTGGTGGGCTTAGTGCGTTTTGTGGTGGGCTTAGTGGTGGGCTTAGTGGTCGTTGTAGTAATCGTTGGTTTTGTGGTCGTTGTTTGAGTGGTTCTTCGTTTAGTGGTCGTAATTTCATCAGAATAATCGAATACTGGTTCAGTAGGCATATACTCAATATAATACTCAGGTGGTTTAGTTAAATGATCATACCATTTTGTTTGTCTGGTCGTTGTTTGAGTGGTTCTTCGTTTAGTGGTCGTAATTTCATCAGAATAATTGAATACTGGTTCAGTAGGCATATACTCAATATACTTAGGTGGTTTAGTTAAATGATCATACCATTTTGTTTTTCTGGTCGTTGTTTGAGTGGTTCTTCGTTTAGTGGTCGTAATATCATCAGAATTTTCGAATACTGGTTCAGTAGGCATATACTCAATATACTTAGGTGGTTTAGTTAAATGATCATACCATTTTTTTTGTCTGGTCGTTGTTTGAGTGGTTCTTCGTTTAGTGGTCGTAATATAATCAGAATAATCGAATACTGGTTCAGTAGACTTAGGTGGTTTAGTTAAATGATCATACCATTTTTTTTTTAATACATCATTTGTATCGTAATCATTATGTTCTTCTAGATAAAAGTTCTTTTCTTTCATGTTCAAATTTTTCTTTTTCATATATTTTGGCGTCCAGTTACGTGGCCAATTCCATATGATTGTACGCGGAGGTACCTTTTTGATTCTAGGTGTAGTTTTGCGACGTTGCCTCATATACAAATGAACACGTTCAACTGGATGTTTCGGTACTTCTTTTTTTTCCACATTTTCGCTGTTGTGAAGCAGTTTGGGATCAGTTAAGTGCTTCATTCGCTTCAAATTTGGCTTTAAAATTTGATATGACCACAGATGATAAATGTTTGTCGCCTGTTTCCTTCTTGGAGTTATCTCGTACTCGTAATTTGGTTCGAACCTTAGAGTATGTTTGCCAGATTTTTCTGCATTCTTTGATGCTTGCAGATAAACGGGAGGATTTAGTATCAATACCCAGCAAATAACTGCAAGAGAGACAAAGCATCGGTCAGATTAACTTCAAAATAAAAATCAGTTTTGTAAAATGTGTACTCCTCTTACTGATTAAAAGTTCACCCTGTTCATTCAGTTGCTCTTTATGTTCCAGGGCCACGTTACCCTTTTAAGACGGGCCCGCAGGCGTTTAGCCCTATGGGGGCACAGATAGTTGACTGGCAGGTCCATAAAACACAATCCGCCGTTGCCCCGGGCCTGGTCATTGATCGGACGGCGAGTTACCCATTCCTCGTCGCCCGTAAGCCTGCGCTTACGCTGGCCGGATTTAGCCACGCTATTTCCGTAGCCCAGGGCGTCCACTGCGGAAAATAAAAACCGTACTCTATTGAAAGTCGTGGGAACTTACGAGTATAAGTTGAAGGAAATAACTATAAGTTTGGTTTTACAAATGTTAAAGTTTCTTCTTACATATTATAAGAGTCATAGTTGCACAGATTTTTCGTTTTCACATCTTTTTGCACCGATGAACATCTCGTTTGAGTGGACTAAGAATAATAAAAATAAAAAGTAGCATGAATTTTAAAAGAAAAAATATTTTTAATTTATTATTCAATTTAATTTCTATGTCTTTTTTATTGTTTGGCTAATATAATCTTAATTAATATTCAGATTTTATTAGTCACGGTATAAACTGATTTAGTCATTATCAAAATGGCGGATAAAATAAGAAGAAATTAAACGTCTACCATACAATGCATAATAGTACTACGCGTCTACCTAAAAAATATGTATCGCCGAAATGTATGTATGCACGTAACAGCCGAAGTTTGTTGTATTCGTTATTGTTAGAACAAAGTTATTATGCAGGAAAGTTTTCGGAAAATCTACCAAGAAGGTTTTGGACCTTCTTGGTAGATTTTCGAACTTTATTTTGCGAAACCGGGGAAGTTCGGTAGTTATTATCTATACATCTATACCATATAAATAAAATTGGAGTGTCTGTTTGTAACATTGAAATAACCGTTTTTTACTACATGCATACGAATATAAATATACAAATATACGGTACATACACCAAAATATTTTTTTTTTCAATTTTTGACTGTCTGTCTGTTTATCCCTGAAATGGCTGGGCCGATTTTGACGGTACTTTTATTGGCAGGTAGCTGATGTAATAAGGAGTAACCACAGAAATATTTATCTATGGGAGTAACTTAGTCTACTTTTATTTTAGAATTTAAATTGAATTACGACAACATAATTAATTGTGACCATCCACGAGTTTTTATTTACCTAGAAACATAATAATTTTCATTGTTATCTAGAACATTATCTCACAGTAATACGAGATAAACGTATTAATTAACGCCATTATACCAAACATAATGTAATTATGTCTTTATAATTCAATTTGTGTACCTCCAGGGTGAAAAAAGACAAAAAAAGTTTTATAACCAAAGTTCAGTTTTTGACATTATGTCCATATTTTTTGTTTGTCTAAGTGTCCTGTATACAATGTGTCAGGTGGTGTCAGGTGTCGGTCTGTACAAACTTAGAGGGAAGGTAGCTTACTCAATTCTCTCAATAAAATTTTAACACATGCGGGGTCGGAACCCAACCCCGGCTGAATGGTTGTTATTTTTTTTTGTTTTTACTTTTTTGATCCCTTCTCATGAAACGCGCAAACTTCGGGCCTGGGCGTTTGTGTATGTGAGTTTATATGTTTGTAAACGCAACCACGACACAAGAGAAATTCCTAGTGTGGAGCAACGATAAAAATAAAAGGACTGCAACTACAGGATCTAAGGGCGGAGTGATAAGTCTGGTAAAAATGAAATAAGGAAACAACTTTAAAAAAAAAATATGATTTATTTTTCAACGTAATTTCCATCTAACTCAATGCACTTCATCCAGCGTTTCTCAAACTTTTCGATCCCTTCCGTAAAGTATGACTTAGGCAACCCTTCGAAATAGGCATTGGTTTCGAGTATGATCTCCTCGTTGGAGCTAAATCTTTTTACACCGAGCCATTTTTTTAAATTCGGAAACAGAAAATAGTCGCAAGGGGCCAAATCTGGCGAATATGGTGGGTGAGATAGCAACTCATATCGCAACTCATGTAATTTGGCCATAGTAATCGCGCAGGTGTGCACTCGTGCGTTGTCTTGGTGAAAGAGGATTTTCTTCTTAGCCAAATGCGGTCGTTTTTCAAGTAAAATTTGGTTAAATTGGTCCAATAAATTGGCATAATATTCGCCATTGATCGTTTTACCCTTCTCTAGGTAGTCAATATGGATTACGCGTTAAATTGTTTATATTTAATGGCTTTCAAAAAAAAACTAACCAGCGGTACTGGCTGAAAATTTAAATATAGTCCCTCAAAAGAGTTGTGAACAAAGAGGTTACATGCAATTTGCGATAATTTTATTCCAAAATAGATTTTTACCAGACTTATCACTCCGCCTCGTAACAACGATCACAGAAAATACAATTATACAGCAACTCTTTCCTGGTGCAGGCTGGCTCAAAATAAACATTTTGATGCATCAACCCCAAAGATTAATATTGTGCAAGCCTGTGTTCTAACAATGCTATCTCCTAGCCAGCATTGTGTGAGTACCATGTACTTCTGAGCTATATTTAACTAGAAACCTACGTCTTTCATTGACTTGAATGTCTCTGGCGGTTGAGAGTATGTCATGCTCACTCAAAGGTCTCGCTGATGGTGGCGTGTATGTCGGATCATTTAGTTCCCTTCAAAATGGTTGAGCTGAATGGTGCTGATGTATGTGTCATGTTCGTGAACGGGCGCTGTCAGTTGGGACTGGTCATCTCTTATCTGCCACGGTCTATTTTAATTATTACTTGTAATATCTTTATTTCTGAATTGTCTTTTTATTTAACTATGGACACTATTAACTAGCCACATCGTTCTCACATAATGTACCATCTGATGATGAACAATGTAACAAAGTTCTGTAACATTTTGGCGATTGAAAAAGAGTGTCCATGGAGTTTCTTGCTCGTTCTTCTCCATAGAGATCTACTATTTGGAATGAGCACCTACGGTACTTTCACAGTTTTTATGTCTTGTGACTGGGACTGTAGCACCATAACTATTTTTGTACTAGTTTTATTTTATGTCTTTTGACAATTCAAAAGTGCCTGTAATTGGCCTAGTTGAAATAAACGATTTGATTTGATTTGATTTGAACCAAGTACCATGGAAACGAGTTTTTGGTATGATTATTTAGGTTAACTCAACATCTATTAGATGAGTAAATAAAAAAAGGAAGATCTCAGGAGCGAATTTTATAAAAATCTTGGTTAATTGAAACAACGAGGTAATTTCATCGAAAATTTGATGTTTTACCCTTTATTTCAAATGATGAAGCACTTATTAATTAATACTTGAGTTATTTAATCTATTCTTTATTATATTCAGCTGCTAAAAGTTTATTTATTACCCCAGTTGGGACTTAAAACCCAATTCCATCAAAATACTGAAATGGTAACCATTCAATGGGGGCTGGTTTCCGACCCAAGAATTGAACAAGCTACTTCCCCATTAAGTTTGTAAAGACCGAAACCGGACACTTTGTGTAAATATCCTATACCTATAAACATTGGATGCGTACCGCGATTCTGAAAAAAAAAAAACAAAATGGCGGGTGACCAATAGGTCCACCATTTTTTTTCCAGGGCCACAAAAACGACTATTCACCAATCACCAGATTTATAAAATAAAACAAAATTCACGACAGATAGATTTATAATATTTTGTTGTATATTTTAATTGTATTTAATGGTATAATTTAATTGTATTTGATTGTATGGTTTTATTGTATTGTTTTTGTTATATTTTAATAATTTTAATGTGATATTTCCTAACATAGTATAAGTTTTTTCTGTTTACTAACAAATATGAGTCATGGTTACTTGTTTCAATAAATGATTATTATTATTATAGAAATTATTTTCAACCATTAATTAAATCCCACAATGTTTTCCACCAACTTGGTTTCCCCTTTCTAGGCGGTCGAGTGCGTTTAGGCTTAGTGCGTTTTGCGGTGGGCTTAGTGGTGCGTTTTGTGGTGGGCTTAGTGGTCGTTGTAGTAGTCGTTGGTTTTGTGGTCGTTGTTTGAGTGGTCCTTCGTTTAGTGGTCGTACTTTCATCAGAATATTCGATTATTGATGCATCAGTAGTAACATACTCAATATACTCATAGTATATTGGTGGTTCAGTAAAATATTTATCCTCTTTGATTTCTGCTACATCAGTTGTAGTATAATCATTAAATTCTTCCACATACGTGTCCTGTTCTTTCATGTTCAAATTTTTCTTTTTCATATATTTTGGCGTCCAGTTAAGTGGCCAATTCCATATGATTGTACGCGGAGGTACCTTTTTGATTCTAGGTGTAGTTTTGCGACGTTGCCTCATAAACAAATGAACACGTTTAACTGGGTGTTTCGGTTCTTCTTTTTTTTCCACATTTTCGCTGTTGTGAAGCAGTTTGGGATCAGTTAAGTGCTTCATTCGCTTCCATTTTGGCTTTAAGCTATGATATGACCACAGATGGTAAATGTTTGGCGCCTGTTTCCTTCTTGGAGTTATCCCGTACTCGTAATTTGGTTCAAACCTTAGAGAATGTCTGCCAGAATTTTCTGCATTCTTTGATGCTTGCAGATAAACAGGAGGATTTAGTATCAATACCCAGCAAATAACTGCAAGAGAGACAAAGCATCGGTCAGTTTAAAATCAAAATAAGACGGGCCCGCAGGCGTTTAGCCCTATGGGAGCACAAATAGTTGACTGACAGCTAGGTCCATAAAACACAATCCGCCGTTGGCTCGGGCCTGGTCATTGATCGGACGGCGAGCTACCCATTCCTCGTCGCCCGTAAGCCTGCGCTTACGCTGGCCGGATTTAGCCACGCTATGTCCGTAGCCCAGGGCGTCCACTGCGGAAAATAAATACCGCACTCTATTGAAAGTCGTGGGAACTTACGAGTATAAGTTGAAGGAAATAACTATAAGTTCTGTACCCTTAGCACGAGTTTTCACTCTTTTACTTTGCAGCGGCTTTCCAGTATTTACAGCGCTACTTGTATGAAAAAATGGAACAGCGCCTCTGGTGTGCGAAGAAGGAACTAATTTTTTCCTTGAAAATTGTCAATTTGGAATTGTCAAAGTTCCAGTTTACTTTACGTCTCACTGAAGCAACTGACTTAAAAAAAAAAGTAGGTTCTCAGTTCGACCTGTATGTATGTATGTATGTATGTTTGTCCGCGATTATCTCGCGTTTGGCTGTACGGATTTTGATGCAATTTTCAGGAAAGTGTTTATTACATTCTGGAGAAGGTTTTAGTATATAACACTAATAGATATCCCGTGACGTTGCCCGCGTGGATCCGTTTTGCTTACTTGGATCGTAGATTTTCAAAGACGCCGACTTTATGAAGATTTTTAACCGACTTCAAAAAAGAAAGTAGGTTCTCAGTTCGACCTGTATGTATGTATGTTTGTCCGCGATTATCTCGCGTTTGGCTGAACGGATTTTGATGCAGTTTTCAGGAAAGTGTTCATTACATTCCGGAGAAGGTTTTAGTATATAATACTAATAGATATCCCATGACGTTGCCCGCGTGGATCCGATTTGCTTACTTGGATCGTAGATTTTAAGGGACAATTGCATGTTTGTCCGCAATTATCTCGCGTTTGGCTGAACGGATTTTGATGCAGTTTACAGGAAAATGTTCATTACATTCTGGAGAAGGTTTTAGTATATAACACTAATAGATATCCCGTGACGTTGCCCGCGTGGATTCGATTTGCTTACTTGGATCGTAGATTTTAAGGGACGATTTCATGTTTGTCCGCAATTATCTCGCGTTTGGCTAAACCGATTTTGATACAGTTTTCAGAAAAGTATTTGTTACATTCTGGGGAAGGTTTTAGTGTATAACAATAATGGATATCTCGTGAAGTTGCTCACATAGATCCGTTTTGCTTAATAGGATTGTGGATTTTCAAAGACGCGTTTTATGAAGATTTTTGTTGATTATCTCAACTAAAAAGGGAAAAATAAAAAACTTTAAAAAAAAAAGGGAACCGACTTCAAAACCAAACACAAAAAAACTATAGGTAAAATAACTTTTCTTTCGGAAGTCGGTGGCCATAAATGTCAATGAAATAAAAAAAAAACAAAGCCACCGACTTCTGAAAGAAAAGTTATTTTACCTATAGTTTTTTTGTGTTTGGTTTTGAAGTCGGTTCCCTTTTTTTTTTAAAGTTTTTTGTTGATTATCTCAACTAAAAAGGGAAAAATAAATAACTTTTTGAAAAAAGGGAACCGACTTCAAAACTAAACACAAAAAAAACTATAAAATAACTTTTCTTTCAGAAGTCGGTGGCCATATGTCAATGAAATAAAAAAAAAACAAAGCCACCGAATTCTGAAAGAAAAGTTACTGGTACTGGTTTAAAAAATGTTAAAGTATCTTCTTACATATTATAAGAGTCATAGTTGCACAAAATTTTCGTTTTCACATCTTTTTGCACCGACGAACATCTCGTTTGAGTGGACTAAGAATAATAAAAATAAAAAGTAGCATGAATTTTAAAAGAAAAAATATTTTTAATTTATTATTCAATTTAATTTCTATGTATTTTTATTGTTTGGCTAATATAATCTTAATTAATATTCAGATTTAATTAGTCACGGTATAAACTGATTTAGTCATTATCAAAATGGCGGATAAAATAAGAAGAAATTAAACGTCTACAATAGAATATATAATACTACTACGCGTCTACCTAAAAAATATGTATCGCCGAAATGTATGTATGCACGTAACAGCCGAAGTTTGTTGTATTCGTTATTGTTAGAACAAAGTTATTATGCAAGAAAGTTTTCGGAAAATCTACCAAGAAGGTCCAGAATTGGGTTTTGGACCTTCTTGGTAGATTTTCGAACTTTATTTTGCGAAACCGGGGAAGTTCGGTAGTTATTATCTATACATCTATACCATATTTAAATAAAATTGGAGTGTCTGTTTGTAACATTGAAATAACCGTTTTTTACTACATGCATTCGAATATAAATATACAAATATACGGTATATACATCAAAATATCATTTTAATTATTGTCTGTCTGTCTGTCTGTCTGTTTGTAATGGCTAATCCCTGAAATGGCTGGGCCGATTTTGACGGTACTTCTATTGGCAAGTAGCTGATGTAATAAGGAGTAACTTAGCCTACTTTTATTTTAGAAAAAATCCTTTGTTTGGAAAAAAATACATTGTTGAGTTCCGACATCCACGCGAACGAAGTCGCGGGCACAGCTAGTTATAAATAAGAATGTATAGAAAGGTAACAAATAAATAACTTTTAATCAGCAAAAACATTGTAGTACATGAAGGTACCTATGGGTGCTTTTATAATTTGCCGTTTCACGGCACGGCACGATATTACCGTGGACGTGAAGAAGAATTTTGTGGCCGTGGACGGCATGCCGTGCTTTGCGCGTCTTCAAAGTGCAGACATGTTCTTGAAGAGACAGCGACTACTTTTGCTCTATTTGTTATATTTAAGACGTAAAAAAAGACATATTACTAGAAAGTATCGGCAACATCCACTTTTAAAAGTAAAATATTTAGAAGGGTTTACTACACGCTATTTGATAAGCTCAAGGAAGACCTAAATAAGTTTTTCAATTATTTTCGGATGTCAACAAAATCGTTTTATCACATACTTTCTCCCTTACATACTCTCGCCCTGCCACCCGCGCCTCTTGGCTACGCACGCACACATACAAATTTCTTGTACGCACACACTACACTCTCAACAATGCCGCGACGATTTCATAGGGAGCGCAGTATGCTACGGCAACGGCACGGCAGATCGTTGCGGTTCACGGCGTGCCGTTGCCGTGGACGGTAAATTAAAAGCGCTTGCATACAAATGCATACATTTTGCTTTCCTACTTTACCGTGGCGATAAAAACGTGCCGTACCGTGCCGTGGCACGGTAAATTATAAAAGCACCCTATGGAGCTGTAAATAGCAAAACTGCTATTCCTGGAATTCCTGTGAACCAATGAAACACACACCATGGTTGACCTCTATCTATTTTTATTACTTTTGGCTTGGTTACCTATACCTATTTTACTAATTGACTTGGCCTTGAGAAAAGGTAAAGGATAAACGAAAACGCCCTGTAGTCTACTCTAGCCGTGCCCCTAAAGCCCGGTTATGAATCTTTAACTTTTTTTTTTCCTTTCGCTTTTAAATGTACAAATGGTGTTTGTAAAGAGCGCGGGAGGTAGGTTTTAAACTTTATGCACTAGGCTATCAAGGTGATAACTTAATAAAGATTAAGGAGCGTTTTTTGTTCGTGTGGTAGTGTCTAATAAATTTTCAGCTTTTTGCTCTAGGACATAAAGTTGAAAATCTGTTAAAGAATACAGAGCGTTTTCGTTTATCGATAGCCACTTGTGTGAGGCAGATCACCTCGGATCAGAATCAACTCGGAAATACGAATGAGGTGTGGAAGAGCCGACAAGAATGTTAAATGTGTGATGTCTTTACAACGTAGACCAATTAAATCTTAATAGCAGTTAATCACGATTAATGTTATTATCAAAATATTATTAGACAATCAACAGTACAATAGCAATCAACAGTTGACTAAATACTTAAATGCGTAAGTACGTATTTTTGTCGATATGATATGGGCAGTTTCTATTTCCCGTAAGTAGTTTTCTATATTACATTTACAGTAGGTAGTTATATGGTAATTACTTGCACTTTATTGAGACTTCATTAAAAAGCATTCACAGGATGTTTTACGTTTCGAGAAATAGTAAACTCATTGGCGTAAACTATAAGAAATTTCGGTCAGAAAAAATCTGATGCTCATAGGTAAGTCATAGGCGTGTCGTGTTAACGCCTTCGTCTTGGGGCTGGTCCTTGATCGGACGGCGAAAACCTGCGCTAGTAGTGATGGACCCTAAAGTCCGTGCAACAAAAATGAGTCGACGACAAAACTTAAAGTCAATTGTTTGTTACAGTTTATTACTGGGTCCTCTTACTCTATCAACCAGTACCTATTGTCGCAGACATATCACTACAGAGGCAATGCCATCATTTCTTTGCAACGATATAATTAAAACATCAAGGAGCGAGAACTTTCATTGAAATGGCTCGTTCACGAGGTGAAGCCTTTGAAATTTAAGGTTTACGGAGGCTTGGTCCGACAGGAGTATGGTTTTGGATTATACCGTTCTGACATGAATGTAGATACGTGAACTTCTGCAGCCAAACAGAGTATTCTTGAATAAGTTACCAAGTCGGCACGGCACGGCACAGTGCGCACGATACCACAAAAGAAAGGGTTTCCTTCTAGTTTTTCTTTTAAGCTATTGTCAAACAGACAGGGCGAAGCGAATGCGATCCGAATCCTGTTATATAAAAAAGCGAAAGCGTTCCGATAGTCTATGTGACAGGCTTCAAACAAGTCCATACATTACAAACAAAAAACCGGCCAAGTGCGTGTCGGGCCACGCACAGTGTAGGGTTCCGTAGTTGCCCATCAAAATACTTATGCGAACTAACTAAACTGATTCGCTGAATTTAATTTAAAAAAGAAGAATTTTCAAAATCGGTCCAGGCGTCTTTGAGAAATCGGGGAAAATACCTACATTAAAAAAAAGATTACGACGAATTGAGAACCTCCTCCTTTTTTGAAATTAGTTAAAAATAGTTGACAATAAAAACCTACCTATCCCCAAAACATGAAGATCGCCCGGAGGACACGGTGGAGAATACGGTGCAAGACTGCCCAGCTTGGGCAGAGCACCGACGTGTCCTCACGGCTGCGATAGGCGGAGACCTCTCGCGCCCAGCATTGGTCGCGGCCATGCTGCGGGGCGAGACGGAGTGGGAAGCGATCGCCTCCTTCTGCGAAGCAGTAATGCTGGCGAAGGAGGAGGCGGGCCGCGAGCGAGAGAGGACAGTGTCCTCCCTCCGCCCCACCCGCGGTGGTAGACGCCCACGGCGACGGACGTCGCTAGATGATCTCCGGCCACCGTAGGCGCGGGCATGCGGGCAGCGAATAAAGGGCAACTCGCTGCCCGACCATGGACCATGCCCGGGTCGACGGCGCGTTGTGTCCCACGCGCGCCTCAAAGAGCGTCAGCATAATGACGGGGCCCCCCTCTCAGAGGGCCAAAGCCTGCCGGGGTCGCGGGATTATTTCCTTACCGTGACCCCGGAACAGAAAGGGCTATTGAAGGACACCGTGGATTTTAGTCAGTAAAAGTCTGACAGTCCCTCCCGCCCTGCCCGGGGTCGGAGGACTCATTTGATGATTTTACCACGATAAAAAAAAAAAATCCTCAAAACATACCCACCTATTAAAGCTGTAAAAATAAAGTTGACAAACTTACATTTGCAGTTGAAGAGCATGTTCTCCGATACATTTTGTATAGGAAAATATGTTATCCAAGTACGTTTTATAAGTTGGTCGACTATTACTCGTAAACTTGTGAAGCCTACTTAGTCATGATAATTTTCTTTTAAATTTCGTTCTAAATACTACTATTGTGAATTTTTTCACACCATCAAACATAACCGTTTAGCTGGTAGAGGGGGGGACACTCGAGTCGAGCAAAAATTAGCACTTTAAAGCTTAATATTTCACAAACGAATCTTTTTATCAAAAAATTGTTAATGGAAACTAGCAATATTTTTTAAAGACCTATTTAATGATACCCCACACTAAGGGGTACGCGAGAAAAAAAAAACATCCCCACTTTACGTGTACAGGAGGTACCCTAAAAAAAAATATTTTACGAGATTTTATTTTACAACTTTTTCGGCACAATAAATCCGTATATTTACACCAAATTACAGCTTTCTAGTAATGGGCGTCTCTGAGCTAAGCTGCGGACAGACGGACGGACGGACGGACGGACGGACGGACATGGCGAAACTATAAGGGTTCCTTGTTGACTACGGAACCCTAAAAACGCTTCGGCACGCTTGTTTGACAAAGGCATTACGGAGGCTTGGTCTCGACCGGAGTATGGTTTGGATTATACCGTTCTGACATGAATGTAGATACGTGAACTTCTGCAGCCAAACAGAGTATTCTTGAATAAGTTACCAAGTCGGCACGGCACGGCACAGTGCGCACGATACCACAAAAGAAAGGGTTTCCTTCTAGTTTATCTTTGGTGTAGAATACCTGTTTAGAAAGGTGTGTTGCTTGAGTTGATATGGTCATAGAGCCCCACTTTCAGTGACTGAAGTTTCGTGATTGACGGTGATTGAGACTGAGTGCCGTGGTTTGAGATTGGGTTCTGTGATTCATGGATAACTACATCCTGAGGGTGTATTACAACATCTTAAAACCTGGCTTGCTCCGGCGAGTGAACGAGATGACACTAGACGACTTGTATAGCTCCGTCACTTTCACTCGCCGGAACAAGCCTGGTTTTAAGACGTTGTAATACCCCACCTGATCGCCAGCTTCTCTATTGCAGAACAGCTTGGTTATTGAACGCCCGAGGTCGGTCGTACGACAAACTGGCCGTGTCAGCGCAGCAAGTGATGTTGTATCAGTTGTATGTTTAAGGGCCTTCGCGCCTTTTAAGCCGTAAAAACGTTACATTCTAAAGCATGTTCCTCATTAACGGCTGGGTGTAAAGATTGAAAAAAAATATATATGTTTACTGTAGATTCATGTACAACAATGTGAGTAAATCTTATTTTCTTATGACAAATAGATGAACTGTAAAAAATATTTAACAACACGCTATTTTGTTCAAATAAACGGCTCCGTTTATTTAAAATATTTTTGAATAGACGAATCGATGTTAAAATTTACTACAAAGTGAGCAACGCTCATGTAAATCAGTCAATATTTTACAAAGAACATGTTAAATATTGCGATTTCCATATATAAAAACCGGGCGAAGCCGGCCCGCGGCAGTCGTTTCTGCCTCGCTGCATAGTCTATGATATCGTTTTGAGGTATCGCGGTACGCTCGGGACGTATTAGTGTGTGCGGTGCAGATATAAAAGTGTGCGTTTAGCTCCGCCTGGATGCTCAAGGATATTGAGGGTACTATGCGCCTTAACAAGAAGTTAACAGGAGCTACCGAAGGAAGTCGGATAGAAGTGGTACTGGCTGGTGAAGGTCACTCTAGTAGAGCGTCGGAGCGATAGGTAATATGACGGCTGTCTTCTGAGGACAGATCAGAATTGGCTGTATTGCAGTTGTCAGATCAAAATTGGCTGTTGGGCGGTTGTGTTACCACATCCACGGCGAACTGCTATATTCTGACTTAATCCCGGAGATATTAATGAATGATGTTCAAGATCTTAATCGACTATGAAATTACCATTTCTGAATAAATAGCTTAGCTGACGCCTACATAAACATTTTTATAAATAAAACAACATTCGAATACAACACACAGGTAGAAATTATTTTCTGAATGCGTTAATTACATTCCACAAGACTGACCAAAATTTCTTTTTTTTCCCTTTTTTTGGGGGAGTGCGTTTAGGCTTAGTTGGTTTTGGCTTAGTGGGTTTTGGCTTAGTGGGTTTTGGCTTAGTGGTTTTCGGCCTAGTGCGTTTTGTGGTGGGCTTGGTGGTCGTTCTTTTAGAGGTCGTTGTAGTAGTCCTTGGTTTAGTTGTAGTTGATGAAGTGGTCGTTTTTTTCCTTTCGTCATCACCAGTATCAATGACAATGGTAATATTAATATTAACATTATCATCACCATCGTTATCGTCTTCAATTTCTGGTTCATCAGTTACATCTTCATTATCTTCATCTTCTACATTACTGTGGTTTTCTTCACCGTTTAACTTTTTTTTCTTCATATATTTTGGCGTCCAGTTACGTGGCCAATTCCATATGATTGTACGCGGTACTGTTTCGTGACTAAGAGGTATCTTTTTGATTCTAGATGGAGTTTTGCGACGTTGCCACATATACGAATGAACACGTTCAACTGGGTGTTTCGGTACTTCCTTTATTTCCACATTTTCGCTGTTGTGAAGCGGTTTGGGATCAGTTAAGTGCTTTATTCGCTTCCAATTCGGCTTTAAAATTTGACATGACCACAGATGATAAATGTTTGGCGCCTGTTTCCTTCTTGGAGTTATCCCGTACTCGTAATTTGGTTTGAACCTTAGAGAATGTCTGCCAGATTTTTCTGCAATGTTTGATGCTTGCAGATAAATAGGAGGATTTAGTATCAATACCCAGCAAAAAACTGCAAGAGAGACAAAGCATCGGTCAGTTTAACTACAAAATGAAAATCAGATCTAAAAATGAGTCCTGAAGTCCCTCTTATTGACTTAAAGTCCACCCTGTTCCTTCAGTTGCCCTTTATGTTCCAGGTCGACGTTACCCTTTTAAGAATTAGCCCTATGGGGGCATCGATAGTTGACTGACAGCTCCATAAAACACAATTCACCGTTGGCCCGAGCCTATTGATCGGACGCCGAGCTACCCATTCCTCGTCGCCCTCAAGCCTGTGGTTTCACTGGCCGGATTTCGCTACGCTATTTCACTGGCATCTACTGCGGGAAAATAAAACCCTGACTATTGTTTTTTTTATCTCACAGCACAGATTTTAACCATTATTTGCAGACGTAGAGTTGGGAGCAGGAGAGCCTTATTTTGATTTTGGAGGTTTTAACCTCTAAATATTTGCGGCATTCACACAATGCAAGATTGTGGAACTATAAATAGGTCCTGGGAACTTTTAGGTTGAAGGAAATAACCATTTTGGTATTAAAAATATAAAAGTATCTTCTTACATAATATCATAAGATTCATATTTGCACAGAATTTTCGTTTTCACATCTTTTTGCACCGACGGACATCTCGGTTGAATGGACCAAGTATAATATAAGAGCGTTTAGCGTTAAGCGTTTTTATGTTTTCGTGTCGTAGTTTTTAATACATTTTCAACTTTATGTGCTAAAGACTAAACTGTAAATCTATTAAAGAATATAGAGCGTTTTTGTTTACAGTTTCCACTTATCTAGATGACACCTCGGATCAGAACCAAATCCGAAAAATGAATGAGGTGCGGTGTATCCAACAACAACGCTAAAAGTGTGCTGTCTTTACAACGTATTTAGTATGACTAATTAAGTCTTAATAGCAATTAATAACAATTAGCATTCTTATCAAAATATAGTTATGGACTTGTAATAATTAACAGCTCATTAAATAGTTAATTGTGTAACCCTTGCCGTGCGTTGTAAGTCTTTAGTCTTCATATTTTTGTCGATATGGTGTGGGCAGTTTCTATTTCCCGTAAGTTCTTTTCTATACAACGTGTAACGTTAATAGCGCAAAACCTCTCGTGGGGTAACTCAGCCCATGTTACTGAACAATGTTTGTTCCAAGGCTTTTGGAAATTCGCAAAAAAAAATGATTTTTCATACAAAATGAGAAATTGATCGCGCCCATCATTATGAAAAATATATAAGAACAGCCATTTGGTCTAGCAAATGGCTGTTCTAAGCGACAGAAAGAGAAAGGGCAACGGAAAAAGGCGATTCCGTGCTGCCGGATATGGTTCAACCCTTAGAAGGGGCTAAAAGTGCGTGCTGCTAATATGAGTAGCAAACAAAACTTAAAATCAATTTTTTGTTACAGTTTTTTGCTGGGTCCTCTTGCTCCATCAACCAGCATTATCGCAGCCATCTCACTACGGAGACCATGCGTTCACTTCTTCCAAGCATTTAAATACTAAATATTGTCAGAATCTATGCAACGATATGAATAGAAAATTTAAGGAGGGTAGCCCTACATTGAAACATCTCGTTCACGAGGTGCTGCCTTTGAAATTTAAGGCTTACGGCGGAGACAGGTCTCGACCAGGATTGTCAAAATTATATCGTTCTGTTTACGATAATGAAGATGATATTCTGTGTAATTGTGGAAAAGGGACGCATAAAAGAACTTCTGCGGCCAAGTACAGGAATAACAGCGTATTCTTGAGAAAATTACCAACACAGCAGGGCTTGCTACAGCGCGCACGATACCAAAATGGTGTACGGTCTCTTTCTAAAGCAGATATTTCCGCCATTTATTCAAAGCTTCTCAGAAATAAAAGTTTGATAGAGAAAAAGTGTCCTGGCTTAGCATCCTGTAAAGAGATAAAATGGCCTAAATGAAAATTGTGTAGTTCAAAATGCATTTTGATTGTATTGATTTTATTTTTTAATTTACCTATTTATTATTTTTCACCTCACGCGCTCGGAAAGATTCTATTTCTCATTCAAAATCTGAGCGCAAAACTCCATTTTGTGCTCTAGAGCACAAAGTGTTGTTCAAAATTCGAACACGTCTTGTATTCAATTGTTTTCTACACTGACAGGCGAGCCGCCCCCACTACATTTCCTCGCTGTGTGAGGTGAAAAGTTGTGTGTTGCACTCGGCAGCAAAGTTTTTCTGCGTCTCGTACCTTTGAAAACTTCGCATCGCTCAGGATTCTATATTTGAACCGCTCGTTTCTCTCGCGGTTCAATCTTAGAATCCTTCGCTCGCTCAGTTTTCAATTCAAGTACTCGCGCCAAAAATCAACTTTGCAGCCTTGCATAACAAATAACTATTACATGTCAAAAAAGCTAGGAATATGATGATGACGTCTAATGATGCTGAGGATAATATTATTAATTCATTTCGAACAAAGCTTTGATAGCTATAAATTAATGGTTGGAGTTGAAATCAAACAACACGGAATTTTATTATAAATTATAATCAATTAGTCAACTGTGTGTTGCCAGTGATGACATATGATGGCTCTGAAACGTGGTCTTTGACTGCTGGCCTTTTAGAGAGACTAAGAGTCACTCAACGAGCAATGCAAAGAGCTATGCTCGGAGTTTCTTTGCGGGATAAAATCCGGAACGTGGATATTCGGCGAAGAATCAGAGTCACCGACATAGCTCATAAAATTTGCAAGTTGAAGTGGCAATGGGCAGGCCACATCGCTTGTAGAACTGGCAACCGATGGGGAAGAAAAGTTCTCGAGTGGCGACCACGGACCGGAAGACGCAGCGTAGGCAGGCCTCTCACTAGGTGGACCGACGACATCGTGAGGGTCGCGGGCAACCGATGGATGCAAGTGGCGAATTGTCATTCGTAGTGGCGGTCTAAGGGGAAGGCCTATGTTCAGCAGTGGACGTCTTCCGGCTGATGACGATGAGTCAACTTGTGAAAATTAGCAAGTAATTTTAATTTAAAGCATGCAAGAACTTACTATTGAGTGGGTTTTTAATATTTAAGCAATGAATGTCAACCTAGAGTTTCTATATGTTATAAGCAATTTTGCTCCCGTAGTTTTACAGAAGGGTCATGAATGAGCGGTAATGGCGCGTCAAGTGCGATCCCGATTCCCGCCAGAACTTATAAAATTGCGTTCGAATACTCGATTCCTGGATAGCACCACAATAGAGAGATTGATTGATCGGTTGCCTGTTTGCGATTAATTCGCAGCAGAATTGATTGGTTCGGAGATTTTTATTAAAAGCAAACATAAGGCTCTATAGTGGTTGGTCGTATGGAATTGATTTTTTGTATCGTCTGTGTCTGACATAGATACTTTATAGTTATTGGCGCTTGACATTGACCTAAGGGAGCTGCAAAAAAAACTTATTTGTCTATATAATACAGTAACTTTAAACATCCGTGTTTGCATTAAAGCTATTGTCAAAATGACAAGCTTGGCGAACGCGAAGCGAGGCGTTTTTGTTTGTAATGTATGGAATTGTTTGAAGCCAGTCACATAGACTATCGGATCGCTTTCGCTTTTCTATGTGACTGGATTCAAACAATTCCATACATTACCTACAAATAAAAACGCTTCGGATCGCATTTGCTTCGCCTGTCTGTTTAACAATATCGTAAATCTGGTAGTTCTGATTTTTTTTGCAGACTTGTTTGTGATATTGGCCCAATGTATAATCCAAGTTTGATACGTCGAGCGCACATTTTTAAACATGACTGAATTTGTATGTGGATGTTGACTGTGTAGACTTAGACGTTTTGGAGAAAATGCCTTTCAAAGTTTATCCTTTTTGCAATTTTTTAAATATCCTGTCGAAATTCGAAATTCTGTTGAATTTCGCCATCTTCGAAACTACATATTAAGTCTAGAAAAAGCAACATAACTATACTTAATAATCTAGGTATGTTGCTACCTAGGAGAAGATAATATCAAATAAAGTCCTTCAGTGATATAATTGCAAAAATCTCTAGATTTAAAGAAGTAAAAACATTGCAAAGTCCGTTAAAAATCTTCAATGACAAAAGAGCTTTTCCTCTAAAGACAGGTCTCTTGTATCAATGACGATTTTAAAGGGAAGTTACTGGAGTACATGATAGGGAAGTGAAAACATATTTTTCCTACTCCTCCACAATTATTTTCTGATTAAATTCGTTGCAGGATCCAAGACAGGTAAATTCATTCTCCGGGACACGTCGAGCTTCATTGTCTCGGCGCTTTTCAGGTGGTTGCCACTGTTGATTCTGGCTTTCAGGAGTTGCAGTCGTTTGAGAATAGTGTGGTGGGTTTGGAGTACATGAAATCAGATACTGTGCCTCTTCCATATTTATAATATAGAAAATGACGTTGGTTTTAGATGCTACAATAGGATATCGAGAGACGTCTAAAATATTGTAAGAAATTACAAAAAAAAACGATAAATTTTGAGAACCTCTATCTCGGAAAAATTTAGGTCTACAGAGACAATTCAGTCTCAGATAGCGGCAAACATAGTAATCTTAAAAAACTTTCTAGGAAAATAGTGTTCTTTAGGGTTGTAATCGCCAAAATTTGAAGGAAGACCTGCGTTCAGCATTCAAACTAGCTCGTACATTCAGAAAACAAAGTTACTGTAATATTTAAATTGTGAGCAGGTTTTGGTTGATAAGATCGTAAATGTTTCCTCTAGTCAGTTTTTATCATTGTTTAACTTTCTTCAATCTTTTTTTATAATTTTTTCCCAGATATGTTGAGCGATGTCGAATACAGTAATAATTTTCCAAAAGAACAGAGGGTCCTTTTTATGTTTTCCTTGATCGGTGAAAATCAGTTCGGGATCAAATTTGTCCTTGCTCGGCTTCCATTTACGTTTATCTTTATGAACTGATCTCAAAATGTTGCTTTCTTCCTTATTTATCCTTCCTGGAACTATTTCGTACTTGGACTCGTCATTTGGGTCAAATTTAAGAGAGTATACTTGCAGACATTCAAGAGAATTCAGTATCAGCAACCAGCAAAGAACTGTAAAAGAAGAGAAAATGTCTAAGTTTGATTTAAGATTTTATCAGAAGAGCACCTGAAAGATGACATAGAATCTAAATATTTCCTCAAACCTCACATCAGAGGTTACGTACATTATCATAATAACTACAGTCACTACAACTACTTTCGATACCTACCTATAGCTACGTTTGATTCGGGTGACTCAACTACTGTCTATCTGACATAATTTTTTACTGAAAAATGCATGTAATGTGGTCATTATTTTGACAACCTTGTTTGAGCAAAGTCGACTTTGCCGGTCTGTTTCAAGGAGCGGCCAGCAATGTTTTTGCTGGCCGCTCTAACAGGCCGGCAAAACATTGCCGGCCGCTATTTTGACGTTTCAACGTTTTAAAAAAACAAATGCAAAAAGATTTTATTTAAAACACAGCTGTTTGTATTTATAGAGGTAGGCACAAAAAGATTGTATTCCATATTTAAAATAAGTAAATGAAGTACGAAAATATAGCAGTCAAACATCGCATTAAAATTATCGCAAACTATTAGTAAGTAATATGAAACCGGGAAAGTCGGTGTTGAATTATAGTTATAACTGTATTTTTCATAATTGTTATTTTAATTAAATTTCTAGTTAATTTATATTTATTTTATTTAAATCACTTGCTGGTTTTATGTAGGTTAGGTACTTGCATTTTTGAGTAAAGCACTATACAAGCCTTGGCCCACTATGACTGCTTCGCTGGTCACGCTATGATTGCCTCGAGCTAGCCTAGCTACGCTTTAGACCTTCCAGCTTGGCCATCATTGCAGCCCTTGCTGTCCTCTAGGGATGTCGATCTGAGATCGATTAATCGAAGAATCGATTTTTGGAGCCAAAAAAATCGATTTTTTGAATCGATACATAGGACTGAATCGATTCAGTGAATCGATACTTCACCCTTGAAAATCGACATTCGATTTTTTTTTGGGTAAACCAAAAAAAGTATATACAATTAATTGAGAGTACCCATATTGTAAGAGTGCTGCCGGTTAAAGGGTTAATTATTTAAAAACTCGCGAGATGGCTGTATGTTTGGATTTCTTCGCTTCTCTTTAATAAAAAAGTAACGTTTGTTTGTAATCTATGACTTTTTTGTTAGAGTTACCAACTTAAGGGTTTTCCCCCAGATTTAGGGGTTAAATAAATTGGTTGGTTGGTTTGTTTCTAGTCAGAAAACCCCTTAAATTATCCTTAAAAATAAAAACCTGTAGAAAAATCCCAACCAATTTACTGAGCGAAAATACTTAAGTTTTTAAAGAATGAACTCTAGCACAATCTAGACAAAATAAATCTAGTAAAAATTTGACCACAGACTTAATTATAAAACAAGCTAGCCCGGCAAACTTCGTACCGCCTATAACCAACGTCACTCAATTGTTTTGCCTTCCCGGAATCCCTTCACTGACACTAACTTCAAGGAATGGTATTAAAGTTCAAATTGACTTTTAAGTATTATTACGAATCTTTTGTGGAACATAGAAAAAAATATGGAAATATAGAAAAGTGTTGTTTTTAGACATTGTTTGGCATTTTTTTAATTTTTCCTCTCCGTAAGAACCATCCTCGTACTTTAAGGAATATTATTAAAAAAAAAGAATAAGCAAAATCGGTTCAGCGGCTCTCGACATTGGTTTTTGGCCTAGGCCTTAGAGATAAAATATTTCTAAGAGTTGGTAACATAGTAATATATTTTACATATTGCTTTTTGTATTTTTAAGAACTCTAATCTATCTAATGTATATTACGTATTCGACTGAAGGACTAATATCCATGGTCACGAATAAATATTTAAAAAATAAGCTTTTTGTATCTGCTGTCTGTGATTTCTTCCGTCTTCGTATTTTCTTTCATGTACGTACATGTAGATGTACTCTACTCTATGTCTATGCAGTTGCAGTGCAGTCTATGGTATGGTATTTTCTTTGTTCTTGTTGCGGTAAGCGGTTGCGCCATTCATATTCATTTCCATTTCATCTCATAGACATAAAATTGAAAAAATCATTTATAAGTAGATTGTAGTGTTTGTTGCAGACAGAGAATAATAACTAAATAACTAATTGAGACTAGGTAAGTAAAGCGCTTCTCATAGACTCATAGTTCTCATTTTTTACTTTGATACTATTATCTTCAGAGTTCAGTTTGTTTTGTTAGTTGTAATCATTAATCTAACGGCTAACCATGTATGTAAGTCATTTAAATTTACGTTTAATAAGATACGAATAATCACTAAAGGGCATTGAAATAACTAATATTTCAATATTTTAGTTACCTTTCTTATGAACTAATTGAACTATTCTTTTAAATTGTTTGAGAATTGATGCTAATTTATTAATTAGCATCAATTCTCAAAATCTTATGAGTACCTATTGGTACTCATAAGATTTTGAATATGACCTAAAACTAGTAACTAATTACTAAAAATTTCATTTTTCAGCATGCCGGGTAAAAGTGATCTATGGAATCATTTCATAAAAATAGACTTAGGAGGCAAGTGCAAATATTGCCACCTAGAAGTAAAAACTAAGGGAAACACAACAAACTTGCGTAATCATATAATAAGACGTCATCCAACAATTCAGACCGTAAGTCTAAAAAAAAAGAGTGATAAAGATAATGGTGGTGGTAAATGTGGTAATGCACGAAATGGTGATGGAAATGAACAAGTTAGTGGAACCTGTATCTGTATTTCTTATATCACATTCTTTGTTTTCCAATGTACCGAGTTTCAACAAAATAGGAATTAAAGTTCATTAAATCGAAGTACTATGTTTCTTGTTTTAGGTTGGTGATGACATGACTTTAGACATCATGACAGTTCCAGATTTGCAAAATGTTGATTATTCGGACACTGAAAGCGTGGCTTCTTCTTCTGCCTCTGGATCAGTCTTAAAGCAGCCAACATTGACATCTTGCCTAACAAATATAAAATCATTCCGAGGTAATAATGTGAAACTGAAATCATGTTTTAATTAATTTTCATGAAAGTGAGATTTAAACAGGATCAAAAATAATAATTTTTATTTCATTAATTTTCAGATAGTGGTATTAAGTGTGGTCAAATAAACAATGCAATAGTTTTCATGATAGCAAAGGATGGCTTGCCTCTAAATACTGTGGAAAAAATAGGATTTCAATATTTGATGAAAGTAGTGGCACCGCTATATAAAGTTCCAGCCAGAAACACAATTACCCACATGATTGATGATAAATATGACGTTCTTTCGGAACAGCTGAAATTAAAAATACAAAAAGTTGAAGCACTGTCTTTAACTGCAGATGTTTGGACTGACACGCATAATAGTCAAAGCTACTTAGGCTTAACTGGTCATTGTATATATGAAACTGAATTAATGAGCACAATTTTTGGTGTAACTGCTCTAACAGAACCACACAATGCTGACTACTTAGCACAAGTAATTATAAATATGACAGAAAGATGGGGCATCACAAGTGATAAAGTGGCAGCGTTTATCACGGACAATGGCGCAAATATCGTTAAAGCTGTCACAAATGTTTATGGCAAAAATAAACACATGCCATGCTTTGCTCACACATTAAACCTAGTAGCATCAAAACCATTTGACAATAAGGATGGACTAGAAGAAGCCAAGAATTTACTAACAGCTGTTAAAGATATTACTACATATTTTAAGCAAAATACAAATGCTGCTGACTCTTTAAAGAAAGCTCAGGAACACCAAGCAAAGCCGTTGGGGCTTATTCAGTCTGTGTGTACCAGATGGAATTCTGTTTTTTATCAATTAGAACGATTTGTTGAGTTATCCGAAATAATTGCGCCAATATTACTCAAGTATCCTAAAGCGCCAACAATGCTAACTGCACAACAATTAGAATTCATAAAAGATCTTATAAATATATTGAGACCATTAGAAGTAATAACCAAAGAAATATCAGGAGAAGCCTATGTTACAGCCAGTAAAATTATACCAATCGTATCTTGCCTGACTGAAACATATAATACAATGATAACTTCAACTGATATTGGTGCTAAAACAAGAACTTTAATAATGGATGGCCTAAAGAAAAGATTTGGAAGTGTCGAACAAGTTCATTTGTTGGCTGCTGCGACCATTTTAGATCCAAGATTTAAAAAAAATCATTTTACTGACCATGTCGCCTGTTCTCGGGCAATAAATAGAATAAACACTTTAATTTTAAATATTACACGGCAACAAATAACGCCGGAAGAAGAAGTCGATGCAATAGAAGCGACTGACAATGATTCGAAAAAAGGAATTTGGGATTTCCACAAGTTGCTCGTAAAAAAGCAAATGTCAATGTGTAATGCACTTGCACAAGAAAGCCAGGGCTTAAATGACGAATTCAAACATTATCTATCGCAGGCAGTTGTGCACTTAAATTATGATCCAATACTTTACTGGCAAGAACAAAAAAAATCGATTTATCACCACATTCACTCAATAGCCATGACATACATGAGTATCGTGGGATCATCTGTTCCTTGTGAGCGCCTTTTCTCAATTGCCGGAAATATCGCAAGCGATGAGCGAAACCGCTTGGATCCCTCTAGGCTGGACAGACTGCTGTTTTTAAAAACTTTAGATATTAAGCATTGGGAACTATAGTAACTTTGTAAACCAATTCCTTTTTAAAAATAAATGTTGTTTTTTTTTATATCTGTCTAGAGCCCCGTGGCACAATTTTGTGCAACCAAACCCCGACTGGTTTAAAGACTTATCTTTCTAAAAATATAGTTAAGTCGGTCGGGGTTTGGTGGCACAAAATTGTGCCAGAGCTCTAGAGGTACTGATCTGTTTTGATATGGTAATAAAAATATTTCTTATCATCGAATTATTACCTGATTTATTATTAAGAGATTGTTAAATTATAATATGTATGTTGTTTTTAATAAAATAGTTATTTAACATAAATAAAAAAATCGAGGCCAAAAAGATCGATTTCTGAAAAATCGATCTTTTTTTCAAGCTTTTGTTTTTTAATGTTATAGAGGCCATATATGACATTAAAAAACAAAAGCTTGAAAGAAAGATCGATTTTTCAGAAATCGATCTTTTTGGTATATACAACATTAAAAAACAAAAGCTTGAAAAAAAGGTCGATTTTTCAGAAATCGATCTTTTTGGCCTCTATAACATTAAAAAACAAAAGCTTGAAAAAAAGATCGATTTTTCAGAAATCGATCTTTTTGGTATATACAACATTAAAAAACAAAAGCTTGAAAAAAAGATCGATTTTTCAGAACTCGATCTTTTTGGTATATACAGCATTAAAAAACAAAAGCTTGAAAAAAAGATCGATTTTTCAGAAACCGATCTTTTTGGCCTCTATAACATTAAAAAACAAAAGCTTGAAAAAAAGATCGATTTTTCAGAAATCGATCTTTTTGGCCTCTATAACATTAAAAAACAAAAGCTTGAAAAAAAGATCGATTTTTCGGAAATCGATCTTTTTGGCCTCTAACAAAAGCTTGAAAAAAAGATCGATTTTTCAGAAATCGATCTTTTTGGCCTCGATTTTTTTGCGGATCGATTCATTAGGTCACGATTCGAATCGATTCAAAAATCGATCTTTTTCGGAAAGAATCGACATCCCTACTGTCCTCGCTGTAAAGCTCTCTTATCTCAGCTCGTCCATCCAGTGCTGCATGCTGACCGCGCTGTGTCGGCCTGGAGCGGCGCTACGCTGCGCTGTCGGCCATCATCAGCGCGACCAGCAAAGTAGCCATTATAGGCCGCGGCAGTAATGTACTAGTGTTTCAGGGCGATTCCGCCATCGTAAGCGTAGTTTTGAGAACGGCAATGTGTTATAATAATACAGTTATAGTTTTTGTGTCCACTGCTCTCAAAACGGCGAAGGAAAACATCGTCAGGAAATCGGCATGCACCTAGAATAAAATGTGACATATACCAACCCGCACTGGGTTCGCCTGGCGAACTATGGACTATGGACCATAGGTCCATAGTCCACCAGAACGTACGTACTTATGGACCATCCCTTTCAAAGAAGGGAGGCCTGTGTCCCAGCATTGGGAACTTGATAGGATGATGATGATGATGATGACATGAAGATTTGTAGATTGAATTATTAAAAAGTAAATGACTCGGAAAAACTATAGACTACAGAGTTTAATATAAAAGAGAACAGTCTCTTACATGATATGAAATTCATAGCTGCATGCAATTTTCGTTTTCACTTTGAGTTACATTGACGGACACCTGAATACAAATAAAATAGGAACTATTTCGTGACATATAAAGTATTTTTTAATTGAAATCTTATGTCCGTTTTAATTGTATTTGTAAGTTTTGATTAAGATTATGTTAGACACGGTTTATAAATTAAAATAGCGGAAAACACTAAGTGGAAATTATTGAATCTTAATTAAAACATTACGAGAATGGATAATATAAAATAATAGAATTTAAAATATGATTACAAAAATAATTATAATTTTAGTAGTTTATGAAACTGGTACATAATGAGTGTATATATATCATTGGTATAGCGTTCATTTTTCAAAAGGAGACGTTTAATTTTTATATGGCGCTCCGGCCATAACATGTACATTTTACCAAAGCTGGGAAAATTACCCCTGAATAGAATAAAGTAACATTTTTTTCATAATATTAAATGGATTTTATGTAAAAGATAAAAGTAAAAAATGTTAGGCGTTTGTCCTCAGAGTTATGACAGCCACGACAGATTGTAGAGATGACATGTACATTACCTAGAATTGTTTTGTTTGTTTTTGTTCATCAGAACCAACTTCCTAAATAGTCTTCTAAGATGAGGACTGTGATACTTAATTATGTTTACTCAAAAATCTACATACATATACAGGGTGCAATCTTAGTCGTGGGCAATATTTTAATCTAATGCTCTACTAACGATACTGACACTTATACTACGAACGAGACATAAAGAACAATTGGTTTCGTAGTTAATAGTAAATTATAGTTAAAATTAAAAAAAGAAGATGGATATAAGATATTGTTTAAATGATAAATCGGTATGTACATACAATTTGAAAAATCTAGAATCTAGATAGAGAAAAAGCTCAAAACTTTTGAGGAAGGTATTGTCAATGTAATCGCCAAAAGAGAAAACTTTCTTGTATTTTTTTTATTTCTGACAATGCTGCGATCAGCATTCGAGGTCTCTAACTTGGATTTATACATTGGGTCAAAAAAAGATTCAGAACTACCGGATTTAACACAAACTAGTTCGTACATTCAGACAACATACATTATTATGTAGGTACTGAACTATTAAAAATTGTGAGCAGATTTTGGTTGATAATGTCGTAAATAAATGTTTCCTCTTATATCCGTTTTTTTTTCTTTTGATTATGTTTTATTGACTTTAATCTTTGTTCCTAATTTTGTTCCACAAATATATAGCGGCTTCGCGTACAACAAATCTCCAGAAGAACAAAAGTTCCTTTTTTATTTCTCCTTCATTGGTGAAAATAAGTTCGGGATCAATATTGTCCTTGCCCGGCTTCCATTTCCGCTTATCTTTATCTCAAAATGTTGCTTTCTGCCTTGTTTATCCTTCCTGGAACTATTTCGTACTTGTACTCGTCATTTGGTTCAAATTTAAGAGAGTATGCTTGCAGACATACAGGAGAATTTAGTATCAGCAACCAGCAAAGAACTGTAAAAGAAGAGAAAATGTCTAAGTTTGATTTAAGATTTTATCAAAAGAGCACCTGAAAGATGACATGAGTCGGAATATTTCCTCAAACCTCACATCAGAGGTTACGTCATCATCATCATATCAGCCCGGAATCACCCACTGCTGGGTATAGGCCTCCCCCTTTTTCTGCCACATCTCTCGGTTCTGTGCCTCCCTCATCCATTTATTCCCCGCGATCTTGACGATATCGTCAACCCAACGGGCTTTTGGGCGGCCCTGGTTTCTTTGGCCGAACCTTGGCCACCATTCGGTCAAAACCTTACTCCATCTGTCATCTCTGCGTCTAGGCAGATGCCCTGCCCAGCTCCACTTGAGGCATATCGCCCTATCCCCGACGTCATAGACTTTCGTCCGACGACGGATTTCGGTGTTACGCACTCGGTCTAGAATAGAAATGCAGAGCATGGCTCGCTCCATGGCCCTTTGTGCAACTCGTATTACAGAGGTTACGTACATTTTTATTTTTATTTTATTTTATTTTTCTATAATGGGACATAAAACAGTTACACATTACATATAAATATAACAGAATAAATTAATAGACTAAGTAAACGTGTAACCCACACCAATGTCCGCGAAATAATGGTAACAATAACAAAAATAGGTTTTATGCGTGCGTTAATTATAAAAAAAAATACTTGTTTTTATAGACACAGTGGTTATAGAATGGTTATTGCAATAATTCAATAGCCATTTTTTTGAACTTCAAGTGCGTGAGCGCAAAGATATCCAAAACAATAAAGTGGGTATTGTATATATCGACAATACGTCGTAGAGGCGCCCGTTCACCAGCATTGGTCCTGCACCTTGCGGTGTGGAAAAGTCGGGGCTCGCGCGCCTCTCGACGCATTGCGGTTCTAGGTACACTATAGCACAGGTTATTGGTCATATCCGGACAATCGAACTTGTTATTACACAGACCATGAAGCATCATGGCCATCAGTAAGTGGCGTCTAGACTCCAAGCTTTGCATTTTATAGCGCGTCAATAATTGACCATATGGTAATTTAGATTTGCTACATCTGTAGTGCATAACACGTAAAAACTTCTTTTGAACCCTTTCAATTCTTTTTATATAAACATCATAAAAGGGACTCCAAATGGGTACTGCGAATTCCAATTGAGAACGAACCAAAGCTTTGTATAGAAGTAAGAAAGTAGATGGTCTTTTGAAATCATTTGAAGAACGTAAGACGAAACCGAACATACGAAATGCTTTATTGACGATATTATCAATATGAAGATTGAAGTGCAATTTCGAGTCCATCTCGACACCGAGATCACGAATATGGTCAACTCTTCGAAGACTGGAACCATAAAGACTGTAATTAAATGTAATAATGTTTTTGTTTTTTGTAAAAGAGATTGAATTGCATTTGGGTAAGCTAAGCTGAAGCTTGTTATGCAAACAATATTGAGAGAGTCTATCAAGATCCTCCTGCAGGAGCAGGCAATCATATGTGCTTTTACACGACTTGTAAATTTTGATGTCATCAGCGTACATTAGAAACCTAGAATTAATGAAGCAGTTCTTAATATCATTGACAAACAAAATAAAGAGCAGGGGCCCCATTATTGAGCCCTGGGGCACACCGGAGGTGACAATGATTGAGCTTGATTGGAAACCATTAATGACTACCTTTTGCGTTCTATTGTAAATGTACGCCATGAACCATCGTAACAAATTGCCACGGATTCCGTTGTAGGCAATTTTATCTAAAAGCAGTTTGTGGTCCACCTTGTCGAAAGCCTTCCGAAAATCTGTGTACACAGCATCAACTTGAACGTGTTCATCCATGGATT
Organism: Agrotis clavis; assembly: GCA_954870645.1. NCBI lineage: Eukaryota > Metazoa > Arthropoda > Insecta > Lepidoptera > Noctuidae > Agrotis > Agrotis clavis. The sequence goes on along the minus strand of OX940936.1, from coordinate 15,294,183 downwards.
TGAATAAGAAATCTGTAAATAACATAAGATTAGTGTTCGTCGAACGTCGTTTAACAAACCCATGCTGCTCACCAATAATGAGGTTGTGAATGTGAGGATAAATTTTGCTATGTACAAGACTCTCGAAAAGCCTCGACAAGGCGGATAGGATAGATATAGGGCGATAATTCTGTATATTACTTTTATCACCACTCTTGAATACCGGTGTGATATGTGCCCGTTTCCAGACATCAGGAAAGATCCCTTCACGTAAACATTTATTAAATATAATATAAATTGGAAGTGCTATAGTTTCAGCCGTTCTCTTTAAAAAGACCGGTGGGAGACTGTCGGGACCAGGGCCCTTGTTTAAGTCTAACTGCATTATCGCTTTGTGTACTGCATCTAATGGCAAGTAGATGTCTGAAATATAGGGCGCATTATCTGCGTATATATTAGTTGACTGCCACGTAGCGGGGTTGAAATTTGTGGGTTCATAAACAGATGTGAAAAAATTTGAAAACATGTTACATATGTCAGTTGGATTATTGGAGTTAACATTTTCAAGAAACATGTTCGCTGGGATTTCCGCCCTGCCCCTCCTATTTTTTACATAAGTCCAGAAGTGCTTAACGCTAAGCGGAATACTATCTTCAACCGATTTCATGTATTTTTCAAAACTTTTGACACATTCAGTTTTAAAACGTTTACGATGGGTAGAAAAACTTTCAAAGTCCGATGCATTACCATATGTTTTCCATTTAAGCCAAGCTTTTTCCTTGTTTCTAAAAATGCGGATGAGCGAGGGGGAAAACCACAGAGGAAAACGTGAATTCCTGGGACGGGATAGCGGAATATGCCTTTTAATTATACTATAGATTTGATTGTAAAAAATGTTAACAGATTGTTCAGCAGAGAGGCCGTCAAACAATTGATTCCAGTTCAATGTACTCAACTCATTATTGATCAGCTCATAGTTGGCTTTAAAGAAATTATGTTTCGTAGATAAGTGACGTTTCATTGGTATAAATTTTGTATTAAGTGATGTTAATATCGAGAAAGGCGGATGGTGAACATCGATCGGTAGAATTGGTGTACATGTTTTAAGCTCACAGTCAACGTTAGACAAAAACAAATCCAGTATACGCCCTAAGTTATTCCTCAGCGTGTTATATTGAAAAATGTTAGTTAATGAGATAAAGTTGCATAGATGGCAGCTCAAATTACCGGTCGGTTGTGGCACTACATATTTACATCCACTACTATCCAGCCAGTTAATGCCCGGTAAGTTATAATCGCCTGTAATGTAATATGTATCAGTACCACCATCATTAATTACATCGAGCAGTTTATCAAAGTGTGATGTGTACAATTCATCCGGAGAACGCGGCGGTATGTAGGCTGCACTTATTACATGGCGCTTTGTAGAATGAGTCCCCGGCAGCTGTACCATGACGTGTTCAACATCGGGGTGAGAGGGGCGCGTCAAAATACTAGTTGGTCGTAAAGTGCGTAGAACGGCTATAAGTACACCGCCACCGTCACGCTTCCCCGTGGTACAGCGGTCGCGGTCGCATCTGAAAACCATGTACCGATCATCAATGAACTCACCATCGGATATGCTCGGTATAAGCCAAGTCTCTGTAAGAATGATTACGTCATATGTAAGAGATAAGATATTCATAAATAATGTATATAGCTTGGTTCGCAACCCTCGGCAGTTTTGGTAATAAACGGTTAAATTGTAACTATCCATTGAGATTTAAAAAAATGTAAAAACTATCAATACAAAACTTGGAGTCATGTTCAGTTAAAAATTCTATTCTAAACAAAATGTAATACTTAACACGGAAATGGTAAATACAGAATGAAAAAAGTACACTCAGTTGTGAACACAATTTGTTAAAGTATAGGTAAGATGATAAAATTATGGTTCTATCTATTTTATGGTTAATGACAGTATTATGCAAGCAAAAGGAGAATATAGATACGACTTCAACAATAATTACAATAACTAGTCTATGTTTGGATAACAAAATAACGTTAAAAAAAAAAAAATCTAAGTTGATGGTACAATTATATGGATACGTGAGGGTGATTGTAAAACATTTCGAGCGCATATCATTAGTACAAATTCGGTAAACAACTTGAAGTAATGTGTGAGTCACAGAGTACAGACTGTATAGTGAACAGAATAAAATGTAACGAGTTATGAGATATGAATAACCTAGCACTTTAACGCGAACTTCACTGCACTTATTTGTAACCTTGCCCTTGCCCGGATGCTTTGTTATAGGACTTGATTTTAGATAAATCTTCCTCGGAGCGAATTGTGAAAGCCGCTTCGGGGACGTCAGCACGAACGAGAATAACACCATGTTTAATCCAGACGAAACGATGTCCATTTTGTTTCGCAATCTCCTTTGTTTGACGAAACAACTTCTTGTTCTACATTTATACATTATCATAATAACTACAGTCACTACAACTACTTTCGATACCTATACAACGTGTAACGTTAATAGCGCAAAACCTCTCGTGGGGTAACTCAGCCCATGTTACTGAACAATGTTTGATCTAAAACTTTAGGAAAAAAAAAATGGTTTTTCATACAAAATGAGAAATTGATCGAGCCCATCAGTATGAAAAATATTTTTTTTTTTCCAAAAGTTTTAGAACAAACATTGTTCAGTAACATGGGTTGAGTTAACCCACGAGAGGTTTTGCGCTATTAACGTTACACGTTGTATAGCTACGTTTGATTCGGGTGACTCAACTACTGTTTAACTGACATAATTTTGTGTTTCAGGGCGATTCGGCCATCGTAAGCGTAGTGTTGAGTACGGCAATGTGTTATAATAATACAGTTATAGTTTTTGTGTCCATTCGGCATGCTCCTGGAATCAAATGTAACATCTACCAACCCGCACTGGGTTCGCCTGGTGGACTATGGACCATTTCCTCTTAAAGAAGGGAGGCCTGTGTCCTAACAGTGGGAACTTTATAGGCTGATGATGATGATGATGACATGAAGGCTTATATTAAAAAGTAAATGACTCGGAATAACTATAGATTACAGAGTTTAACATAGAAGAGTAGGTAATTCATAGCTGCATGTAATTTTCGTTTTCACTTTGAGTTATATTGACGTACTCATACACTCGTACCTTATGAATACAAAATAAAAAAATAGAAAATATTTCGTGACATTTAAAGTATTTTTTAATTGAAATCTTATGTCCGTTTTAATTGTATTTGTAAGTTTTGATTAAGATTATGTTAGACACGGTTTATAATTTAAATAGCGGATAACATTAAGTGGAAATTATTAAATATTAATTATAACATTATGAATATGGATATTAGGCACGTGGACTCGCGCCCGATATTGGTCGAGGCCATGTTGCGGGACGAGATGGAGTGGGAAGCGCTCGCCTCCTCCAGCGAAGCGGTCATGCTAGCGTGCTAGCACCTCCTTGGAGGCAGGACGCGTGAGGGAGAGGACAGCCTCCACCACACAACCCACCCACCGCGGGAGAGGTCCACGGCAACGGGCGCCGCGATGTGATTTCCGGCCACCGTTGGCGCGGGCATGCGGACAGCGAGTAACGGGTAGCATGCGGTCTGATCATGGACAATGCTCGGGTCGACGGCCGCGTCGTTTTCCACGCGCGCCTCAAACAGCAGTCAACAAATCTGACGGGCCCCCTTAGAGTGCTGGCACTTCTCGTAAAGCCCAATGTACAATAGATTGAACAAAATAACATACAGCATTCCGGCCCAGACCTTAAAATAAAATCCTCTCCTAATCGCCCAATGTACATTACATCGTACATTTTGTTTATCATCGCATCGCCCGAGTTAAGACATTGACTGGATCCTACTTGCGTCCCGTCGTTCGTCTTTGCCCATTGCCTAACCAATAAATTCGGCTCCCGTCATCCGAGGTTAGGTTAACATTAGTAATTAATTGTTTGATTTCATTGATATATTTACGTATAGATAGTAGTTATTGTAGTTTAGTTTCGCGAAGTTTGCCTTCAGCTCTTGAAGACATCCCTTCAAGGCCGGGGGGAATGGTTACGCTGTGAGAAATAACGATTAAATCTGTTTCACACTTCATGTCATTGAACGATTAATTTGATTGGCTGTGCTGTCCTATCCTCGTTCCTTTCCCGCACATACCAACTCGCCTGCTAGAGGGAGGGTGGGTTCGCTTATAAAAAGGGTCCGCACTTGGACTCCAACTTCAATACGGTTATCGTGACGTGCGCCTGAGCAGTATTGCAACAGTTGAAGCCGAACCCGCTCACCAAGACCATCTCCGGAGAATAAGGTATTGTGAATCCTTCCTTAACTTCTTTTTGCATTCTTTCTGTGTTCCAATAGCCCTTTACGTTCCAGGGTCACGGTTATGAGATAAGTCCCGCGACCCCGGCAGGCTTTGGCCCTCTAGAGGGGAGCCCCGTCATCATGCTGACAATCTCGAACACAACGCGCCGTCGACCCGGGCATGGTCCATGGTCGGACAGCGAGTCGCCCATTACTCGCCGCCCGCATGACCGCGCCTACGGTGGCCGGAAATCGTCTGCTGACGCCCGTCGCGGTGGGCGTCTACGTCTGCGGCTGGGGTGGAGGGAGGACGCTGTCCTCTCCCTCACACGCCCGCCTCCTCCTTCGCGAGCAAGACTGCTTCGCAGAAAGAGGCGACCGCTTCCCACTCCGTTTCGCCCCGCAGCGTGGCCGTGGCCTCGACCAATGCCGGGCGCAAAAGGTTTCCGCTTGTCGCCGCCGTGGGGACACGGCGGCGATAAGCGGGGCAGTCCTGCACCGTATGCTCCACCGTGTCTTCAAGACGATCCTTGCAGTGGTGACACCCAGGCGGTTCTTCCCTCCTTGTCAGACACAGGTACCTCATAAACTTCCATGTCCGGTGAGGACCTGCGTCATGCGGTAGGTCAGGACGCCGTGACGCCTATCCAGCCTCTCCTCAAAGAGGGGTCTTACCGCCGCGATTGCGGCGTGCCCGACTTCTAGTGTGCTTAACTAAAATTTTCTCTGCAGTTACTTTTCGTTATTTTACATTGCGCATTTACTGTACGGCCATGGTTAAATTACAACAAAGTAAAGTTGTAATTAGTGCATTCTTATCAAAGTGCAGATCGGAAAAGACAAATCAGTTGAGTAACTTGTATTAATAAAATTAGCAGGCAGTAAATACTACATGTAATGGGCCTACCGCACGCACAAGCCCCACCACAGTTCTGCCTGCACAAGCTTCTCGTATGAAAAAACAATACACGGCCGGCAACACTGAACGCCCAACCACACACACAGGCAATTACGCGCAGGCCGGGCTTGCGCAGGCAGAACTGTGGTGAAGCTTGTATTGTGCGTGTGGTAGGCCCATAAGTTCTATTTGCTGAGTAAGTCTTCATTCTCAATTGCGGCACCCGACAGTGGTCGACATTGCCTAAACGGCTTTATCAATGAGAGCCTACCTTAAGAAAAATGTCAAAAATTTCAATTAGGTATCTGAATAAGGAAATTTAAAATGTTATAAGTAACAAAAATATAAACAATTAAATGTTTATGTAATATTTATTCGAAAGACATACGTAGGTAGTAAAACTTCATTAAATAGTAAATTACAACAACCAAAAACCCGACTGTGTGAATCAAATCAAAGAAGATGGTGGAAATAAGATTGTTTAAATGATAAATAGATATTTATATTTGAAAAATCTAGATAGAGGAAAGCTCAAAACTTATGAGGAAGGTATTGTCAATAACTACTCCTTATGGAGTTGTTATCGCCAAAATTTGAGAAAACTTCCTTGAAGTTTTCTTATTTCTGGCAATGTTGCGATGAGCGCTCGAAGTATCAAACATGGATTATAGGGTAAAGGGAGATTATTTGGTGACACCGGTAACTTAGTGATAGAGTCTTTATGTCTCACAAAACGTTGTAATGCGAAATGATGTGTCACTACGTCTTGTCCACTTTGTGTGCGTCAGAATGGCTGGTTGCCTGTGGCGTTGGTCAATGAGAGTTGATTCGAAAATTGCTACATAATTGCTTATATTTGCTACATATAATAAATAATTGCTACATAGGATATATACTTAGATATACAATATTTTTTTTGACCAGCCATCCTGACGTCAGGATGGCTGGTCACCTCCTAGTTTAAAGTGAAGCGTACTGAGTTTCCCGAAATGTATTGCGTCTATAATTGCTTCATATTTACTTCATTTATCTCATTTATTTGTATCTTTAAAAATATGCTAAATAAAGGATGTAGCAGTAATTTAAATTATCCCAAGGAAAAGTCCCTGATAAAATAATAAAGGCAAATAGTTGCAGCGCGTCTTCACTCAACGGTATTGCTACTTTAGGCGGCAGGCGTTCTAAATAAAATATTGTTAAATGGCATGTTATGTATGAGTAGGTAAGTGGACAATAAGCATATTAGAAGGATATCGTAAATAAAAAAAATTCGAAGAGTAAAAAGAAGCTAATTCCACATTGTATAATATATGCGTAAAAATAATATGAAAATACTCGAAGTTGTTGACTCATGTAATATCTACTTAGGACAAGTAAACTTCGAGAAAGGGGTCAACCACCAAATCCAACTCGGTTGGGCAGCGTTCGGGAAACTACGCAATGTCTTTCCGTCCGACTTACCCCAGTGCCTCAAGACGAAAGTCTTCAACCAATGTGTGTTACCAGTTATGAGTTACGGCACCGAAACGTGGTCTTTCACTATCGGTCTCATCTCAAAGCTCAAAGTTGCTCAACGAGCTATGGAAAGGGCTATGCTCGGTGTTTCTCTACGTGATCACATACGAGTCACTGATATAGTCTACCGGATTAGCAAGCTGAAGTGGCAAAGGGCAGCCCATATTGCTCGCAGAGCAGATGGCCGATGCGGTGGAAAAGTGCTAGAGTGTAGACCACGGACTAGCAAGCGCAGCGTAGGAAGTCCACCAACAAGGTGGCCAGTCAACCTTATAAAAGTCGCTCGATGCAGGTCGCTTCCAACCGGTATATGTGGAGATCAAAGGGGGAGGCCTATGTTCAGCAGTGGACGTCCTATGGCTGAGATGATGATGATGATGAATATGAAAATAAGCTAAAAAATTGTTTCGGGCGAAACTACCCATGCACATTTTAAAAAGGGGACATCTGGCCTGCGGGCCACCTTTTTTCTTGGGCGAGATGTCCCATAACCTCAGCATTAATTTACCTTATTGCCATATTATTTTTTCGCATATATTATGCAATGTGGAATTATCTTCTTTTTACTCTTCGTATTTTTTTTAATTTACGATATCCTTCTAATATGCTTATTGTCCACTTACCTACCATTACATGACATAACATGCCATTTAACAATTTTATTTAGACCGCCTGCCGCCTAAAGTATCAATACCGTTGAGTGAAGACGCACTGCAACTATTTGCCTTTATTATTTTATCAGGGACTTTTCCTTGGGATAATTTAAATTACTGCTACATCCTTTATTTAGCATATTTTTAAAGATACAAATAAATGAGATAAATGAAGTAAATATGAAGCAATTATTGATGCAATACATTTCGGGAAACTCTGTACGCTTCACTTTAAACTAGGAGGTGACCAGCCATCCTGACGTCAGGATGGCTGGTCAAAAAAAATATTTTATATCTAAGTATATATCCTATGTAGCAATTATTTATTATATGTAGCAAATATAAGCAATTATGTAGCAATTTTCGAATCAACTCTCATTGACCAACGCCACAGGCAACCAGCCATTCTGACGCACACTCCACTTTAGTGGTGAACTATTTGAATCATTTCGCATTACTGCATGCATAGGTAACGTTTTGAGCGACTTTTAAGACTATCACTGAGTTACCTGTTTTAACAATAATCTCTCTTTACCTTACATTGGGCCAACATCAACAACATAAACAAGTCTGCAAAGATTCAGAACTACTGGATTTAATTTAACACAAACTAGCTCGTACATTCAGACGACAAAGTTACTGTACTATTAAAAAATTGTGAGCAGGTTTTGGTTCACAGGTCGTATATTATAAATGTTTCCTCTTTTATCCGTTTTTTTTTCTTTTCACTGTTTTTTTATATCTTTAACTGTGTTCCAGATAATTCTAGCGGCTTCTACTGCAAGAAAAATTTTCCAAAAGAATAGAGGCTCCTTTTTATGTTTTTCTAGATCGGTGAAAATCAGTTCGGGATCAAATTTGTCCTTGCTCGGCTTCCATTTACGTTTATCTTTATGATCTGATCTCAAAATGTTGCTTTCTGCCTTGTTTATCCTTCCTGGAACTATTTCGTACTTGTACTCGTCATTTGGTTCAAATTTAAGAGAGTATGCTTGCAGACATACAGGAGAATTCAGTAACAGCAACCAGCAAAGAACTGTAAAAGAGGAGAATATATGTCTAAATTTGAACTACAGTCACTATAAGTAATAGTATAGCTTTTTTTTTCTTAGTGTGGTAAAATTATCAAATGAGTCCTTCCACCCCGGGCAGGGCGGGAGGGACTGTCAGACTTGTACTGACTAAAATCCACGGTGTCCTTCAATAGTCCTTTACGTTCCGGGGTCACGGTATTATGATAAGTCCCGCGACCCCGGCAGGCTTTGGCCCTCTAGAGGGGGCCCTGTCATTATGCTGACGGTCTTTGAGGCGCGCGTGGAACACAACGCGCCGTCGAACCGGGCATGGTCCATGGTCGGACAGCGAGTTGCCCTTTACTCGCCCCCTTTCGCTATAGCTACGGTTGATTCACATATTAATAAGTGACATATATTGGATGACTCAACTACTGTTTAACTGACATGGTGGTGGCGTGGTGGACTATGGACCATTACCTCTCCCCAAAAGGGAGGCCTGTGTCCCAGCAGTGAGAACATTATAAGCTGATGATACGATGATGACATGAAGGTTTGTACAGAGCATTATTAAAAAGTAAATAACTCGGAAAAACTATAGACTATTACAGAGGTAAATGTAAAAGAGTACAGTATTTTCTTACATGATATGACATTCATTGCTGCATGCAATTTTCGTTTTCACTTTGAGTTACATTGACGGGCAGCTGCTTATGTATCCAAAATAAAAAAGAAGGCATTTCGTATTTAAAGTTTTTTTTCAATTAAAATCTTATGTCCGTTTTAATTGTATTTTATGTTTTGATTAAGATTATTTTAGACATGGGCTTAAAATTAAAATGGCGGATAACATAAGTGGAAGTAATCAATAATAATTAAAACAGAGAATTTATAATAGGCACATGTGGAGCTGAGATTGAAGTAGAAATAGATCTGGACTTGCTATTTACCCAAGCTGAGGACAAGACGGCAACCAACAGCGTCGACATGAAGTGGTTGGTTTTAATTTCCCGTAAGTTATTTTACAAAATTTCGTTCAGCGAGACTAGACTATCTACGTATACGTATAAGAGCAACAGACATCTAAAAAAAAGTTGAGTGTCTGTGAATAGGGCCATACGGTTTGAAAGAAGAAGTTCTAGATGTATTATACAATGAGGTGACGGTTGATAGATAACATTGAAGAAGGAAACGTTCACAGGATTCCAAATGCTTGCAAACGCGGTAAAAAATCTCCTAGAGATTTGTGGTGTAAGCGGGTCTATCAGTACAAGCTGAAAATATGAGTTCACTTCGAAACTCACTCACAATCTTTTGTTACAGCTATATGCGGGGTCCTCTTACTCCATCAACCAGCACTGACGCAATCATCATACTACGCAGAAAATCCTTTCTCGTCTTCCAAGCATATCAATACAAAATATTGCCAGGATCTTTGCGACGAAATGAATATATACCTGAGAAAACAAAGCCCTACTTTGACAATGGTCCTGCAAGAAGTGATGCCATTGAAATTTAAGGTGTATGGAAAGTCTAACCATGTTCATAAAAGATATCTATCCATGGAGGATGAAACAGATGATTTTATGTGTAATTGTGGTACAAGGACGGATACAGAAGCTTTTGAAACTAAAGACTGGATGGAAAAACCAGCATGGGCAAAATACGAGTACACAAGTGAAGAACCCAGATCGAAATATACCTCGAGCTACTCTGATAATCCCTTCATTTCTTTTTAGGTGTTCGTAAAAAGAGATTTAGATAGATTAAGATCGAAGTATTGTTCTAGCGTTGCAAACTGTACAAAGAGTAATTGACCAACGCAACGTTGAGTATAATATGCATTTGTATGATAAAGATTTCTTTTCACTTATTTATGTTTAAGATAATAAGTGTCAAAATAATAAATATAATAAACTTTATTTTCTCCAGTGTAAAGCATATTATACTTTATGTTAGTATTATTAATAATAATAAAACTGTGGATCGATCAGAGCGGCGGGGCGCACAATGATTGTTGACATAACCGTCCCGCATGACGAGAACCTCGTGAAAGCTGAAAAAGATAAGCAAATCAAGTATATTGATTTGGCTCGCGAGGTTGTCGATATGTGGAATGTGGATTCAGCAATCATTGTAATTTGTACCGATAGTCGAGTCGGTCCATGGCTTAATTGCCAAGAGCCTCGACCAACATCTCAGGAGGCTCTCGTTAGGCTGCTGGATCAAGGGCCAGATTCAGAGAGCAGTTCTTCTGGATACGGCGCGCATTGGTAGGAGGTTCCTTACTCTGGAGCCCAACGGTATTGGGAACAGGGTCCAAGCTACCGGCAGCTTGGACCCTGTTCCCAATACCGTTGGGCCACTATTATTTATATTTTTAAATGTTTTTATAATATTTTTTGTTTTTGTGAAAATATTTAAAAATAAAGGAATAATAAAACTGTTAATTTAGAACGTTATTTTATTTAAAATTTGAATTGGAACACGAGGTCAATCATCATACAGACAGGGGTTCATTTTCTTCTTGTTCCTCCACTGATTCTACCTCTAGTGATGGTAGTAGTAGCTCTATTGATAGTTCCTCTACTGATTGTTCCTCTACTGATTGTTCCTCTACTGATTGTTCCTCTTCTGGTTGTTCCTCTGTTGATCCCTCTACTGATTGTACAGATTGTTTTTCAGTTGTAGAAGTTTGTTGCGGTTTCAAGGCGTCTGTGCAATATACCATATACAACAATGAATCGGGTCTACTATAAATGCCGTAGTAATGCGGTTTGGGGTTTACATTAACTTCCGAAGGTCGCCAATCGGAAGGCCACTTCGAGTTGTCTTTCAGCGATCGTCTGTGTAGCATTTCTATGCAGAAATCTAACTTGCTAGAAGCTTTACGTGCATTTAGAGACTCTGGTTGATATAATATCAGGAACCAGGAGATAACTGAAATAGAAGTTATATAGGTATACCTATTAGGTATATAGTTACAGTATACTTTTTTATTATATTTTCTATTAAAAAAAGTGTTGCCCCTCACAAGGGATTTCTCTTGTATCGTGGGTGCGTTTACAAACATAACAACTCACATACACAAATACCCAGAGCCAGACCCGCTGCTTATGTCGGTGGCTCTGGTCACATAGATAATATTACCGTGCTCTGTTTCTTCGGCTAATATCGTTGTTCAGATGTTTGTATAAGATTAAATGTTTCTAAATGCACCCAAAATACATGAGAGCTTCTTGGTGTGGGGCAGTGTTTAATAAATTATTATAAATCAAACTTACTTGAATAAAAAATCATGTTTCTTCATGAGAACTCAAATCAGTATGAACTCACAAGTAATAATAATCGTATAAAAAATGTAAATCTCAGTTATCGTTAATTTGTTAATCAAAATATATTGTTTCAATGATTTGTCAATTAAAATTACATTTCCATAATCTTTTGAAAAGCCAAAACTATTAATTGCAATGGCCTATCTCGACATAAGTGAGATTTACAGATTATTATTTATTTTTTATAAAACTACAATGACATTTTACCTACGAAAGCTGAATAGTGTCACGATAGTGTGTTTAGTTGATCGCGCAAATATCGGGAAATGTTGGTTCCAATAAAAAAAAAATGTGTTGGATAGTCCATTTATTGAGGAAGGCTACATACAATCACGTTGCGACGAATAGGAACCGAGCATCCGGAGTAAAAATGTGTGAGACAGATAGTAAAAAATAACAATATTAAACTCAAATTATTAAAGACTACCTAACTATAGCAAATTGGACAAATCCCGAATTGGACCAACCGCGAATTGGACCAACTGCGAATTGGACCTTTTTTAAACATTGGACCAATCGCGCCTAAACGCTGTCATTCAACTCATGCACCTACAGTATCTATTTGAATTGCTTTTTGTTGAAGGTTTAATTCCTTCCATTTCGTTCGAGCTACGTGCTGATGGTTTTCCGTACCGACAGTCCGACACCAGTCGGAACATAGGGATGCGACGACTCGTATTTAACGAGTATGATTGACGAAATTGATTATTTTTTTATAACTTCTTCCCACTGTAGTAATTTCCCGAGTATCGTGGGAGCGAGCGTTTACAGGCATAGAAACCTACAGAAACACCCAGATACGGAACAGCTACTTGTAGATCATAAAAATATTTATGCTATGCGGACATCGAATCCGCGACGCGCTGCAAAGCAGTCGATCGCTCAGCTGCTGCGCCAACAATGCCGTTTATTATTTAAAATTATAGTAATATTAATTTCCATTACAAAAATTACTGTACGGTAGCCATACAAACCAGGTTAATACACTTCATTTGTTTAACAACTTCAAGCGATAGAGCGGGATAGAAATATGATTGTACCAAGAGTGCGAGAGTGACGGAAAACAATAGAACATTGAAGGCATGCGAGCAGTTTGTGGATCGCACAAAGGATTTGGGGTCACGAGGCTAAGGGGGGAGAATTACCCCGAATACGGGGAGATATTCGGGGAGTTTTAAATTGCTTCTAAGGTGTTCTAGAATCGGAACCTAAAGTAAAATAATAATTAGGTTTATTTATTTTGCGAGAAAGGCAATTTATTCAAGTAAATATACAAATATTCTGTAGTGGACAACTCATTGCACAAAATGCAGGGGTCGTGGGATTATCGGGAAACCGTGGCCCGTGTAAGAGCTATAGAAGGAAACCTCCCTGCAATGGGTATAAATAAAATACCATTGCATACATACATTTGTCTTTACAACCCAGTAACTGGGTGATACACAAGAAGATGATAAACAAGACCCCTTGGAAGTAGAAAGGCAGTCACTCCATGTAAAATAGGGATAAAATCAGCTGCATCATGCGAAATGCTGTTGCTCGAGGATACTCGTGGCGTACAAATAAGATAATCGAAAGGTGATGTATTACTAAACCATCAAAATGACTAGCTAATATTCACAAAGTAAAATTAAACTAGTAAAATAAATGTGCTATAAGCCAATCTACTAAGTAGTATAATAAAAAAAAAACAGGGAAATATCGAGACTCGCTTCCATACGGAAAATACAGTCGCAGAATTAAGCAAAACAATTTCCCAACGCTAGCAACACCGCCCTGAAACACCGGGAATCTGGAGCTTACCCGAGCGCGCTTCAGTCCGCCGCGGGAGCTCGGCCCTGCCACTCGGCCCGAGCATTCGATTGCCACAACCGAACAATCGAATTAAAATCGAACACTAAAATCACTATAACCTCACAAAACATCACTAAGATACCATTCTATTTTCAAATACTTTTCAAGTGACAGTTGATTCGAGTTGACAGTTGCGTGTTCCATTTTTGAAATGAAAATAGGTTGTGAGAGTGCACAGGATACGCCAGTGGAACAGGGATATTATTAAAACTAGGCTGTTTTCATACTGTTGTTTTGGGGGCGAAACCAGGTGAGTAACTCATTTATTATTTATGTAAGCGTTTTCTTCTTAGAGGGAACAAATTGTCGAGGGACTCTGCCCTTCGGCTTCGGCGTGTTTCAGAGCGAAACAGTTTTTTTTGTTTTTATTATTGTTTTTTTTTGGTTTTAAAAGATAACAGGTGTATTTTTTTGTATTTTACCCATTTTAACATTTCCCTACTTTCAGTAGCAATTCCGGTATTATTTTTAAATTCGGTTTTTTAAATAAGTACAGGGAATAAATAATTTCTAAAGAAGTATTTGTTTCAAATATTTAGGAATAAGTTCATTGTATAGCCTTCTTAAGTGAAAACGGCAGTATTTTTTCATCTATCACCTTTCATATCTACTTACGAATCACATGGTGAAAATTCAGAAATGCTAGTCTAAAAATAATAACGTAATATTTATGTGTTATGTTTTAGAGGACATGCGAAGTGTCGAATTCTATTTTTTTGTCCATATTTTCAACAATGTTCAAATGCATATAAAATGATTTTAATTTAAAAAAGTCAATAAAATACAAAACAAAAGGTTTTATTTTGGATAAGAGTTTAACATTTGAGAGTAGGAATTTATGTAAAAATTGAAAAAAAATGTGTTTTTCTTTGCAATCCTGGTTATTCAAAATGCTTGGTTAATATTCTATGTATATAAATTGCATAGTAATTTTATGAAGTTCTGAAACGAGTATTTTTGGATTGCTGATCATTTGATTTTTTTTTACAATAATAATAATCAAGAAAAATACTGCTGATATCATCATACATTAATTAAAACGCAATTATTTGTTTTTACACTATTAGTGATATAAATGCACGACAGCTGATGAAACAGACACGGAAAATCGTAGTACCCACATATTTACTTCCTGGAACCAAACTATATAAATCCAACCTATTCCGATATTCACGTCATCACTTTATTTTAGACAGTTTTTCAGTGTGTAAAAAAATTGAACTAGTCAATTCTCATATTGGCGCGATTTTTGACCAAGGCTACACATTTCACATCAGTGATTTTTCCCGTATACGGCATAATAGTCTAAGATACGTATATAGAACGACCTTCACCGATCGAGTAACCGGACGAAATGTGTTTATTATGAATTAAAATATGTTGAAGAATGTGACGGTGATGGGTTGCCTCATAAAATCCTGTCAAGGATATTTTTAATTAATTTTTTAAAAGGTTATTTTTTTTCAATACCTTCACCGATAGAGTAACCAAAGAAAATTAACACCAATTGAAAGTCCGAAGTCTATAGAATATGCTAACGTAGGGTTGCCTACCTTTTTCTTGTCAAGGGTATAGGGTTGCCTAATTTGAACAGGTGATAAAAAAATGCTACCTTCACCGATCGAGTAACCAAATAAATTATATATCAAAATAAAGACATTTTTTTTACGAATACGATGGTATACGGTTGCCTATGAAAAACTTGTCAGAAATTAGGGTTGCCAAGCGTTGAAGTTTGAAAATTTTAGACGGTTTGGAAGCACATGAGTAGATAAACGGACTAAGCTTCTTAAGAACGAGCAAAATTGTTACCTATTTTGGTAGGGTTGTCACAATAGGGTAGACAAATTAAACAAAAAAATATTAAATAGCTTTATTATTCGGTATGATAGAATCGAATCAAATAATTTAATTGAACTAAGCCAATTACAGGCAATTTCGAATTGTCAAAAGACATAAAATAAAGTTAGTACAAAAATAGTTATGGTGCCCAGTCACAAGAAATAATAACTGTGAAAGTACCGTAGATACCCATTCCAATAGTCCAGTCAACGAGGCATATGTGGTCCGAAAAATTCCTCCTCTGGAACTGAAAGGCATATGATGAAGGTGATTGTCGGCGACGAGACCCACGCAACGACAAGGGGTGCAAGTGTGATTTGTAAGGTGATTTTTTATGACAAGTGTTTTCTAATCAGAATCCAGTGATTGTGTTGTGTATAATTATATTCGATTCTTATTAGATTATCTTGTACGTTCTTATTAGTTTCTAATTAGATAAGTTTTTTAGTGGAAAACTGTAAAAGTTTAAAACCTAGATTATTACGTAACTTGAAAACTCACTTTTTTTATGTATGTTTTTCAATTAAAGTATTTAAAAGGGCTGTGTTTCATTACAAAAATAGATTCACAAGTTGTTTCATGAAGATCGGTCTAGTAGTTTTCAAGTTATTGCAATTTTTGTGAAATCAAACTTTTGTTCTTGTGTAACTTTAATAGTTTACTGACAACCGATGGGGAAGAAAAGTTCTCGAGTGGCGACCACGGACCGGAAAACGCAGCGTAGGCAGGGCTCCCACTAGGTGGACCGACGACATCGTGAGGGTCGCGGGCAGCCGATGGATGCAAGTGGCGAATTGTCGTTCGGCGTGGCGGTCTAAGGGGGAGGCCTATGTTCAGCAGTGGACGTCTTCCGGCTGATGATGATGATGATGAACTTTAATAGTTTTAGTTCTAGGATTTTTTTTATAAAAAAAGTGTTATTCATTTTATTTTAAACCAAAATACGATTGAAAACTTGAGAGGTGTCAAGGGACCACGATAGCAAGTTAAAAAAAGGTTCAAGCGATTTTCGACCTTATTGACATTTATGCAAACACCTGATTTTAATGAAGAAGCAATGTTAACGAATGAGAATGTGAGAAAAACAAACTAAATTTTAAATGTCGATAAGGTCGAAAATTGCCTGCACCACTTTTTTAACTTGCTATCGTTAAGCGAATGTTTTCCGACCTTCAAGCGATTTTCGACCTTGTTGACACTGATGCAAACACCGGATTTTAATGAAAGAGCAATGTTAGCTAACGAGAATGTGAGAAAAACAAACTAAATTTTAAATGTCAATAAGGTCGAAAATCCCTTGCACCTGTTTTTTAACTTGCTATCGTTAAGCAAATGTTTTCCGACCTTCAAGCGATTTTCGACCCTATTGACATATATGCAAACACCGGATTTTAATGAAGGAGCAATGTTAGCTAACGAGAATGTGAGAAAAACAAACTAAATTTTAAATGTCGATAAGGTCGAAAATTATTCGGTCTGTTCGGTCTGTTATTCATCCTTCGTTGCCTATTTACTGGTCTGTACTTGTATGGAATACAAATGAAATGGTGCTAGAAAAAGTAGCTAAAAAGTTTAGCCACAAATTTTATAAAATTGTAGCTGTCGTCACCGAATAATAGCCAGATCTAGCTATAAAGTTGCTGAGTTGGCATCACTGCTGCAGATTTGAAGTTGTGTCAAATCGATCGTACGATAGGCAGTATAGTGTATGGTGTATATGGACGAACTGCCAATTTGAAACAATTACAAGCGTCAAATCGATCCGCGATCGTACGATAGGCAGGATGGTGTATGGCTACTATAAGGTAAGAACGGGCGGTATATAAAGTGGTACGAAGCGCGGTCTATTTGACAACGCGCGCCCTCTTGAAGGTAGGTGTTTGGTCTCTAATATATTGGTGACCAAACACCTTTAAAAATGTCTTTTGACAATTCAAAATTGCCTGTAATTGGCTTAGTTGAATTAAATTATTTGATTCGATTCTATCATACTGAATAATAAAGCTATTTAATATATTTTTGTTTAATTTGTCTACCCTCTTGTGACAACCCTACCAAAATAGGTAACAATTTTGCTCGTTCTTAAGAAGCTTAGTCCGTTTATCTACTCATGTGCTTCCAACCGTCTAAAATTTTCAAACTTCAACGCTTGGCAACCCTAATTTCTGACAAGTTTTTCATAGGCAACCGTATACCATCGTATTCGTAAAAAAAATGTCTTTATTTTGATATATAATTTATTTGGTTACTCGATCGGTGAAGGTAGCATTTTTTTATCACCTGTTCAAATTAGGCAACCCTATACCCTTGACAAGAAAAAGGTAGGCAACCCTACGTTAGCATATTCTATAGACTTCGGACTTTCAATTGGTGTTAATTTTCTTTGGTTACTCTATCGGTGAAGGTATTGAAAAAAAATAACCTTTTAAAAAATTAATTAAAAATATCCTTGACAGGATTTTATGAGGCAACCCATCACCGTCATATTCTTCAACATATTTTATTTCATAAAAAACACATTTCGTCCGGTTACTCGATCGGTGAAGGTCGTTCTATATACGGATCCTGTACTATAAGCAGCCTGAAGTTAGAAGGGAGTTCGTAAAAAGAAACACAAGTACCAGGGTGGCAGAAATTATGAGATCTCAAAGCTCAAAGCGTGCTCGTATACGGTGTGCGAGCGTAATTGCTTCCTGTGGGGAAACTCGGCGTGTGAAGAACGACCTCTCTCCACCCTGTTGCTACCAGGCTGCTATAAATTCGAGGGAGATGTAATTAAGCCAGCTGTACTCAAACGTCATCGGGTTGGGAGCATTTTCCTTTGCTCCATTTTTGATTTGATTATGTCGTTAAATCGGTCAAGCTGTGTTTGAATTTACGAATGTGTTTATTAGAGAGATTTTATGTAAATGTTGTTGAAATTAAAATGTTTCAGTAAATTCTTTTAGTTATTTATGGAATAGTCAACAATGCAAAACGATGAAGGAAAATAATGTGAGCAAACTATGACAAAAAAAAAATTACAAAACACATGTGTCATCTACCAACTCGCAGTAGGGCTTACTAGGGTTGTAGACTTGTAGATGAGTAACGATTTCACCCGACCATGCCCTTTTTTTGTGGTGCCAGATGCGTCCTCCCGTCTTGGGGAAGCAAAAAGGACTGTCCAGACTGTTACTGACTAAAAACACCGTGTTCCCTCACAGTCCCTTTGGGACTGTCTTATAAGATAGTCCCTCGATTCTGCCATAGCCCCGCCGGTTTGCTGGCAGCTCCTCTAGCAGAGATTAGTCCTGTGCCCCAATGATCAAAAAGTTGTAGACTACAAACGAAAGCAATCTTATCTCTTCAATATTATTCAAGGTTTATGTATAAGGTATCTTATTATACCAGGCATATTCCACTTTCGAACCAATTCAGCAGAATTGTAACGCTTGAAAAACCTTACTATAATTTTGCATGACCTAATTCCATATCCAGTTTGATTATTTTACTTTGTGATAGAGTTGTGACGTAGAGTAACTTACCAAGACTTTATATTCATAAAGCTGGGATTACACTTGTAAATAAGCGCTTAGCCCACGTTGTAGACTCGGCATTGGGCACACGCGAGCGCACATTGCTTTCATTTGAATTTTTAAACGTTTTTTTTTTTAAACTGACTTTTAGAAGGAATGTGTTATACTGCACTAACTTCAATTTATTAGGACAAAACTTGCACTCGGTGGGGTATATAAGGCTTTACAGAGCGCGATCTTTCACGGCGATCCGATCTGGCGATCCGATCTAAACCCATGCGATCTCTGTAAAGGTAGAACGCGATGCGATCTGACGCCGGCAGTGAGAAAGCACATAAGGACATCCATAGGTTACAGAGATCGCATGCGACCAAATCGTATCGCCAGATCGGATCGCTGGAACGTTTAAACAAAGAATATTATTATGTCATTATAATCTACCAAGTTTTTTCACAGCTAACTTCAGGAAAAAAGTAATTCCAATGGATCAAATGCTTACATGACACAATATCGAAGAAAAGTTACTTCTCAGAAATATTCATAACGCACCACCACAAAAATATTATTATATCTATGCGCACCACAGATACTTATTTGAATAAAACTCATTAAGAACATCTAGGATGCGTTACTGAAGTTTCAGCTTTCAGTTCCGAAGTGCGGCGTGTAGTGCCCTTTGAATATTCCGTGAAAGTTTCAGCGATCGAATAGAACTCGAATAGACAGGCGTCATATCCATGCAGACTACAGAGGCCCTAGCATAAATTCTACGTATTTAGGCCTGAAACTGCGTTAAGCGGGCGACCGCGACGGGCAACCGTCGCGTGTCCACGCGCGTGGTCACGCGGCTGCGTTCCGTGGATATGCGACGGTCCCCGTCGCGGAGACCGATTTACGCAGTGTCGCTAGTTCAATTTGAAGATTTTTATTAGGGTTCCGTAGTCAACAAGGAACCCTTATTGACTGAAAGAGCCCGCGCGTGAACCCCGCGCGTGGTAGTGGTACCCCGCGCGGTCGTCCGTCACACGGATGCGGGCCCCGTTGCGTGGGTGCGGGGCGCAGCGACCCGCGACGGACGCCCGCGCGGGTCCCCGTGCGGGTCCCCGCGACGG
Organism: Agrotis clavis; assembly: GCA_954870645.1. Lineage (NCBI taxonomy): Eukaryota > Metazoa > Arthropoda > Insecta > Lepidoptera > Noctuidae > Agrotis > Agrotis clavis. Next base: position 15,274,132 of record OX940936.1, on the reverse strand, counting down.
TGCACTTTTGTATAGAACCGCGCGGGCATCCGTTTAACGCAGTTTCGGCCCTTAATCGTATATTTATCGTCTATCGAGCGCTCGTCCATACTAAAAGAGAAAACGTTTTCCTACCCCTAAATGTTATCCTATCTCAATGATTTTTTAGAATGCTTCTTACACAGTCAAAAACTAGGTTTATAGGTTTTCTTTTTTTCAAAATTTATAATAGTTTGAAAGTTACAGGCGCCTAAGAGCTACTTTTGAAAAAAAGAAAACCTATAACCTAGTTTTTTACAGTGTCAGAAGCATTCTAAAAAATCATTGAGATAGGATAACATTTAGGGGTAGGAAAACGTTTTCTCTTTTAGTATGGACGAGCGCTCGGTAGACGATCCTCTTAAAAAGCGCTTCTAGAGTAGGAACTAATGTAATTTTTTTTAATTCATTGATGAATGGATTTCGATGCAGTAGTTGCGATGGGCGATTGGACTGCTGAGCAGCGTGTCGCGGATTCGATTTCCGCATGGAACAAATATTTGTATGATCTGCAAGTAGTTGTTCCGGGTCTGAGTGTTTGTGTATGTGAGTTTTTTGTTTGTAAACGCACCCACGACACAGGAGAAATTCCTAGTGTGAGGCAAAGTTTTAATAAAAAAAAAGAAAGAAAAGTTTAGTCCACTGAAAATATCTAGGTATTTAGTCCATCACTACTATCAAAAACATAATCCTCCTTCTGGCGCAGTCAGGTAAATATAAAAAAAACTTGAGAGGTGTCAAGGGACACCCGGATGGAACGAAGTTACTGTATACACTCAACAAAAATAATCGTCGCGACTCCACTCCACTCCACTCCGCTCAGCTCCACTCCACTCCACTCCACTCCGCTCCGCTCCGCTCCACTCCACTCCACTCCACTCCACTCCTCTCCGCTCCACTCCACTCCACTCTCCTCCACTCCACTCCACTCCACTCCACTCCACTCTTTGAGCTCTAGCACCCTTTCGCAACGCGCGATAAGGAACTTCGTTCCAAAAAATACCTGTGTTTATTTTTTTTTCGGTTTGATGGTATAAGCCCGTTGGATCTCGTTATTAAATCCCACTTTAATGAAGATGCGACGCATTTAAAATTCACGCCGTGGTAAATATTTTACTGCTCTCTGACGCCACGAGTCTCCACTCTAAAATACGCGTCCATTATTTTTCAATACACTCACTAATAGACCAAATAGATTTACAATTTACTGATGAAACTGTCGTCATATATAGGGGAACCGTGTATAAGATGGGGAAGTAAGGTATAAAGTGGACATACACTCTTGAAGTATACTTACTACAACACTAACGTAGCGCAAGCGCCGGCGTCCTGTTGGCGCTTGCGCTACGTTCGAATTGTGTGTGTTTTCCCATCATCATCATACCCCACGTCTTCTTATACACTGTTCCCTTACCTATTGTGGACAAGTCGTATTAATAATTATGTTTGTTCACACTCCCATCAAAAAGTTCTGTAATAGATCGTGAGATGCATTGTTTGCAGTTCACCGCTGTAACTTCACTCAACTAGGAACGTTTTATGACATTAGAGGACACTTGAAAAGCCATAACGTTAAGTAGAACTTAGTTTTATGGAGAAAGATAATGTGTGGTCTAACAAACAATGTTGAATGTCTGCCGTTGCAAAACTGTGAAGGAAAACTTTGCGAGACTACCGACATGTCCAAGAATTTCTATAAAATCAGAAATACAGAATCATTTAGTAGAACTTTGGGTGTCAGGTTTATTTTATAGGACACATAATTGGAGTCCTTTCCACCCATGGAAAGAATAAATAAAGTAACAGACAACTTAATATTTAAATTGTACTAGGGGAATAGGATCATAAAGGAGGTGTGGGATCCACCTCCTAGTGGTCCACTCCATGCAAGAGTCAGTCTGCAGACATGGCCGGTCCACTTTATTTAATTTTTTTTTTCTTCTCTTTTTCATAATTCTTAACCGAGGTTCGGGAACGCCGCAACCGCGGCGGTAAGACCCATCTTGGAGGAGTGGCTGTATAGGCGCCACGGGGCGTCCTGACCCACCGCATGGCGCAGGTCCTCACCGGACATGGAAGTTTCGGGAGGTACCTGTGTCTGATAAGGAGGGAAGAAACGCCTGGGTGTCACCACTGCGATGATCGCCCGGAGGACACGGTGGAGCATACGGTGCAGGACTGCCCCGCTTGGGTAGAGCACCGCCGTGTCCTCTCGGCAGCGACAGGCCGAGACCTATCGCGCCCGGCATAAGTCGAGGCCATGCTGCGGGCGAGACGGAGTGGGAAGCGGTGGTTGCCTCCTTCTTCGAAGCAGTAATGCTTGCGAAAAAGGAGGCGGGCCGCGTGAGCCAAAGCCTGCCGTGGTCGTGGAACTCACGAATTACCGTGACCCCGGAACGTAAAGGGCTATTGAAGGACACCGTGGATTTTAGTCAGTACGAGTGTGACAGTCCCTCCCGCCCTTGAAGGACTCATTCGATGATTTTACCACGATAAAAAAAAATGTGCAATATAGGAAACCTTTTCTTCTCTGGCGACTTCGTTGCAAATTCTATCCACCAGAGAAACCCCGAGCATTGCTCTCTTATTAAACAACGTATTCTAAAATATAATTTTCTCTTATTTTATTAAAATTGTAATAGCAATACACAAACTCCTCTACAAGGCTTTACTGTTTCATTTTCTTAACATTCTGAAAGTGTTGAAAACATACAACTGGTTTAGTATAAACAAAGGTTACTAAAAATTTAATATTTGATCATAATACATATGTATATGAGGGTGAAGAAAAGGCATAACTTGACTGTCTAAGCAGGTTATCGTAACCCTGGAACGTGAAGGGCTATTGAAGGAACAAGGTGGATTTTTAGTCTATAAGAGTCTAATAGTCCTTTCCACCCCATGCAGGGATGTTTGATTTTATGTACCTTTACCTACTCATATAAAATGGTTGTAAAAAAAACTGAGTAAAAGAAAATATTGTCTTGACCTAAAATACATTGATTAACAGAAATACGAAATAAGTATATTGTTATAATAAAACATATGTGATGAATGTCCTTAATTGTGGCCATAATGCGAGGAAATAGGTTCGGTTAGGCTCGGAGCCAGTGTCGGAATTAATTTGATTACACAGTTATTACAATATTGCCCTATCGGGTTGTAAGTTCGCCACAAACATAATTCCCCAAGAAAAAAAGCTTGTTTAGATAAGCCAAAGGTTTTTGTTTTTTATTTTTATTTTTGATTATTGTAAATTCGCCCCATTTCTTTTTTCCGCATGGATAACAGAACAATTAAATAATAAAATCCAGCACAAAACTACCGAAAACGGGGACACAATGTAGAATCTGAACAGAAAGTACTAGGAGAACAGGATCAAAAGTATTTTTCGTGGGGAATTATTTTAATGGCGAACTTACAATACAACAACACGCCTCTATCATCTAAACAGTTGCTGTACATTTACTTTAATATTTTTAGGGTTCCGAACGCAAAGGTTTAAACGGTACCCTATTACTAAGACTCCGGTGTTCATTTAATTTTGTCTGTCTGTCCGTATGTCACCAGGCTGTATCTCATGAACCGTCATAGTTGAAATTTTCACAGATGATATATTTTTGTTGCCGCTATAACAATAAATACTAAAAAACAGAATAAAATAAATGTTTAATGGGGCACACAACAGACATGTATTTTTGCCGTTTTTTGCTCAAGTCAAAAAGATCCATTTAATCAATCAACCTGTGTGTCTTTTCACGCCTTAACGACTGAAGGGATTTGGATGTTTGGCACCTGTCCTAACGACATGTAGGTACCTAATACATTTTATATCAGTAGTACATCCCCGTGGGATAAGTTCCGACCTTCACGAGGGTAAACCCGCGTCGAAATCTAAGTATTGTATAAAACGATTTTTTATATCTATACATCTAAATAAAATTGGAGCGTCTGTTTGGTTTGTAATATTGAAATAACCGTCTTTTACTACATGCATACGAATATAAATACGGTACATATACCAAAATATCATTTTTTACATTTTTTGTCTGTCTGTCTGTCTGTCTGTTTGTAATGGATAATCTCTGAAATGGCTGGGCCGATTTTGACAGGACTTCTATTGACAGGTAGCTGATGTAATAAGGAGTAACTTACTTTTATTTTAGAAAAATTACTTTGTTTAAAAAAAATACATTGTTGAGTTCCGATATCCACGCGAACGAAGTCGCGGGAACAGCACTTTTTATGTAGAAATTGACACTTGATCTTGGTCACTCGTTTTATAGATGAGAACAAACGATAATATTTGTACTTATTTACTTTACATTTTTAAAAGAGTAACCATGTAGTTTCTTGTCGGTTCTTCTCCATAGAAAAGATCAACCAAAACAGTACCAACGTTTTAAAAATGCCTATAGAGATCTCATCATCATCATCATCATCAGCCGGAAGACGTCCACTGCTGAACATAGGCCTCCCCCTTAGACCGCCACGCCGAACGACAATTCGCCACTTGCATCCATCGGTCGCCCGCGACCCTCACGATGTCGTCGGTCCACCTAGTGGGAGGCCTGCCTACGCTGCGCCTTCCGGTCCGTGGTCGCCACTCAAGAACTTTTCTTCCCCATCGGTTGTCAGCTCTACGAGCGATGTGGCCTGCCCATTGCCACTTCAACTTGCAAATTTTATGAGCTATGTCGGTGACTCTGGTTCTTCGCCGAATATCCATGTTTCGGAATTCTATATTCTATCTATAGAGATGTGAAGTGTAATATTTTGATTTTGACCGAGAAACTGACTGTCACATCTCAATATAAATAGGTTTTGTCTCAATTTCCCAAAACCGTCTCAAAACGTGTTACATCAACTATTTTTTAATTTTAATAAATAATGATGTTCGATATTGTTTGATACACCTCACTATTTTCGTATTCATTAGTCGGTGACATGTCCCATCCCTAATTCCTTCCTTCCTTCCGCAACTCACGTCACTTCGCCGCATAACGCTCGATTGCAAATGGCGCGCGCGCTTTAAAAGAAGAAAAATTCGTTTTAAATAAGTTATTGGCCAAATCTAACTCTAAACTAGTGTTTTTCGCAAGTATTATAACATTTGTGAAGTGTAATTGCTGTGGTGGACGCTCAAACAACCCCCAAGAACAATATTTGGTGTTTTGTTACCGCGTGCACGCGGAAGAAGGTTCCGGTTCCGTCATCAAGAAACTTTAGAAAGGTGAAAACTGGACAATCGTAAGTGTTTTGCAATCCTGACACGCCCTAAACCCCTTTTCTATTGTTCACTGACTAAAATACACTATCAATTCCAGGCAGCTAGCCATCAACCCTTTTTTTGAGGCAATCATTGAAAATACCTACCCCTCGTTTAATTCTCAAAATACAGTCCACTCAGGTGAATATTTTATTCATCTTAAAAATCAAGCATCCGTTTCAATAACCGATCTTTTTTTGTTTTTACCCTTTTCGCTAATATTCACCAGCATATTATTTTCTGGTCCATTCGAACCGCATAATTCTAGTACATAATCTCGTACTTATTTAAAATTCGTATTTCGAACAAATACCTATTCAATCAGATCACATCTCTGTTGAATTCTATTACTGCAGTAGGTATTCAGTGTTGTGCTGGCTGAGCTTATTAATCGTAACTGATAATTGCAAATTTACGTATTCAATATCGTAGGTACTAATACTAGGAAATTATACCTAGTCGGTGTTTTATGTACAAGTAGTATTGGTCAATTAACAACCTACCCACTCATAATAAAAGTTGTCTACTTAGTTCGTTCATTGTTCGTAGTCGAAAGCGCGCGCCGATATACACGTAGGTACCTACCTACTTACAAGCCGTGGCTTCTGTGCCGCTACTTGCCACTCGTTTATTTTATTCGTTGATTCTCTTGTTATTATATTCGTGTCTTGAACGTCGTTTATTCATTTCGTTCGTTTATTCGTAAAACTATTAGGTTTACTCATACATAATATTCGTCCTAGTACATACCTATAAGTCGTTAAGGTTGTGTATTCAGGAGCCCTATTCGGGGGCATCGCGTTGTTCGTATTGAGTAGCCTAGTAACTACTTATTGGTCTCTTTTTTGCACACATACCTACCTAAAAAGGGTAAGTGTGGAGTAAGGATTCGTTGTTGTCGCATACCTACTTATCGTTGTAGTTTACTTTCGTTACTCTCGCGTTGGAAATAGGTAAATTGTTTACTCATTTCAATAACTTAAACGGCGAGACACAATTACGTATTTCTTTAACTACGTCACCTTTTTAGTTTACACTTTCGCATTTTACTTATTGGTTTTAATCATGTCGAGCGACGACAATAAAAATAAATTAACTATATTACAGGCTAAACGTAATGCACATTTCGAACGTATGCAAAATATATTCGAGTTATCAAAACAGGATATGAATGATGAAAAATGTAGGGAGTCATTTTTAAACAATGTCGCAAATCTTCAAAGTTTACGTAATGAATTTCAAAGCGTATTAGACGCCTTTAATACGTGTTCTATTAAAGTGGATCCTACTGCTATTATAAGTTACCAATCTTGGATTTCGTTTGAGGAGCTGTACTGTCGGGTTCAACGTGTCGTAAATTCACTTAAAATAGAACAATCTCAAATAAAGGAAACACCAAAGAATAATTTCCCAAAATTACCTCGTATCGATTTAGTTTCGTTTGATGGCGATATTCGTAATTGGTCGCTGTTTTATAATCAGTTTAAGCGCGTAGTTCATGATAACACGCAACTGTCTGACTCGGAGCGCATTCATTTTCTTGTTAGTAAGCTGACGGGCAGCGCCGCTTCTTTGTGTGCAGGGATACCACCTACACCTGAGAATTATAAAATTTTATGGAACTCGCTCGTAGATAAGTATGATGATCCGCGTTTTCTCGCCGCGTCATATTTAAATCAACTGTTGGAATTTCAACCTATACCTGCTAAATCTACAACCGGCTTAGAGTCATTTGTAAACACATTTGATACCGCCGTTAGGGCGCTCAAGCAGGTGCATTTGGGAGATCTTGCGGACTTTATTTTGTTACATCTCGCATTGCAACGGTTAGACTCCGAGACAGTTAAGTTATTCGAAATGAGTCATCGCAAAAAAGTCATACCTTCTTATGAGGATTTAGTTGAATTTGTTAAAGAACAAGATAAAATAGTACGCTCCAGTCCTTTAGTTTCCAAGCCTCGACAAGATGGCCAAATTAAAACTTTGTCTAATTCAAAACCAAAATCCACAAAGGCTTTTGTCGCTCAGACCGCCGATAATAATTGTGTTTTGTGTAAGTCAGACCAACATAATAAATTATATTTGTGTTCTGATTTTACAAAAATGACCCCTCACGAAAGATTTGATTTTGCGAAATCTAATGCGTTGTGCATTAATTGTTTAAATCATGGGCACAAGGTCTCATCGTGTTCTTCAAAAAATTGTTGTCGTCATTGTAAGTCGAAACATCATTCAACCTTGCATTTTGATTCGCAAAATAATGCGTCAAGTTTGTCCGCTGTCGCTACCGCTCCCGCTACCTCTCAACAGGATGACCGCACCTTAAGCGTTAGCGGAGTGGAATCTAGTTCGCCATCGAGTGTAACGTTGTGGATTACCAACGTTGCATTTCAAAACTATAAATAGTTCATTATTATAAATTTGTAGGTATCTAGTAAAATATTCTTAAATTACGTTGAGACAAAAAGTAATTTTTAAGTGGGTATTTCTAAATTGATAGTATCTGTTGACAGTTTAACGGTGGAATGTTCCAGCAGCAGATGAGTGAATGAAAATGTTGTGGTCTCGCTCTCACGCGTGCAAAGTCCAATTCCCCTTCTCTTTGAGCGAGGCATTTTGTAGCAACCAGCTGGGACATGATTCAGTACAGAAAAATCTTACCGCGGGCTACACGGTTCCTCATTATATTAGGACTATCTAATTTTGCTCGCTCCAGACTTGGTCAGATTTTAGTCAATTTATAATTAATTTTGATATATTAAAAATCCTGTTAATTCACCTGTGAAGTGTCTATCCCCGTGAAGGGTAAGTTTGCCAAACAAAACCTTTATAACTGCTAGCTATTGTGTTCTATATTTTTGTATTGAGCAGGTACCTACAGACTTATTATTTTGTGTTCTAATTTTTCTTTGTCTGTTAGGTTTTTATTTCGTTAAGCCTCGAATGTTCCATACGCTCGTAGGCCTATAATAATGTTGTGTTAATGCTTCACGCTAATTATAAATTGTGTATCTACCATGTAAACTCCGTTCTGCTGATGACCAAACTCACAAACTCCTTAAGCGCTTAACGTCCTAGGCTTTCGCTTACGCTGCGGGGTCATCATCGGAGAGGACTTACAGTGGACCTTTTATTTACCGCTGGACGTTGATTCCAGGGAACAAGATTGGGGGTTAGAAATACCCACCCTCGTCGTTCGTTGAGTTCGACAAGCTCACCCTACCGAACGTTCGAGGCCTGCGCACACACAGCACCTAGCTGCGCACACACATCCAGCAGCGCACAGCCGACCTGCCGGCGCATCCACCATCCCGTCCCTGGGGTCTCTCTCACCTCGGGACAACTCCTCGGCATCGCGTCCCTGCACTACGCGATAAGCCAGGACAGTACATAGTGCGCCTACTTCCGCGGAACGAAATAATACCAAGTGACGGGCTGTGAACCACGACCTAAATAAATATTATTGTAAACGTTGGTGGGTTCTTTTATTTTAACCCACCATTAACCGTTACATTGGCGCCCATTTACGTGGTTTTTTTTAATAAGGTCACTTGGTTTTTTTTGTTCTGTGGAGGTAGTAAGTGTGTTATTTTGGTGTTTTGTGTGTTTGTGTTTTTTTGTGTTTTGTGAAACGTTTTTTGGTGTAACGCAGCCAAAGTGTACCCTACCCTACACATTTTTTTTTCTCTATTTTGTTTGAAAAAGAAAGTAACGTTTTTTTTTTACTTTTCTTTTTGACTTTATTTATTTATTTTTTAAACTCATCGTAGTAGTAGGGCCCTTGTGAAGGCCCGTCCGGGGAAGTACTACCACCACACTTATTTCAACCGCATAGCATTTTATGTTTCGGTTGTAGGGTGTGGGTGCCGGGATTCATTACAGGCACATATTACAACCTTATCACCTGGGTTCGTCTGCCTATAAAAGAATTATTACTTTCTTTTCTTTTATATAGGTATATTGTTTTTTTTTTTAATTGGTTATTGCAGGCTACCTCATTCTGTCAATACCAACGATATTTTTTTTTCAATTCATTTTGTTCAATAGTAATATTTTGAAACAACTTAACTTTTGTAAAAAGTACATACATAATATTGCAGACTATCTCAATCTGTCAATTTTTTTTTTGTTCTCTCAATTCGTATTCAAGTGTAATTTCATTTTTTTTTTTTTAAACAACTATTTTTGTAAAACCTACACATGATTGCAGACTACCTCATTCTGTCAATATTCTGTCAATTTTTTTTTTAATTCGTTTTCAACTGTAATTGCTTTTAACAACTTAACTTTTGGTAAACAGTACATAATATTGCAGGGTATCTCAATCTGTCAATTTTTTTTTTTCTTCTCCTCTCAATTCGTAGGTACTCAATTGTAATTTCTTTTATTAAATAACTTAACTTTTGTAAAACCAACACATTATTGCAGACCCTACCTCATTCTGTCAATATTCTGTCAATTTGTTTTTTCAATTTGTTTTAAATTGTAATTGCTTTTTAAAGCTTAACCTTTTGTAAAGCGTACACATTGGTTGCATTAACTCCTTTTGTGTGTTTTTTTTATTTTTATTTAGGTGCAATTGTTTTTTTGTGCTTAATTATTCTAGACAATTCTCAACCAAAACGTTAGTAGTTTTTAAATTCAAATTGTAACAGACGGAGTCTTAGTACACATAACCGTTATATTTTTTTTTCTCTTTAATTTTTTTTTGTTTGGCACTTACCCTACACTTTTAATTTTTTTTTTCTTTTGAAAAATTTTTAAATCATGTCTTATCCAGTTACGTTTATGTCGCTTCATAAGTCTGAACTCGAGTACGTAGTGAACATTATAGGCGTATCACCTTCTGTCACGGTACAGGACTTACATAAACGGATAGCTAAATATGGACCATTATTTCCATTATGACATATTGGTTAGTCTTTTATCTTTATAATTTTAACTAAATTTTGACATTCTAGTTAGTCTTTAATAATTATAACTTTAACTTTTTTATTTTGACATTCGTAAATATACCCGTAAATTTTAAATCTTAACTTAATAATTTAATTTTGAATACCTATTACTATACCGAACCTATCTAACCTACCAATTCTTTTCTTTTGTTATTACTTTTGGTCTACCTTATAGTTACTTACGTATAATGATGGCCTACCCCATTCATTATATTTTATTTTTTATACCTATCGGCCCTACACCGAAGGTTATTTTATTGATCGTGGCTCTAACCCATCGATCACTTTGGTTTTGTAATACATGGTTGTGTTTTTTTTTTTCACGGTTGTGTTTTCCTTTAGAGCGGTAGCAACTCTTTAAATAAGCCCTTGCAGGAGCGGTCGATTACTCCATAAATAAACCATAAATCATGAAGCACAACTGTGTCTATAGAGCGGTAGCAACTCTTTAAATAAGCCCTTGCATCATAAAAAACACAACTGTGTCTATAGAGCGGTTGCAACTCTTTAAATAAGCCCTTGCAGGAGCGGTCGATTACTCCTTAAATAAACCATAAATCAAAAAACAAAACCAAAGGACATAGCTTGTTCACTTAATGCTAATGGTCTACACCATTTGTGTTGTTTTCTATAGAGCGGTCGCAACTCTTTAAATAAGCCTTTGCAGGAGCGGTTGGTAACTCCATAAATAAGCCATAAACCAAAAACATAATTTTATAATCTAAATTTAGATTCAATTACATTAAAATTTAAAACTGGTAGGTGGATTAGTATTGGTTGGTAGATGGTTAAAGAAAAAAATAATAATTTAACAATAATATTTTATTGAACTCGATACATACGATTGCATTATTCTCTCGCTTAGTACACTTTCATCTTTGAAGAAAACTATTGTAAGGCATCAGGTTAATGACAACAAGATTCCTAAATATTTTATATTGTGCGACAGCTATCTCTCGTATCACTGATTACAATAGCTGCCGCTAGTTATGATTGCGAGAAGTACGAATGATGATTTTTGATAGGTAAAACAGTAGTTAGATCTAATTCTTCGTGCGGATTTTGTCATTATAGAAGACAAAATCCTTGACTGCGCGAGGGGGTATTGTAACGTTGTGGATTACCAACGTTGCATTTCAAAACTATAAATAGTTCATTATTATAAATTTGTAGGTATCTAGTAAAATATTCTTAAATTACGTTGAGACAAAAAGTAATTTTTAAGTGGGTATTTCTAAATTGATAGTATCTGTTGACAGTTTAACGGTGGAATGTTCCAGCAGCAGATGAGTGAATGAAAATGTTGTGGTCTCGCTCTCACGCGTGCAAAGTCCAATTCCCCTTCTCTTTGAGCGAGGCATTTTGTAGCAACCAGCTGGGACATGATTCAGTACAGAAAAATCTTACCGCGGGCTACACGGTTCCTCATTATATTAGGACTATCTAATTTTGCTCGCTCCAGACTTGGTCAGATTTTAGTCAATTTATAATTAATTTTGATATATTAAAAATCCTGTTAATTCACCTGTGAAGTGTCTATCCCCGTGAAGGGTAAGTTTGCCAAACAAAACCTTTATAACTGCTAGCTATTGTGTTCTATATTTTTGTATTGAGCAGGTACCTACAGACTTATTATTTTGTGTTCTAATTTTTCTTTGTCTGTTAGGTTTTTATTTCGTTAAGCCTCGAATGTTCCATACGCTCGTAGGCCTATAATAATGTTGTGTTAATGCTTCACGCTAATTATAAATTGTGTATCTACCATGTAAACTCCGTTCTGCTGATGACCAAACTCACAAACTCCTTAAGCGCTTAACGTCCTAGGCTTTCGCTTACGCTGCGGGGTCATCATCGGAGAGGACTTACAGTGGACCTTTTATTTACCGCTGGACGTTGATTCCAGGGAACAAGATTGGGGGTTAGAAATACCCACCCTCGTCGTTCGTTGAGTTCGACAAGCTCACCCTACCGAACGTTCGAGGCCTGCGCACACACAGCACCTAGCTGCGCACACACATCCAGCAGCGCACAGCCGACCTGCCGGCGCATCCACCATCCCGTCCCTGGGGTCTCTCTCACCTCGGGACAACTCCTCGGCATCGCGTCCCTGCACTACGCGATAAGCCAGGACAGTACATAGTGCGCCTACTTCCGCGGAACGAAATAATACCAAGTGACGGGCTGTGAACCACGACCTAAATAAATATTATTGTAAACGTTGGTGGGTTCTTTTATTTTAACCCACCATTAACCGTTACACGAGTAACAATAATACGTCGGTTTGTGGTGTTGCTCGTGACCTTTTTGATAACAGGTGTTTGACTACTTTGTTGAGTACTGCAAAAATAAAGGTTTTAGATAAAAATAATCGTGTGCATTTCGTGCGATGTTTGATTGATTCCGGATCGCAGAGTGATTATATCACAGCTTCGTGTTGTAAACGTCTATCGTTATTTATCTCGAATAAAAACAGGTTTGTTGAAGTTCAAGGCATCGGTGGTGCATCTCAACGTATATTGGGCATGACCAATGTTTTGTTTACATCTCGTTTTGACGCTAGGACACAGTATAACTCGCAGTCATTTGTAGTTGACAAGATTACGTCACAGCTACCAGACGCTTTTATTGATGTAAACGCACTTCATTACTTAGATAATTTACCGCTTGCCGATGATGAATATCATTCACCCGGACAAATTGACATGCTTTTAGGTGTCAATTCATATTGTAAAATTTTGTTATTTAATAAAATTAGTCCTGGTAACAATTTGCCTACAGCAATCGAAACTAGTTTAGGATATATTTTAATGGGAAATGCACCCACCCTTCTTTCACCTCAGTCTACTCGTTCATTCTGCGCGTTTACACATGAGCAAATTAATGATTCGCTTCAGAGATTTTGGCAATTAGAAGAAGTGCCTTCTACAAATTTTATAAGCCCCGACGAACAGGTTTGCGAAGATATTTATACATCTACAACCACTCGAAGTGCCGATGGTAGTTATACTGTTCATCTGCCTTTTAAGGAGAATGTCGATCAGCTTGGCAATTCTTTTATAACTGCAAAGCGTAGATATTTGTTTCTTGAACGTAAATTCGCGCGGTCTCCTGGATTACGTGAGGAATATAATGCCGTTATTACGGAATATCTTAATAAAAATTATTTGTCGCTCGTCCCGCCAGAGAATTGTCTCGAGTCAGGATTTTATTTGCCTCACCATCCCGTTATTCGTCAAGATAAATCTACCACTAAACTTCGTATCGTACTCGACGCTAGTGCTAAGACAGACTCCGGTTTGTCACTCAATGACGTTTTGCATACTGGCTGCAATTTGCAAAATGATATTTTTCATATACTTTTAAAGGTTCGTGTATTTGAATTCGCTTTTTTCGCTGACGTTCGTCAAATGTACCTCTGCATCGAGGTTCATCCTTCGCATCGTTCTTATCAAAGAATCTTATATCGTTTCTCGGATGACGCTCCATTGGAGACTTATCAATTTAATCGTGTTACCTTCGGTCTTCGTTCTTCGCCGTTTTTAGCTTTGCGCACTATGCGACAACTCGCTCATGACGAGCGTGAAAGTTTTCCTCGCGCTTGCAGCGTGTTAGAAAGCGACATGTACATGGACGATCTAGCTTCCTCCGCTTCTAGCCTTGAGGAAGCGGTTGAAATGGCATCTGATCTAATCCAGCTTTTGAAACGTGGTGGTTTCGAGCTAGTGAAATGGACGAGTAATTCTACTGGCTTGCTCTGTACCATTCCTGATACTCACCGCCAATCGGAGTCAGTCTCCTTCGACACAGACACATCGTTCAAAATTCTCGGCCTTCAGTGGTTGCCATCTTCTGATTCGTTTAAATTCACTGTCGCGCCACCTAATCCCGAAGGTACCAAGCGTGCGATTTTGTCCGTCACAGCTCGCTTGTATGACATTCTTGGTCTTGTTGGTCCAGTTATTCTCTATTCGAAATTGCTTATCAAGGAGCTTTGGCTTCTCAAACTCGACTGGGATGACCAACCTCCAGAAGCTGTTCTCCGTTTGTGGAAGCAGTTTATTTCGGAACTACCATTAATCTCTAATCTTTCGTTTTCCCGCCATTTGGGCGTTGATTCGCATTCTCGGCTTTATCTCTTGGCTTTTTCCGATGCATCCGAGAAGGCATATGGATGCGTTGTTTATACCTACGTTTTGAATAATAATCAAAAGCCCATTGTTCGGCTGCTATGTTCGAAATCTAAAGTCGCTCCTATTAAAACTGTAACACTTGCTCGGCTTGAACTTTGTGGTATTCTTTTAATGGCTAAATTACTAAGGGTAGCTTATGACACTATTTCAAAACGACATCCTATCGAAGATGTGTATGCCTTTTCGGATTCACAAGTCGCTCTGTGCTGGGTACATTCTTCTCCTCATCGGTTTAACACTTTCGTCGCTAATAGAATAGCCCAGTGCCAATCCTATTTCTCGTCGGAATATTTTCGTTTCATCCCGGGTACTCAAAACCCCGCGGATTGTCTGTCGCGTGGACTATTACCTTCACAATTAGTTCAACATGAACTTTGGTTAACCGGTCCACCGTGGGCATCGCTTCCAATCGATGATTGGCCTATTTCGGAATTTTTTCTCACTTCTACTCCAATGCCTGAGGAGAAGTCAGCCGTATTCGCTTCAAAAAATAAATCTGAACATATCCTTACAACGCTAAGTTTAAAGTTCTCTAACTGGGATAAACTTCTTCGATGTGTGGTTTATATGCTTCGGTTCATAAAAAAGCTCCCACGCAATAATTGCATAACCGCGTCAGACTTGGATTTCGCAGAATTGACAATCGTAAAGGCTGTACAACACACGTATTTTTACGAAGATATAGAAAACATTAAAAATTCTAAACTATGTTCACATGCGTTACGCAAACTTTCACCCTTCTTAGATCAAGGGATATTACGTGTTGGCGGTCGCCTCTCTAATTCGTCGTTGGATTACTCGCAAAAACATCCCATTCTTTTGCCTCGGAATGGACATATCGTTGAACTTATTATTGATGCTTACCATGTTAAACACTTTCACACAGGTCCCAATTTGTTATTATCGATACTTAGACAAAGGTTTTGGATTTTATCGGCTCGTCGCATCGTACGTATGCGTATTCATCGCTGTAATATTTGCTTTCGACTCAATCCGAAACCTACATTTCCTGTTATGTCTGATCTTCCAGAATGTCGCGTCGAGCAAAGCAAAGCCTTCTCACACACTGGGGTAGACTTTGCTGGACCATTCAACATAACTTTCTCTCGTAAGCGCGGTGTACGCAGTCAAAAGGCGTACCTGTGCCTTTTCATTTGCCTAGTAACCAAGGCAGTTCATCTAGAACTTGCTTCTTCGCTTAGTTCGGCATCATTTTTGGATGCTTTCAAAAGGTTTTTATCTCGTCGTGGTCCTTGTCAATGTATTTACAGCGACAACGGTACTAACTTTGTTGCCTCTAAGGCTTATCTTAGCGAGCTACATACATTTTTGCATTCTGAGGAATACTTTAAAACTTTTACTCACGAGTTGACAAACACTCGTATAGCTTGGAAACTTAATCCACCCAGTGCGCCTCACTTCGGGGGCATATGGGAGTCTAATATAAAATGCGTTAAATCACATTTATTTAAAGTCATCGGGACTCAAATTCTGACGTATGAGGAGTTGAACACAATCCTCATCCAAATTGAGGCAATTCTTAACAGTCGTCCACTCTATCAGCTAAGTTCAGACCCTTCTGAACCTAGTGCTCTTACGCCCGCGCATTTTCTTTCGCTCGCACCACTTCCTTTATTACCGGCTGCTGACCTCAGCAATGAACGAGCTAATTTACTTACTCGATTTTCGCTGCTAGATTCTCTTGTTAAGTCATTCTGGACTCGTTTCAAGTCTGAGTATCTCCATAATCTCCAGTGTCGCGAGAAATGGAATACCTCATCTAATCCAGTTTTGGTCGGCACAGTAGTGCTACTGAACATGGAGAATGCACCTCCTCTTCAGTGGCCTCTTGGTGTTGTCACTAAGTTATTCCCTGGAAGGGATGGAGTAACTCGCGTCGCTGAAGTTAGGACCAAGAACGGTGTACTTAAAAGACCGATCGTAAAGTTGTGTCCATTACCAACTCAATAGTTGCTCAGCCAGCATACATAAAGTTTACCTAGTTCGTAGTAATAATTTATATTAATTTACCTCATTAACCTTAGCCTTACTTCGTAGTTTAATACTCTTTTTCCTACTTATTTTGAAAGGGGTTCTTTCAAGGCGGGGGGGATGTTCGATATTGTTTGATACACCTCACTATTTTCGTATTCATTAGTCGGTGACATGTCCCATCCCTAATTCCTTCCTTCCTTCCGCAACTCACGTCACTTCGCCGCATAACGCTCGATTGCAAATGGCGCGCGCGCTTTAAAAGAAGAAAAATTCGTTTTAAATAAGTTATTGGCCAAATCTAACTCTAAACTAGTGTTTTTCGCAAGTATTATAACATTTGTGAAGTGTAATTGCTGTGGTGGACGCTCAAACAACCCCCAAGAACAATATTTGGTGTTTTGTTACCGCGTGCACGCGGAAGAAGGTTCCGGTTCCGTCATCAAGAAACTTTAGAAAGGTGAAAACTGGACAATCGTAAGTGTTTTGCAATCCTGACACGCCCTAAACCCCTTTTCTATTGTTCACTGACTAAAATACACTATCAATTCCAGGCAGCTAGCCATCAACCCTTTTTTTGAGGCAATCATTGAAAATACCTACCCCTCGTTTAATTCTCAAAATACAGTCCACTCAGGTGAATATTTTATTCATCTTAAAAATCAAGCATCCGTTTCAATAACCGATCTTTTTTTGTTTTTACCCTTTTCGCTAATATTCACCAGCAAATGAATACATAGATGAAAAAAATCCAGTAGCAGTAGTATTCTTTGATATGAGTAAAGCCTTTGATTTTGTGGATCATAGGATATTACTAAATAAATGTGAAAAATATGGAATTCGGGGTATCGCCTTAGATTGGACAAGAAGTTTTTTAACAGGCCGTCAACAATGTGTTGAAGTTACAAAATTAAGTGAAAATCTTGAATCCACTAATTTTAGATCATCTACTTCTTCAAATAAGTATGGTGTGCCACAAGGGAGCGTCTTGGGCCCCTTATTATTCTTGCTGTATATAAATGACTTACCCGATTCGATAGATTACGATTGTGTCTTATTCGCCGATGATATTTCTGTCATAGTACCCAATAAAGATAAAACCTCAACTCATGAAATTAAAATAAGCGAAGCTGTAGAGTCTGTTATAAGTTGGCTTGAATCTAATAACCTTTGTGTAAATATAAACAAAACAAAATTTACAAAATTTAGTTCATACAAGAGTAAAAGCAGTGATATTATTAATATTAAAATAAAAGATAAAATTATAGAAGAAACAGATAGTATTAAGTTTTTAGGTATAACTTTAGACAATTTTTGTAATTGGAAACCACATATTTACAACGTATGCAGCAAACTAAATAGATTTGTGTATGCTTTAAGGAAACTTCGTATAGTGTCAGACGAAAAGACTGCTCGTATTGCATATAGTGGATACGTTGAATCAATTTTGAGATACGGTTTAATAATGTGGGGCAACTCAACTGACTACGATAAAGCATTTGTTGTACAAAAAAAGTGTGTTAGGGCTATTTGCGGTGCAGGTCCTCTTGAATCTTGCCGGCCTTTATTCAAAAAGCTTAAATTATTAACACTAACTGGAATGTATTTGTTTGAGGTATCGGTGTTTGTAAGGAAACATAGTGAATTTTTTAGATTCAAAGGTGACAATTATACTAAGCAAAGACCGAGAGATCCCACCAAGATTTTAGTACCATTTTGTAATACAACATTAAGCAAAAAAAATGTATTTCATATGTGCATCACTATTTTTAATAAGTTACCCAGAAACATTAGAGAACTACCATTTAAATATTTTAAAAATAAACTTCGTATCTGGTTAATTGAGAATTGTTTCTACAGTTTACAGGAATTTTTACAACATAGATTTAAATGACATTGTATTTGTACTTACTTTAAAAATCTCAACATTAGCATAAGAACACCTTATTGTAACTCTAAATTTTAAAACATATGTACCTACCTTATTAAATGTGAAATTTGCATGCCCTAAACAGGCAAAATATGGTTTGTGCCTAAACCACCATTATAACAACTGGTAGTACCTGTATTTTATGCAAATAAATGATTCTTATTCTTATTCTTATTCTTTAATGATAGGTTCGTGTTTGACCATTATCTCGCTTGATGGTAAGTGAAGATGTGGTCGAGGGTGAAGCTCGCTTGTTTAGAAGTAACCTGACGACCACGACTTCGCTTACCATCAAGCGAAATAATGGTCAAACACGAACCTATCATTGAAATAAAAAACTGAAAACTGCATCAAAATCGGTTCAGCCAAACGCGAGATAATTGCGGACGAACATGCAATCGTCCCTGAAAATCTACGATCCAAGTAAGCAAAACGGATCCACGTGGGCAACGTCACGGGATATCTATTAGTGTTATATACTAAAACCTTCACAGAATGTAATATATACTTTCCTGACTGCATCAAAATCCGTTCAGCCAAACGCGAGATTACACATACATACATACAGGTAAAACTGAGAACCTACTTTTTTTTTGAAGTCGGTTAAAAATACTCTTAACTTGAAGACCCCTAAGTTGCTAGCCTAGCTGGCTAACTTGAAGATGTCCAAAACTGGTATAGAGAATGATCGATGGTGAAAATAGGCTTTAATCCCCTGCCTCCTAAACTAAGATTATAACGACGAACAAACGTAAGCTATATTTTTATTGCGTTCGTTTCTGAACGTCGTGGTTCATAAAATGAACAATGTTTCTTTTTTCATGCTCCACTGGGCCTTATGGTTGTAACTGTTTTATTAAATTTCACCGTCGCTATACTAAGAATTACTGTTTTCCCGGAAGACTTGGGTTAAGTAATCTTTCTGTTTTCGTTTGGAAAGCTCTTGACATAATCTATACTTCATATTATAAAGCTGAAGTGTTGTTGTTCGTTTGCTCAATTGAACTCGCTAATTTCAAGTACTACTGATTCGAATCGATTTTGTTCTTGTGTTGGATAGTCAATTTATCGAGAAAGACGCCAATAGGAGCGGAGCAGTGGAGATGGAACCACTGGGACCGGCGAGTTTACTTATAATATAAAAAAGCTAAAATGTTTTATTTTGTTTTTTGGTACACGGTAGTCTCTTATATTAGAAAGAAAGAAAGAAAAGAGACTTATTGACACGCACAGGACAGAACAACAAAATTACATGAGTAAAAACAACAAAGGAAAACAATATTTATACATATAAAGAGAAACAACAAAAGGTAAAACCAAACAAAAAAAAAAACAATTAAGTCTGGTCCTGTGCGAGGCCAAAAGGCTCCTACCTCAGCATGTGCTGCGACATTTAATTGTCACAGCGCTGGTTTTCTGATAGGGCCTATTACTCTACGAGGATCTTTTCTTTGATTTGAAAATCATGATGAGTCAAATCAAAGAGTCTCGGTTACGTATATACATACGTAAGAACTCTTTCTTCTTATAAGTCACTACACTCAGAGTGCAGAGGCAGAGTGGTCGTGGTCGTCACATCAGGGGTGGTGGCTCGCTTCACAATTCGCCGCCATTCCTCTCGCACCGCTGCCTTCCTGGTACATTCGTGTAGGGGACCATTCAATGCAGCCTTGATCGGGTCTGTCCAGCGCATTGGTGATCTGCCTCGAGCTCGACTTCAATCGACTAATAAACAATAGTAATTTTAGTGATGGGATTTCAACAGTCCCGTGATACCGTTTTTAGCAATGTTTTTGAAATAATAAAGTACTTGTTTGAGTTCCAAACAATGGGTTGTAAGTTTACGCTGTTCTCGAATAAAAGTTCAACGATATATTTTTACCTTTGTCTTACTACTTTTACTCTTTCCATGTCTTAAAACTAGTGTCCGACCGAAACTGATTTTTCAGCCGAAACCGAAACCGAAACCGAACTTTCGGCCTTGCTCTCTGTTTCGGCCGAAACCGAAACCGAAACCGAAACTCTTTAATACATTTAAAAATTCAATTATTTTCCGAAATTTACTGTTTTTTTTTTAAGAATTATTAACACATAAGAAAAAAAAAGTTCAACTGAGCATGGATGGCTATGAGGAATATCGTAAAACCTTGAATGGAGTCTCGAGACCGATGTTGACGATCACTAAAACTGCAAAATTGGATTTTAGAAAAATTATAATCCTGGCCAGGAATCGAAACAGATGATTTCGAGTAAAAAAAAATTTTTTTCCTATGTTCAGCTGATTCAGAAATACGAAATTACTAAGTTGAAAATAAAAGCATTATTTCAAAGAAGAAACCGTTACCTTATATTTCGAATACAGTCACCGCCTTAACGATTGATAAGTTCTTTAATCATTAAGGTACGTAACAAATATGTTTTATTATGACATGAATTTAAAAGACTTACTCTTGGCAGTAAACTGAAAAGCATAACCTCAACTCACGAATAAATGGAGGGTGGCCCCGCGCCGGCGAGCAAGCACTTGGTAGCTACGAATTTTACCGAACGACGCACGAAAAGGCACGAACACTTGAGTTTCGGCGGGGCCGAAAGTTTCGGCCATATTTTGGCCGAAACCGAAACTATGGCCGAAACTAGATTTTTTGGCCGAAACCGGCCGAAACCGAAACCGAAACCGAAATTTCGGTCGGTCACTACTTAAAACCGCGAATGGAAAGAAAACTAGCGTCTTCAGTATATTTTCATAGTTCAATGAAACGTCTTCACAGATGGGTTGGCTTGAAATTCAGACAAGTGAAAGTACTTTTAAAGACAGTTTTATTTTAGAACTACATGTTAAATACATATTTTGAAAGCTTGTTCGGGTTTCGGTTATTCTGTTCGTTCAAAGATTTATTTTTTTGTATGTTAAGTGAGTCGGCCCTGAGGCACGAGTAAGCTACGTAAACGTTGCTTACTCGGTGCGACTTTAACAAAATAAACGACTTCGAAAATATACAAAAAAAAATGCGTACCAGTCGTTATATTGGAAATAAGTGACTTTCACCTTATTTCTTTGAGGTTTATACCAACAACTTCCGAAAGATAAGTTATTTTGCCATCTTAGGTCTCATCTTTGTTATAATGGGTGACTCGCCGTCCGATAATGGAACATATCCAGGCCCTATAGACAAACAGCAGACGACAATGGTTATCGCTCAGCAGTCACTAATACATTTTCAACTTTATACCCCAGCGCGTAAAGTTGAAAATCTATTAGTTTACAGATCGTTTTCGTTTGTTTCGATTGTTATCGCTCAGCAGTCTTCAATAGATTTTCAACTTTATGCGCTAGTGAATAAAGTTGAAAATGTATTAGTGACTGGTGAGCGATAACGATTGTCGTCTGCTGTTTGTCTAAAGGGCCTGGTAGACGGCGCGTCGTGTTCCTCGCGCGCCTCAAAGTGCTGTCAGCAATCAGACGGCCCCCCCTTAGAGGGCCAAATGGCGGGGTCGTGGGACTTTCTAAACAGGTAACTGAGACCCTAGAAAGTAAAAGGCTATGGAAGAAACACCGTGGATTTTACTCAGTACGAGTCTGACAGCCCCTTACACTCTACCCAGGGCTCAGGCTTACCATGCTTAACAAAAATTCTTATCTAAAATCCTGGGGCTAGAAAAAAAAACAAACGAAAATAAAAAAATATCTTAGTCTGTAATAATCTCAGATTTTATGCCCTTTATCTAATTTCAATACGAAGAGCTTGTGGCTAAATAATTACAGCCGCACAGGCCGATCTTCCGGGTTAAGCCGCGCTTGCCGAGGTTGGTCTGTGGATGGGCGACCATCTGTCATAGCGAGTTTCCTCCGTGCCTCGGAAAGCACGTAAAGCCGTTGGTCCCGGCTGCCATTTGCAGATCTTTGACAGTTGTTACTGTTAGTCAGAAGCTCTACAGTCTGACAACCAGTCTTACCATGGGGTATCGTATTACCCAGTTACGGGGTAGTGGAGGTCCGACAGGCAGTCGCTCCATGTAAAATACTGATATTCAGCTGCATCTGGTTCGAGTGGAAGCCGACCCCAATATAGTTGGGAAAAGGCTAGGCAGATGATGATCTAATTTCAATACGGGTTGTTGTAAGTTAGCCACAAAAATAATTCCTCACGAAAAAAAATGATCCTGTTCTCCTAGAATGTACTTTCTGTTCAGATTCCACATTGTGTCCTCGTTTTCGATAGTTTTTTTTGGTAAATTTTATTATTTAATTGTTCTGATATCCGTGCGGAAAAAGAAATGGGGCGAATTTACAATAATCAAAAAAAAAAAACGAAAACCTTTGGCTAATTTTTACATACTTTTTTCGTGGGGAATTAATTTTTTTGGCGAACATACCCTAACAACTAACATTCACATACACATATTATATTAAAGAAGACCCCCTAAAGATAAGAAGTACTATACACAATAGAGGTAATTCTCAATAGGGATCAGTGTGGGCAAGTCATCGTCAATAAATTGGTCGTTACGGCCTCTTGAATCCTCGTGAATTGGGCCAACAAACAGATTTGAGGGACACTATGCTCCCACGCATTTGTGATGGTAGATAAATTGACAATAAGATGTGGTTTTGATAGTATTTTGGTACGTCTTAAGGCTTTCATTTGAGACACGTTACTGGCAAAACCTCACAAGCGTCTGACATCAATTTAGACTAAGGGTGCTTGTACACGGCGCATGCAAAGGTGCGGGTTACCCGCGCGAGTAACATGCGCAAGCTACTTGATTGAGTTACCCGCGGGGTGCTTGTACACGGCGCATGCAACTCGCGCAAGTAATGGTGCGGGTTTGCGGTAAACCCGCGCGAGTAGCATGCGCAAGCTACTTGATCAAGCTACCCGCGGGGTGCTTGTACACGGCGCATGCATAGCTTGAGCATGTTCAGGCACTTGCGCGGGTTACATGCGCCGTGTACAAGCACCCTTACATTTCAATACTACACTAGTGAGTAAAAGTATGGAAACACTTACTCCGACTCTGCGCGATTTTGAGTACTTAATAACTACATATTTTTTTTAACGTAGTAAAATCATCATATGAGACCTCCCACCCCGGGCAGGGCGGGAGATACTGTCAGACTTGTACTGACTAAAATCCACGGTGTCCTTCAATAGCCCTTTATGTTCCGGGGTCACGGTGATGGAATAAGTCCCGCGACACCGGCAGACTTTGGCCCTCTGAGAGAAGGGCCCCGTCATTATGCTGACGCTCTTCGAGGCGCGCGTGGGACACAACGCGCCGTCGACCCGGGCATGGTCCATGCCCTTTACTCGCTGCCCGCATGCCCGCGCCTACGGTGGCCGGAGATCGTCTGCTGACGTCCGACGCCGCGGGCGCCTACCACTGTGGTTGGGGCGGGGGGAGGACTCTGTCCTTTCTCGCTCGCGGCGTGCCTCCTCCTTCGCGAGCATGACTGCTTCGCAGAAGGAGGCGACTGCTTCCCACTCCGTCTCGCCCCGCAGCATGGCCGCGACCAATGCTGGGCGCGAGAGGGCTTAATAACTACATAGTAAAGAATAATGAAAGTGCGATTAGTGCAGTGGCTGAGCGATTGGACTGCTGCGTGTCGCGGGTTCGATTCCCGCCCGGAGCTAACATTTGTATGATCTACAAGTAGTTGTTTCGGGTCTGCGCGTTTGTGTATATGAGTTTCATATGTTTGTAAACGCACCCACGACACAGGAGAAATTCCTAGTGTGGGGCAATATTAAAAAAAAAAGTGTTGCCATTTTGAAGGTTTAACTGATAACTTAAATTGATACCAAATTCATTAAAATCACGCCAATATCTAAGGAGCTATTCTGGATCAATTCCAACTCAGTCATTCAATACATTTGGTCGCTAGTGTTTTATAAATGTGAGTTCTGAAGTTATGTTTAGTTATGTCTGTTTTTTTTTCGTGGTAAAATCATCAAATGGGTCCTTCTACCCAGGGCGCGGCAGGAGGGACTGTCCGACTTGTGATGACTACAATCCACGGTGATCCTTCAATAGCCCTTTACGTTCCAGGGTGACGGTTACCTGGTGAGACAGTCCCACGGCCCATATTTTTTAAACTTCCAAAAAAAAGTTTTTCATCTGGTTCCCCTATCAAGGTTCATCCAAAGGTGTCAAATCCATATCAAAGTACCATTCACCAACACACAATTATATAATGATACTAGCTTCTGCCAGCGACTTCGTACGCGGATCCTGTTGCTTATGCCAGCGACAATGGGGTCGTCAAAATCGAAGATCTGAAACGTCTGATGTCGAATTCTTAGAGCGTGGGGACGGGAAAACAACGGGACGCGCATGACGATTCCAGACGTTCCAGATCTTTCATTTTGTAAGTCAACAGGAAATGCCCATCAGACTAAACAACTCTTCCTAAGATGTTATTCATATATATGTTATAGTGTAGCTGGGCTCTTGGAATTCCACATCAGTTGTTCCAGATCTTCAGTTTTTATACGACAACAGGGAGTGCTCATCAGGCTGAACAACTCTTGCTAAGACGTCATTACTGTATAATATGTAATAGTGTAGCTGGGCTCTTGGAGTTCCACATCAGGTGTTCCATATCTTCAAATTTATTTTCTCAGCAGAAAATGCTTATCACGCGGAACAATTTTTGCTATGGCGCTATTTTTGTATCTCTTATAGTTTAGCTGATCTATTGCAGTCCTGCATCAGGTGTTCAAGTTTCCAAGATAAATTTTAGCCTATATGTTGCCCAAACTTAATAGCTATACAACAAAAAAAAAACAATCAAATCCGTCCAGTAGTTCCGAAGATTAGCGTGTATGGAGTAACTTCTCCCGTTTTCCTAACATTTCCCTTCACTGCTCTGCTCCTATTGATTGTAGCGTGATGAAAAGTATACTATAACCAGCGCAGGAGTATGAAAAATAATTGTACCAAGTTTCGTCAAAATCCGTCGAGTAGTTTTTGTTTCTATAACGGTTATACAGACAGACAGACAGACAGACCGACAGACAGACAGACAGACAATAATTTTATTAATTGCATTTTTGGCATCAGTATCGATCCCTAATCACCCCCTAATAGTTATTTTGGAAATATATTTCATGTACAGAATTGACCTCTCTACAGATTTATTATAAGTATAGATAGATAGATATATGATATAAATAATATATGTTCTATGCGGGGCTCATCAGCTGATCGGGGAACCGTATGCGGGAACCGGATCAACTACTGTCCATGTGCAGCTAGTCTTCTTCACGACTTCACTAACAAACTATGAGTTTAATTTATTTTATCCTCTGCCTAATCCTTCAGGAACCCTAATAAAACACAAAATACTGAATCATCGAACTTCAATCAATTTTCCCTTCTTCAAAGCGTACTTTTAACAACACAAAACGTCTCACATTGTGTACACTTTCTAATCAATCAACAACAACTATAAGGCGGTGTCTTTTTTTTTTTTTTTTTTTTTTTTTTTTTTTTTTTTTTTTTTTTTTTACGTGGCAAAATCATCAAATGAGTCCTCCCACCCCGGGCAGGGCGGGAGGGACTGTCAGACTTGTACTGACTAAAATCCACGGTGTCCTTCGGTAGCCCTTTGTGTGCCGGAGTCGCGGTATACGTATGTCCCGCAACCCCGGCAGGACTGTGGCCCTCTATAGGGGGGCCCCGTCACTATGCTGACGCTCCTTGAGGCGCGCGTGGGACACAACGCGCCGTCGACCCGGGCATGGTCCTTGGTCGAGCAGCGAGTTGCCCTTTACTCGCCGCCCGCATGCCCGCGCCTACGGTGGCCGGAGATCGTCCCGCGACATCCGTCGCCGTGGGCGTCTACCACTGCGTCTCGGGCGGAGGGAGGACGGTATCCTCTCCCTCAAGCGGCCCGCCTCCTCCTTCGCGAGCATGACTGCTTCGCAGAAGGAGGCGACCGCCTCCCACTCCGTCTCGCCCCGCAGCATGGCCGCAACCAATGCCGGGCGCGAGAGGTCTCCGCCTATCGCCGCAGCGAGGACACGGCGGTGCTCCGCCCAAGCTGGGCAGTCCTGCACCGTATGCTCCACCGTGTCCTCCGGGCGATCCTCGCAGTGGTGACACCCGGGCGTTTCCTCCTTTTTTATCATGCACAGGTACCTCCCGAAGCTGCCATGTCCGGTGAGGACCTGTGTCATGCGGTAGGTGAGGACGCCGTGGGACCTATCCAGCCACTCCTCAAAGAGGGGTCTTACAGCCGCGATTGCGGCTAGCCCGTACCTCGGTTGCGATAGTCGTTCTCTCCAAACTGCCCTGAGATCGCGCCGGAGCTCTTCCCGCCGCGCCTCGACTTCTCGAGGCAGCGGGGATACACCCCGACGCTGCGCCTCCACGCGCCACTCATAGACGCGCAGGAGGGCAGTCGCCATAAGGCGGTGTCTAGACACGTTTATCAAGATCCCGGGAATACTTAATCCTGCGTGGAAGTTTAATGGTGGGTGTACACTGTCGCCGAGTTACTCCGAGGAAGGGTGATTGCACGAGTGACATAATAAATGTTATGGCGGCTCCACATTAGCGCCGTGAATTCACGCCGCGAATTCTCGCCGTGAATTCACGGCACAAGTCGTGCCCTTTACATTATCGGGATGCTCTCAGTCGTTCGTGAAACCTGCCGCGAAATGGACGTAGAAGCTGCTGCTGCAATAACTTTGTTTGCTGAATTTACTTTGTAGGAAAATGATTAAAACTGTCTTTATAATTCATATTTAATTCATTCCCGACTTTCTATGGAGTAGCAGTTATCAGAATTACATTCAGAATAAAAAAAAAAAACAAATTCACGGGGCCGTGAATGTGGATGGGTACGCGTGAACGCCGCGCGACAGAGGCGCGAACCCTTTGTCGTGGGACAAAATACAGACACTGATCGGGAAACAGGCGCGAATGCGTGTGAACCCCGCGATTTTCCCTTATAGTTGGAAACGGAAAGTAGGTTCGATCGAGTTGCGTCGCATCGCGTCATGGGTAAGCTCCAGAGAACTTTCGGTCGAGAGTGTACAGTCACTATAATGTGTTTTAGTCGAGGAGCTAATGCGTACAGTCAATTTAAATCGGGCTGGGTCTGAAACGTGAATTTGGTTCTGGTTTAAGCGCGATGCGTTGATAGGCTATATTGTTGATTATTTATTTTTGGAGAAAGGTGTGGGAAGCAATTGTGTTCCTGAACGTTAGGTAGCAGTTAGTATTATATATTAGAGTATGTGTTATATAATTATTATTATAGTTAACAAAAGTTAGTAGGTACTATGTTTTTAAACGTGACAGGATATTTACCATGTTATTGTTTGTTTTGAGTTTCCGATATTTGTTTAATATTGTTCCCATGTATACGGAGTGTGCCGCAATATTGATTCAAAACATACAGTAAACATAGTTAATGTCCTGTTTTAGGTTTTGATAATATTATTATGTCTAGTCACAATGTATATTTTGTTTTTGGCGAATTGCTTTGCTGAATCGAAATATAAGCAATGTTTAGTTTTCAGAGTGTTAAAAAATGTTATCGTCCGCTGTTTTAAAGAGTATTAGGACTTTACCACATATTTTTGGCCTTTCTTTTTCATTTGGTGTGTAATCTCTACCATGTAATAATAATATTATAAAGCTGAATTTTGTTTGGTTGAACACGCTAATCTCGGACTACGGATTCAAATTAATAAACACTGTCTGTGTTAGATAGAGTATTTATCGAGGAAGGCAAAAGGCTATATAATATCACGTTACGTCCAAAAGGAGCGGAGAGGTAGTGAATTATATTTCATGCATTCAAATATGCATTGTATTTTTCAAACGACTCAAAATTTTAATGATTTTTGGTAAATAGATTTCCCTCAAATTTTAAAAGATAAACTGCTATTAATCCCACCAAACTTGTGGATTATTCCAATAATGAAACAGCACTGATTTATTTAAATAAATTAGCGCTAATTACATTTCATTTCGATTCAAAATTACATCTAATTTATTCTAAAAATGAATGCAAATAACTAGAGTTTTGACTTTGTTAACGACTAAACTTTTAATGTTATTAAACCATATTTCATCCTTTAAAACATGTCTGAAACATTTTAGAATTTAAAGCGCCATTCAGCTTTCAGTAAAGCGAGTGAATGAGACAGAAATATATGCGTTGTTTAAGTTAGAAAAGGACGGTATTTGAATAATTCATGTATTGTGATTTGGTGCCCAGTTGTCATAACCATTAGATATATTTTTCGAATATTTTGTTCAATTTTTGTTGTTTTTTTTTTTTAATTTGGTGTTTTATGTTTTGTCATAATTCGTGTTTAGCATACTATTTCCAAAATCGATCTAAAATCATATATACTGACGAGACTTCAAAAAAACTTTCTTCTATTAATATTAGCAGAGACTAGGTTTTGCCCTAGGTTTACCTCATGTGGATGTCGGAACCTGTTCAACGTTATACATACTAGTCAGCCGGGGTCGCGGGAATGTTTTATCGGGTAAGCGTTGCCCTAGAACGTAAAGGCGCTCCACCACGAGCATTCACCTGTAATGTAACATAAAAGTGCGCAATTTGATGCTCTGTTGTCTTCGAATGTTCGAATCTGTAACGTTACATTACAGGTGAATGCTCGCGGCGAGGGAGCGCCCTTAAAGGCCATTGAAGTACGCCGTGGATTTTTGTCAGTACAAGTCTAACAGGCCCTCTCGTCCTGTCTTGTGTGGACTCGTTTGATGATGTTACCACCAAAAAAAAAGTCAGTTTCCACACAAAAATATTTATTTTACGCATCGAGAGCAATGATAAAATAAATAACACAAACCAATACGCCTGTCTAGTTTCGAAGCCACACGACTTAAAACTCGTAAATCAATGAAAGATTTTCAACAAATACAGAGCAGCTAAAAGGGATGACTTTAAGATGTATGTAGGGAACACTCCATTCAATTAATTCTCTGTGGACGCGTTAGAACTGCTTTGCATACGTAAAATATTCAATTAATTCAAGTCATGTCTGTTCTTTGGGTACATAGGTTTATGTATGTGTGTATAAAGTGTATATAGATAGAGGAGCTCGTGGCTAAATAATTATAGCCGCACAGGCCGATATACCGGGTTAAGCCCCGCTTGCCGAGGTTGGTCTGTGGATGGGTGACCATTTGTCATAGCGAGTTTCCTCCTTACCCCGGAAAGCACGTAAAGCCGTTGTTCCTGGCTGTCATTTGTAGATCTTGACAGTCGCTACTGTTAGTCAGAAGCTCTAAAGTCTGACAACCAGTCTTACTATGGGGTATCGTATTATCCAGTGACTGGATTGTGGAGGTCTGATAGCAGTCGCTTCATGAAAAATACTGATATTCAGCTGCATCCGGTTTGACTGGAAGCCGACCTCAATATAGTTCGGAAAAGGCTAAGGCATATGATGATGTATAAAGAGTATATAGAAGGGATATTGAAGTGCGTTAGTTCGTTCTTTTGTGCTTTTGTTTTAATTTGAGGAGTTGTGTGCTTTGTTACCAAAGTAAGGCTTAATGCTTTAGGGTTATTTTTAACATTGCCGGAGGAAGGTTATAATTTTAGCAGTGTATGTACGTATTGTCTACAGTTAACATTAGGGTAGGTTTTTTAGCGTGGTAAAATCATCAAATGAGTCCTCCCACCCAGGGCAGGGCGGGAGGGACTGTCAGACTTGTACTGACTAAAATCCACGGTATCCTTCAATAGCCCTTTGTTCCGGGGTCACGGTAATGTGATAAGTCAAGCGACCCCGACAGGCTTTGGCCCTCTAGAGGGGGGGCCGCGTCATCATACTGACGCTCTTTGAGGCGCGCGTGGAACACAACGCGCCGTCGACCCGGGCATGGTCCATGGTCGGACAGCGAGTCGCCCTTTACTCGCCGCCCGCATGCCCGCCCCTACGGTGGCCGGAGATCGTCTGCCGAACATTAGGGTAGGTTAGGTGAGCAATAACGGATCCAGACGGACAATCTCAATGGATATCCATTTTCTTATTCAGAATGTAAAGAACACTTTTATGAAAACCGCATCGAAATCGTTTCAGCCAAACGCGAGATAACACATACAAATAACTTGATGATTTTATTAGAGATTTCTACTAATTTGATTTGCTCACTAATTTAATTAGGTACTTAGCGACAAAGCTTGCATTACCATACATTATACCTTTCGTAGTACACTATTGTATACCTATTTGTTTTAAAGCCGGTTAGGGTACGGTTAATGAAAACAAAGCCTTGTTGTTTACCTGAAGCTTGCATTATGAAATGAGGGTGGAAACATACGGGGATATAGTTGGGACGTTAGCGACCATAATTTGGCAAAATGTACAATTTGAATCCTTCATAGTAGATATACATAAATTCACAAGATTGAGATTTTTTTTTTGATAGACCGCATGTCGCCTCCCAGCTAGATGGACTGACGACCTTAAGAAGGTGGCTTGATGTTATTTGGCACAGCCTATAAGAATCCTACGTACCTATAATATGGACTTTTCTTTTTAAAAGATTCGTTGCCCTTTAGAGGATTTTTTTCTGTATTGTGGGTGCGTTTACAAACATAGAAACTCATATATATACGAACACCCAGACCCAGAACAAGTACTTGCAGATCATAGAAATATTTGTTCCGTGCAGGGATCGAACCCGCGACATGCTGTACAATAATCATAGATATAATAAAGAAAAAAAATGTCTAATCGAATGGAATTTTAATTTTAAAAGTGAAGTAATTACTTTACGTTTACGTTACGCACTCGTCTAGTGCCTCAGAGCTTTTTCACTAACACTCAGATATGTTTAAATCGATTCCTCTCTGTAAAGAGAATAATTTGATGAATTTAACATAATGCTTACCTTATATGAAAATGTCGCCCTCTGTATCACGTAGTTACGTTTCAGAATATGATATCCAGTTAAGAAGACAGTAATAATTCTATCCTATCTCATTGTGATTATTAATTAATATAAATAAAACTGTTTATTTTAACGAATAAATAAAATATACAAAGAAGCATAGTCCATAGCTGAAAAATATCTAAATAAACGCAGAAGTAACTCCAATCGTAGAATATAATTCATTCTTGAAAGAAAAATCACCACTTCTTAAAATAACACTCGAACTTCACAAGCATTCAACAAATAAAAACCTCATAAAATATTCTAAAAACAATTTCTACGTATAACCACGGTAATAATATCTATCAGTACTCCAACTTCATACAAACGGACGCAACGCGAGCTATGCCTACGCGCCTCGATGTCGGGGCGCAGACCGTCACGGCTGTACCGCAGTGACGAACGGACGGTGTGTTGTTTTTTTAACAAAATCAGTTCAAGTACATAATTTAATATGACGAGTAGGAATTCGTCAATAATGTATCCAGACATAAGTTTTTTTTAATTACCTGGAAACTCTGAAAAGTACCTACTGACTATAAAATAATTTTACTTACTAGTGGCTAGTAGGTAGGTACATAATGTATGACTTTTTAATGGATAAGTATTTTCTTTTATATCACGAAAAAAAGGGTAAGTATTTGGATTAATAAATACAGTGAATAGAGTAAAGGAAAGTTACTGAGACGAGTGAAATAGGTAAGTTATAGGCGGTTCTGAATGAAACATGATACGGTAGGTACTTACGCTTGTGTTAAAATCCTTCCTATTCAATATACAAAGTATTTTATTTGTTTACTTATTAAGAAAAGTATATTTACAATCACAAAACTAAATAGAAACAGAAAGTAGGCAAATGTAATTAAAATGCTGGAGACGGGCAGCCCTAACACATGTTTACGTACCGCGCGGCTGTAAGCATTTATTTCTATCATGCGGCCGAGTTCCACTACTGATAGATAATTATACTGTGGTATAACGCTGGGAATGACTTGTAAATTTAACGTTTACCGTTTTTAGGGTTCCGTAGCCAAACGGCAAAAAACGGAACCCTTATAGATTCGTCATGTCTGTCTGTCTGTCTGTCTGTCCGTCCGTATGTCACAGCCACTTTTTGACGAAAGTATAAGAGCTATCCTGTTGAAACTTGGTAAGTAGATGTATTATGTGAACCGCATTAGGATTTTCACACAAAAATAAAACAAAAACCAATTTTGCACTGAAACATATTTTTTTTCTAAACTGAATAGTTTGCGCGAGAGACACTTCCAAAGTGGTAAATTGTGTGTCCCCCTGTAATTTCTAAAATAAGAGAATGATAAAACTAAAAAAAATATATGATGTACATTACCATGCAAACTTCAATTGAAAATTGGTTTGAACAAGACCAAGTAATTATTTTTTTTTAATACGTCATAAACCGTAATCCGCAAATTACCTTTCAAACTGCTACGGAACCCTTCATGAGCGAGTCCGACTCGCACTTGGCCGGTTTTTTTTATTGAATTGATAGACTCACCCGTTATTGCAAAATGGATTTCTATTATAAATCGTTCAAGAAAACCATTAGGAAAAATGTTTTATGAATTATTCTCCGTTTTTATTTGGGAAAATTCGGATGTATATAATTTGATAGATTGTTTATAGATGTCGGGCCAGCGTTTATTTATGTAATAGGTCTGAAAATAGAAGTTAAAAGCTTTCATTGTACAGCTGTAAATGTTGTTATCGTGATTTCTTGTAACAGTTTTTGTTTTTTGGAACATTTATTTTGATCTCCGCGATTTAAGTACAGGTCAAATTAATTATTTGGTCCACTTATTTCTATATTATTATCTTTTTGTATATAAAGTTTGTACAAAATTATAGGTTAAAATATTTTTATTTTGTTTTTTCTTGAACACGAACACTTCGATTCACAGTTTCACATATTATGATATTACGTAGTTTGAGAATTTTCGAAATAATGGTCGTAATTTGTTATAGGTAGTAGTTTTTATATTTTTTGTACTTTGATTTGATGGTTTTTGTACTAGAGTAGCATAATCCGCTACATAATTGTTTCCTCTACTGGGTCACAGACAAATAGGGTATATCCAAATGTGAAGTGTTTGTGTTCGAATTTTTAATTTAGAGCATAAAATACTACATCGTACCATCATAATTCTTTCTTGAACCATTTAGATCAGGTGAAATCGACCTAGAGTTGACCGTACTAAAAGAAAATAGAAGATGTCAACGCGACGGAACGCTCAAAAACCACCGCGTCGTTCACGCGACAACTCTTCTTCCGTATTACCCCCTGGTACCTACGTTCACCTCTAACGCTAATACTAGAACTGAATAGTTGACGTTTATTGTGGATTTGTGGAATACATTTAGTATTCGCTTTGTACTAGTTACTGTTAGTAGTAAAGTAGGCTCGGGTGGAAATATTCTATTTCATTACTACTACTGGCTTTGGGTTCAAAGAGAAGTCCGCATAATTTGATTTCTAACTAATTTAGAGTCTTACTTTTTTTTTAATGACTACTTAATAACCAACGTCATTAAATTGTTTTGCCTTCCCGGAACCCCTCCACTAACACTTAACTTTATGGTATGGTATTAAAGTTCAAATCGACTTTTAAGTGTTATTATGAATCGTATAGACGTTTTCAGGCATTTTTTTTCTCTCCGTAAGACACATCCTCGTACAGGGCTGCTCTCGAGATTTACAGTTAGCAACACATTCAGCGATTCATTTTAATATTATAGATTTACGTTTTGCAAGGTACTGCCTGCATGCACCTTCTACTTGTCAAATGTCTGTTGTTATCTGAGAAAACGGCTATGAGGTAGTTTTGAGAACAGTAGGTTTGTGCTGTATATTTTGCTAGCTATTATTACCAGCGGTTTCGCCGGTGTGCAATTCGAAAATTATCCCACAGGAACGTAATAACGGGATAAAAGATATCCTATGAGTTTTTCAGGGACATAACATATTTGTGAGTCAATGTTCATCAAGTTTCGTTCAGCCGTTTTGACGTCATAAATGAGATACAAAAATCCATCTATCCAAAATGTTGTACCTATTGCTTTTAAATCTTGCGTAAGTATATTTACGCTCGTGATTAAACGCTGCGACTTTGATCGAAAGCTGTGTCGAAATCCACATTTAGACAATTTGAGTGCGATTTCGAAGTTACTGGCGTTGCTGTGACTAAAAACGATGTGTAAAGAAATGTGTGATTCTTTGATCTTCTAAACACAATAGATCTTTATACAGAACTAGCGACCCGCCCCGGCTTCGCACGGGTGCAATGCTGATACTAAATACACTACAGAAAAGCTGCGCAAACGCTACATCCCGCAATTTTTAAATCTGTAATATCTTCGAAAATATTCACTTAAATCATACGGTGTAAAGGACCATATAGATCTATATTAAATGAACAATGTATTCAAGGTATTTAATTGGTTAAGGATTAATGCTGTATTGGTTAAAATCGCTTCGAAAATTACCCATTATTTGTCGTAAAAAGTAAATGACAAAAAAAAGTTATTGTGGGTTATCCATAAGAGATAGACATACCTATACCATCACGGACTTTTCTGTAGACCTTTTCAATGTGTACAATACTTAGTACATTATTTTGATAAAACTCGTAGGGTTCAGCCTGCGTTTGCAATGTAAGCGGAAAAAATGTAATTATTTACGACATCACATTAGAAACCTCAAAAATAACAGTACTTCTCCACTATTTAATGGATGTTATTAAACATATAAACCTTCCTCTTGAATCATTCTATCTATTAAAAAAAAACCGCATCAAATTCCGTTGCGTAGTTTTAAAGATTTAAGCATACAAAGGGACATAGGGACAGAGAAAGCGACTTTGTTTTATACTATGTAGTGATTTATTCAGGAAATATTTTTTCTTTAAAAAAAATAAAGCGTTGCCCACACCGAAAATAAATCGGGTGTCGTGGGTTCGTTTACAAACATTTAAACTCACATACATACACAGACACCCAGACCCGGAGAAACTACTTGTGGATCATACAAATATATAAATCTATTACGAGAATAGAACCCCCACGCACCACAGCCTGCAGTCAATCGCAGTCGAAGTCGCAGGCGGAGTGCAGCCGTCGACCATAATATCATTGATGCATATCACATGGGATTGTGGTCAAAGAACTGAACATGTTATTGAAAAAAAATACATTTTATTCTTTATTTTCGTTGACATTTGAAAGAAACCAGTTATAACCAGTTGTTAATAAAGGTCAGTGAACCCAATATCAATGGAGCCTATCGTACTAGACTCCATTAGATAAATAAGTCAACAAATATATTTACATACTGTTATTATCGACAGTTTAACTTAGTTGACCTTCGACAAAGACTTTTGACCTTACGCAAAGGTCATAATAGGGCGAAGGTAGTCTTGAAGGAATATAGTCTTTGTTGATTTTATTAATTAAATTGAGCAGCGTAGACTAATGGTGTTAAACAAAAAAACTGTCACGGATATTAGTTTATCAAATTAATTTAGTTAGAAGTTTATACACATCAAAAAAAGTGTGCGATCATTTTGAAAAATCGTTTTTTACGGAATATTACATTATTATAAATGATTTAGGGCTGATTTTTCAATAGTCAGATAACTTTTATCTGAGGAATTTAAATGGCGGTTTGACTGCTTATCTATGGAAAATTATGTCAAACCGTTATTTTAATTCCTCAGATATAGGTCATCTGACAATTGAAAAATCAGCCCATAATCTTTTATTTAAGATTCTTAAAAAAATGTAGATTTATAATATTAAACCAGTTAGAATGCTTGTCCATAAACATACATTTTTTTTATGTGTATGAAAAATTTTTGTTTTGGTTTTGTTTTTTTTTGTTTTGTAATCACATGCCATATATAAACAATAATAAAAACCGGCCAAGTGCGTGTCGGGCCACGCACAGTGTAGGGTTCCGTAGTTGCCCATCAAAATACTTATGCGAACTAATTAAACTGATTCGCTGGATTTAATTTTAAAAAGAAGAATTTTCAAAATCGGTCCAGGCGTCTTTGAGAAATCGGGGAAAATACATAAAAAAAAAAGATTACGACGAATTGAGAACCTCCTCCAATTTTTGAAGTTAGTTAAAAATAGTTGACAATAAAAACCTACCTATCCCCAAAACATACCCACCTATTATAGCTGTAAAAATAAAGTTTACGAACTTACATTTGCAGTTGAAGAACATGTTCTGCGATACATTTTGTTTAGGAAAATATGCTATCCAAGTACGTTTTATAAGTTGGTCGACTATTACTCGTAAACTTGTAAAGCCTACTTAGTCATGATAATTTTCCTTCAAACTTCGTTATATATACTACTATTGTGAATTTTTTCACACCCCCAAACATAACCGTTTAGCTGGTAGAGGGGGGGGACACTCGAGTCGAGCAAAAATTAGCACTTTAAAGCTTAATATTTCACAAACGAATTTTTTTATCAAAAAATTGTTAATGGAAACTATCAATATTTTTGAAAGACCTATTTAATGATACCCCACACTAAGGGGTACGCGAGAAATAAAAAAAACATCCCCACTTTACGTGTACAGGAGGTACCCTAAAAAAAAATATTTTACGAGATTTTATTTTACCACTTTTTCGGCACAAGAAATCCGTATATTTACACCAAATTACAGCTTTCTAGTACTGTGCGTCTCTGAGCTAAACTGCGGACAGACGGACGGACGGACGGACGGACGGACATGGCGAAACTATAAGGGTTCCCTGTTGACTACGGAACCCTAAAAACGGTAACCTACCGGCTATTCTCTGAGCCAAATTTCATGAAAATCCGTTCAGCCATTCTGACGTGATTGAGTAACAAAAATCTGAACTGTGACGTTTATAATTTTAGTAGGATCGGTAAAGATTTACCCCCTTACTTATAAAAACGTGTGTCCCCTTTTCATTTCTATTTAAATGAATAGAGATGGCAAGTGACTCGTCTAATCAATGTTTATAAGTAAGGGGGTTAAAGTGCTAGTAAAAACGAATCTAGGTTATAAGGTAGCTACAAAGTCCCACTAGGTTATTTAGTATACCTATAGACCTAGTTACAAAATAAATTGTATTTTTATGAAAATATCACACGCAGTTCGTGTTTGTTCTGAGTAAATGTAGAAGGACGCACGAATTAGCGAGATTTAAATCTAAATATAGGTTTTTTACCAAATGAATTAGGCTTTGAAACTGATATATTTTTGTATTTTCTTTTTTATAACTAAGTAAACACGAATAAAGATATACAATTTTTAAATATAGATATACCAAGATATGAATGACGGTTCGCTTGCCGCCATATATGAGCGATAGCTGCGGGATCGTGGGTTCGAGCCCTGCACGAAAAAAATATTTATATGACCTACACCTAGTTTTTCCGGGTCTGAGTGTTTGTGTATGTGAGTTTCTATGTTTGTAAACTCACCTCACGATACAGGAAAAATCCTAGTCTGGGGTAAGATATAATCTACTATATAAAAATAAGTCGGGTTTTCCTTCCTGACGCTATTACTACAGAACGCACGAACCGATTTCCACGGTTTTGCATTCGTTGGAAAGGTCTCGGGCTCCGTGAGGTTTATAGCCAAGAAAATTCAGGAAAAATTTCAACAGAAAAGCGGGAAAATCTTTTTTCACATACATAAATGTTACATAAAACGAAGCTATCTGGTGGCGAAACGGAGTTCGCCTGGTTTGCTAGTTAAAGATAAATAAAAAAGAGAATAGTTATAATTATCTTCTTTTATTTGTGATGCGAATAACTGCACCAAATAAAGGACTCGCCGTAAAAAGCAAAACTCATAATTCTTTGCAAAGAAAGGCATCGAAAAGTGTCGAAGAATAGAATGCGTAGTACTTAGCTCTCTTGCTACGATTTCGTAGCAAGCGTAGCGGATCAGCTACGGCGTAGCAAAGAGGCTACGGCTCACTTGTGTCCTTCACTTTATACATAATTGATATTTGTTTACTTTAAGTTGAAACCTCTTCAAATTATTATAATTCATGAAGAATCACAATGAAATACAGGCTTTTCAGTTAGTATCAATCATTGTAATTTTACATCTATTTAAATAAATTAGGTTCTAAATTGCTGCCAGAGAATAATCTGCTAAAATTACGCTAACCTTTACTCTCATTATTATAAGGTTGAAGTTGACACTATATTCAATTTGTAAAAGCCTGATGAAAGTACCCGCAGTAACCACAAAAAAGGATAAACCTAAGACGCAAAACCGTCTATTTGCTACCTAAAACCAACAAATATTCCTTATTATTGTATTTTAGTCTCCATTTTCCTTTAATGTATTCAAAATCGCTGTGTGATCTATCGACTTGAGCGTCGGATTATGTAAAGTGGGTTCCGTAGCAAATATTTATGATTTGTGCGAGACCCCGTCTTATAGGAGTAATGTTATGCCGACAAAGCTCTTCTTAGCTATTATGTAAGGGAGGCAGATGGACCCATTCGGAAACAGTATGTGATTTATTGGGAAACTGGACCCCTGAGGAAATGATATTGTTTCGGGTTTTAAAGGTTCGGTAAATGTGGGCAAAAATGGAAGACTATTTTTGTAACGTTTTCCATTGATTTATATTCGTTGTCCTGAGTTATTTAGGTGTGTTTATGACTAAAACTCGATACATGATTTATGACACCGCGATAAAAAAAACCCAGCTCCGGCAGAAAAGAGTTGTATCTCCAATTATCAATTTCCTTTCTGCCGGAGCTGTTTTTTTTCAGTGAAGCGTGAGCATTGTCCTTTATGTATCTTTATTCAGTTTTATGAGTTTACTAGAAATGAAATAAAATTAAATCATGTCTTACTAGTGAAACTCGTGGCTTCTTTCTGGGTAACCTCACTCTATTGTAGATTTTGTCTTTAATACCTCTGAACTAGACTAGTTAAGAGCAAAAACATCGCAAAAAAAAAATACACCTTATTATATACAACATGTAACATAATTAACGCACATCCTGAAATTAATTTGTTCAGAATCGTTTACTGAATCGATTTCTATCATTTTTATTAAAGGAATTTTTTTATCAAAAAAATAAATAAAAACTACGGAAATTATAGTCACATTACCCCTGTACAGTCAAAACAAACTAAGATAGACCGTAAATCAAGGCAACAAGACTTAAAAGTGCAATATTATTTGTATTAATACAAATTCCGTCATTCAATACAAAATAAAGAAAAATAAACCTTACTGCAAAATAACAAATTTAGTTAATAACAATGCATTTACATGTTAAATTAAAAATTCAAATTACGTAATATGATTATAACATAATATTCTAATTGGGGTGTCTGAGGTTGTGCGTTAATTACGTTACATGTTGTATAAGCCCTACTATATTTATAGTTATTCGAATTTATAAGACTAAGTATGCTGAAGCAAGAATTGATACCAATTAAAAGTGCTTGAAAATTCTCGCCATTTTAGAAGTGCCTGTAAATAATTTAATTGGTAACTTCTGTGAGAGTTCAGATTGAACTTGACTGACATTAGATATGACCAAAAAGAAAAACAACAGTAGTTACTCCATTTATATCGGAAAAACCTCGACAGAGTAATTCCGAACGGATTGCGATAGTTTATTTAAAACACTCCATTACTTGGACAAACCACAGTAATGGTCGATTTCCTCACAGATTCCACTTCAATTATTCAAAAACAATGGATTGGAACACGCGACGGTCTGTATCTGAAACCTAATTGAATCTCGACGGGTCACTGTACTTTTTTATGTTGGCCATAAATGTCATTAGGTCTAATGAATACTTTGAGTGTACTTTGTTTGTTATGTTTTCACTTCTAAATTAATGGCCCTTTATGTTCCGGGGCCACGGTTACTCGTTAGTCCCGCGACCTCGGCAGGCTTTGGCCCTCTATGGGGCCTCGTCATTTTGCTGACGCTCTTTGAGCCACGCGTGGAACACGACGCGCCGTCGACCCGGGCATGGTCCATGATCGGAAAGCGAGTCGCCCATTACTCGCCGTCCGCATAGGTAAAAGCTAGTAGTACAAAAGTAATATATTATGTTGGTATATTTATGTATGTGTAATCGCAAAAAAAATTAGACTAGCTGTTGCCAATGGCTTACGCCGTAATAATAGATTGAAAGTTTTTATCGCACCTTTAATATGTCCCCAACCTTCTTAATAAATACATAATATAATTATGTTAATTATACATATTATAATTTTATCTGTAAATTATGCGGGACTAAGCAGGTTACCGTAACCCAGGAACATGGGGGTTTCAGTCAGTACGAGTCCGACAGTCTCTTCCGCTCAACCTAGGCTAGAAAGACTCATTTGATAATTTTACCACCTCAAAAAAACTTCTTAAACAAGCTGTATTCGTGTAACGATATTCTAAATTGAAAGTGAAATATGTTTTGTCTTGTATTGCTATTTCAATTTTAATGTTTTGAGATAGTCGTTACATCTTACTATATAAAAATAAGTCGGGTTTTCCTTCCTGACGCTATAACTCCAGAACGCACGAACCGATTTCCACGGTTTTGCATTCGTTGGAAAGGTCTCGGGCTCCGTGAGGTTTATAGCAAAGAAAATTCAGGAAAAAATTCAACAGAAAAGCGGGAAAATCTTTTTTCACATACAGAAATGTTACATGAAACGAAGCCATCTGGTGGCGCGAAACGGCGTACGCCGGGTTTGGTAGTTACCTATACAATTGAAAAGCATTTTTAAATTGATTGTACACAGAGATATGAAACTGTCAAAAACTTTGAGAACATGTAGTGAGATAGGCTCGATGCCAAAGGAACAGAACATTTTGAAAGACTACAAACGAGTAGAAATAGGCGATATTTAAGTAGTCATGTACAGACGCCAGTATACATCAACCTACCAAACTCTTTCAAATTTCTTTAATAGATTTTTTTTTCAACCTTTTCACAATAGTGGATGGTTAATGTTCGATTGGTAAAGTTTGACAGATTGGGGTAAGTTGACCTGCTGGCGTCCGTATTATGGAAAATAATGGTTGCAATAAAATATTTTGTGCAAATTAATTTTAATAGTGTATTTTATCTTTATTATCCTTTTTAAATTATTTTCATGTTATTACTTAATTAAGGCCTATCCGCACACAACAGTGCCGACACGTTCCGTACCGTGACGTGACGTGACGTGATCAGTGCCGTATCGATCAGTGTCAGTGAAATATGATACTTATTGTACCATACATTTTGTACGACGCTATCCGTACTCATCAGTGTCAGTGCCGTTCAGTGATTTTCGTTCACTCGTAGGTATATAAATGAACAGCACGTCACGGAACGGTACATGTCGGCACTGGCGTGTGCGGATAGGCCTTTAAAGTGTGAAAGTTATCTTTCATTCTTTCCGAAAAGCTTGCATGACGTCACAATATGGCATCAGGAAACCGTCATTCCAAATTGATCTGCATAGTATCGAATTTTGGTCGATATACTAGGACTTCAGTTTCAAATCGGAGATCGTACATCAGCAATATTGTGGGCTACGCTGCCCACAATATCCCTGATGTACGATCGCAGTATCCACCCACTACTGAGTAAGGGCCGACTTCCTTTAGTGTCATGGTTCCCTGGTATATTGAAGTACCATTCAGAGGCAAATTAGCACAATATTTTGTGATCCAAATATTTGTTCAACCATTCTCAAAGCCAACATAGCAATCAGAATTTTTTCCTCAGTCGACGGAACCAAATTATTAATTATCGTGCTTTCATTCGACCCTGGTACTCCGTTACACACGAAAAGTAACTCTGTAACCTCATGTTAAGGTTTCTTTTGCTTTAAAAAGGATTTATTTTGTAGTTATTTAACGTAGAAATGAAAACGCAGGTGGGAACACAACTAATGAGAAGATTTAATATTATTAATTACGGTTTTTATTGGTGCTTGAATAGGGTTGCTAGATGTCCAGAATTTTCCCGGCTTGACCGGAATTTTAGCTCAGTGTGTGGAATACGGGAGGAATTTTAAAACGTCTAGTATTCATTTATTAAAACAAAGAATGTAAAGCAACGGATAAAGAATTTTATAACTCACATTTAAACCAAAATTTAAATATTTTTTGTTAAAAATACTGCATTATTTCAAGAAAATTAAAGACCGCGATGTTCTTCAAATGTCCAGTTTTGTCAAATGTCCGAAATATTCTTCGATTCCAAATATTTTTAATTTATTTTTCGTGGATCTGTAAACCCTATTCTTGAATGATGATAGAACGTTTCGTGGTGAGGCTAGATTTTATGAATAGCATGTTTTCAGGCTATATTTAATATTTAGGCTAGGTTTTATGTTCGCTTCGATATAGTAGTTTTATTTATTTTTAAACTAAATTTTTTAGGCGGCTTCGCTCGCGGCAAGTTCGGCAGTGTATTCCTTGCTCTGTTTGTATAATTCAATCAAAAATTTTAAAAGACACATGGCGCCATATACTATCATAATAACGTTATTGTTGTTTTTCTCGGGAACAAAGCCCTGAGCACATTTCTGTATTTTAACTACAGCGTACTTGAAGTATTTATACCGTTAACTACATGGGTGTATTGAAAAAGTGCTTCTAGTGTACGAACGAGGAAATATTTTTTTCCATCAAATTAACGTCAACCGATTTACTTTACGTTACAAAAACGGGAAAAGACATGCTAGGCTTCAGTACCTTTCTGAAAATTTAGCTGAGGGACAGTAGGTATCTTATATTTTTGCACTCAAAAAATATAATACACCTTTTTGCCGCTTTTATTATTATTTGTCTCAAACGCTCCTCTTTCGCTAAGCCAGCCGTCTACACTATACAATAAGTGAGTACAGCACAACACTAGAATAAATGCGTTGGAGTGTAACGTAACTTTATCTGTAACGTTATGCTTGACTGAACTGTTATACGTTCATTTGGTTGGTATTACCGGGAAACTTAGCACGAACCAAAATGGTACGAACTTCGTCGAATTTCGTGATTCAGTCACCTTTTCGATAAACTCTGTTTGAGTTTGTAGGAAGGGGTTCCGTTCGTGTGAATGAATGAAAGTGAATGATTGAATCGAAAGAATAGTCCGCGCAACGTCTCAAGTTCTTTTGACGCGGCGCTAGAGTCTACGTCGTTACATCAAATTGCATTTAAAAAAATGTAATTCCTCGAATATTATTCAATTACTAATAAAATCCAATTAGTTAGTCATTGATTGACAGGTAAATGACAGTGACAGGACACAGACAGTGTTGTAAGACTAAAATAACATAAAATGTAGGAGATGTTAGTAATTCCCTCTCAGGGATAGAAATGTCTTAGTAAATTGGATGAGGTGTCTATCTAAGCAGAATGTATTGTTTTTAACACAAAAATATATACAGAGCGGCTTTCAGGATCTCAATATGGGCGCAAATAAACATTGAAACACGGTATAATAATTACAAATCTAAATATACCGTAATTAATCCAAAGACCACAAATGAATACATCTCTTAATGAAAGATAAATACGCTTTGGGATGGAAATATTAATTAAAATTGATACACAATCATCATATACGAAATTCGGTGGGACTGTCAAAACGATCGCAGCGCTCGATGTGACAGAGATGTGAAATAACTCGGGACTCTCGGGAGTGACCTGTCTTGTTCTACTCCTCCACTCACAGCCTCCACTATTCTTTTCTGATTAATTTTGTTGCAGTTGCCAAGGAAAATTCATTTTCTGGGACACGTCGAGCTTCATTGTCTTGGGACTTTTCTGTTGGTTGCCAGTGTTAATTCTGGCATTCAGGAATTGCAGTGGTTTGGGAATAGAGCGGCGGAATTGTCCCTGCTAACTGCTTTCATTTGGTTTTATTCAATATTTATGTTAAAAACTAAAAAGAATATGTGTTTTTTTTTTTAATTTGGGATATGCTCACGTTTAACCACCATTTCGCCTGATGGTAAGTAATTATGTGGTCGACGGTCAAGCACGTTCATCAAAAGATCTAGTTGCCAATATTTGACAGATCTTAAGTCCCGAAATCAACGACGATATAATACTAGACTCCTAATAACAGGCGACCGATGTCTGCCAACACATTAGGGAAAAAAGTCTTGTATTCGTCGAATTTCGACCAATCCTGTGTGTTTCGTAACCATTAAATTCGAATTCATATTTAAATTCAAACAACATCGTTTTCTATTCTATTCTAATATCTAGCTAGAAAGATCGAATGAAATAGCGGCGTTCGAGTCTTCCGTTTCCGGAGTGGAAGCTTGAACCAATGGCAGAGCGTTATGACAGCGCTTAAACGTCCCGTCCAATCACAGGCCTTATGGCCGCGCTCCCCGCGCCCTCTAATGGCGCGTGGCTGTGTGTAAGATTCACCGGCGCACGTA
Organism: Agrotis clavis; assembly: GCA_954870645.1. Lineage (NCBI taxonomy): Eukaryota > Metazoa > Arthropoda > Insecta > Lepidoptera > Noctuidae > Agrotis > Agrotis clavis. The sequence goes on along the minus strand of OX940936.1, from coordinate 15,229,400 downwards.
AAACGTGCGATCGTAACAAAAAATCGAATTTAAGGAACTTTCTCAATATTTGTGTGTGTGAACGTGTTCTGAAGAATCTTTGTGATCCTCAAAGCCCAGGACAAGAACCATTTCCAAACTAACGCGCGACTTTACACCAAACGAAACGCAGCGTGGGAGCTCCCAGCTAGGTACACCAGCAAAGTACCTCCTGGACAAGACGTTCGTGGCTAAAGGTAAGAGTTTCTTTCTTTGGTGGCGGACTTCTTGAGCGTTGCAGCCCATTCGATCTTTAGCCAGGCTGCCCCCAAATGGGCAGGTAACGTCTTCCTGCCACACTGTGAGCCGTAAACATACGTTGAGACAGAACAGACCTTGAGTTAGCCAATCACAACGCAGTACCCCGTCCCCCTCGCTTACGTAGTACCTCAGCGAGTTGGCAGAATAATTTTTGTTCCTTAGATCGTGCATGCGTAGTCTAGTATTATATCGTCGTTGCCCGAAATAATGTATTAACTAGTAGGCGCTGTCATCGCTTACATAGCGAATAGACCAAAGAACAAATTACTACCTGATAAAAGCGAATTAATGGCCTAACAAACCTAATCGCAGTGTAAAACTTGGTACACTCAGTGCCAAGATAAGTGCCCCCCATTCCGGCCACTAACTGCGGAAGTACGGTAGGCTGTTAACTTGCACGCCAGTGGATTAACAGACTTGTGGAAGAAATTTGAATTTAATTAGCGTTCTGTGCGGTTATTATGAGGTTGAGATGCGTTTTAGGTGTTACCAGAATTAATTTGTAGAACGTTTTACAAGGTCAATGGTAGATTTTGTGTGTGGAAATAAACTTTAATGGGGCTCTTGTGAGTAGAATATTTTTTGACGTGATAACGTCTTATAATTCGATGGCCGGCTGCACGCACGAAAAAAGATGACATATGCGGCGTTACTTCGCTCTGTAGCGTTCCATAGCAACGGCGTGTCAATTGTTTGTTAGCAACGTAAGTGCAGTATTTTTTGATGACGTTGTCACGTTCAACTGTCGTCAGTAAACCGACTTTACAGACAACCGATTTTTTTTTGTCTAGATTTTGTACTGTTCAAAACGAATAAACGAGTGCCACGTTGGGCCAATGGTCGCAAGCGCGACTGTTGATAATTTCGGGTTTGATGCCCAGGTCAAAGTGTTATTGGGTCTAATGGGAATTTCTCAATAGCAGCGACGGTTAACATCTCCATTTATGTATGTATGTAAGTAAGTATCCGGATCGAAATAAAAAGTGAAAAGCTAGTCTGTAAATAAGTGACATCTGACCTCCTCAATGAGAATGAATGGCGTCTTGAAATAAAGATTGATTTATTTTTCACTCTCAAAAGATTGATTGCAGAGTTTAGATTAATATTGACAGCGATGATTAAGGTATGGAAACTTTTTGTACGAAGACATCTAAGCGTCTTTGGTTTATTTATTTTTTACTTTTTTTTTTTTACACAACACCAACTAGTCCCAAGCTAAGCAGAGCTTGTGTTATGGGTACTAGACAACTGATAAACATACTTATATATTTCTTACTTATATATTTTGATTTTGTGGCCCTAATTCTTTTTTAATTTTTTTATACAACACTCCCCGGCCATAAAATTTAACCTGCGATCTCAAACTACGCGTTTGCGACCACTAGATCAAAGAATGACATTTCGGGCACTCTGCAATAGCGGCGGCTAGACCACTCCTTAAGGAGAGGCTGGAGAGGCGCCACGGTGTCTCACCTGCCACCTGACGCAGGTTTTCATCGAACACGGATGTTTGGGGAGGTTCCTGTGTGTGGATCGAGCAGGAAGAAACACCTGGGTGTCACAACTGTGGATCGCCCGGATGACACGGTGGAGCATACGGTGCAGGTCTGTCCTGCTTGGGCAGAGCCCGTCTTGCATCCATCAAATGAAGTTAAAACAGGCAGATGGCGAGTAATGGGCGACTCGCTGTCCGACCATGAACCATGCCGGGGTCGACGGCGCGCCGTGTACCACGTGCGGTTGTCGGCCTCGCGGGGTCGCGGGACAATCAGGCAACCATAGCTCCGAACGTAAAAGGCACCGTGGATTTTAATCAGTACAAGTCTGGCAGTCCCTCCTGTCCTGCTCTGGGCGGGAGGACTTATAAGATGATTTGAAAAAAAAACTACAAACAGGCGCGACACGGCAATCCAACTCGTGCCGTGAATTCTATTCCTTGTCCTATTTGTAGAAACACGTTCGTACACACATCCATGATATGCCGCGATCGATGGCACGTGATATGTCGAGTTGGTCGCGTCTGTGTGGGATAGTCTTAATATGTGATGGTAAAGGTTAAACGAATTAGTACGTTAGTTTTAATCAGTAAAAGATTTCAGTGATGATTGAATATTCTTCTGCCCCCTTATTTATAAACGTGGACTAAAGTTACAACCAGGATAATCTTCGGACTAACCATACATTTTTAAGGATTAACCTTGGCGTAACTTTACTTATCGTTTTATTAATAAGGGGGCTGATTTTTACATTTTTTAAAAACAAAGAAAAATAAAACAATGTATTATTATGGAATTTACCAATTATTCATTTACTGATAATGTTATTGTCTTGCAAGGTAATTTTAAAAAAAAATACTGTTCTCTCCAACTGGCGACAGACGCAAGTACCCAGTAGTACAGTCACGAGCAATAACATGTAAACACTTAACAAAATTCAAACGCCAATTGCTCGTGAAATACTGATTTCCACTTTGAAATAAGACCCAGTTTGTAATAGTATGGCTTCCGAAATAGAAGTCTAATTAAAAGACAAACGTTTAATCAATATGGTAGCAGAACATCGCTTTTGAATACTGCTTAGTGTATACATACTATTGCTCGTGACTATACGTCTAGGGTCGTAGGTTCAAATCCAAACAGGCGCTTGCATTAATTTGGTTGATTATGGTAATAATAAAAATTCACAAAAATGTTGAAAAATTGTTCTCAAAACGAATCCACAATATAACATGGTCCATAAAATGAATGGACTGAGTGAACGAAGAACATTCGCAGTTCCTTGTTCGTTCCCATTCGATTATATCACAGTCGTTTGTGTTCCAAACTGCTGTTTAATGGTTTAAGTGGAAGAACGATGTGATTGTTTTGACAATCTGATTTACAATGGCCGGGTGATAGATGGTAAGCTATTTTGAGGTGATGTTTACTAACATGTTTGGCTGCAAACGTGTAAACGTCTATGCGAATAAAGGTCATGGAAAAGACTATTGTAATGCAATTGTGTTAAGTCTAGATTAGAAAACCTTTTAAGGTTTGGAGAAAAATTGGGTAGTAGGCTCTTCAGTATGCTGATAGCCTGGTAGCTATAGATCAGTCTGCCAAGTGATGACTGATGACATAATAATTCATACAAGTTTTTGGGATTAATTTTATTGGTTCCTATCGTTGAATATTAAGGATACTGAACACAAAACAAGTTATTTTCCAGTTTTCCAGGAAAATAATTTTCAAAATAACGTTTTTAAAACCCTAGTCAACAAACACACAACAAAATAGGTACGAAGATTATTATCGTCATCAAAACCGATCACTTTGTACCAGGCAAACAAAGACTGTTAGAAGCTTCTTATAGACATATTCGCGGTGCCTTCGCGTCGATAAATCACGCTGTGCCAACATCGTTCATTCATTATAAAAGCGATCAAGGTTAAAAGGATACAAAGGCTGGATTTTTATTTAAAAAAAAAGAAAAGTATTGTATACATAGCTCCATTTCGCAAGGATCGTGTATTCTTGATGGATTAGTAACATATACATTTTTGCTCTAGCTCATCATTAATCTTTCAATTTTAATCTAAAAGTTTTTGCTATTCACTGCTTTAGTGATTATGCGGTCCTAGTAAGTTACACTAGATGAAACCTCGTGAAAAATGAGATTTTTGATGTAACACCAAAATAAATGCTGTGAGGTCTAACAGCGCAAAAAAAAAAAAAAAATTATGGGAAAAAGGATTGTATGGAACTCCAAACTCGACATCTTTCCAACAGGAAAATATCATCGGGAAACACGGCTTGGGAATAGATGGATGGCATTATGGCATACATTTATCAGAGTAAAGAGATTTCTTGAAAAGCCATCGTCGATGGAAAGTAATGATGGTTTACGATCACGGATCACGCCACGTCATCTACCGGATAGAATGACACTTCGTCAATGGCGGTTATTCGTTGTGTGCGCGATGACAGCGCCCCTAGTGGCCGCAACTATTCAGGACTTGTCATCTGTCAAATCATGTCAACTAGATGATAAGATATCTTTGTGATATTAAATTTCGACTAGTTTTTCAACGAAATTGAAAAAATAGTGTAAAAAGTGAGTGTGTATATTATACCTAGCGATTTTCTTCCTCGTGGAAAATATGGATATTATAATACGCACGGGATTTGAATCGGTTAAGCATAAAATACATTTCCAACCTCAAACTGAGCAAAAAGGGAAAAAATTAGTATTAGCACAGCATGTGAGAGAAGTGGAAGAGCTTAGAACGAACGGGAAAAGTTAAAGTTAAAGTTTTCGTATTAAATTATAAAGAAAGTTATGAAAATAAAGCAACTTGACACATGACAGCCCAGAATTAATTCACATTTCTGCCACGTCGTGCGCTACGATCGATTTGCCGTTCCCCACCACCCACTTCGCACATAGTCAATAAGGAAAAAGAATCTTTTAGTTTTTTATCATTGTAATATGCCACCATCATAATTTTCCAAAAAAAAATTGTCATGAAAAATTAAAGAGCAATACATAAAAAGTACTGATGTTTTTGAATGAGCTTTTGACGTAAGGATCGAAAGTTATTAGTAAAAATGCATACTTATTTTTAACCGACTTCGTATGTATGTATGTATGTTTGTCCGCGATTATCTCGCGTTTGGCTGAACGGATTTTGATGCAGTTTTCAGGAAAGTGTTCATTACATTCTGGAGAAGGTTTAAGTATATAACACTAATAGATATCCCGTGACGTTGCCCACGTGGATCCGTTTTTGCTTACTTGGATTGTAGATTTTCAGAGACGATTGCATGTTTGTCTGCAATTATCTCGCATTTGGCTGAACCGATTTTAATGCGGTTTACAGAAAAGTGTTCGTTACATTCTGGAGAAGGTTTAAGTATATAACAATAATGGAAACCTCGTGAAGTTGCCCGCATAGATCCGTTTTTGTTGCTTACTAGGATTGTAGATTTTCAAACACGCCGATTATATGAAGATTTTTGTTAAATATCTGAACTAAAAAGGGAAAAATAAAAAACTTTTTTAAAAAAAGGGAACCGACTTCAAAACTAAACACAAAAAAACTGCAAAATAACTTTTCTTTCGGAAGTCGGTGGCCATAGTAAATGAAATAAAAAACAAAGCCACCGACTTCCGAAAGAAAAGTTATTTTGCAGTTTTTTTGTGTTTAGTTTTGAAGTCGGTTCCCTTTTTTTAAAAAAGTTTTTTTATTTTTTTTACTTTAGCAATCTGTGGTTCTTAAGGGCGTGGTAGATACTCGTAGATAAAGACTCTTAGGTCTGATTCTTTATTGAAGGTTGGGGCTCACTGTGGCGGCAGTGCTTACTGCTTAAGCATGCTGAAGAGAAGGTAGCGTGGAACTAACAGGTTGCCAAAGCCTGCCAGGGTCGCTGGACTGTCTCATCAGGTAACCGTGACCCTGGAAAGTAAATAGCTATTTAAGGATCACCTTGGATTTTAGTTAATACAAGTTTAACCCGCCCTGCCGTGTTTAGGAGGACTGATTTCATGATTTTACCACGATAAAAAGCGGTAGCGAGGAAGTAACTCTTTGTGTCTTCTACCAAGGCTCTCACTCTCCAGGGTAGGCACGTTTATGAGTAATTAACAAAACGACAAGAAGATAATCTTTCTTTAAGTAACACAAGGACTATCAAAAAGCCGTTTCTCCCAACTTCCTTACCGAAAGCGTTGAAACAATTGACGACCAACAAAGATTACGTCCATCGTAATCGGTAAACAACCCTTCCTATTGCCGGATACCCCCATTTACGACCTTACGCCCCATATAACTAACTCGTCTTCATTAGGACATAGTTGACAAGTCCGTAGCCGAAGCAGTGACGTAATTGCGATGTGAGAATGTAGGGTAGGTACTTGGAGTATTGCGATAGATGCTCATAGGGGTTAAACTGGGATATAAAATTGAGGGTCTATTGTCGACTTTGTGCGCTAGAAAAAGGTTGAATAACCCTTTGTTTAAATTAAGAAACATGGTTATGCGTTGCGGAGGAATTTTGTTCTCGTTTTATCCGTGTGTTTTGTAACAACAATGTTCAAAACACGTTCTTTTAGTATATCAAACTACATATCTTACAAGCAACCATGCAAGGGGGTATCGAGTTTTTGCGTATATTTCTTTAAAGTACACAGTGGCCCTAGAAACCAGCAGGTAACTGAAGGAACAGGTTGGATTTTAGTTAACCAAGTCTACCAGTCCTTTGCGCGCTACCCCGGGGAGACCTCATAATATATGATGATTACCAAACCTAAAAACAGGGGTATCAGTAACTCCATTTAAAATACTGGCATCTCTTACAAAGTCAACAACACATCAGGTTTATTTTTAACCGACTTCTTCTTTCCGATATTAATTTATAGTTGTCTTCTCTTCTGCTTACCTGTTCCACCCAAATCTTGCGTCTTATAAAACAAACTTTTTAATTGTTTGCACATCGCCAAACTTAACGAACAAGTTACAATGGACACAGTCCTCGGTGTTCCGAAGTCTGAACAATATCGTTCGTGTAATGAGGGCAGCAGAAGTTCAGCTCTATTGTGATCGAACAGCAAGTTTGTGGCACCAAACTGCGGCGTCGGTGATGACGGGAATTCATTTTGCAACTGTCTTTTGTCTAGTTCGTGTACTGTGAAGGACATTTTGTACCTGTTCGATATTAAGTTCTTGTAGCGTTATGCTAGCCTGGTACTTCGATTCGGTTTCCATTTGTTTTCAATGGTTGAATGTATGCCTATTTGGACTTGCTTTAATTTAGTAGTGTAAGTGATCTTTTGTTTTCGAAAGGAAATCCTTCAAGATACTGAGTTTCCTTTAAGGATTAAAGGAGGAGGTCACCAATCAGCGAAAGCGTCCGAGTCCGTGGTGAAGGGAATTAATTTCGCTTTTGTTTAGATCATGACGTATTTTGAAGTGGATTTTGAAGGACGCTTGTTACTAAAGTACGATTATTAAGGGCTTCACACACAGCAGCTATAATGTAAAGATGTACATTATAGCACGATACATCTCATTCCACATTACATTTCCATAGAAATCGTCAGGAGACCACACACTGCAGCTATAATGTATATTTTTACATCTCCGAATTTCTATGCAAAGATGTAATGAGATGTATCGTGCTATAATGAACATCTTTCCATTATAGCTGCTGTGTGGTAAGCCCTTTAATTCCAGTCAGTAAAATGACATTTGTACATGAATGAAATTCATTGTTTAATGACAGTTGCACAATAGTTGCACTTGTCATTTTACTGACTGGAATTAATAATCGTACTTTAGTGTCTGTTTGTAATTAAATTCTTGTGGCGTTATGCAAGCCTGGTAGCTCAGTTCGTTATCAATTCATTACGAAATCTTCTTTGGTTTAATTGTTATAGAAAAGTTGTATTGTAGGGAGGGGCTTTTGTTTTCAAAGGATAACCTTCGAAGGATTTTGAGAGCTCCAGAGATTTTCATCAACAAAACACGTCATCCCTATTTCATCAAATGATTTATTGTCAGTAAGATATAAAAGACACATTGTCTTTGATGTTGTCGATAGTTGAAGACTCAAATGACATGATGGCTGTCTGCCAAGCTTATAAACGAAGAGTTCCGGGCTCGAATCCCGATTCGGAACACTGTTTGTTCCAAATCTGGACGCGAGGGTTCGTGTTTATTGCCACAACAGTATTTTAATGGGTTATTAGCTCACTTATATGACCGTTTTAATGTCCATGGACTTAAAGTAGCTATATTTCATGGTTTTCATCGATTGTTTTCGCAGGAATTCGTAACAGTCAATTTCTTAATATTTGTAGTCTTGATGAGTTTGTTGTTGACGTTTATTTGTCCTATTTAATTATGTCTGTATATAGTTGCCGTTTCAAGATAAGTCTTTATGGTTTCGATTGTTAAACGTTTGTAATAGATGTAGGTATGATTTTTCTATTGGTGTAAAAGCGTCAAATTAGTTCTGCTAGCCTGGTTTGAGTGTACCTCATATAATTACGTTTGTCGACAACAATTTGACACAACAATGACAATTTGACCTTCTTGACCTCATTTATTCCTTGCTTTTCATTCCAATATTTCGTAGGTTTAATTTTTTATTTAAAGGTTTTATCATAACTGTGTAATGAAATTTTACCTTCACGTATTTACATAAAGAAATACTTCCATCATAATATACTATTAATAATAAGAAAATTGAATTTTACATAGGGACTTGCACCAGATGCCTCCGCGAAACTTTTTTCAAGTTGAAATTATTACGACGAGGATCAACTTTCTACGCTGTTCAGGATTATGTTCTACTGTTTATATTATGTAAGAGCGGTATGGTATTACGTGATGCTGGTACTCAGTTTAGTCTCAACTAAAGTAGGTGTTTTTTTTTGTATAAATATTTTTTTCCGGGTCATATATAAACTCACACAAACACGCAGACCCGGAACTATCTGTACGCTATACCACAGTCTAATAATCCTACAGTCGTCCGATGAAGACGTCTAGACAGGGCAATCGTGCGGGGTGTGAGGGGTGAGACGCGGGTAAACCGAGCCCGACTTGCGAACAGAACGATGTTAGTGTAAGTCGGGCTGTATCATTCAGGGCTATCGCGTGTGACGTGCGTGTTTATTTTTTATTTAAAATGATGCATACGACGTGTTCTGTGAGTGGAACGGTGGACTTTTTTTTGTTAATTACCAAGGGTGAATTTCGAGATGGCGGACGTAATTTTTTTTTAATTTACTAAGTACGGGTATCAATTTTGAGTTATTCGGGGTCCTTGTTACAAAAAAGCCATCCTTTTTGAAATCCAAGATGGCGGAGGTCATTTTCTTATAATTTGATATGGGTGTCAATTTCGAGGTCAATTGGGGTGCTTGTTACGAAAAAGCCATTCTTTTTGAAATCCAAGATGGCGGACGTCATTTTTTTCTTAGAATTTGATATGGGTGTCAATTTCGAGTTAAATTGGGGTGCTTGTTATGAAAAAACCATTCTTTTTTAAATCCAAGATGGTGGGCGTCAATTTAAATGTATTACGCCAATTCCGTGATAAATTGGGGTGCTGGTTAGCGATGGGTCGTTGACGGTTTTTCCGTCAACGAAACGTTAACGTTGATTCACGTTTGTCAACTAGTTAATCAACTAGTTAAATTCGTCAACGAGTTGAATGAGTTAACGTGTTCATCTCGTTGACGAATTTAACTGTCAACTTGCAACGTAAACCGTTGATTCATTAAACCGTTTTTATTTATAATCAACGATTGCGCGTTTTATTTAAGAAATAATTTGATTCAAATTTTGTATTGGAAACGTTTTATGTACAAACTAACATCTTAAATTGTGTGAAATAAAAATATTATTATTACATTTTTCACAGAGGTCTGTTCGCTCTACCTCGTGCGTCTCAAAAAATAGTACATTTCAAATAATACATTGGGATAATTAAACAAACTCCACCAATATTTATGTACTATTCTAAAAATAAATATTTCGAAAATCAACTCATTCAACCGCTCGCAATCTATGACTTTAAAAATATCGAACCATAAAACTCAACGTTGAAGATAACGTTTGCGTTCTGAAACTGAATATGAATCAACTACACACATCAAAAGTGTCTAGGGATCAAGCATTTTTATGCGGATTTCTTGAGATTGAGATGTGGCTTTGTAATAAATTTATGATTTTATAAATTTATATGGATCCTTTTTGGTGCATTTCATAATTTGAATCAGGAACTGTAAATCAAATTCGAGTAAAAGATGAAAATCAGCTGTCAATATTTTCCCTATAAAAACATACAACGCATTGAAGACATTATTAGTGCTACTGTTTCCCTACTACTGATTAAAACCAACGTTATTATGGAGCGGCGACGTCATTTAAGCAGGGAAGAAATGCTCAGAGCCGTGGGAATGACAGAAGCTGGTTCCCGGCAACGTACTGTGGCTTTAGCTCTGAATACAAGTCAGAGTGTTATCAGTCGACTTTGGACACGTTACCGAAGCACTGGTACCGTGGCTGAGCGCCATGGAGGACGGTATCGCTGCACCACACGGAGACAAGACCGATACATTCAAATCTTAACTCGAAGAGCTCCAACAATAACCGGCATGATGTTAGCCGTGAGGCTTCATCACTCTTCAGGGAACTTAATTAGCGACCAAACAGTCAGAAACCGCTTGCATGAAGTGAACCTTCATTCCCGAAGACCGCTACGGGTACCACCTATAGCAATGCACAATCGTAGGATTCGATATCAATGGGCTCTTGAACACAGAAATTGGGCAGAAGAACAATGGCGTTTCGTGTGCTTTTCTGATGAGTCTCGTTTTGGTATGAGACCGGATACAAGACGTATACGACACTGGAGAACCCCTGGACGCCAACAGCGATTAAAATCCTGCCAGGAAGTCCATCCTTATAGTGGTGGAACCATCATGGTATGGGCGGGTATTTGGATCGGCGGAAGAACTGAGTTGATTTGGATCAGAGGCAACCTCAACGCTCAAATTTATGCTGAGACGATTGTATCAGACGTCATCGTTCCTCTACAAGTGCAAATCGGTCCCTTATTTCAGTTAATGCATGATAATGCACGACCGCACACCGCAAGAGTTGTAAGACAGACTCTCGCCGCAGCTAACATCAATGTCCTGCCCTGGCCTGCTCAGTCGCCAGACTTGAACCCGATTGAGCATGCATGGGATATGCTACAGAGAAGAGCTCTGCCGAATATGGAGGGTATCCAGTCGCAAGAAGACCTTTTTTTGTTGTTGCAACGAACATGGGCGGCCATTCCACAGCGTGATTTGGATGAACTCATTTTGAGTATGCCAAACCGATGTTCTTGTGTTGTTAGTGTTCGCGGTAGAAACACGGATTATTAATTGTTTAAGTTACCCAATAAAATTTTAAAGAAAACTGTTATTTCAGTCTTTTTTTCGAACTTTAATGTTAGTGGTTCAAATGTCAAAAATCCCTTTATTAGGAAAATGGCAAATTTCTTTATGAATGCAAAGGTGACTTGGTTTATCGTTACTGTGACAAACGATAACACTTTATTTGATGAATCCTTAAAGAACATTTTAATTAATATCAATCAGGAGAAAAGTTATTGCAAAAATATATGTTGATCCCTAGACACTTTTGATGTGTGTAGTTGAATTCGTCAACGACGTTTATGAGTTGAACTCGTTCGAGTCAACGACGTTTATGAACGAACGAACGAGTTCAACGAACAAACGTCGTTGACGAATTCAACTAGTTGATTCATTTTCAGTTAACGTTAATACGTTGACAGGAGATCAACGGTTGATTCAACTAGTTCGTTGATTCAACGCTCATCCCTAGTGCTGGTTACGAAATGCCATCTAAATAACTTAAATCTCTCTCGAGTTGGTCCTATAGTAAAAGTTGTTCAGTTTGGTGGTCTGTAGCAATTTTTTTTCACATGTATGTAAGTTAAGTACCCTTTCGGTTAGAATATACTTATTATTTATTAATTTGTATTGTATTTATGTTATTGTATTAATGTTATTTTTTGGAAGTTTTAATTAAAAAAAAACTTGAGAGGTGTCAAGGGACACCCGGATGGAACGAAGTTCCTGTATACACTCAACAATAATAAACGGAGATAATAAAGGGAAAAAATAAAAAAACTTTTTGAAAAAAAAGGAACCGACTTCAAAACCAAACACAAAAAACTATAAAATAACTTTTCTTTCGGAAGTCGGTGGCCATTATGTCAATGAAATAAAAAACAAAGCCACCGACTTCCGAAAGAAAAGTTATTTTATAGTTTTTTATGTTTGGTTTTGAAGTCGGTTCCTTTTTTTTCAAAAAGTTTTTTTATTTTTTCCCTTTTTAGTTGAAATATTCAAAAACAAAAATCTTCATATAAAAACGGCGTCTTTGAAAATCTACAATGCTAGTAACAAAGACATCAAACTATATACGAGCAATAGACGGGACATCACGAAGAAATTTGTGATCCAAAACTTTTTACCAACAGGTAAAAAATCCCTCAGTTTAGTAGTCGCGTTGCTAGGCAACTCTTAGATTGTGCTACTGACGCATGGCATCAACAATTTTGTATGACAATCTTCCCAATGCCCGCTCTATAGTTTCTTTTAAATTTCTTTGGCTAGTAAGTAACAAAAACGGATCTATGCGAGCAACTTCACGAGATATCCATTATTGTTATATACTAAAACCTTCTCCAAAATGTAACGAAGACTTTTCTGAAAACTGCATCAAAATCGGTTCAGCCAAACGCGAGATAATCGCGGATAAACATGCAATCGTCTCTGAAAATCTACGATCCAAGTAAGCAAAACGGATCCACGCGGGCAACTTCACGGGAATCTACTACTGTTATATACTAAAACCTTCTCTAGAATGTAATGAACACTTTCCTGAAAACCACATCAAAATCCGTTCAGCCAAACGCGAGATAATCGCGGACAAACATACATACATACAGGTCGAACTGAGAACCTACTTTTTTTTTGAAGTCGGTTAAAAATAATCGTCGCGACTCCAGTCCAGTCCAGTTCGGTCTGGTCCGGTCCGGTCCGGTCCGGTCCGGTCCGGTCCGGTCGGGTCAGGTCCGGTCCGGTCCGGTCCGATCCGGTCCCGTCCGTTCCTGTCCGGTCCGGTCCGGTCCGGTTCGGTCCAGTCCAGTCCAGTCCAGTCTAGTCCAGTCCAGTCATTTCCATTCCATGGTAATAAACACATTACCCTCCTTTGCGTCGCGCAGTCGGATAAAAGTGTCGTGCCAACTTTTCGTAAGAATTTTTTCCGTCCAGCCCCCTTTCACAACGCGCGATAAGGAACTTCGTTCCAATATCACAGTCCACGTCGTAAGTGTCACAGTAACTAGTTATCAAATGCATCAGTTCAATTTTTAAATCTCTTAGTATACGTCTTATCTGCATTTTTTATTGTCATTCAACTTCTTAATAATATAAGTGTTTTAATATTGTTTTCATTATAATTGTGCTATCCATGTTGACCTGCAATAAATAAATAATTTCATAAATATTCTTTACTTGTGACAACCCCGAGATCAAAGGCGTCGTCCTACTGTATGATTTCTATACTGTGGCTATACCAACATTAATACCAAGCAAAAATCGAACTTGCGAGATGCAGGCAGCTCAGCAGCGAATCGCTACCGTGGCCGTGGACCGCAAAGGACAACCGTAGGAACAAAGGTGACAAATCACACACAAGTCAGATTCTGACAACTCCTTTTGCTTCATGCAGTGCTGGTATTTGAAGATTTTATCGCAGCAAAAAAGGCCAGAGTATTTTTCATTTTATCTAGTTCGTTATCCTGTTAGCTTTTATGAATCTACGGACTAAAAAAATATATGAGAAATTCATATTATTACTTCCCTTATTTGAACATAGCTCGTACAGTCGCGGAAAAGGTTTAATATCTACACGAACAAGTTTTTCCAAGTTATATTAAGTTTTGAGGCGGTAGCGGTACTACTAAATGTCATGCCGTTTTTTGCAGTCTGATTCCGTAACAGGAATGTTAGGGAACTCTTTAATTTGCTAGCAAGCAAGTTGTATTCGTTCTTTGTGTGTCGCAAATCACTACATAGTATAAATCACTACATAGTATAAAACAAAGTCGCTTTCTCTGTCCCTATGTCCCTTTGTATGCTTAAATCTTTGAAACTACGCAACGGATTTTGATGCGGTTTTTTTAATAGATAGAGTGATTCAAGAGGAAGGTTTATATGTATAATAACATCCATTAAATAGTGGAGAAGTACTGTTATTTTTGAGGTTTCTAATGTGATGTCGTAAATAATTTCATTTTTTCCGCTTACATTGCAAACGCAGGCTGAACCCTACGAGTTTTATCAAAATAATGTACTAAGTATTGTACACATTGAAAAGGGCTACAGAAAAGTCCGTGATGGTATATGTCTATCTCTTATGGATAACCCACAATAACTTTTTTTTGTCATTTACTTTTTACGGCAAATAATGGCTAATTTTCGAAGCGATTTTAACCAATACAGCATTAATCATCAACCAATTAAATACCTTGAATACATTGTTCATTTAATATAGATCTATATGGCCCTTTACACCGTATGATTTAAGTGAATATTTTCGAAGATATTACAGATTTAAAAATTGCGGGACGTAGCTTCACAGTTTTTCTGTAGTGTATTTAGTATCAGCATTGCACCCGTGCGAAGCCGGGGCGGGTCGCTAGTGGAGTATATTATTGAAATCTTCAAAAATCTTAATTTAATTCGTCGACTGACATTGTAATCATGCAGCCAAAATTAAATTGGCTCTAAAATGTTATACGATTGTTTACTTTTTATGTTTTTTTTTCTTATAACAAATGCTTGTAGGTACTTCTTGCGTGGAAAAGAGAAAACATTCGGGTCTTGTAGAAAAAAGTGATAGAAGTGTAGTCACTACGTAAGGTAGGTATAAAAAAATATGAGGGAAACGTCAATGTGTAATTGTGTAATTAAAACCATCACAACTTTATATTTTTGGATTATATGGTGTTTAATTTTGTTACAAAAAGTAAAAAAAAATATAGACACGTGTCAAAACCTCCGTAGCGGCAAATTTAGTTATGGGCAAGCAACAGTTATAAAGTTGAAACTTGAATGAAGTGGCCTCTTTCCGAAATGACACTTGAACATCGATAACAAAGGGAAAGAGGGAGAGATTTGTGCTCAAAATGATAATCGATAGAAAATTTTAATGTTTATTTCATACACTGCAAAAAAAAAAAACAGAAATCAGAAACGAATTAATTCAAAAAAGGAAAACGAATGTAATTCAACCTGGAAGAGATCCAATTGTGTAACGGCCTATTCCTAAAGTTTATGATATTCTGGTCCGGTAAGTCCTCCCGTCTTGGTTAGAGCGGAATGGACAATCAGGACTTAACTAATTTGTCTACTAGAAAAAAGATATAAGTAATTAGGTAAAGTACAATAAATTGAGCATACATAAAGTTACGCCAGGGGGTAGACCAAAACCACAAATCGTCGCTTCCTTGTTACGATCCGTACATCATTATAATTAAAACATCAAACTGCTCCAAATCATGCTTTCGAGCCGTTTCAATATGAACTAGCAAAACTTGTCTAGTTGACTGGCCTGTTGGTCTAGTGGTTAGTGACCCTGACTGCTATGCCGGAGGTCGTGGGTTCGATTCCCACCCAGGACAAATGTTTGTGTGATGAGCACGATCATTTGTTCTGTGTCTGGGTGTTATTTATCTATTCATATAATAAATTTGTAGAAAAGTGATGTCTGTACAATGGAAATATACAAAAAAAAAAGTAGCAGGGGTTGTTATTTTATCGATGCCGAACCCGAAACTGTAATTAAATTTTTTTTTGTCTGTTTGTCTGTTTGTCGGTTTGTCTGTTTGTCTGTGTGTTTGTGCACGCTAATCTACGGAACTACTGGACGGATTTGAATGATTTTTTTTTTGTTGTATAGGTATTAAGTTCGATTAACATATAGGCTTTAATTTATCTTGGAAACTTGAACACCTGATGCAGAACTGCAACAGACCTGCTAAACTATAAGAGAAACAAAAATGATGCCATAGCAAAAATTGTTCCACGTGATGAGCATTTTCTGTTGAGAGAATAAAATTGAAGATCCTGGACACCTGATGTGGAACTTCAAGAGCCCAGCTACACTATAACATATACAGGAATGACGTCTTAGCAAGAGTTGTTCAGCCTGATAAGCACCTTCTGTTGATGTATAAAAATTGAAGATCTGGAACACCTGATGTGGAACTTCAAGAGCCCAGCTACACCATAACATATACAGGAATGACGTCTGAGCAAGAGTTGTTCAGCCTGATGAGCACCTTCTGTTGATGTATAAAAATTGAAGATCTGGAACACCTGATGTGGAACTCCAAGAGCCCAGCTACACTATAACATATAAGGGAATGACGTCTTAGCAAGAGTTATTCAGCCTGATGAGTACTCTCTGTCAACGTATAAAAATTGAAGATCTGGAACACCTTATGCGGAACTCCAAGAGCCCAGCTACACTATAATATATACAGGAATGACGTCTAAGCAAGAGTTGCTTAGTCTGATGGGCATTTCCTGTTGTCTTACAAAAATGAAAGATCTGGAACGTCTGGAATCGTCTCGCGCATCCCGTTGTTTTCCCGTCCCCAGGCTCCTAGAATTCGACATCAGACGTTTCAGATCTTCGATTTTGACGACCCCGACTGCTGGCATAAGCAACAGGATCCGCGTACGAAGTCGCGGGCAGAAGCTAGTCTATAATATGTATGTATTTAGAAATATATAAGTATGTTTATCAGTTGTCTAGTACCCATAACACAAGCTCTGCTTAGCTTGGGACTAGATGGCGTTGTGTGATAGTTGTGGAATTATTATTATTATTATTATTATTTACTAGCTGTTGCCCGCGACTTCGTCCGCATTGTATTTGGTTTTATGGCACCTATACCAATATTCTCTTTTTTAATTCGTTGAGAAAGTGAGGGTACCTGATGTCCCACTTTAAAGTTTGTTATAGAATCTATAACAAACTTTAAAGCAAATGAAATGAAAACTTCCAGACACAACACTTTATATACGACATTTGGTAGTTTTTCCCTCTGGTGCTAAAATAAAAAGCTGGTCAGCATTACTGACAGGCGAGCATGTGTTATATAGTTGGCCGTGGGAAAAACAGTTGGACCTTAGGTCGACATCAGCTTCCTTCAGGGTCTGTCCTTGGGACTTATTTATGGTCATCGCGAAGTAAGCGGCTACCGGGAATTGTGTGAGTTTGAACTGGAAAAGGAAATTGTTGGAGATGAGTGGTATTCACGGTATCAATGCAGTTTCCCCTGAGCCACATCCGGTGAGAATTTCAGCTTCGCTTAAATTTCTGTGTAATGCAGTAACTATTAGTCGCGTTCCATTGCACAATTTTGGTGGAGTTAGATTTCTTAGAAGCATTATTATTACTTTTAGGTTATTTTATGAGCTCGAGGACCACAGGCAGTTAATGAATTTAAAATCTCGAATGGGTAGTTGCTGGCATCATCCTGATTGACGACGTTATTGTATGACGTGTGAACCACATCATTCCCAACAATTTCGGCTAATATGTTTTCATTTATTGCAGCGGTTCGGTATTTTTTTTAGTATCGCACGATCAAATAGCCAAGAATTTTCCTGAAGTGTTATACTTGACGGGACACCGAATACGTAACTTATCAATTCTTCTTACAACGGGCAGTGTCTGCCGGAATTTTCCGGAGAACAGTACCTACCGTGATATTGTCAATGGGTCTATCATCATGGCGAATGTCTCAAAGTGTTCTGTCCACGGCCTCGATGGCTTTTTTGTTCGACATGGTACATTCAGACGATTACATTTTTTTTAGCATGGTAATACATCACGTGGAACACAACGTGCACTCTTACTCGCCGCCCGCATGGCCGCGCCTACAGTGGCTGGAGATCGTGTAGCGACGTCTGTCGCCATCGGCGTCTACCGCTGCGGCTGGGCTGGAGGTGGACATTGTCCTCTCCCTCATGCGTCCCGCCTCCTCCTTCGCTAGCATGACTGCTTCGCAGAAGGAGGCGACTGCTTCCCATTCTGTCTCGCCCCGCAGCATCAGGTCTCGACCAATACTAAGCACAAGAGGTCACCGATTATCGTCGTAGTGAGGACACGGCGGTTCTCTGCCCAAGTGGGTAGTCCTGCACCGTATGCTCCACCGTGTCCTCCAGGCGATCCACGCAGTGGTGACACCCAGGCGATTCTTCCTTCCCTATCCGACACTGCTACCTCCCGAAACTTTCGTGTTCGTTGAGGACCTACGTCATGTGGTAGGTCAGGCGGGACGCCGTGACGCCTATCCAGCCACTCCTTAAAGACGGGTCTTACCACCGCGGTTGGGGTTAGGGTTGCCAACCGTACTATAATATATAGTACCCATTGTACTATATTTAGGGTCTCCGTACTATATACTTTTGAAGAAATATATAGTACGCGAAAATACTATATTTCCGTACAATAGCTAAATTTTTATATTTTGCGTTTCTATTTCATTACTAAAATTAGTAAAATAAAAAAACTTCCTGCAATTTACGAACACGTTTATAAAAAATCTGGAAGAAGTGCAAAAAAATATAGTTTTAAAAAAATAAATAAGTAAAATTACAACTTTAGTCTATTTTTTATTCTTCCCTACTAAAATACTACATTTTTTTGAAGCGTACTACATTTTTTAATGGCTTTTTAAAAAAAATTATACTATATTCTGACAAAAAAATGTAGGCAACCCTAGTTGGGGCGTGCCCGGAACTCGGTTGCGACAGTCGCTCTCTCCATATTGCCCTGTGATCGCGCCTGAGCTCTTTCCTGGGATTCATCCTGGCGATTGTGTTGTATTGTATAGCGGGCTGGTATCCGCAACTCCACGTCATATGGGCGTATTTTGCGTGCGGATGAGATGATCATTCTCCTGGCGATGCGCCTCGATAGACGCGGTGGAGGGCCGTCGCCTCCAGGGGAAGACGACTACATTACAATCCTGAAACACCTTTGCTTTGTCACAGTTTCAATGACTACGAACACGTTGAGTGTTGCAGTGTTGTCTTAGTCAAATGGGATTTTAAACAACAAAAAACAAAAAAAAAAATACGCATCTTACTTTGTTAGTGACGTACAACAGAGACTGCTCATCAGGCTGAACAACTTTCCTAAGACGTCATTCCTTTGTAGCTGGGCTCTTGGAGTTCCACAACAGCTGTTCCAGATCTTCAATTTTTATACGTCAACAGAGAGTGCTCATCAGGCTGAGCAACTCTTGCTAAGACGTCATTCCTATATATGTTATAGTGTAGCTGGGCTCTTAGTGTTCCACATCAGGTGTTCAAGATTTTCAATTTTTATACGTCAACAGAGACTGCTCATCAGGCTGAACAACTTTGCTAAAACGTCATTCCTTTATATGTTATAGTGTAGCTGGGCTTTTGGTGTTCCACATCAGGTGTTCCAGATCTTCAGTTTTTATATGTCAACGGGGGGTGATCGTCAGGCTGAACAACTTTGCAAAGACGTCATTCCTGTATATGTAATAGTGTAGCTGGGCTCTTGGTGTTCCACATCAGGTGTTCCAGTTCTTCAATTTTTATACGTCAACAGAGAGTGCTCATCAGGGTGAACAACTTTGCTAAGACGTCATTCCTGTATATGTTATAGTGTAGCTGGGCTCTTGGAGTTCCACATCAGGTGTTCTAGATCTTCAAATTTATTCCCTCAGCAGAAAATGCTCATCACGCGGAACAATTTTTGCTATCGCACCATTTTTGTATCTCTTATAGTTTAGCTGGTCCGTTGCGGTTCTGCACCAGGTGTTCAAGTTTCCAAGGTAAATTATAGCCTATGTGTTGGCCAGACTTAATACCTATACAACAAAAAAAAATCATTCAAATCCGTCCAGTACTTTTTGAGTTTATCCCGGACATACATACAGACAAACAGACAAACAGACAAACAGACAAAAATTCTAAAAACTATATTTTTGGCTTCGGTATTGATTGTAGATCACACCCCAAGTATTCTTTTCAAAAAATATTCAATGTACAGTTTTGACTTTCCTACTATTTTATTATATGTATAGATAAACTACTAAAATATGATAATAATAATATACTATTGGCCACCTAGAAAGCCATACAACTTCACTTGCAGAGGAAGTTTACAGCTATTCATCAAGTACTTGACGGGTTGACAGGCTTTCAATACAAGCAGCGGGGCCATTGCTCACAGTCAACGCAACCTTTAGTGCTTCACGTTTCTGATGCCCTGGTAGCGAGTTACCAAACAACTCTTGGGTATAGCAGAGTAAATTGGATTTGCTTTGATACCAATGCCAAAATATGAATTGCTACGACTTACTTATTCAGAAACGAATTAAACCAAAGGAAAACTAGTACATTAAAGTTCAATGAAGGAAAACGAGTTTTACATCTCAGCAAAAATATTATGTCCCATAGAAATCCGAGCACTGACTGTAACTTCGTTCCACCTTTCTCAACTCTACTATGTATACAAAACTTCTGAAAATCTTTCAACCGAATGTAAAAGAGAAGACACAAGTTCATAGAACCCTAGATAACCTTTCAGGCCCTTATTTCATGATACGAGTCTTAAATGTCACCAACGTAAGTATACGGATAAAGTTCGAAGGAGCGATTTATCACTACCGTGACGAGTTGTCACAACAAGGCCATTCCTCCACGCAGACAACACGTATTGAATATGTATCCTTACGTTTCTTCTATCCTAGTACTTCGTTCATGCCTCTGATAAATCTGGTAGAAATGAATATCAATTATGCCAGATACTTAAAATAATAAAATAAGGAACTTCGTTCCAAAAAAACAACTTTAGCCATTGAGGCTAAGGGCATGCGGACGGTGATTAATAGGCGACTCGCCGTCTGATCATGGACTATGCCCGGGTTGACAGCGCATTGTGTTCCAAGCGCGCCTCAAAGAGCTGACAGCAATCTGACGTCCCTTAGAGGGCCAAAGCCTGCCGGGGTCTGTCTCATCAGGTAACCGTGACCCTGAAACGTAAAGGGCTGTTGAAGGATCATCGTGGATTTTAGTCAGTACAAGCCTGACAGTCTCTCCCGCCCCATCCTTGGTCGGAGGACTCATTTGATGACTTCACCACGATAAAAAAAATGCCATTGCAATTTCTCCTGACATCACACAATGTTTTGACCTGTTTATTACTGCACTGCTCCAAAGAGGTGCTTCAATCTCTAAACTGTATGGCTAACTTCTCTCCAATATTCCTTTCTTTCAACTATCAAAGAGCAAAGTCAATTCAATTCCCCACTATCTCGATATAAGATATCATCTCCGAACACGGATGCTAGTTGGAAAACTATTAGCCCGAAGCAAACTTTCCTGATAAAACCAACTTAAAACTTCACCTCTTATCGCCTATATTATTCTAGTACTAGAGTTCAATTTACCCTGTAATGGTCGCGGCTTATAACGTGCCAAGTATATGAAATAATATCGGTTCGTGAGACTTTTTAGTGTGCTTGCAAGTCAAGTTAACGTTTTTTATGAATAATAAAGAATCTAAAACTGCATTGGAGTGGAATTTGGTGCAGCCGTTCGCGTTTCTTGAACTTTATAAAGAGTTTAATGGAAAAGGTAGTTGATTTTATACAGATCTCTCGAACATTGAACTGGATTTGCAGTTCTGAAAAATATAATATACGAATCTTGTTATTACGATTATTGTAGTAGTGTATTTGCATTTGCGGTGGTTCTGCTACTGTCCAAACTGTGTTTATTATTAGGCTTTGACAAACAGCAAGCTTGGCGTGGCGCAACGCTTGCTTGGCCTGTCCATGGTGTGCTTACTAATAAATATATGTAAGTCACCACACAAAACCCGACACGCTAACGCCGAAGTCCTGCAAAGCGTCGGTCGGCGCTTATTTTCATAGAGGCGATGCTATGGTCGGTTTTTCGGGTTAATTTTCGAGTAAATGTGGGTGAAGCCGCTGACAATAACTAGTTACAATATACAATTTGTCTGCAATACGTTTGACAGCAGTCAACCAAAAATTTTCATCAGCTAATTTGATCGTTACAATCAGTACCGCCAGCTAAATTAATGGCTGATCTAGTAATTTCCAATCACGTCATCAACCAGTCAATCGATTGGTTGTCAACTTGTCATGTTCACTACATGACAGGTTGTTGTCAATCAATCGTTATTGCGTTAGTTATGTATCGCATAATGACAGCAAGTTAAGTTGCAAGTGTTTGCTGTCATTTTAGGGCCAATTTGCGGTTAACTTGATTGTGGACATCACGGAAATCATAGTATTTTGTTATAGCTGAAATATAAGTTGCTATGATTTTCCCACGTTTTTATACACTCACTTTTCTTTTAACATGAATTGTTTATTAAAAGTTTTTCGCACTGGTAACATTAAGTAGTTTATACAGTCATATAGTCTATGTTTTGATCGGTACGAGTACAATAGACCCGTTTTTACAAACAAAAATGTTTTTATCAACATCTGGTCAAATTCCTGATAACAATGTGGATAAACCCTTTTTTAAGTTTTAAAGACTCTTCTTTGGCTTTAAATGATAAGTATACAACATGATTCTGTCTTTTTCATTTCAAAAGATAATTATGATTGAATGATTTTATATAAGCATGTACAAAACGTTAATCGCTAAATTCATTTATGGTGTGGTACAAACGGTCCAAAGATGTCCAAAACGTATTTATTTGTCCCTTATCTTTAGCCTTAATTATAATACAATACTTAACCTAAATTAATCTCATGAACAAAAAAAAACTAAAGGTATTAATAAAATAACATACCTAGTACAAAAAATATAAAAGTACAGTCGGCCCCATAAATTACTAACAACCCCGTTATACAGGGGCTACAACTGGCGTGCTCAACGATAGGTATTCTTAAGTCTTTTTAATTAAATTTCTTTGTCCATAATCCGCAGCTTTGCGCAAACTCTTAAATTAATTTTGTACTCATTTGTTTGAGGTTGTGGTTTTAAAGCAGCGTTTCGATTGGTCGTTTAAATTTTATGTTTTAATGGACGTGTGTGTATATTTTGTGCTGGTAAGTAGGTTAGGACTCGGTTTTTGGAACGAAAGTTAATTACATGTCAAAATTAAACGCAAGTGAACTAAACAGTACCCTTAGCACGAGTTTTCAAAATTTGAGATGTAAAGTAAACTGGAACTTTGACAATTTCAAATTGCCAATTTTCAAGGAAAAAATTAGTTCCTTCTTCGCACACCAGTAGCGTTGTTCCATTTTTTCATACAAGAAACACTGTAAATACTGGAAAGACGCTGTAAAGTAAAAGAGTGAAAACTCGTGCTAAGGGTACAGGTAACCGTGATGCAAGAAAGTAAACGTCACTTGAAGGAACATGGTGGATTTTAGTCAGTACAAGTCTGATAGTTTATTTCGTTTTACCCGGATTCGATGATTTTTTTTACAACTTAAAATAAAAAGCGCGATCGTTGTTGACTGAATTTCAGCTTACGAACAGCTGAGTTTTTATTTCAAGTACTGAAATAAATTTTTTTCCACGACTTTTTCATGGGTGTCAGAGTATGTCTGTTGCAGTGCTAGACGTTTTACAAAGAAATATAAAAAAAAAAATGATATTTCTTAAGATTGTATTAAGTTTGTGATTTTCTCAAAATAACTGGCTGATTTGCATTAAAAAAAAATGTTTAAACATTTACCTAGTAAGAATGTTAAACAAGAAACAACGTTTAGTTACAAGGAGGATGTGGAAAAAAAATGAGACAATAACTAACCTAAACCTGGACAAAGGGGTGCTAAGACAGGAAACCTCCACGTTCGCCCGTGGACTGGAGTTCCCTCTCGGATACGTCCGGGGGGAAGACCAGTTTTTCGGGCCGGTGCACCCTGGGATGCGGGCAAAAACTCTTCCTTAGGCACTGTGTGCCTAAGGGGTCTCTTTGCCCGTATGCGAATAGCCTGTCAGGTGGACGCTCCAACGCGTGTCCCTCTGAATAGCAGAGGGCACAGCGGCGGAGCGGGCTTGCGGACGGTGAGTAATGGGTAGCTCGCCGTCCGGCCAAGGACCAAGCCCGGGTCGGTGGCGCGTCGTGTTTCGCGCCAAATGCCTGCTGGGGTCACGGGTTTTTTCTTAACCCAGGATACCGTGGCCCCGGAACGGAAAGGGCATCCGAAGGAACACGGGTGGATTTTAGTCAGTAAGAGTCTGACAGTCCCTTCCGCCCCACCCAGGGCGGGAGGACTCATTTGATGATTTTACCACCTAAAAAAAAAAAAAAAAAAGGCACTGTGTGTCTAAGGGGTCTCTTTGCCCGTATGCGAGAGAGAACGAGGGCACAGCGGCGGAGTGGGCTTGCGGACGGTGAGTAATGGGTAGCTCGCCGTCCGACCAAGGACCAAGCCCGGGTCGGTGGCGCGTCGTGTTTCGCGCCAAATGCCTGCTGGGGTCACGGGTTTTTTCTTAACCCAGGATATCGTGGCCCCGGAACGTAAAGGGCATCCGAAGGAACACGGGTGGATTTTAGTCAGTAAGAGTCTGACAGTCCATTCCGCCCCACCCAGGGCGGGAGGACTCATTTGATGATTTTACCACCTAAAAAAAAAAAAAAAAAAAGGCACTGTGTGTCTAAGGGGTCTCTTTGCCCGTATGCGAGAGAGAACGAGGGCACAGCGGCGGAGTGGGCTTGCGGACGGTGAGTAATGGGTAGCTCGCCGTCCGACCAAGGACCAAGCCCGGGTCGGTGGCGCGTCGTGTTTCGCGCCAAATGCCTGCTGGGGTCGCGGGTTTTTTCTTAACCCAGGATATCGTGGCCCCGGAACGTAAAGGGCATCCGAAGGAACACGGGTGGATTTTAGTCAGTAAGAGTCTGACAGTCCATTCCGCCCCACCCAGGGCGGGAGGACTCATTTGATGATTTTACCACCTAAAAAAAAAAAAAAAAAAAGGCACTGTGTGTCTAAGGGGTCTCTTTGCCCGTATGCGAGAGAGAACGAGGGCACAGCGGCGGAGTGGGCTTGCGGACGGTGAGTAATGGGTAGCTCGCCGTCCGACCAAGGACCAAGCCCGGGTCGGTGGCGCGTCGTGTTTCGCGCCAAATGCCTGCTGGGGTCGCGGGTTTTTTCTTAACCCAGGATACCGTGGCCCTGGAACGTAAAGGGCATCCGAAGGAACACGGGTGGATTTTAGTCAGTAAGAGTCTGACAGTCCCTTCCGTCCCACCCAGGGCGGGAGGACTCATTTGATGATTTTACCACATTAAAAAAAAAAAAAAAACCTGGACAAAAGATCTTTTGGCCCTTTGTCAAAATTGTAACTTATACACTGGCGGCATTAATACAATCTTCTATCTTATTTATCCAAAATTTACCACTAAACAGCAAGCAAATGTTTACAAACAACGCCTCATAAGAAAACGTATAGGCATAATTATTATAAAATATCCATGCACTATTTACTGATACTGATACTGCTAGCGTACTTCATCCCACTGCTGGGCAAAGGCTCTCCTCATGATCTTCAGTTTTCGCGATCTAGGGCCAAAGTGGACCACTGATCGTTGGTTTTGTCCAGCTCATCCCGCCATCTTCTACGAGGTCTGCGACGCCTTCTGGCTGTGTCAGGGCTCCACAAAGTGGTTATTTTGGCCCACGGCTCATTGGGCATGCGGCAGACGTGCCCGACCCAGACCCATTTTAATGTAGCGGCCATGTAGTATTTGTACATATTCTGAAAATCGGAATTAAATAAAAGTAGAAAAATAAAAGCTTCCAAAAAAAATAGCCGCCATTTTGTCCCCCAATAAACGATGGTACAAATTATAAGAAAAATGACCACTTCACTGGGTCCACTTCCTTCCCTTTGACATCATTTGAACCCTTCGTTAATTTCTTCATCTCTTACAAATTGAATTTACCTTTGAAAAACGGATTAGCAAGTTAAAAGTCACTGTTTGTTTTTATGAGGTAAAAGGGGTCGGTTTTCCTAAGGAAGTTTACATTTTCTTTAGACCCCGTTCACGACTTCAGGTAATGCGACTTGTAACGCAACATGCTTTAGAAAACACATACGTGCGTTAATTGTTTCGCGTTGCAAGCATCGCAGTGCCTGGTATTTTTATTTTAGGTATACCACTGGCTTAGTTAATTCGGCAACGGCCAAAAACTATCTGTTGTAATTTAATTAATTTTATTACTCGAGGAAAAACATGTCGTCAATTTATTTTTTTTTGAATTTTTCTAAGAAGAAAATTAATTTTTATACGACATTATTACGATCAATCTTACGAATATAACAATAATAAAGGATGTATAACAAAAAATCTAATTCCATATTTTACAGTCGAAGTGTATTTGTGACATGTTTATGTCCCTGATGATACGAATCTACGAGTATCTTACAAATCTTTTATAGTTCTTCAGTAACCTAACATAATATTTTCCATTGTTCCAGGAACTTAAGTGTGGTGCGAATACAATGATCCGTTGTAAGTGACGTAAGTCGAGTGCGTGTGCGCAGTGCTTCAGTGACGTAGTGAGTGACAGTTAACAAACATGGCGGACCCTGACGCGTTCGACGACGAGGTATGGTAAAGCAGGTTTTATTTAAAAGTGGACTGATTAGGGACTTTTGACTTTTCTCTGAGCATAAAAATCGGCCATTATGAAATTAAATTAACAAAAAAATTTTTTTTCACCTCACCCGCTCGGAAAGATTCTATTTCTCATTCAAAATCTGAGCGCAAAACTCCATTTTGTGCTCTAGAGCACAAAGTGTTGTTTAAAATTCGAACACGTCTTGTATTCAATTGTTTTCTACACTGACAGGCGAGCCGCCCCCAGTATAGGTCAATGACCCCACTTCATTTCCTCGCTGTGTGAGGTGAAAAGTTGTGTGTTGCACTCGGCAGCAAATTTTTTCTGCGTCTCGTACCTTTGAAAACTTCGCATCGCTCAGGATTCTATATTTGAACCGCTCGTTTCTCTCGCGGTTCAATCTTAGAATCCTTCGCTCGCTCAGTTTTCAATTCAAGTACTCGCGCCAAAAATCAACTTTGCAGCCTTGCATAACAAATAACTATTTCAAGATCTATGAACATTTGTGATTATCTCTTGTCTGCATTGACGATTGTAATTTAAATGTGTTATATTTTGAACATAGTATTTTTTATGACTGACAAAAGTCCCTTGTCTGTAGTCCTTTAGATAAAATGGTGTAATAAGTGTAAGGTGTAAATATAAGTAAAATGTCTTTTTCGCAGCTGTACCCAAAATTATAATTATGGTCTAAAAATCTACGATAGTGAAGATACCTACGTGCATATTTTAAAAGTAGGAGTTCAAAATGTGGTTTTACATTCTGAATGCGCAGAGTTATTATCGTTTTCCTATAAGACGGTACAGAAAACTGAAATAGTTATTTGTTATGCAAGGCTGCAAAGTCGATTTTTGTGCGCGAGTACTTGAATTGAAAACTGAGAGAGCGAAGGATTCTAAGATTGAACCGCGAGAGAAACGAGCGGTTCAAATATAGAATCCTGAGCGATGCGAAGTTTTCAAAAGTACGAGACGCAGAAAAACTTTGCTGCCGAGTGCAACACACAACTTTTCACCTCACACAGCGAGGAAATGTAGGGGGGCGGCTCGCCTGTCAGTGTAGAAAATAATTGAATACAAGACGTGTTCGAATTTTGAACAACACTTTGTGCTCTAGAGCACAAAATGGAGTTTTGCGCTCAGATTTTGAATGAGAAATAGAATCTTTCCGAGCGTGTGAGGTGAAAAGTTAATTGTTACATTACTGATAAACTGTTTGTCCATGTCTAGTCTGTCTAGTCTGAACTTATGTTATCCTGGTAAAAGAAAATTTAATAATGTACATAATACACTTCTCATCAAAAAAATCGAAACACTTTCGTTTTTATTGTTTTTGTCCTAATTTTTTACAAAAGAGAATTAATTCCATGAAAAAAAAACATTACTGTGTAGCTGGCAGTTTGGTCATTACAGTAAGAAGAAAAAAATCAAAATTCGAAATAATTTCATTTGTTTATCCTATAAATGAAATTAATCACTGTTTTGAGACAAATGTGTATTTAGGGTTGGAGTACGTTTCTCGTTTAAAAACTAAAAATTAGCGCTTGTCTTTAAACTTTCTGTTTCTTATTTCATTTACTGTGACTTTGGGACGTCTGAAAAAACTTTTTTTTCTAAAACATATGGATACTTCGCCCGCAGAAGCCGCCCAAGTGGTGGCATTGCTGGATTCTGGACTTAGTCAGCGTGTTGTGGCTGCAAGATTGCATCTAAGCTTATCATCTGTTCATAGAGTCTGTCTACAAACGCTATCGGGAGACTGGTTCGTTCACGCGCCGTTCAGGATCTGGCAGGAATCGGGTCACTTCTGAGCGAGATGATCGATTTATTGTAACAACTTCTTTACGAAATCGACGCCTTAACGCTTTTCAACTGCAGCAGCAGCTTCGCGTTGTACGAAGAGTAGCTGTAAGTGACTCTACAATAAGAAGAAGGTTGAAGGAACGCGGATTGGCACCGCATAAGCCAGCGAATGGGCCGAAATTAACTGCAGACCATCGAAGAGCGCGCCTTAACTTTGCACGCGAGCACCTAACTTGGTCATACCTTCAGTGGAGCAAAGTACTGTTTTCTGATGAGTGTAAAATTATGCTGTATGGTAACGACGGAAGGAACAAGGTCTACAGAAGAGATGGAGAACGCTTTGCACAATGCTGCATTGAAGAAAAGGTCAGCTATGGTGGCGGTTCGTGGACGGTTTGGGGAGGAATCAGCGCCGACGGTAAGACAGAACTTGCCTTTGTGTCTGGGCCACGGCTGCCTGCACTAAACTCTCATCGGTACATCGAACAGTGTCTTGAACCTCATGTGATGCCCTGTGCACATTTTATTGGCAACGACTTCATATTCATGCACGACAATGCTAGAGCTCACACCGCGGGCGTCGTACGAGATTATCTTACCGAAGTCGGTATCTCCATTATGGTATGGCCAGCAAGAAGCCCGGACATGAATCCCATTGAACATCTATGGGATGAATTAAAGAGACGAATTCGAGCAAGAGATCCAGCCCCAGAAACACTTAGCCAGCTGCAAAATGCAATCCAAGAGGAATGGGATAATATACCACAACATGTGATCGTGACTCTCATCCGATCGATGAAGAACCGTATGGAAGCAGTAATAAGAGCTCGCGGAGGGAATACAAGTTATTAAATAAACGTTTCTTACATTTTTTTTTCATTTACGCGTGTTGTTTTACCCATTTCCTTCATATTCCATACAGGGTAAAAATTACTCATTATACAAAATACGAAACCTATGAAGACTTAATTTGAATTTAGAACATTAACATTAGGATTTAAAAACCTCATACTACTCACTATTAAATGACATTTTACATTTATTCCTAAATATACACATTTTTCTGATAATCCTTATCAAATCATAAACTGCGAGGTGTTTCGATTTTTTTGATGAGAAGTGTATTTTAAGTAATAGTAGGTACCTGACTGTGACCTGACAAGCAACAAGAGTATTTTTTTCTTAACATTTCTTATTACAATTTTATTTAGGTTAAAATCTCATAGCACAAAATCCTGTAAATTGTACTAGGGTTTCATGACAAGCAGTATAATTAGTTCTTTACTAAGCGGATTTCCACCGCACCTGGCCGCGTTCTTATTCCATCTCCGTACTTTAAGCTAGGAAACTACCTCATTTTCATACAGTATAGTTAAATTAACTTGATATTGCGAAACACTGCAGTTTATGTATTAATAAAAGTTAGATTAACCCGTCAACTATGTAGTTTCTCGTATGTATGTAATGCGGTTTTGAATTCAAATCGTACCGTGTTGCTCCGTCGCCATTTGTTGGGCAGGATTCCAATTTTGAATGTAAATTACGGCTTTTTGTTTTCAAAATGTTTTTTTTTTATTTAGTTCAGGAATTTTTGATAGGTTTGAATATGAACGATTGGCATCATGCAGTAAAAGTATGTAGATAGCTCCAAAACCCGATAGGAAGTTTTTTCTGAACATGAAATAAATAAAGTTGAAACGAACTGCGTACTGTGCTTTCAATAAAGTTTCAAATTAATTTACGCTTTGTGCTCTTCGAATAAAATACAGATTAAATCAAAAGTCAATCGAACCATTTTTGAATCGAACTCTTTCAACCTCTTTTTTTTTCATAAAGCGCCCTCGTGTTCGAAGTTTGAAAATACGTCAATTAAAAGTATACCAGCAGGGCTGCGTTTAAATCCTTTATCCAGTTTAAATTTATACTGACTAAATGTCAAACACCCCGTTTTAGTACACCGCGAGGTGAAAAATTAAGCTAACTAAAATTTAATCTGCCCCGTTTACGGTCGTCCGCTGGTATAAGTTTTTACTAAATGGAATAAATTTTTGCGACCTTTTTACCACGCAAAATTTTATCCTGCTGTCAGACTGACATTAAGTTTTGTTGTTTTGCTCGATTCGCGCCGTAAAAACGAATATTATTTTTATTTTAGAGAGTAAATATTATTTGTGGATTATGGATTTTTATTAAACCGGCAAATTGATTATTTGTTTATTAAACTGAGCTGTCAATTGAATTTGACAACTAACATTGACAGAAACTTATGACTCCGTTCAGCGAACCCTCGCTAGTTTAATTTTTTACCGGCGAAACATCGCCGAAAGATTTAAACGCACCCCAGCATTCAATAGGGTGGCTCGTTTTTATTTTGCTAATATTTTCGTTCCCAACGCGTTTATATGATATTATCGGTGTATGAACGAAATACGTACGTACATCCAAAAATATATCTTTATTTCCCGGTTTTTAGTAGTTTTATTTGAACTGAATTTTTAACAGTAAACAAATAAAAGGATTTGGATGCTGCAGATTTTTCGGATTACATTTTAATTTATTTGTGTACTTGCCAACGTACGCAGTCAGTGTATCTTTTTTAATGAGCGAATTATACATTTCTGGAAAATATACTAGGAAAGCAGCGCGTGTAAGTTTATTAAGTTACCTAGAAAGAAAAAGAAAAAACGTTTATCAACACATGCCATGAAAAAGTAAAAGCACTAAACTATTGTGTGACTCACGGCTGCGCCAAATACACAAACTGCAGATTACCTAGGTAGGTAATCTGCAGTTTGTGTTAATTAAATAATTATGTTCTAAACATCTAAAGGGCTCTTCCTTCTTTGATGCAGTCATGCTAGCGATGGAGGAGGCGGGACGCATGGGGGACAGAACAGCGTCCACCACTGGATCCAACCGCCTCGGGGGACGCCCACGGTAACGGACGTAGGGACTATTTCCAGCCCCCGTAGGCACGGGCACTCAAACGGCGAGTAATGGGCGACTCGCTATCTGATCATGGACCATGTCCGTGTCGAAGGCGTATCGTCTTCCACGCACGCCTCAAAGACCTGTCATAAAATATGACGGGGCCCCCTTAAAGGACCAAAGCCTGTCTTTTTCGCGGGATTATTAGGTATCGTAATCGTGGCTTCGAAACGTAAAGGGCTATCGAACGACACCGTGGATTTTAGTCAGTACAAGTCTGACAGTCCTTTCCGTCTTGCCCTGTGTGGGAGAGGAATCATTTGATGATTTTAAAAACAACAAAAACAACATCGTAAGTGCTAGCTATAGCTAATACTTCGCTTTGATAAATAAGTCTTTGTAGACTTATGATTAAAGGGTTTCACACACAGCAGCTATAATGTAAAGATGTTCCATAGAGATTCGATGATGTAAAAATATACATTATAGCTGCAGTGTGTGCAGGTCTCCTGACGATTTCTATGCGAAGATGTAATGAGATGTATCGTGCTATAATGTACATCTTTACATTATAGCTTCTGTGTGTGATGCCCTTTAGACGTAGTGAAGTTTAAAACTAGTGAAACGAATGAAACCTAAAATGACTTCTTTACATATAAAAACTTTTCTAATCGTAAGAAATAATAACCAATGCAAAGTTCCTTTATGAAAACCAGCTTCCTATTTTATATGCACCAGGTAAGCATGAATGAATAGATGCATGAGTTTGGAATCTAAACAGGTGTATTGCATGGAGGCGTTGTATCACGTACTGTAGATGTTTCAGCCCCGCAATGGTAGTATTAGGTTAATATTATGTATTTATGTGAGAAACAGGAGTGTGTTTGTTGCGGAAATATTTTAAAATAAACCACGATTTTGGAACGCAAAGGGCAACTGAAGGAACAGTCAGTTTTAGTCAGTAAGAGTATATTAGTACCAGGGAGGCAGGACTCATTTGATGGTATCCCGAACCAAAAAAAGGAGTTTACAATAGTATAATCAGTAATGTTCCCACTGGTGGGATAAAGGCATCCTACTCTGTGAGAGGGAGTGACCCATTAACATTTTTTCTACCGTATCAATCCACATCAGGATTTCTAATTAGTTGGAGATTATTTTACAGAGTTTTGAAGTAGGACTAAAAGTCTAAATACCAAACAGGATAAAATAAAATAACATGATATGGTAGACCTTTTCAAAATGTTTAGTATTATATAACGGGTTGGCGTCTGCAACTCCACGTCATATGCGCTTATTTTGCGTGCAAAACCATTTCAAATACTATAACATTACAGTATCATCTACTTTGACCCCATTTTTCAACAAAAACCCTTTATCCATTTCACGATACAAAACATCGCACTATTATAGTGCGATATATTTTTTCAGAGCCTCAAATAACTATAATTCAATCGCTACGGTTTTGGCAAAAAACTGGTGGTGGCGCCAAAACCTCAATATTTTATGAATCGGAAACATATTGTAGGTTTTTGTTGTTTAAATGTGCTGATAGACTTCAGCATTTGTAACAGAAACATCGAGCATTCGCCGTTATTAATATTGTCGAACTGAATAACGAACAGAGCCCAGCATAAGCTAAACATCGCTATGAATATTTTCACGATCTTTCTAGCGAACGCTCTAGTTGAGGGTTGTCAAAAAAAAATCTATATGAAGATGTCAGACTAGAAAATCAGCTCGTTAAAAAGCTCGCCAGAAAACTCGTAAGAATGTTCGCTAAAACATAAATCGCTTACAACTTCTTCAAAATCCGCTTAAGAAACCTTCAAACCCAGCAAAAGTAAATTTAATTAAAGAAAACCAATTCAGTTTGAAAAGAAACTAACAATTTCATACAAAAACCGTTTGGTAAAAGGATTTGCGGCGTTTTTTTGCGCGTTCGTCGACTAATGCTCCATTGTAGTGAGCTGGCAAGTCCTCGTTCGTAATGATCCAGTAATGAATTCTTGGCAACCCTATGCAATCGTCAGGGTTGGCACGGAGAACTATTCGTTTGAATTTTTAAATTAATTTGGCGGGGTTTGCTATTGCTTTTCTGTTTTTTTTTGTAGACAGTGCTATAGAAGAGATTGTAACTTATTGTCTAGAAATCAGTCGTAACGGATTTCTGTCCCTGGTCTATAGCGATAAAAGGAATGATCGTGCAGTGATGTTTGTGCGCACTCTTGTGAAAATGTGCACTGTGACAGTGGCAGTGAGATATGAAGAAGGGATCAAGGCATCATAACTCTCAATAGTCAGAGGGACTAATAGGCTTAACCCCTTTTGCGAAGTTACACGTTGTTAAAAATACACTAAAAAGGGAGTTTACTCCCTTTCGTTTCTTTTTTTTAATACACAATACGTTTTCATTTCTCAATTCA
Organism: Agrotis clavis; assembly: GCA_954870645.1. Lineage (NCBI taxonomy): Eukaryota > Metazoa > Arthropoda > Insecta > Lepidoptera > Noctuidae > Agrotis > Agrotis clavis. The sequence goes on along the minus strand of OX940936.1, from coordinate 15,195,715 downwards.
GTACAATCATCCAGAAAGGGTCCGTTACGCGAAAACTTTTGACCCATGTAGTTACGTCGACGTAGACGAAAATGACAGAATCATGTGAGGTTGTGAGGTCACATTTTATTTATTTTACTTTCCGATTCATCCACAATACATTTTTCATTACGTGACAGCCCTGAACGCTTAAGCATATTAGGGTTGCAACGCTGCAGAACTGGCATAATTGACACATTTTTATGAATGTGAAATGGGGTTTTAATTACCCGCGGGTTAAGAAAGGACTGAGTTCCTTTTATACCAAGCTTCTTAGCTGGGGGTTTTAAATGCCAAAGTATTATTCTTTAGAAATACACACATCAAAAGTGTCTAGGGATCAACATATATTTTTGCAATAACTTTTCTCCTGATTGATATTAATTAAAATGTTCTTTAAGGATTCATCAAATAAAGTGTTATCGTTTGTCACAGTAACGATAAACCAAGTCACCTTTGCATTCATAAAGAAATTTGCCATTTTCCTAATAAAGGGATTTTTGACATTTGAACCACTAACATTAAAGTTCGAAAAAAAGACTGAAATAACAGTTTTCTTTAAAATTTTATTGGGTAACTTAAACAATTAATAATCCGTGTTTCTACCGCGAACACTAACAACACAAGAACATCGGTTTGGCATACTCAAAATGAGTTCATCCAAATCACGCTGTGGAATGGCCGCCCATGTTCGTTGCAACAACAAAAAAAGGTCTTCTTGCGACTGGATACCCTCCATATTCGGCAGAGCTCTTCTCTGTAGCATATCCCATGCATGCTCAATCGGGTTCAAGTCTGGCGACTGAGCAGGCCAGGGCAGGACATTGATGTTAGCTGCGGCGAGAGTCTGTCTTACAACTCTTGCGGTGTGCGGTCGTGCATTATCATGCATTAACTGAAATAAGGGACCGATTTGCACTTGTAGAGGAACGATGACGTCTGATACAATCGTCTCAGCATAAATTTGAGCGTTGAGGTTGCCTCTGATCCAAATCAACTCAGTTCTTCCGCCGATCCAAATACCCGCCCATACCATGATGGTTCCACCACTATAAGGATGGACTTCCTGGCAGGATTTTAATCGCTGTTGGCGTCCAGGGGTTCTCCAGTGTCGTATACGTCTTGTATCCGGTCTCATACCAAAACGAGACTCATCAGAAAAGCACACGAAACGCCATTGTTCTTCTGCCCAATTTCTGTGTTCAAGAGCCCATTGATATCGAATCCTACGATTGTGCATTGCTATAGGTGGTACCCGTAGCGGTCTTCGGGAATGAAGGTTCACTTCATGCAAGCGGTTTCTGACTGTTTGGTCGCTAATTAAGTTCCCTGAAGAGTGATGAAGCCTCACGGCTAACATCATGGCGGTTATTGTTGGAGCTCTTCGAGTTAAGATTTGAATGTATCGGTCTTGTCTCCGTGTGGTGCAGCGATACCGTCCTCCATGGCGCTCAGCCACGGTACCAGTGCTTCGGTAACGTGTCCAAAGTCGACTGATAACACTCTGACTTGTATTCAGAGCTAAAGCCACAGTACGTTGCCGGGAACCAGCTTCTATCATTCCCACGGCTCTGAGCATTTCTTCCCTGCTTAAATGACGTCGCCGCTCCATAATAACGTTGGTTTTAATCAGTAGTAGGGAAACAGTAGCACTAATAATGTCTTCAATGCGTTGTATGTTTTTATAGGGAAAATATTGACAGCAGGCTGATTTTCATCTTTTACTCGAATTTGATTTACAGTTCCTGATTCAAATTATGAAATGCACCAAAAAGGATCCATATAAATTTATAAAATCATAAAGGAGATGGATATCGTTCCCATACAAGTCTGGCTTAGGCATGGCCAAAAACTTAACAACGTATACCGTAAAGGCTTAAGTTTATTTAATAGCCTAATATATGTTTCATTACTCTAAAACTCGTTGGGTACGAGATAATTAACATAAGACGAAGTGAACATTGTTGGTAGGTATGTAATTTTGACATATTATAAACACAAGATAGACACATGAAAACGAATGCGTATTACGGATCTTCCACAATTTATACACACATGACGATGCCCGATTCTAGGGCTGGACGACTGGCTTGTACCAGACTGCGATAAAGTCTGCCTAACCAATAAATAACAGGCATCGCACACATGATCAGGTGCAGTGACCTAAAACAATAAGATTAACATTTTTAATAAGGATGAATAAATATTATGGTAAGCAGTCCTCAGAAGACGGTCTAAAAAAAACTAAGACTAACCAATCTCGGAGAAATCCACCGTCTTAGAACAGATCGAATTTCATCCGAATCTACTAGATGGCTTCTTATACGAAACGTCCTTATTCCACAATTAATGCAGCGCTGGTTTTCCATTATTGATAACCAAAATAAGTTGTCCAAAGTCTGAGTAGGTACTAGGAGATTGGAAGTCCGTGCAAGCAGGGGTCGAGAGAGCAGTACGGGTAAGCAGAGGGCAGTTGGAAGAGCAACTAATAGAAGATACAGAGTCATTATAGACACAATAGAAAATGCAAAGTCCAAGAAAATAGGGGTCAGTCGGAAAACAACTAAATAGTAAGAATAAATTCACGATGCGAGCCGTAAAAACATTATGATTGCACAAAGTAATTTTATCATGAATGACTTTAATTGTCATGTCAGTTATGACATGACAGAAATGTCTTTACTGGAAATAAAACCTGTAGCACATGATTGTACTAACATAATATATTTAAACTTATTTATGTGAAATTGTGTATATTTCTATATATTATCATGTTTTCACGAGAAAATGACTGAAATGATTTTGGTGACTTTTGGTACAGAGATAGATGATATCCTATTGACGCTAATAGGCTATATGGGTGGGAGGCAAGCGAGGAACAACGGATTGTGATTCATATTTTTTTAATTATGTATAAACTTACTTATACACACCTCTTTTCCCATGGTGATGGGCTGAAGCTACAGAATTGTTGTGTTCTCGTTTTTCTTTACATCCAACTTCATACATTCGCATCGTCGTTTTAATAGCACAAATAAGTATATGTATAATATCGTTGTAGAAACATGCGGTGCCTAAGTATATTGCCGATCTTTGAGCAGTGACTGCTAAGACCATTGCTGTATTTGTTAAAAAGTTCCTCTAGTACCTAGAACAGCATGCAAAAATAGAATGGGCATGCGGACGGCGAGTATTGAGCGACTCGTTGTCCAACCATGGACCATGCCCGGGCCGGGTTGACGGCGCGTTGTGTTCCACGAGCGCCTCAAAGTGTGAAATGAAATAAATAATTGAGTATTGATTCGAGTATTGTGTCAGCATAATAACGGGGCCTCCCTTTAGAGGGCCAAAGCCTGCCGGGTCGCGGGATTAAGGAATTACCTTGATCCCGGAACTTAAAGGGCTATTGAAGGAAACCCTGGATCAGTCAGTACGAGTCTGAGTCTGACAGTCCCTTCCGCTCTGCCATGGGTGAGAGGACTCAATTGATGATTTTACCATGATAAAAAAGGAGTCCCTGGAACAGCACGTTAAACCGAATAAACTGGTTTGGCTGACGTATTTTAACGAATAATAATAAAGTAACTAAATACACCTACCAAAATATGTACTTATATTTATTTTATAACTTCATGTGTAGTTGTCTTTAAAAAGAAGACAATGTTTCCATTACATAGACAAACCATTTAATCTATTCCTTATTTAATGAAAGACATGCATACATTACGTATAGTTTCCTTATACTTTAGTTTTCACTAAAACTACATTATCATATTTTTTTAAATTGATCTACCATCTTAAAAATGGGTAAAAAAAGAATTATGTAATGATGATTAATCCTACCATTTTATTTCCAACAATTGCAACACTAGTTATTTCTTGAAAGCTTATGGTTGGCATAAAGGCCTCGAGCCATGCCAGAAATATTAAAAAAACATATGACAGCTTATGGACTCTAGCCAAAATAAAATTTTAATAATCTTAACAATACTCCTTATAATTGATTTCTTTCCACATACCGTTGCGGGAAAATGAATATCAGTATAGGATTTCAAATATTATTAGCTTTTTTTTAAACATTATCGGGTCTCTGGCCGCGCCCAAGCCATGGATTATCCATGTCCTTTATTACAAAGCCACATCTCAATCTCAAGAAATCCGCATAAAAATGCTTGATCCCTAGACACTTTTGATGTGTGTATGTGTAGATGAAATGTACCTACTATATTTAATTGGCACTATGGGACCATCGTGCTACCTGTTAGAATGACACTTAGATTTTTTGTGTCATGTTTACTTCTGAAACAATAACACGAGTTTTGTGACGTAAAATAAACGGACTTTTGATGTCAAAGTCCCCGTTTATTTTACATAACGTTAACGTTAATTTTATATAAAATTGTTCCACGTTCGTACATTTCGCCTCCTTCTGCGAAGCAGTAATTCTCGTGAAGGAGGAGGCGGGTCGCGAGAGAGAGAGAACAGCGTCCTCCCTCCGCCCCAACCGCAGTGGTAGGCGCCCGCGGCGTCGGACGTCAGCAGACGATCTCCGGCCACCGTAGGCGCAGGCATGCGGGCAGCGAGTAAAGGGCAACTCGCTGCCCGACCATGGACCATGCCCGGGTCGACGGCGCGTTGTGTCCCACGCGCGCCTCAAAGAGCGTCAGCATAATGACGGGGCCCCCTCTCAGAGGGCCAAAGCCCTAAAAAAGGATTTTATCAGTAGAAGTCTGACAGTCCCTCCTCCCTCCTGCCCTGCCCGGGGTAGGAGGACTCATTTGATGATTTTACCACGCTAAAAAAAAAAAACGTTCGTACATTTTTGAATGCGCTTTTTCATTTTCTATACAATTAACGTCATAATACTTCAAGTGCGATGTACGGGAAATTACAGAAATCTGGTGCTGTGCTTCGGCCTCTGTTACCTTGGAGGCTGGATTTTTTTAGCACATTAAATATGCTATAATATCATATTATTACGAAAGCGGTTTCGTTTAAATTATTACTGCACTCACAGAGAAAATGAACTCGAGAAAAACAAAGACACATTTTAATTACTTTTTCCATTTCCACATTTTCTTTAGAAAATTCTAAAGAAGATGTTATTTTATTTATGTATTCATTTTACTTGTTTTTTTTTTTTAAATTCGTAGATAAGCTTCGGTCTTCATCTAAATGCGAATGAATGGTTTTAATTTTGAAAGAGCTTATTTCTCGTTCGCTCAGTGTTTTCTCATTACTTTCCTATTAGTGTTCCCTTGTGGTGTAGATTTTCTTATATCAACGGGATAAGGTTGGAAATGGGTTTGTAATTTACATACATAAATGAACTCACGACATAGGAGCAGGTGGATACTACAGACAACCACGTACTTATAACATTTTTTTAAAATTTTATTTCACTTCTGGGCTAAAGTGTCTCCATAACGTTATTATGGTGCTGACTTATGAGATTTTTTTAGATATTGATGCCATTTCTGGTGGCCTACCATCATAAACTCTTAAAGCGTGAGTCTTTAGGCTGTGGGAAAGATATGGCGCTAGACTACTTGTTAAGCTCTGTCTCTTTCCCACAGCTTAAACTGAGCTCGTGGTAAGGCCTCTGTGCAGTTTTCTTCATAGAACTTTTTAAGTTGATCGATTAATTTTAAGACTGGAAATTGTAAATGGTAAGATTGGTTTGTATAATGAATAGTTCTAAACAATTTTCTCCAATTTATGTTTCCCTAATAGGAGCGATTTGTCGGGATCTCATATTAGCTAAACCATTTCTACACCTACCACAAATGTCTTTAAAAGAACCTCCTCTTCAATTAAATCCATTTCGATTCCACTTACCTCTTCACCGACACTGCTCTCCTATTACCTAACACTAGCAGAATAAAAAGAAACAAGGCACTATCAATAAATGGTTACTTCTAATTGGTTTCAGTCCGACGACTCCCAATTACAGAGCACTAGAGTGTGCTTCTGCTTTATGGGGTCCTAGTAACAGCGAGCATGATTTAATAGTAAACTAGTTTAAATGGGTTTTTAATTACCAACACACCTGCAATAGGTACCCCTCCCCTAATACATCATTCAGAGGTGAGCGTCAAAATTTGGGAGAGTTATAAAACTATTCATAGTTTAATTTCTAGATTATCGATAAAAAAAGCCTTCAGAAGAAATAGACGGGTCCTATAGATGGACACAGGGCTTCTGGGGTCGCGGGACAGTCTAAACCGCGTAGGTAGGTAACCGCGACCCTGGACTGTAAAGGACAATTGAAGGAACATGGTGGATTTTAGTCAATACGAGTCTGGCAGTCCTTTCCGCTTCACCCAGGGCGATAGGGCTAATATTATGATTTTTACACCCAAAAAAAAAAGAGGTTGTTTTGTTCTAAATTGGTCCCGAGTTCAGCCGGGGCGAGTCGCCAGTTTACAGTAAATAAAAGTAGTGATGTGATTTAATTACAAAATAATATCTACTTTTATATATTCTATAAGGGATGCGAAGTATATAAGGAAATACTGTCGAGGAAATCAAATAACCAGGCACATTTAAGGAATAGAGTAAAGGCCACGTAACACACAGCCAACAATATAAATCATTTGGATAGTCAGCCACCAACACTTCCCCCACAAATAGATAATAACAAAGAAAAAGAGAACCCAAAAACTAAAAAGAGAGCAAACTACGCCGAAATACTGAGAACAAATCAACACAAGAATAATATCGAAACAACTACACCAAACAACATAGAAGAAATGCTTACGAAACAAGCAGAAAAGTTTGATCACATCCTACAACAAATGAGCACTTTAATTAGCCTCATAACAACGTTGTTAGCTAAAATACCGTAATGGCTTCTTTAAAGATAGCAACGTGGAACCCAGACGGGCTATCTCCTAACGTAGAAGAGGTAGAAGTCCTTCTAAACTCACACAACATAGACATCTTACTGGTGTCTGAATCTCACCTAACTGATAATAATATCATTCATATACGTAACTACAGTATTTACACCACAAACCACCCAGACGGCACGGCACATGCAGGTGCGGCCGTAATAATAAAGTCAAATATTAAGCATCACGAACAGCTACAATTCAAAAAACCTCATATTCAAGCAGCAACAGTAGCTGTAGACGATCGAAATGGAACATTTAACGTTACTGCAATATACTGCCCTCCAAAGTATAATACCAAGGAAGACAATTTTGATGAGCTGTTTAGCACATTGGGACCACGCTTCATAGTCGGAGGTGACTGGAATGCCAAGCATGTACACTGGGCCTCAAGACTTACCAGCACGAGAGGAAGAGAGCTGAAGAAGTCGATAGTTAAAAACAACCTGACGGCAATCGCACCTTCTGAACCGACCAATTGGCCGACTGATCCAAACCGCCTTCCCGACGTCTTAGACTTCTTCATTGTTAAGGGCTTGTCCAGACTTCCTTATCATATAGAAACATGCTTGGACTCTAACAGTAATCATGTCCCGGTGTTTCTGACACTCGGCACTGCCGCTTCGACAATGGAACATAACACAAAGCTCTACAACAAACGCACTGACTGGAACTGTTTCCGCGAATTCGTCCATGAGAGACTAGATATGAGGGTAAGTTTAAAATCAGAGTCAGATATTGATATAGCCGTACGCATATTAACGTCAGTTATCCAAGAAGGCTGCTGGATGTGCACGCCTGAAATCAAAGATCGTCGCCCGCAAAGTAAAACATACTCTGATTCCATACGACAGATGATACTTGAAAAAAGGAGGTTACGTCGAGTGTGGCACACTAGCAGACACTCAAATGACAAAAGAGAATTCAATAAAGCCACCCGTGATCTGAAATCTCTTATCAGTGAAGCTAACAACACTGCCTTGGATAACTACTTGGAAGGTTTGTCAGCGACAGAAGCCACCAATTATTCGCTGTGGAAAGCCTGCAAAACCATGATAGACCATTACACCAAAAACCACCACTACGTACAAATGATGGCCAGTGGATAAGAACAAATCTTGACAAAGCCGAAGCCTTTGCAAGACACCTCAGTCAAGTGTTCACTCCAAACGAGGCACCGCTGAATGCGAACGAAACTGACATTGACTTGGCTCTGAACGAAGATTCTCAACTGGACACTCCTCTAAAACTAGTGACTCCCAGAGAAGTATACAGGAACCTCAAGTCGTTTAAAAATAATAAAGCACCAGGATATGATCATATTGATAAAAAGGTCCTCGAAGAGTCACCTCGTAAAGTAGCTGTGTACTTGACGATGATATTTAACGCAATGTTGAGAATTGGATACTTCCCAGACCTATGGAAAGTTTCGAATATTATAATGATCCAAAAACCTGGGAAACCCATTCATGAACTCACATCATACAGGCCAATCAGTCTTCTGCCTTTAATGTCAAAGCTTTTTGAGAAGTCATTGCTACACAGAATGATGAAAGTCATTAAAGAAAAATCTATAATACCTGAACACCAATTTGGCTTTCGAAGGGAACACGCGACTACTGAACAAGTACATAGAGTATGTAGAAAAATAAGAAAATCGTTCGAAAAAAAAGAGTATTGTTCATCAGTGTTTCTGGACATTCAGCAAGCCTTCGACAGGGTCTGGCACAAAGGCTTACTGTTCAAAATTAAAACAATATTACCACATGCGTTCTATGAAATCTTGAAATCATATATATCTGGTAGAATTTTCCAAGTGCAAGAAAATGACTGCTCTTCCAGTTTTTATGAAATTACAGCTGGAGTGCCACAGGGGTCTGTGCTGGGACCTGTCCTCTACACGCTGTACACTCATGATGTACCACAAATCCCAGGAGTTACCGTAGCAACCTTCGCTGACGACACAGCCTTACTTACATCAGACAAATGTCCGATTAAGGCCTCACAAGTCCTACAAAACTGTCTGAATGAAATCGAGAAATGGCTGGCTAAATGGAGGATTGCCGTTAGCGGGTCAAAATCAGTGCACGTAACATTTACCCTCAGAAAAGAAGATTGTCCCCCAGTCAGTTTAAACGATATTCAACTACCGCACCAACATACAGTAAGGTACCTGGGCATGCACTTGGACCGTAGACTCACATGGAGAAAGCACATTGAAAAAAAAAGAGATGACATTAATTTAAAATTCAAGAGTCTCTACTGGCTTCTGGGACGTAACTCAAAACTATCCATGGACAACAAGCTGCTTATTTATAAAACAGTCTTGAAGCCCATCTGGTTATATGGCATACAGCTGTGGGGGTCTGCCAGCACCTCCAACAAAACAGTAATACAGAGAGTACAAAATTACATCTTAAAGCAAATATCCAATGCACCATGGTTCATTAAAACAAGAGAAGTGCATGAAATCTTAAACATGCCTATGATAGCAGATGAAGTGGACACGTACGCAGCCAAATACAGGTCAAGACTGACAAGGCACCCCAACCAGCTGGCAGGGCAGCTGACTATACCAGAAACCATTCGTCGTCTCAGAAAACGGCGAGACATCTTTGACTAGAATCTTTTTCCAGTCAAAGACAAAGAAAGGGCATGGTTCCGATGGGAGCGTCGCCTTCAATGACAAAAAGCACCCACCTCATCTGCTTATAGTCTGAATGACTGATCGCAAGATAAAAATGCAAAAAAAAAAAAAAAAAACTTTTATATATTATCGTTATTTTGCAAAGGCATCAAGATATTCGCCTGTTAAACAATGCAAATAATAGATATTCTGACTGACAGCCAGCAATTACTGTGGAACTCAAGAATATGCTAAACGTAGTACCAACTGACAGCGAAGAATAGTTTGAAAATTCAAAGGAAAAATGTTGGCACATTTCTTTGAATAACTTTTGTTATTTCAAGGCTGGATGGCTTTGCAGATGTTTTGCTTCATCAACTCCTGGTAGTTAGCGAAAAATATCCGGTCTATTGTGATTTTTTTCTATAGAGAAATCAAATGATGAATTAACACGTTTTGCACATAATTATGTACTCTGTCATTTTTTTTTTGCTCGTCGCTTGTTTGTTCTATAATACGAAAAGCAAGGAGTTGGTTTATACTTCGTGTAAAATATTGCCCCTGAAAGTTTTCTGGTTACCAGAACAAACCCATGTAAACAAAAGACCGGACCTGGAGCAACTAATTGTCGACCGAAGAAATATTAATTGTTCTGTGCAGGAAGCGATTCTAAGACACGCAACGCTGCAGTTAATAGTTCAGCCATTGCGTCAACTGCCTAAGCCCGACAGACAATTCATTGCTGGATTTAAGCAGTTGGTGAAAATTCAGAACGTTCGTTGAGTATAAACCTCTTCTTAAAACTGAAACTGACTTTTTTCTAGGTTCTAAAATAATTTAAAAATATGCGTCGTAATTGTCAGTTCATCGCTTGTTCTCAGGCCACATACCAGCGTCGACACTTTAGACTAGAATAGGAAAGAAATAGTGTCAATGTTATTGTCTGTGTGAAGTAGTATCCAGCTGTTTCTATTTGTAGCTAGAATTCTGTATTGTGTTGATTAATTAATTACTGTTTCCTTTTTGTATAGAGGTAGCTTTGTTTTACCGTATTGTAAGTTCGTTCTGAGAAAACGCACAGAGCTACATTGGAAACTGTAGAAGTGAAATTATATAGCAAGTCCGCAACAATTATTGGAAACTTCCTGATGAGAGGAGTTTTCAAAGGCGCTTAGATCAACATGAATTATTTTCACTAGTAGTTTCCCTATAGTTAAATTACCTGAGCGTTTTATTACTCGAAGATTAGATACGTTACGTATTTATTTTACTCAAAAAGGTACGCTCTTGCTAGGAAAATCTAGCAATTAGATATTCATGGATAAGTAAGTGCTTTTGACATAGTTGAACGTTAAACCTAACCTTTACCAACGATACTTAATAGCTACTTTAAATGTGAATTGCAAATAAAATAGTAATAAATTGTACCGTGTTTTAGACGTTCGTGCAGGTTCAATCTAAAAACAAAAACAATAAAATCCCTTCATAAACATAATATTCAAAGAAAGATGTAAAAGATAAAGAATCAATTAGCTTCCTATCTTTTGATACACGCGAGAATCATAAATAAAAAAGAATAAATGAAGGGATTTCACTCTACGCCGGGGGAAATAGTTTTTCCAAGTACTAGGCTGCCATGCGGTGGTAAGAGGTTTTCTGTAAATCCGTCGCGGGTGAGACACGTATGCGGATAATCCTGGAGCCTCGTTTACACGAGAGAGTTTCTCGACTGGGATAAGTGATTTTATTAAAGAAGATACTCGTATTATGTTGAGTAAATAGTGACGAGTATTTTACAGGTTTGTTGAATGGCGTGTCTGGTCTCATTACTAAAAAAAATGACGGTGACTAAAGAAAAAATCGTAATCCTAGAGATTTCAATTAAATGAAAATCACTTTTATGTTTCCTGATTCAGAGTAAAAAAAAGTTGTTAAATCGCTTGGTAGACTTGCGAATCTTGCATGGACAATTTCTCTACAAGGGAGTTTCTTCTGGTCTAAACGAGGCTTTATCTTTATCCTTCGCGGTTTAGTTTCGCTGCTTCGGTTCATGTTGCCTTAGTAGACGGGAAAGTTTTATGGTGTGGTTTGTCGTTTTTTATGGGGGGACCTCGCGACATAATCTGTACTGTTGTTATGTTGTCAAGGTTATAAAATAGTTGAGAGGAAACTGTTAGATACTAGATTCATTATTATAATGTACATTTATGTACTTATGTACTTTAATTTCGTTTTGTGAATACGCTTGACGTGGACGTCCAAAGAATACACAGTGGTGTTCTTTAGAAAGGCCATGTACATTTATGTGTATTGTGTAGTGCTCGCAACTAGCGAGTTTATGCTTGCACAAATGTATGAATATGAATACGAAAGTTAAGTAAGGATTTATAGCAGAAAAGTTAACGTTATGTTTAAAAACTATAGATCTCTTCTAGTTTCCAGTGCACCCTAGACTGCATCATCGAAGCCTTATAGAATAGAGCGGTTCAACTTTCAAGTGACTGTTGACCATAGACACTATCCTTCTTGATAGTGTCTGGTCAACAGTCACTTGTAAATAACGTTTAGCAATGAAATGCTATGTTCTTATTAATTTTAATTGGAAGTTTATAATTGTCTTTATCATCTCGTTATACTTATTTTCAAATGATAATTGTTTATTTAAAAGCGTGCAAGTTTTAGTAATGGGTGCATGACGTTGCAATTTATGGCGTCATCAACTATCCTTCTTAGTTCAAAACGAAAAAAGAAAGCTTTTCAATTACTCTAGTCTTTTCTAATACTGAACTCTCACACAAGCTTATATCCTAGTCTTTGCCGTACACTTCGGAAGCCGGTCTAACTCAGACCTTAAGTATGTTAGGGAACTTGCAGTAACGTTACTTAGAACCGGAGCCAACTTTAACGCTGTTGAAAACTTAAAGGTTTCACAGTACAGGAGTAACTTTAAAGTCCTTTTTGTTGATTTTAAAACACTTATTTCCATTTTGATTTAAGTTCTTGATGGCCCAGAGTTGACCTTCATGTAAAATACTGATATTCATCTGCATCTGGTTCGACTGGAAACCGACCCCAATATAGTTGGGAAAAGGTAGGCAGATGATCATGGGTCAGAGTTGACCACTTCCCCTTAATATTATAAAGGTAGTTAGTTTAAACTTTTTCGATGTTAAAGTACCTACTACCAAAATAATCTAAGTGCTTTTCTTCGTATTATTTACTTAAACCACGTAAACCAACTCTGTTGTACCAGGCAACCATATCCAAATAGAGCTTATCAATAAACATAATATTGAGATTATGAAATTACGCAGCAATTAACGTTTAATTGAATGTTGTTATGAATGGATATTAGATTAGAAATATCTGTAACATGCATATTACTCAACGTTAGGGCTGGCAGATGTGTTTAAACATTTTTAACCGACTTCTAAAAAAGGAGGTTACTCAATTCGACCGTATTATACAACGTGTAACGTTAATAGCGCAAAACATCTCGTGGGGTAACTCAGCCCATGTTACTGAACAATGTTTGTTCTAAAACTTTTGGAAAAAAAAAAAATATTTTTCATACAAAATGAGAAATTGATAGAGCCCATCAGTAACAAAAATCATTTTTTTTTTCCAAAAGTTTTAGAACAAACATTGTTCAGTAACATGGGCTGAGTTACCCCACGAGAGGTTTTGCGCTATTAACGTTACACGTTGTATATTTTAAAAGATGAATTTATTAGCCTGTTGGTTGCTAGTTATGAGTTCCAGGTTTTTGCATCAGAAATATCAAACAGTTTAGTAATTAAATAACATGAAAAGGCAACAAACCATTTTTAATAAAATCGTCCATCAAAAGGAATGGAACAAATGAACGCTATCATAGCTAAAAGCTGCTTTGAAACAAAAACACACTTAGGGCTCTCGTCAACTGCGACTGTACAACACGCAAAACGGCCGCGATATAAGTCGCGATGGTACACACGGCTACTTACACATCAAGCTATACAAAACCAGTTTGTCTTGGACTCGCTTTATTTGATCTTTCCGTACATTGAACGGTCAGTTTATACTAGTTATGCATAGCTTGATGTGTAGCCGTGTGTACTACTAGTCTACTATTGTACCTTCACTCATGTAACCACGATTTTATATTGATAATAGATTATGCCGGCGTCATCGAAATAGCAGCAGCATTTCGTGTATGGCATAAAAAGTCTAAAATATTTCCACTATTAGAGCAAAGGCTTTCTTTTTATTAGGTAGGCGTTTACATCGATACTAACATTAGCGATGCCGACGCGCGATTGTATATCTTCAGTCGCGCGTTAATAAAGGCAGAATGCTATAGCATGTTTACTTTGCGAAACGCGCGGCAATATTGATTCGAAGAGTTACTGTGGGAAAGGTCCTTTGTTCTAAATGATATTTAGCAACAATACTTCACAAAGTTTTGCCAACCCTAACATTTGCAAACGTTTGCGGAAATTAATAACATCTGAGCGCATGGTTGAGCCTTTGTAACTGTTATTTATGGTGGTGATAGCATTTAATAGCTAATACGAGTATTTTACATTTAACGGGTTTCGCGTTAGAAGATAACAGAGTTTTACTGAAGTTTTTGTCTGAAAATGAGAGATGTAACAAAGGTTCTGTAATAATTCTGGCGATTAAATAAGAGTGTCCATGAAATTTTTTGCCCATTTTTCTCCATAGAGATCTACGTATTGGAATGGCACCTACGGTACTTTCACAGTTATTATGTTTTGTGACTGGGACTGTAGCACCATACATAACTATTTTTGATTGGTTTTTATTAAATTTTGTCTTCTGACAATTCAAAAGTGCTACTGCCCTACTACCCTGAAGAATACATGGTAGAGTACGCGCCACGTCTAAAGTCCTATGGAAAATTCGTGATACTAAATTTTTAAAGCAATTTGATATAATGACATAGACACTAGCGTCGCGTCAAAAAACTTCAGTCGTGTCGCTGACTCTAGTTATGACGGTTTACCTAAATAGTGTCATTAACATAGGTAGCATTGTTCCACCCACTGCTGTAATGGACTGCTATCTTTTGTATTATGTTACCCTGGTACCTACTAATGGCTCTTCTCCATGAGTGAGAGAATCGCGGCGATGTCATCGTCGTGCTACGTACTCATTATATACTCATGCTGGGGCCACACTAAAGGTAAATGCCGTTAATATTTGCGGTTATAGACTTTAAAAATATTCGTATAAACGCCCTTCATCACGATCGCGATCATTAATAGCGGCATGTGTCACACGGCGATGTCATCGCAACAATGTAACGAGTAGCTAAGGGCCAGTTTTTGATCAGTAGTTGAACTAACGTAATCATCATCATCATCAATCAGCCTACATTCGTCCACTGCTGGACATGCTTCTCCCAATGTACGCCACTGAGCCAGGTCTTGAGCTTCGCTCATCCAGTCTCTGACGACTGCCTTTCGCAGGTCAGCGGCTTACACTACGTTTGCCTAGTCGTGGTCTCCACTCAAGGACACAATTGACCCCAACGGTTAACTGTATACATTATGTTATAGAGTCATGTGGGTCAAGTGTGCGCAGCGTCTAAGTGTGCGCATTCTAAATATCTCGAATATTAAAAAGCGGCCAGGAACGGCAACCCCTCTCTTCGGTACCCCGCGGGATGTCCTGCGAAGCGTTCGTATTACAACGGCTTCTCGCGCGCCATTTTGGATTGACACGTAAATGAAGATTTTTGCTAGAATATTTACGATATTTTGTCACATTTGACGCGTAATCTTTTGTAGTCATATATTTTTTTTGAAAATATGCGTTTTGGTATCGAGTGCAACATAACATCAAGTTTGTTATTTGCCAGTGTTTAAGTTGTTGTGATGACGCAATAATCAACGATATTCATATAATCCTGTTTCGATGGTTTGGGTTAAGTGTGCGCAGCGTCACCACATATATCTCTGATCGTCACAGATGTACGCTGGAAGGAAGTCCCTATAAATCTGAGTTAGAAGTTAAGAAAGAAGAGCAAAAAGAGAAATTAGCCATAAAGAAAGAACGACTAACTTGAATGTAGCCTTTTTAGCCCTTTAGCCTGGTGGCACGAACAGTGCACCAGCTCCGAACACGGCACTTTTTGATTTGTGATACATGTAATGACGAAGTTGATCTCTTATTTTGATTTAAGATGATTATTATGTTACTACTACTACTACTTTAAGTGCCTATGATGAAAAAAAATATAATATAATATTGTTTATCTTCTAAAATATACATTTTGTGTTGTTGCGCACACTTACCCACAGTGCTGCGTACACATACCCCGATACTGGGGTAAAAGTGCGCATACGAAAGGGTCTTTGTTTTCTATATTTTCTTAAAATATAAGCTACTGATAATATTAGTGTTGTGTCTAAGGTGATTACAAATAAACAGTCTTTCTAATTAATACAGTTTTATTTCATTCTACTAATAATATTCGAGTTTATGAAGCATCAAAGAAAAAATGCGCACACTTGACCCACATGACTCTACATAATTACGATAATAATATATGTACATGGAACAATAGTAAGTTTAACTACTGATCAAACAACTCGCACATGGAAATAATAAATCAGTTTCATGACTTGTTAAACAGAACACCCTGAAAATGTGAGCTGAATTTTCTGAGAAACGCTGTGTTCCATATTATTTACACTCACGATAACTTTATTGTACGGCTCGTTATCGATACCCCGTAACTAAAAGAAAGTATAGTCATAAGGAAAAAGAAAACAGCAAAATAATATATATTTTTATATCGAAATAATACCAATCTGTCACTCTGTAAGTAATGTCGAAGTTATGTTGCTGAGGAAGTGTGTGAGAGAATTCCGAGGCAAAAATATACGAAGAAATATAGAAAATACATTTTATGTTGTGTTTATCCGTACAATGAACAACAAATAGATATGTTTCTAGGTTTGTTTTTGTACTTTTTGACTCAGCTATAAACATCAATTGCGTAACTTTTCAAGCACAATTTGAAGGATCAGTTAGATACTAGAATGAAAGTTATAGAAATTGTCAAAATTATATTGCTACTGTGTTTTAAACTTAGCTAAGACCTTTTGGCCGTTTTAGGTCACGGTGGCATAATATTTTTATCTTACCGAAGATTAGTTTTTGCACATGAGATTTATGATAGGCAAGATGACTGAAAAAGATGTACCTACCTACGGAGCAATCAGATTTAAATTGACAAACAATTGACGGTTTTATAAATTCACAATACGTAAGTAACGCTTTGGTATATTTTTGCTGAAATCTGATGCCACGAGCCTCCCCCTCCCACTACGAGTATTAATATTAATGTATCATTTTTTCGATGTGCTATCAAGTGATGTTGCACTGGTATCTACGTTTAAAATAAAGACATGACTCCTCGATCCATACCATTACATTCGCTTCAAATTCTTGACGCAGACTGACAAAGGCTCTATTACATTTACGACAGATAAGATTTTAATCCGACAGACGCACTTAATCCCTTGCTTGAAATTTTCCATCCACGCCTACTCCATCTATTTATTATACTATAAACCAAGTAATCTTTTACCCTTAACTTAAATATCAGCGGGCTTACAATGACGAGATAACATCCCATGATTCTTCCTATTTCTGTTATCCTAGTAATTTGAAATGTATTGTCCCATTCGCTGACTCCCTCTCTCCCACTGGTTCTTAGGATTGCGGTTCTCTTTCCTGTTTTCCTACTCTAAAATGTATTCCCGTTTCCTTCTTCTGGAGACTGGTTGCGGATAGCCAGTTCTTTCTTTGTCCTGTTATCCTGGTACTCTGAAATGTAATCTCGTAGTCCATTACGACACGCCGCGCCGCCCGTGTCGAGTGTAGTCTGTAGAACATTATCAGCCTATATGCGATAGTTAACCACAGCCATATCACAAGGTTTCCGTATTTTACTTAAGTACAGTATTTGCGGCATTGATTGAATGGAAAATAAAAAAGCGCCTCTAGAGTACGAACCAGGGACCATTTTTTCCATCAAATTAACGTCTAAGAGCTCGTTTACTTTACGTTACAAAATTGTGAAAGGTCATGCTATGGCCTCTGTCCTAAACTCTTTTGCTGTCTATTCACTCTCATCGGTTATGGGATATCATCATGTTTTTTATAAGTTTGGAGTGAATAGGCTACTTCTAAGGAAACGTGCTTCATCATCGACCACTTCATCGCTTACCATTACATTACCTTGGCGAGATAGTGGTCAAAAGCGGATGTACCATGAAAAAAAAGTTTCGAATGGAGTTTGGTAACAGTCCCAAGTGTAATTGTACCCAAATCATAGACTACGAATATCTGTGGCCGAATCCGTCACGTAGGTAGTTGTTCCGTGAAAGTAACAAAATTCCACCCAAACTCATACATTTTCCAATGACATCATCATCTTCCTGCTTCTATCCCATTTTACTGGGGGTCAGCGCAACACTTTTTTTCTTAAAAAATAAATTATGGAATCAGGCGTTACTTTGCGGAAATCCATGACATTAAATGTTAGGAAAAATATCTAGTTTTAATTCCGCGACACAAAATTTCTTTCATTCTCATCTACATAGTATTATTTACTCCTTTTTCTTTCATATCATTCCATAGACAATCCATCCATCTTTTCTTTGGCCTTCCTCTTCCTCTCCATCCATCAACATTTTCGCATCTGACCTATGTAAAAACTTTCACAAAAATAATCCACACTTCAGATACGAAGCATATTGGATTTCCTCAATATCTAAACCCCCATCTAAGCTACCATCACAAAAAGGCCACAAAACCACGATTCCAGCACAACCCCATCTCAGTTCTAAATCGGTATCAATACATTGCATACCTAATATCCACAGACAGAGGCACGCTGGGTCTCCTAATTTGCATGGCGAGTAATTTCCGAACGTACGTTTGGATTCTAGGCAGCCATATTGGTTTAGGGTCGGTATCCTTCAAATTTACATGGGATAGGGCGTTTTATAGAGGTTTTTAGGGCTCTGGATTATTCAGCCAGGGATATAAGGCGAGGTTTATAGAGATAGAAGAGATGTGGCGAGAGCGTGTGGCAGTGGTGGGTAATAAAATAAAACTAACTTCTTACAACAGCACAAAGAGAATTGCGCCCGCGCTTCCACGAGACGCCACTTCCACCATGCTCTCTTTCCGTCAAAAACGACGCTATGCGACATAAATATCAGGTTAGTTTTAGGTTTCTTTAATTACCCGCCACCGCCACAAGATCTCCATACGTCTCTTCTGTGTTATCCGCGCCTGGGGACTAAAAGTTTGGTTTCTAAGTACTCGACATTAAATGAACGTGGATTGAGAAAAAACAGTATGTAGGTATGTATTGAGTGAAAACATTTATTTAAATACTCAAAGTATAAAACATGGAAATATTATTATCATTAGAATTTCGGTAAACATTTAATAGCAATCGATTTATTTAAGCTCTTGATCACACATGATGAAACTATCTTTACAATACTTCCTAAAATTATGAGTGCCAAAATACTATAGCTTTTCGAAATTTCGACTCTAGAAGCTTTAACTGAGCGTTGAAAATTCAATGTTGTATTTTTAATTAGGTTCTCACTTCTAAGTCACGTAGTGTCGATGGAAACGGGATGTGATTTCGAAGTACTAGTAGTAACTAAATAACAACCCAGCTCAATATCTCCGGATCAGATCTAATTACGGTCTAAAATCAGTATTTTATCTGCCTATCTTAAAGCAATTAATATTCGAAGCAGCCCATAAAATAACCCATAGAGTAGCAAAACTCTATTAGTATTGGGCATTAACTCCGCTCCAAATGTCCATTTAAATCCGGAGGCACTAGCACGAACGAGCGATGTAAATGTAATGTTAATAATTTATTTACGTTGATTTTTTCCGTGTAAAAAATACAAGAAAAAAATATTGTAAGAGTAAAAAGCAACAGCCTAAATAAATAGAAAGTTTTACACAAATTATAATAGGTGTTTCTGAATAACGCTTTTTTTTGTGTCATCTACATTCTATAAGCAGCGATTCTATTCAAGAAGTATTTATAAATAAAAAATGTTTTGATACGTTTAAGTTTTTCAATAGTCAGTTCAATAGACCAACCGACGACATAATGCGAGGCCTATGTTCAGCAGTTGGACTGTTCTGGCTGGGGTCTTCAGGTTGATGATGAAAATATTTTACCTTCAAGCGTATTTTCAATTTAAAAATCGAAGTAATTAGGAACTTGTACGTTTACAACGCGCGCTCGTGTTAGCCCCTCGGATCCCAATAATTCCAACATTCCGATCGAAATTAACTCAAGGCATACTGTATATCTATGGTATATCTATGTTTTCCTGGTACATGACTTGGGTTGATGATCACGGGGACTCGTTTGCCGATTATGCCAATCACCTTTAATTATGTAGATTGGGTAATCGATGGTTTCAAGTAATACCAGGATAACAGGAAGAGAGGAAATTCGTGAAGGAAAAGATTAGGCATGGTAATTTGAGTTCTAATGAATCTTATTTGCTTGTCAATAAATTCTTAGGAATTTATTCAGCGTCACTTTTATACAAACGACTATAATACATGTATGAATCATTGAGACACTTTCTAATTGGCATTGTGATTATCATTGGCACTCTTGTTCGACCTTCTGCTGGGCTTGGCTAGGCCTTTTTTTACAGACGGATGGACAGACAGACAAACGGTCATCGAATTCTTAGTAAAGGGTTCCCGTTTTACCCTTTGGGTACGGAACCCTAAGGTCGGTATCTCACTGGGAGTTTTAGAAGCGTTGACTCCTCCAATGTCTGCGCAGCGTCGCGTTAAGCGGACGTTAATGCTTGTCACGCGACGACGCCGACGCGACGTTAACGATGCGACTGCGCAACGTTGGCGCTGCGCAGACGTTGTAGTGACGCTGACGCTCGTAAAACGCCAGTGGAATTGCTGCCTTAAAATATGGACGTGGCATGATACGAGTACAATGAAAACCACACCTCATTCAGATTTCAGCATATTTTCGTTTCACTAACTGTAACTCGTACCAGGAGCTAAGAATTGAAAGAGAGTAATTATTTGGTCTTAACGAACATGCTAAGTTCATGGAAAGTAACAAACAATAGATAGCTAATGAGCGCGCTTTAACAAAAGAACAGATTGATCAGGTTTTAAGTACCAGGAGATTAGCTTATTCCCAAGTTATTGTTCCACAAACTCGAACATATTTCTATAAAACATTTTAAACAAACTTTAAAGTCTTTAATACTGAAAACAAAGTTAGAAAGAAGCTCAAACGCTTAGCATAATGCAAGAATAATGTTAAACAAGTCTTCAACTATTAGAAGACTTCTTCAAGAATTTGAAAGTCCAATAGTTATTTGTTATGCAAGGCTGCAAAGTTGATTTTTGGCGCGAGTACTTGAATTGAAAACTGAGCGAGCGAAGGATTCTAAGATTGAACCGCGAGAGAAACGAGCGGTTCAAATATAGAATCCTGAGCGATGCGAAGTTTTCAAAGGTACGAGACGCAGAAAAACTTTGCTGCCGAGTGCAACACACAACTTTTCACCTCACACAGCGAGGAAATGTAGTGGGGGCGGCTCGCCTGCCAGTATAGAAAAGTAGAAAACAATTGAATACAAGACGTGTTCGAATTTTAAACAACACTTTGTGCTCTAGAGCACAAAAAGGAGTTTTGCGCTCAGATTTTGAATGAGAAATAGAATCTTTCCGAGCGGGTGAGGTGAAAAATAAATTGAAAACTTGAACATCTTTATCCCAAAGTAAAGTTTCGAATATGATAATGCTTTAAATATTTTCCCACTCAATAAATGATTATGGAGTATTGTTATTTCCGAACGTGGGCGTTTTGGAAAGCCAACTAAAAGACACTTCTTAGAACGTTGGGACTTTTTCGCAGAAACCGTTAATATTTGGATGGGAAAACAGACAATTTGTGAATGCCTGAAATAAAGAATTTAATTGCATCGGAGAAACCTTTTTTTCCAGGTTTACGTTGTCATTGAACAATTAAGAAAAGAAACAAAGCCATTTATGTTATTGGGGAACCGTGTGGACGGACCTGCCTGAAGCCACTTCAAACGCCGTCGATGTGGTTGAGAACTGGTCGAATCTAATATTTGGGAATTTATACGACAAAGAACCTGTGTATATCCAGCGTCATGCAGAAAATGAAAATTTTTTCTTTTATTAAGCAGGATCCCAAAATTTCTAGTCCTTCGAGCCGGATATGTACGAGAAACCTATGGATCAATATTCTAGTTAATTTCAATCATTTTTGTGTTAACTCAGATATGTAAAGTCTGATGGAGAATATTTAGTACTTCTAAAAGTCTGTTATGATCTGACAAAGCACTTGTTACTTTAGCACCTATATTATTTAGGATTGAAGACTGTAACCTTGAAGTTGAACTAACCTCAACCTTGATAATCACCTCCAGCTGTTTCCCAAAAGATCAACAAATAACTTTACTCTCTCATAACGAAGCGGTATATTTTCCGTTTCGACACGTCATCTCTTCGGGTAACTTCGGCAAAGTTCGTGATAAATACTCTGGTGAAGTTGTGACGTATGGTGTAAGTTCGGATGTGGCATCGTATCGGTGTGTTAATCGATGAGTTGTGTTAGAAGAAGGTTGCTTTGTTTTGTTCATGGTCGTTTTGGAAAAAGAAAATAATGAAGTTATGGATCGGTGAACAACGTAACACATTCGCGATTCAACTGGCATTTTTATCTTTGGATTACAGGTGGCCAAGTGGCCTACCATAACGTCTTAAAGCGTGAGTAGTTCCGCTCAGGGAACGAGATGGCGCTAGACGACTTGTATAGCTCTGTCTCTTTCCCACAGCTTAACTATGACGTCATGGTAGGCCACCAGGCCCTGTAGCCATGTGACAAACGATAAACGCAAACGCTGAGTAGGCTTTAAAAGGTATTCAACTTTATGAGTTTTTTTTTTTTTTTTTTATCGTCGTAAAATCATCAAATGAATCCTCCAACCCCGGGCAGGGCGGGAGGGACTGTCAGACTTTTACTGACTAAAATCCACGGTGTCCTTCAATAGCCCTTTCTGTTCCGGGGTCACGGTAAGGAAATAATCCTGCGACCCCGGCAGGCTTTGGCCCTCTCTGAGATGGGAGCCCCGTCATTATGCTGACGCTCTTTGAGGCGCGCGTGGGACACGACGCGCCGTCGACCCGGGCATGGTCCTTGGTCGGGCAGCGAGTTGCCCTTTACTCGCTGCCCGCATGCCCGCGCCTACGGTGGCCGGAGATCATCTGCTGACGTCCGAGGCCGCGGGCGCCTACCACTGCGGTTGGGGCGGAGGGAGGACACTGTCCTCACTCTCAAGCGGCCCGCCTCCTCCTTCACGAGCATTACTGCCTCGCAGAAGGAGGAGACCGCTTCCCACTCCGTCTCGCCCCGCAGCATGGCCGCAACCAATGCCGGGCGCGAGAGGTCTCCGCCTATCGCCGCCGTGAGGACACGTCGGTGCTCTGCCCAAGCGGGGCAGTCTTGCACCGTATGCTCTACTGTGTCCTCCGGGCGATCTTCGCAGTGGTGGCACCCGGGCGTCTCCTCCTTCCCCATCAGGCACAGGAACCTCCCGAAACTTCCGTGTCCGGTGAGGACCTGCGTCATCCGATAGGTCAGGACGCCGTGACGTCTCTCCAGCCACTCCTCAAAGAGGGGTCTTACCGCCGCAATTGCGGCGCGCCGGAACTTTATGAGCTTGGGTATAACGTTGAAGATCTAGTGAAAATTACTATCGTTTTCGATCTTTCCTTTCGCTCACGCTCAGAAATCTTAAATAGATTTTCAACTTTAGGCTCTAGGCTATAAAGTTGAAAATCTTTTGGGAGTACCGAGCGTTTACGATTTTCGTTTGCGATTTGTAACTTGGCTAGGGGGGCAGGTCTGAAAAAAATGTTTTGAAAAATGAAGTGGCCAAGTAAAAGGTTTTCAATAAGGAGGTGAAACCTAGCTTGGCTATTACTTTATTACTTTTCAATATCCGAGTCGAGACAAAAAAAAAAGAAATAGGTAAATGGGACTTTTGTATTTTTATTGGCCAATGCTGCCCAACTGCTGTGGGTTTAAATGGGACTTAGGTCTCCAATTATATTTAACTAGCTGTTGCCAGCGATTTCACCCGCTACAACTCGAAAATCATCCCGTGGGAATATAAAAGCGCGATAAAATAGGATACTATGTGTTAATCCAGGTTATAAACTATCTGTGTACCGAATTTCAACGAAATCCGTTCAGTGGTTTTTGCTTGAAAGAGAAACAAACGCATCCATCCATCCACCCTTCCAAACAAACTTTCACGTTTATACGAGTAATATTAGTAGAATTTTTGAATATTATACTCGAAGCCCTTATCACAAATGTAAAAGGTCATACTGATCAAACAAAATTAAAACCTTTGATCGAGTTTTCTCAAAAAAGTTTTGTCAGCCTATTAAAGTTTGTAACAGTCAGTTTTCCCCAAAAGTGAAGAGAATAAAAGTGAAAGGGTTTATTTTTCGATAAAATAATTAAATACAACGAGTTTCCGCAATATGACCGTTGACATTTACAATTAATAATATTTTATTCAAAGAAAAAAGTAAAAGAGTTCCTTACTCTTTTGTTAAATACGACAATTTCTACAGGAAAAGGTCAAGGAAATGAAAGTGGAAGTTGTTGAGATTGTTAAAAACTTTGATTACTTTTTTAACAAATAATTGAAGTGTTATCATCATCAGTAAGGCGTAGTAGGTACCCTGATCTAACCGTAAGAGAAAATTAAATGTAAACTTGTTATCATTTAGGGATTTTTGGCGAAGTATTCTTCAAAGGTATAAATAAATTCATAAATAATGTTTCCATGGGAAGCGAGTATTTTCTTAAGAGTACTTTAAAATCGAAGTATTTACTATTAGACTTTCATCTCGCATTTATGCTAGCGCCTGCTATGAACTCAAAAGAGCAACTAACAATGTATAATAAATTGCAAACTAAACATTAACCTAATTCTTTGACCTGGCGGGGTTCAACCGTGGTCCTTTATTAATATGTCCGAGTCGATACGTGAATAATTGATGGCCACTGCTAATAAAGTGAACGTGTTTGTGGATATATTTTGACCTTTTCGCTCGCTGTAATTGCTGTAATATTAAATAAACACTGCGCTGACGTTGTGTTGTTACAGTAAAATGGCCGATATAATCGTGTTATTTTGGTGGAAACGTTTTTTTGTGTGATGAAACTTTGTACGGAAATAACGTATTGGTTCGTGAAGAGTACTTATTTTTTCTGTTAATATTTTCAAGATGATTTTTGACAATACTAACTGGTACTTACTATTAGATAGAAGTGTAAAGACAGAGAACTAGTTTTGCCGAGGTATTGTGTGCACTTTTAATGGGTTGTGGTGGTAAAAATAGGAACTCACACTGTGGTAAATTCCTGGTGTTTTGCTGATGCAAGTCGACTCCAACAGAGGGGAAATGATGATTAAAATGTCCTGTTCATGTGAATTTATGGCATGAGTTGATTTTCAAATAATGCCTACATCTCTACTCTCTCAACTCTACTTTCATCGTGATAATTGTTTTGAAGATATCGATTGAAATCTTAGTCTCAAAGCACAGACAAAATACCCCCCTCCGCTTTCCAAAGATCTCTCAGTATTGGCAAAATTCTCCGATCTAAGCATCCTCACTATTACAGCTACGATACAAAACCAAACGGTACCAGGAGATGAGAACGTATATAGAGTTATCAGTAAAATACCGGCCGTACTGTTTATTTTAATTGACAAATATAAGCGTTGGTACAGTGTTTGGAACAGGGCCAATTGAGCAGCCGCGCGTTATACTAAATGTTAATGAGCTCACCATTATCTCTACTATACTTAATGCATATTGTTTTGCGGCTATGTGCTTACATTTACCAAGGTGGGATTAAAAAGAATGGGGCCTTTTGTGTTGTTTTTATTCCAAAATGGAACTTTTCAAAAACTTTTTCGTCAGTTGCTTTTTATTTGTATAATTGTGCTGTTTACAGGACAGATAAAAAGGTCTTAATACATTATTTTTCTTGCTCTGAAATTTTATTCTATGCATTCATCATGTTTGTTACCATCATGGTAATGGTAGTATTTCGAGTAAAATCATTGTAAAATAATGTTTTGCACGATTAGATTTTTCAAACTGTTTTTAAACTATGTTCATAACAAAAACATATGATTATGTCAACTATAATAATGATCCAAAATAAAATGATGGTGGTGTAATACAGGAAGAGTCAATAAGTTAAAAAAAAAACTATTTTTGTTGATTGGTAATTTCTAAAGAAAAGAAAGGTGTAGGTAGACGTACTTAAGTCATAGATACGTATATCGTATTGATCTAAGCAACATGCCAACAAACTCAAATAGTTCTTACCATTTCCTTCTATACGTTTCTAATAGAAAATGTCAAATAGTCGATAATGGCCTCTGTACCGACCTCCATTTTGACTGTAATTGATTATTACCGATGTTATCCTGATGTCAATAAAAATGTTATTTCTGAAGGTTACAAAGTTACTTCATTCATTTGACAACGTGCGTGTTAGCTGTGGTGTTACGGGCGCCGGGCGGTTAAACCCCTTCTACACGGTCAGACCTGACCGCCTGACAGAGGTGAACTTGGTCGTGTCAACAGTACCCCACCGTCTGGAACGCTGTCGGCTGACGGTCGGGTCCCACCGCGGACGCAGCCTGTCTGGACGGCTGCGCTCCCGACTGACTCCGCCCATATTTGGTCGCACACCGGACCAAGGTCACCTCTGTCAGGCGGTCAGGTCTGACCGTGTAGAAGGGGTTTATACTCGTAGACTGCGTATTCTTGACGCGCTAGATCTTGCCAGCTGCTTTGCCTGCTACAAGTCGAAAATTATCTCACGGGAACATGAAATCGGCAAGAAATATCCTTTAACATATTTATCATAATATCCTATGTATCTGTATACCAAACATCCAAGTCCGTCCAGTAGGTTTTGCGTGAAAGAGTGGCAAAATAATTATACTGAATTATGTGTAGTGTACGTTTCGGGCATGAATGTTGTGTTGTAAAATATTTCATGAAAAAGACTGTTATGCTGCAACTGTGAAAAGAATGAATGACTTTTTATATTCTGCGATCGGTCGACCATGTTGATTTATCTATATGATAATGTGTGCCACCTAATAAAGTAATACCTTACAATATCAAGGTAACATGATTAATGTAGAGGTTACCTGAAACAGGATATCACTTAAAAAGCATTTAACGGAAGGAACTAACATTTTGGTAGGTTTATTAATTAGCATTAATCTTATTTTCCTTATTGTAGTGGACCAATACAGATAATTATTATGATGTACAGCTTAAGGCCTCATATATAATGTTAATCGGCACATATTATTGTTAAACCTCAGTTTTAAACATACGTGAGCTTTAAATGTATGAAACTAGAACATTATTTTCCTCAAAATACAAAAAACTAAAATGTCAGTTTTGGCAACCGCAGCAGCTCGTTATGCCCTGATATTAATGAGAGGTATGCCGTGTACACCTGGGACTCCTGGAAGCGAGCTCAAATAAACATTTGCGATATTAAATATTGATCTAGAGCCAGAATATGTGGAAATGGCTCCAATCCCACGAGGACATATTGATGTATGAAGCTTCATCTTGTTGAAGGACTAGGGCATCATCAGTTAAATAGAGATGGCGTGAAGACTGAACTGTCATTTCAAAGATGGAATGGGTTGTGCATTTTTTTTATATAGAACTAGTAATAAAAGCCAAATATTCTTTTAATCATTTCGATTTATTTATTTACAATTCACTAATATTGATCATTCATAATGGATAATTTTGTATTCTTACTTATTTAATATTAGTTTATATGAAGTATATTAATTCTATTTACCTTAAATATGGCAAGGATACGGACCAAATTCCTGGGTTCATAGCCTTGTATATTTACTTATACCTTTGGCCCATTCTCATGTTAAAACCAGACACTAGAAAAAAGAGAAATAAGTTAAATGCTGTAATGCATGATTATTATAAATATTCATTCTATCATGACATGCCGAGGGCTAGCGCATGTCAGGGACGGCATGACGAGGCATTAAAATCATCAGTCGACTCCATTTAGACCAAACGAAAAGATGGAACGAAGTTTAGTTGTCAGAGTTATTTGGTCTTTTCCACTTTATTTAAAAGGAGAAGATAGTTAAAAAAAGGAATAGAACCCTCGCATTTTTTTAAAACTAATAAGCTCCACCTTTTAACAGTTTTTGTCTAATTGCACTCGGCTGTCAATTCCCATAGTAATTGTTTTCATACCGGTCATATTTGGTCGGCATCCGTGCGTACTTATTTTGGGCTATCATCACAGGATTGGTGGAACCTTTAGTGCTGTCCGTTTTCTGATCAACTGTAGCTTCTTCTGTGGTCGAAGTTCTCGCTTTAATAATGCTCTGCAAATAGGATTCGTAAAGGCTCATTCCTGGTAACACAGAATTGTCTTCAGCCGGTTCTAAAGGCACGTTTATAGGGTCATACGGTAATGTTAGCATGTATTTATTGACGTCGCCATAGTATGATCTGTCTGTTTCTTCGCTTGTTGTGTTTGCTCTTGGCATTTTTGTCGTTTTTGTCGTTGACGCTTTATTTGTGGTGGTCGATGGTTCCGTGGTCGATGGTTTGCTGATCTCGTCCCAGATTACGGAGTCCAGCCAGAGAACGAAGCTAGATATTTTGGGGAAGGAGTGAGTTTTGGTATAGAGCGCGCAAGTGTTGATGAAGGAGGATATGGCTATTAAGGTATTGTTCTGGATTACTGCGCCGCCGTTGTCTCTCTGTAAAAGAAATTGTTTGTTTGTTACTATACAATACTGAGAAAACTTATCTGTGAACGAAAAGAGAATAAAAGGATCCTCCTTTTAATAAGTAAAGAAAGTTTGCAAAAAGCGGTTTTCATTCATCTAGGGAAAATACAAAAAAGTTTTATCATGCAGACAATATCGCACAGACCAGGACTACATAAACAACTGCATGTTTTATTCCCATTTATTTTTATTCTTCGTCACAATGACATTTACAAATGATCTCATAAAACAATGTAGCGGAACGATCCAGATGATTTATATGTTTGTGCTTCCGTGAGCGCATCGAGTTCGTTTAATTTTATTGTGGCTATTAACACCATACGTAATGATGTTTACTCTGCCTATTTATTGCGTTATTCGACACACGGTAATCGTTTTATGACTTACTAGCTGACCCGTGCCCACTTCGTTGGGCAGTATTTCGGCTAATATGTATGATATCTTTATAATTTATAGCCTATAGCACTCACGGATAATGTAGCTTTCTACCAGTGAAACAATTTTTAAAATCGGTTCGTTACTTCCGGAGATTACCCCCTACATACAAACTTACAAACATACAAACTTACAAACAAATGTTACCTCTTTATAATATTAGTATAGATGAGATCCTGGTACCGACGCGCGACGGTTTGATTAAATATTTGCAACCAAGCGGAACGGAGAACGCAGTTTATTAGCTATGTTTTTTTACATTGTTTGTAAGTGTGTAATTTCTTTGTACTCATAAACTGGTTTGTTACTAATATTCTGTTAAGTTCAGTTAGACTGGAAGCCCTCTTTTAAATAGTTGCGAAACTTTTAGCTAGATGATGTGCTAAAAATTAAGTAATTATTTCTGAAGTCTTTTGTTTCATACTTCGTAGAAATAACAAAGAAATCAATTATGTAAGTTGTTGACCGCTTTCTTTTGAAAATACAAGTTCATTTTCACTTAAAATCCAAAACAGACATTGATTTATTAACTTTGAGTTTCCCAAAGCAGACATTGATTGATTAATTTTGGACCTTTTTATATTAAATAACTAGTTTTTCTCAAGTATCTATCAATATAACTGATAAAATTTTCGGCCCGTCAAACCGTTTGATCAACAAAAACGCCATCATATTTCACCCTTTAGCCGCATGGGACCGGAGTCCGGACCGCACTGGGAGCGTACACGATAAAAAAGCGGGTTGCTAGAAAAAGTTTCACAATTTTCCCCTCAGTGTGCCGCGTTTTTACTTAGAGGACGGACGTGTGCCTCTCGCGATCGCGTGCGCTAGTTAACAAAGTGCAAACGCATCACAACATTGTAGCCGACCCGTGCGTCAACCGTTCGCTCGGAGTGGTCGCGATGACCCAGATAGTGTTTGTACGAAAAATGCTTGATCGACATATTATTTGTTAAGGCGAAGACATATTTCATCAACATGGCTTCGCAAACGCAAACAATTAAGCTAACAACTAAGCTGGAACATGAGCTGTTTAAGTATTACAGCGAAGAAAAAGCAAAGCGAGAAGAATTACAATGTCAAGTAATGGAGCTTAAAGCCGAAATGAAAAGGCTGCAGGAAATTTTAAAAAACCAAGCTGAGCATGAGAAAAATAAGGCATCTGAAAAGGCCAACAAAGAAAGTTCACCCAAACCTGTCGAATATGAGACGGACGAGGATGAACTAGCCAGGGAAACGGAGTGGATAAGGATTGAAAATAAAAGAAAAAAACGGAAACTGAACCGTACGCTCACTCCTCCTTCCGATCAAACCAGTAACGGTAATGATGAACAAGGGAACATAAAAGCCAAAAGAATGCCGAAGCCACCCCCAATAATAGTGGAGGGTGTCAAAAATTACCAGTCATTCTACGACTTAATAGCCAGTGCTCAAGGTGACGCATTCACTATAAAAATGATGAACGGCGATAGCGTCAAAATAAATGCAACCAATGAAGATGCCTACAGAGAGATTACAAAGCTAATAACCTCAAATAATTTACTGTGGCACTCGTATGAGAACAAACAAGCCAGACCAATACGAGTGATGGCCAAAAAGTTGCATCATACATGCCAGCCAGAAAGAATCGTAGAGTACTTGAAAAACAAGGGCTACAAAATTGAAAACGCTGTTAGCAAATTAAGTTGGAGGAAAAAAGAACCACTCAACATGTTTATGTTGTCATTCGAAAAAGACGAAGACATAAACAAAGTTTATGGAATCACCAATATTCTAGGGTGTAAAGTTGAAATTCACCCACTTAGAGCATCTAAGCTAGTTCCTCAGTGTAAAAGATGCCAAGCCTATGGACACACCCAGAAGTACTGTTCGAAAGAACCAAGGTGTGTCAAGTGCACGGGCAAACATCTCACAAGAGACTGCATGAAACCAGCGCAAGATAAACCAAAATGTGTCCATTGTGGCGAGGCTCATCCAGCTAACTATAGAGGGTGTATAGTAGCAAAGGAGATGCAAGTATTAAAAAGCAAACATACTAAAAAGCAAACTGCATCCAGACCATTGAAGCATACCGAACCATCAGCTACCAAGGAAGCTACCGAAAAGAAAGGAATGAACCACCAACCAACCAAGCAGCCCTTGTACTCTCAAGTAGTCACAAACAACGTGGAATCAAGTTCGGAAACAAAACTCGACAAAATTTTAAGCCTAATGTCAACATTTGATCAACGGCTTAAAAAACTAGAAATGAGTTCCAAAAAAGCTCCTATTCATCTGCAGAAATGAGTAACAACGTCAAGATTATGACCTGGAATGCTAATGGACTGCTACATAACCAACAAGAGTTACAAGTCGTCCTAGATACAGAAAAGATAGATATATGCTTAATATCTGAATCACACTTTACACGACAATCGTTTGTAAAATTTCAAGGTTACAAGATATATCACGCCCTGCATCCAGATAACACTGCGAGAGGAGGCAGCGCTGTTATAATTAGAGAAAACATACATCACTATGAACAGACCAAATGTGAAGATCAAGAAATGCAAGTGATCGGTATAACTATTAAAACGAAGAGATACGACTTGGTTACTGTAGCAGCTATATACATTCCCCCAAAACACGCACTAAAAAAAGAGCAATACAAAACACTCTTATTGCGACTTGGAAATAAATTCATATTAGGTGGAGACTTTAATGCCAAGAACACCTATTGGGGCTCTAGGCTTACTACCACAAAAGGCAGAGAGCTGCTTAATGCTATACGAGAAACAAAATCAGAGGTTCTATCAACTGGAAAACCGACATATTGGCCAACTGACTCAAGGAAAATTCCAGATTTAATTGACTTTTTTATATACAAAGACATACCCTCGGAGTTTATAACTGCTGAAGAAGGCTTCAATATGAATTCTGATCACTCACCAGTCATTTTACATATGAGTGAACATATCCAACATAGAGAAGGCAATCCGGTTCTCGTGAACAAGTCCACTGACTGGGAATCCTTTAAAATTGACTTAGACAGTAAAATAGACCTAAATATATTTATTAATGATAAGGATCAACTTAATCTCGAACTAAGCAAATTTATTGTAGATGTCCAACAAACTGCATGGGCTAATACAACCGATAATAAAAGAACTTTAAAAGTTAATAGTTACCCAAAAGAAATAATAGATCTGATTAAAGAAAAAAGAACCTTGAGAAAAAAGTGGCAGCAAAACAGGTTTCCGCAAGATAAGACACTGTTGAACAACATCACTAAAAAAATTAGAAACGCAATTAAGAAAATTCGTGACGAAAACTTGACTAGGCACCTCCTTCAACTGACTAATGATCGATCGACTGATTATTCATTATGGAAAGCCACAAGAAACCAAAAACAACCCATTGCTCACATACCACCAATAAAAGAACTGAATGGACAGTGGGCAATAAGTAACCAGCAAAAAGCGTCAAGATTTGCTCAACACTTAGAGGAAACCTTTACACAAACCGAGAACGAAGACCAAAATTTCCACTTTGAACAACCACAGCAAGCAGACCAAGATATAAAACTTGTAACAACAAAAGAAGTATGTAAGGTAATCAGAGATCACATCAGCCCAAAAAAATCCCCTGGTTATGACCTTATCACAGGGGAAATCCTAAAGAACCTACCAAGGAAAGCATTGGTAAAACTTACCAAAATTATCAATGCTTCTTTTAGACTAAAGCATGTTCCAGACCTATGGAAGGTTGCAGAAGTAATCATGATCCCCAAACCAGGGAAACCACCTCAAGATGCAACGTCATACAGGCCTATCTCCTTGCTGCCAGTGATGTCAAAGCTATTCGAGAAATTACTACTGAAACGACTGAAACCTATTATAGAAAATAGTAACATTATACCCGACTATCAATTTGGATTTAGAGAAAAGCATTCAACGATAGATCAGGTACATAGGATTACAACAGTAATTGAAAAAGCTCTTGAAGATAAGAAAGTATGTGCCACCGTATTTCTAGATGTAGCCCAGGCTTTTGACAAAGTTTGGCACGAAGGATTAATTTATAAACTTAGAACTATGTTGCCAAAACAGTATGCCGATATACTAGAATCGTATATAACTGGTAGAGTCTTTAGAGTAAGACAGGAAAATGCCTGTTCTGAACTGAAGGAAATAAAAGCTGGTGTTCCACAAGGAAGTGTTCTAGGCCCTGTCCTGTACCTATTGTACACGTGTGATATACCAGAACTAGAAAATGCAACTGTTGCTACTTTTGCTGATGATACCGCAATAATGTCCACCGGAGCGAGTCACAAAGAAGCTGTGGTAACAGTACAAAAAGCAATAAGTCAATTCTATGACTGGACCAAAAAGTGGAGGATTAAGTTGAATGAAACAAAATCCATTCACATTGACTTCACTAATAAAAAACCAGAATACAACCCTGTGTACATAAACAACAAAACTGTTCCGTATGAAAACACAGCCAAATATCTTGGTATGACCTTAGACGCAAAGCTTCGCTGGAAAGCCCATGTCAAAAAGAAAAGAGAAGAATTAGAAATTCGTTACAGAAACATGAACTGGTTACTAGGAAGGCATTCCGCGTTATCAGTTTCTAACAAAATCCTGCTCTACAAATCAGTCCTTATGCCAATATGGACCTATGGCATACAACTATGGGGTTGCGCCAAAGAAAGCAATGTAGAAATTATACAAAAATTCCAGAACAAAGTACTCAAGAACATCGTGAACGCGCCTTGGTACATAAGAATTGACGACATCCATCGGGACCTTAATATAGAGTTCGTAAACAGCATAATCCAAAAATATGCAGAAGCCCATGAACATCGGCTTCATCATCACGTAAATGTCGAGGCCATCCAGCTCCTTGATAATACGAACCTAGTAAGAAGGCTGAAAAGGACTAAGCCTTTTGAGTTAGTGTAGTGTAATTTATTTGTGACTACAGTGAGTGAAAATTAGTGCCTAGCTATTTATATGGACACAATAAGAAAGTGACTTCCCCTTAACAGACGCTAAGTAAACGCAATGGACGTGCTCTTAGATATAAATTTACTGTTAGCAAATTAAGTTAGATATAAATTGCTTATTAGCCTATTTAGGCTAGATTGTAATATAATAACTAAGTGAAAAAAAAAAAAAAAAAAAAAAAACAATTTTCCCCTCGTTCGATCTTTTTTCCCCTAGGGTTAAGTATATTTTAGCGTGGTAAAATCATCAAATAAGTCCTCCCAACCCTGGCAGGGCGGTGTCCTTCAATAGCCCTTTATGTTCCGGGGTCACGGTAATGAGATAGTCCCGCGACCAGGGTTAAGTATATTATGTACGTTTGAGAGTTTTTCCGCATTGAATTTTCAAACTATATAGGATTTCGAGTTACAAGCATATTTTGTTCAGGGAATGAATTATTGGTCATTCGGTGACAATGCAAATCCCTAAGTATCAAATTACTCTGCCGGGGTCGCGGGACTTATTTCCTTACCGTGACCCCGGAAAATGCCCTGGGTGGGAGGACTGATTTGATGATTTTACGACGATAAAAAAAAAAGTATAAAATTACGCTATATTTAATGTGTCTCTTAATTTACTTGATTTCAAAGAGCGATCATGTCCTAGAAAATAATCATGTATTTCATTACCTCAAGGATGTTTCTTTTCCCTTAAAAGTGGAAAAAATCCACTAAGTATCTACCAAACGCTGATAAAAATAACGTGTTTTCCCCTGACGGCGGCCCTTGACGGGGGTTCCTTATGGCGAAATTTATCGGTTCTTACTCGGAATTGAGTAAAATAAATAGACTTTCGAATTCGGTTTTATTAGGTAGGATTAAATGGGCCAATGAGGTTGAAAGAAACACACTGTATAAAAGAAAAAAAAGCTAGACGAAAAAAAGTAAAAGTGGTTTTGAAAAAGGAATTGGAGTCCCCTAGAAGTCTTCTAGCATCGTGAACTAAGTTTAAAAATATGCTCTTTGGAACTATGAAGTCCTGGTAAAAGCCTGGAATGTAGAAAATACGTGTGGTGGTTATTTGGTACTAACGTCAACCATTGAAAGATGAAAATCGGCATGTTATAGTTGTCGCATAGAGGAATAATACAATTTATTAAATGTGGCTAGAACAATCTAAATCGAAGAATCAATATTAGTTAACAGGAATTTGTATGTAATATAAGTGAGAAGAATCTGAATTGAGTCTACCCAGATTTGAGCTTATTAAGAAAATATTGGAGGTTGTTTTTAGTAAGTATTTTTGATTCCTGAACATACACGAATAAAATAAAACATGGACCAGGTGGCTATTTCTACATAGGAGGCAATCAATCAAAAACTTTCCATGTGCAGACTTATCAAAGTTTCACTCAACCTTGAAATGACGAAGAGTTTCCCAAATCGATGCCTACCAAAACATCTAGATACTTCTCAAAGCCATTAATCTGATTAAGATTAACTTGGAGAAAACATTAATTTTCGATTAAGAATGTTACTCAAGTATCGATCTTCCTGTATTTCGTGACCCAGTTCCAACCTTTGTAATAATTACTGTTTGATGTTGAAATTCTTTGTTTACTTTTACTAAAGTTGGGATTGTTTCGATTGCTCTGGAAATTGCTTCCTAATGTCGCGTTCCTACTTCCTAATGCTTTGAAGAGATGAAAAGGGTTGTTTCGTTAGATTAGGGGCATTATTCAAATGAGGACTTTAGTCGGTGAATAATTACCACAATTTCCAATACAAATAGTTGATTTTAATGCGCTATTTACCGTTTCGCATCAGATTTTAGGTGTCTCAAATAAAAACGTTTGCGACTGTGCTACTTACTGCAATTTTGCAATGAATATCTAAGAAGTCAGTGCTTACAATATCGTGATAATAAATTACGTAATTGTGTTACTTATTTTTTGGAAATCAATTCGGGCACACCGTTACGGATAAAGTGTGGTCATGTCCTTATGATTACTTACGAGTACTACTTAAGTTTGTCCATACCAGGGGGCCAATTCTCGGTTTAAGACATGGTGTCGAATTCGACAAAAAATTCTAATGACGTCATTTTTTCGACAAATTTCAAAAGTTGCTATTCTGGGGATGTCGGATTCGACATTTGTCGAAGGCTAACGTTAGAATTCATGTCGAGTGCTTCTGAGCAGTAGAGATGTAATGTCGATTGTAGAGATACGTCATTTCTGAGTGAATTTGTTGAGTTTTGGATTGTACACTGTTTTCTTTTCTTTAGTTTTTAAATAAAATACGGCTTGGCATGTCATACCTACTGGAAATTCGATAAACTCTTGATTTTTGCATTGTGTTTTCTTGAAACGACGACCTTCGCGCAAATAACAAACTGTAATTTGTGTACCCACGATTGGACTAGAAACTACTGAAAGATGGACGAGTTTATTAGCATTTTTATCACAATAACAATAGCATTTTTGTCTCGGAGTTGTTGGAAAGTGGCGAGCAACTGGCCAATACACGGCGACAACAGCGCACTTATCCCGCCGTCGAGATTTACGATTTGAGCGAAACAGAAGTCATTAAAATAATTCCCCTCCATGTTAAAATAAAAATCATGAAATGTAAAACAGCACAGCCCACTAATGATTTATAAACACAGAGTCCATGTAAACATAACAAAAGACGCAAATTCTGACACTGACCTGACAGACAATCAACTGTCAAACTGATTATTTTTACACAAAACGTTTCGTTTCAACCTTAAATAATTAGATTTAGTCAGCGTTTTAAAACAAAATCATTCATTAACCTATAGTTGCCTAAAACGGAACGTGCGATTCTTCATAATGGTAACATTATCTTCACTCGACTCGACATTTTCGTAACATTTATTTCTATTTTGACTGAGAATACGGATTTCTGCTTAATTCGACATTTTTTGGTAGAGATAGAGTTATTTTTAATGAATGTTCATTTATTTGTAAGAATATAGGTAACATACATAAGTTCTTAAAATCTAAAAAAAATGGTTTCACTATATTCGACATACCAGCCGTACAAATATTTAGGTTTACATCTTAGTTAAGTATAATATATCATAGAGCAATGAGCATGCTTTTACATAATTTGCAATAGGTATTATAGAGTGCAGTGCGATGTGCGCTCGGATACGGACGTGTTCATTATAACGAATATTTAATTCTCGTGTTGCGCGGCTGTTGCCGCTGCCCGTTGCCGTCGCTATGACTTCACATCAACTCATAGCTAACGAGTTGTTGGCATTTATACAACATGCCATCGACACCATGGACGAGGTGAGCATCCTGCAGATCTGCAGATCAAATTTCAAGGAGGATGAGATAAGCAGTGGTAAAAGGCTGCTATTCCAAACACTTGGAAAACTCGACCAGATGCCGTCCCGCAGGAGAGATGGGACAGATAAGAGTATCCAGGACATCATCACCTTACTAAAGGTGACCGATCCAGACGACGTGCCTGCTTTCGTGGCGAAGGAGTTGCATCGGCTGCCCCCCGTCACGTTTGACCACGTTGACGTAACTAGGCTGTTAAGAGATATAACATCCCTGAAGACAAGCCTGGCCGAAGTACAGTCAAAATTGGAGGTGTCGGATCGCACCATAGGTGAACTACGTGCCGAGGTAGTGTTGTTACGCAACGCTGGTGTCGTAAGTAGGTCACCTGACCCCTCTAATGTGAACACGCGCCGGGGGGCGCTGAATGCATCCATCAGCAGTTTTGAGTCGGCGAATTTGAATACATCGCCGACTGTCAATGTTGCGGACGATGCATTACCCAAGTAACAAAAATTGGTACTATAAAAGACCTGAGAACGTTTTGGAGCGTGCTAAAAAGCTCCACAATAACAAAACAATAGTACTATAATGGTTTTTTTTTTTTTTTTTTTTCACTTAGTTATTATATTACAATCTAGCCTAAATAGGCTAATAAGCAATTTATATCTAACTTAATTTGCTAACAGTAAATTTATATCTAAGAGCACGTCCATTGCGTTTACTTAGCGTCTGTTAAGGGGAAGTCACTTTCTTATTGTGAGTACTATAATGGTGTTGTAAACGTTTACAAAACCCCAAATAGGCCGGAGTTTTATCACTAATTTATTCTATAAACATTACATAAAGGCTCTCACGGTGATAAATCAGCTCGATAGTTGAGATGTAAAAGTGTAGTGAAACGCTTTTTAGTACTAAAATAGTGCCACAAGTGCAATAATGTCACGAATTTGCACTATAAAAGTAACCAAAACATGTTTAAAGTGCTATTTTGCACTGTTAACGATTTGAGAGATCTTTCTTGACACTTATATTATTCATAATTTTTTGTTTGTGTTGTGTCAGTCGTGCTCTTCAAGATAAGTTTTAAGACTCATGTCATTTGCCATGTTGCCTAACGTATCATTGTAATAAAAAAGACATGCAACTCTGCCATAACTGCCATAACTTGCACTTGCGAAATTAATTGTATCGTTAAAATCAATATGCTGATTTCGATTTTGACAATGCGCCCTCATTATTTTCGTGTTTTAATTAAATTTTAATTAATAAAATAAGGACTTGTCCCGAATACGGATCCTATAGTACACATTGGCTCCAGCTGTGCTACTAATGTGCTATCGCGGCAGAAAATAGCGGCCATATTTTCCAATTAGGGGTCCTTGTCCAAATATAAAACAGTGTAGTCAAAATAAATTTCTTTGCATGGAGTTGCATTAAATACACACTAGGGCATAATTTGCAACTCGCTGTCCGACCATGGACCATGCCCGGGTCGACGGCGCGTTGTGTCCCACGCGCGCCTCAAGGAGCGTCAGCATGATGACGGGGCCCCCCTATAGAGGGCCACAGTCCTGCCGGGGTTGCGGGACATACGTATACCGCGACTCCGGCACACAAAGGGCTAACGAAGGACACCGTGGATTTTAGTCAGTACAAGTCTGACAGTCCCTCCCGCCCTGCCCGGGGTGGGAGGACTCATTTGATGATTTTGCCACGTAAAAAAAAAAAAAAAAAAAAAAAAAGGGCATAATTTGGGATTGCAGTTGGTATACTGTAAGTGACGCACCATCTTCTTAGGTCACTGTATAATTGGTCATTGCTCTCCTCCTCTGAACATTCCGATGTTTGGGAACTTTGAAGACAGGTGCTCTCACTGTATTCTTCATCCTTATTACAACCTTGAGCAAAAGGAACATTAATACTACAGCCCTGTTGTGATTTAAAACAAATATTTTGTGCAGAACCATGTGCTATATTTTCTGGACCCGCTTGACCAGTATTTACATTTTGAGCATGAGCCTGTTGTATTGATGATAATGCTTGTGTA
Source organism: Agrotis clavis (assembly GCA_954870645.1). Lineage (NCBI taxonomy): Eukaryota > Metazoa > Arthropoda > Insecta > Lepidoptera > Noctuidae > Agrotis > Agrotis clavis. The sequence goes on along the minus strand of OX940936.1, from coordinate 15,156,421 downwards.
TATCGATTCTTTACCTTTTTTTTATAACTACCACTCTCATTATACTGACGCAGCGATCTTAAATCCATTATCAAACCTTTACTTAAAACTTTACCAGAACACAATCGACATTAAGAAATACTAGTGATGTAATTGTTACTGAAAAGCCATTAAAGGTCCAATTAGTCCATTAATGATGAATTTTAGTGTTTTTTTGTCACGCTTTAGTCTCGTTTCAGTAACACCAACTCACTTTAAGAGCTATTTGAATTTAAGTATTTAGCAATTGCGCCAGGAGTCGCTATGGTACTATTTAGTACTATAGAAGAGTTTTCATGATTTTTACAGAACTAGCCCCTTAGCGATGTTGAGGGAGCTTTTATGAAGCTAAACGGTTACGTAATGGTTGTGTAAGTTACTTTTATAGTGCAAATTGATCCTGTAATACGTAATGGTTGTGTATGGTACTTTTATAGTGCAAATTGATCCTGTAATAGTGTTTTCGATACTGCTACAATCCTAGTACTGTAAAAATTATTTTGACGCATTATTAGAGCAAAATAGATACATAAAAGTGTCAGTAAGGTTGTCTATAGTACTAAATAGTACCAAAATCGTTTCGTCGATTTGTTATAAACCTTTATAGTACATGCAGTCACAATGGTTACTGTTAAAGGCCTACTATATCACTCTTTGGTGATAAAACGCCTAGGTTATAGAACCTATTGTTACTTGGGTACGTTCCGCCACCGACCGTTCTTCAACTACGGTCGAGGTTACACGCGTTAGTACGTCAACCCCGAAACGTGCTTACGCTGCTATTACTGCCACCAACAAACCAGCTGCGCCTCAATCTAAGCAGCAAGGGGATAAGCAGAAACCTATCCAAAGGGATCTGCCTCAGCAGGGTCCAGTGAAAGACCAGTGTGACAAGGACGGTTTTGTCAAAGTTGAGAAGAAGAAGAGGAGAAAGCCTACTTGTCGGAACCAGTGCGGTACCGCACCGACCGGACCGAATCATCTGCTGCGTCCTGCAGTACCAGCGACGCTGCTGTACGTGTCCCGACTGCACTACACTACAAAGGTCGAGATGATTGTAGAGTATGTCCGCATCAAGACCAAACTTACCCTGAGGGTCGAGCAGTTGCAGTCTCGTCACAACGTGAACTTCAATTCTTTTGTGGTGAGGGTGCCGACTGAACATCTGTCGACTTTCACGAAAGAGGAATTTTGGCCGAGAGGTGTAGTGTTCCGGCGATTCCGAGGCCGGATACCTGAAACCGCGCGACACACGACGCCGACTGTTCGTGTGAAGTAGTTTTATTTGCGTATTGTTTATGTATTGTATTATTGTATTATTGTATTAGTTAAGTCATATTGTATTGTATTATAGTATTTTATATGGGCCTTGAAGCCTGAATTAAATAAATAAATAAAAAATTATAAAAATAATAATTTAATTAATTATATTATGATTACAATTCATATTAGTTAAAATTAAAATCATTCAAATTAAAATTAATATCAAAAATAGGTCAATATTAAAACGATGTTATGTCAATAGCATTAAACAAAAATAGCAACAATAATCGACAAATTAAATATTTCAACATTATTTAAGTCTACCATAATAATATGTCAAATGTTAATATAAAAATGATGATATTTATGTCAATAAAATGAAACAGTAACAACCGTCAAAAATTAAAATATTCCTATTAACGTACCGTCCCCCTTCAGTTAAGTTTTACATGGTTTGTACTCAAAATATTCATTGATGGAATAAAAACATCTGTCACATAACCAGTTATAGAGCTTCTTATTGAATTCCAAATCTGTTGCACGTCTAAATGCTTCATCTAAGTGGTTATATATTTTAACTGCCATGGTGTAACAATTTCTGTCACATAATTTTAGTCTATTACGCGGGACTACTAGTGGTTTTTGTGTGATTTTTCTTTTTGAAAATATTTTTTTTTTTTATTAATTAATTTTTAATAGACATAGAGATAGACTTACAATCTCGAACTCGAGAAAAATGGCGAAAATCGAGAATTGGCCCCCAGTTCCACTTTAACGGCCAATCCCAATATTCATGACATTTTTAACCGACTTCAAAAAAAGGAGGAGGTTCTCAATTCGTCGGAATCTTTTTTTTGTTTTTTTTTTTTATGTATGGTTCCCGATTTCTCGAAGACGCCTGGACCGATTTGGAAAATTTTTCTTTTGTTTGAAAGGGTATACTTTCCCATTGGTCCCATGATCATCAGGTCAGGATCTGATGATGGGATCCTAGGGAAATCGAGGGCAACCTTTAAATTTTATAGGCACATAGTACCATTTTCATATATTTTCTAAAGCTGTTCAAGTATTTGCATCTGATAATCATCATCTCAGGTGGATGACCTGATGATGGAAGGTACAACTCTTTAAGAGTAAGGAGTAGGCATCGATTGATTTACTTTGTGTTCGCATATCTCCGGAACAACAAGTCCGATTTAAGTAATTCTTTTTTTGTTGTACTAGGTATTATTTAACTTAGAGAATGCTACAAGTTTCATCAAAATCGGTTCAGTAATTTTTGAGATATGGAATTTTATTATCATATTTTGTACATGAGCGATGTAATTACCGGTGCGAAGGATTACAAAATTCTAGTTCACATGTAAGAGAATAATGTTCTTGACAAGAATTAGGGTTGAATATTTAAACTAAAAAGAGTAAAATAAAAACTTTTTCAAAAAAAATGTAACCGCCTTCAAAAACAACCACAAAATAGTGAAAAATAATCTACAAAATAACTTTTCTTTCGGAAGTCGGTGGCTAAAAAGACAATGAATAGAAAAAAAAAACAAAGGCACCGACTTCCGAAAGAAAAGCTATTTTGTAGATTATTTTTCACTTTTTTGTGGTTGTTTTTGAAGGCGGTTACATTTTTTTTGAAAAAGTTTTTTATGTAGAACTGTTTCTATCTCTATCTCTGGTTTTGCCTTACTGGAGATAGAAATAGTGTTTAATTTGGCAAAACCAGACCAAGACAGAAATAGTTTTCTTTCTCTAGTAAGAGATAGATTCAATATTGAGAACGGCCGTAAGTGAGACACAACATAATAACAATATTATCCTACCCTGCAATAGTGCCTGTTGGGATCCTGTACACCTCCTATACAAACATAATGCCCTGGTAGCATCTTTGTATCCACCTCGCATATTCCGGGATCAATCACCGGGGCGTTGACTACTCGCATATGCTGTGGAACAAATAGAAAATTATTATTTCAAACATTTCTTCGATTACCTATTCATTTGATTGGGTTTGCTATTGTACCTTGGAGACAAAGTATGTTGTACCGGGTCTGAGTATTTGTTTATGTGATTTTATATTTTTGTAATCGCACCCACGAGTCAGGAGAAATTCCTAGAGGGGGCAACGTATACATTAAAAAAAATAGCATACCATCCCTTTGGATAATTTAACAAAAAAAAAATCATTTGGTATAACAGAAAAAAAAACTAAGCCACGTTGTACAATCTAAGGGAATTTATACATGCCGAGCGGTTTCCCTCCCCATTGTTCAATGCAGTCCGGCCTTTTTCTTCACATACATTTTTTTATCTGACGTCATAATATAAATGGTTGGTCTCACAATCTTTCAACTCGTGATCTCGTATTTTAATGGTGAAATCTTTGTGACTTTTCTGATATTTATGGAGGCCTAGTAAGTTTTATCTACTTTGAATAAAAGGTATAATTGTGATTTGTAAAAAGGCGTAACTGTGGTTTGAGAGTTTCAATAGAGGATTGGTTTTTACTGGCAAAGGCATTTTTCTAAATAATAATGGAATCCATAGTTTGCACTTCGTCTTTGTAATTGCTTAGAAATGATATGATGATGATGGCTGATGGCTCATTGGAAAGTCAGTCACATCTTTTATGATTATGGTAGTTACTATAAAGGTTTAAAACGAACAGATTTACTTTGTGTTGTTTATTTCATCTCTCGCAACTCCGAAAAAAATCGTGAGGACACGGCATGTCTTAAATAGCACTATTTTTTTTGTCCAATTTTTCTCACAGAGAGGAGATCTTTCCCAGTTGTGGGAATATTACATTATTAGTGCTTACGCAAAGATAATCAGTTTACAAACACATCTAAGATTATACACCCAAGAATGCTTTATTGGCCTAAATCAACAATATTTTATCAAATAGAACCGGTAGTTCCTGAGATAAGCGCGTTCAACCAAATTAACAAACTCTTCAGCTTTTACGTATACATATAGCTTTATATAGCTTATAGATTGTAATGCTTACGCCATTAGGAGTCCAGGCGATGATGGAAGCTAAATATCCGAGCGTGATATCGTCCTTAGCGCCTGGTAGTCTGACGCTCTGCACTTGAGAACTGAACTCCATGGGAGTCTCTAGTTTCACTGCTGTCACGTGGAGGTCGAAATTGTTGATCAGCATTTTTATCTGAAATTAAAATAAAAGTAAATGTAAGACGTATAAGTTACTGTCCCCCTGTGGTTTTACTTGCTGCTCGGCTCCTTTAGGTCGTACCGTGATGTTATATAGCCTATAGCCTTTTTCGATGATATATAGACTACCAAAAACGTTTTTTTTTCAATTTGAACAACTAGTTTCTGAGATTCGCGCGTTCAACCAACCAAACAAATTCTTACTCTCAATCTTTATTTGGAATAGATGTACTATTATTATAGAATAGATGTATTATTATATACGTACGTATATAATTGGAATTAGTAAGTACAATGTACATATTTTGCAAAAAGTTACGTACACGCGGCGCGGCGGCACTCGCGGCAGCAATACCGATCCAGATGTACCTACTAGCATAAAAAAATCTTCATTTGCTTATTACAGAAAGAGACAGAAATAATAACTAAATTAGGTTTTTTATTTCCGGAGAACAGCTGGCAAGACAATTAGTTTGAGTCGGGTAGTAAAACTTTAATTCAAAGAGTTAGTACGTAGTAAATAGTTGGTACCATTCCTCGAGAACGTTTAGCATATTATTGGAAGTGCTTTTACTACCGTTTGATGAAGACATAATTACAGGCGTTTGATAACTATTTCCAATAGCTAGAGACATTATTAGAGTTTATCAAAAGACCTGAAAGCCTATCTTTTTAAACCATTTTGTACTTATTTCTATAGCTGGGTACTCACTTCAGCAGTGTTGCATGTAACGTATCAGATACGGTATCAAGTGAGTACGTAGGCACGAGCCCGCTGCGAACCGCTCGCTGTAAGCTTGCAGTGACCCAGCGAGTAGCGGTATCACTGAGAACACAAAGGCGGCTCGCAGTGTGCTCGGACGAGCCGTACCCACTTGCAGCTTGATACAGTATCTGATACGTTACATGCAACACTGCTAAGTGAGTACCTAAATTATGACAACTTGACGAGGATACAATCGTTCTTGTTAACTCTCTGATTTTCTGTTGCCCTGGTCTTTGTCTCCCAGGGAATATTATATTCAACAGTAGTTGGAATAATGATGAAATTTAATAGTAGAAGGAATCTATGGGTAGTACTTAATCCGTAACAGAATTTTTTGTTTAAATTCTGCCTGTTTCTCTGCAAGCCAATGAATATGGCACAATGTACAGGTTCAACAAACTAACCAATCAAAGCACGAGTGCTGAAGGTTTAATCACCGCGTTTTCATGCCGGATCAGTGTTCGTAGTACGCAGACGCGACGGGCCATACGTAAATAAAATATGAACAGCGCTCAAATGGAACCTGCTGACGCCATCTGTTCTCCTAGTACATGGCTTTCGTTTTAGTTAGTGTGGTTTATTTGTTAGTTTTCGACGATTTGACCTGTTTTGATGATAAATTAGTGTTCTGTCTAGCATTCACCTTTTCTTTAAATTTGGTTTTAGCTTTGTTGAAAATAAGTGTTTTATTATTTATTTCATGGCCCTTTCTACGAAGCCATTAATAAGTCGTCACCACATTGACCGACATTCATTCGCTGTCAGTTTTTAAAAATTGGTCTTGATCGTAGTCAGAAGTCTATTTTTATCAAACTTGACAAACATCTTATAACAAGAGATTGTAAACATCATTGGTTTATAAAATATATTGGTGACAGTGGAAAAATTGTGAACTGAAAATAACGAATTATATTGGTGACAGTGGAAAAATTGTGAACTGAAAATAACGAATGCAGATTCAAGCATTCTGTTATCAAAGTGAAATAAGAAGTTGATAATCCGCACAGATGTAAATTAAGTCGCAAAACGTACGCTCCAACAAAAAAAGTCCTATTTCCTCGCTCCAAATTGAAGTTTTTACCTCGCAATCTTCATTTTTAGAGGCTTTTTAACCAAATTCATACATCAAGAGATGCTCATACGCCGAACGACAATAAACGGAGTCGGTTACCGACTCATTACCAGGCCCTTGGTGTCGCAGTAAAGATTTTACGCTTGGAATAAAAACGTCTGATATCACCTCTCATTTGGTTATGTAAGTACGTTTTCATGATGCCCCGGTATTACGTTTTGGAAATAATCTGATTTTGATGTTATGTGTGTTTCCAGGAATGTTTTTGTTTTTGCTGATTGTATTCTGGTATTATATTTCCTTTGGAGCTTTATTTGTTTTGTGAGATACAGTGGTGTTTTTGAATGATTACGTATTCTTCTTTGTTCTTGTAAATTAATATCTTAAGGAATATACGAAGTAGAATTGACAGAGAGAAGTAGCAGAAACGACTCATTAAGTTCTGGGTATACAGAGAAAATATAGAAAAGAGGTAATGTAGAAAATATACAATACTATAGTAAGAATGCATACTGCATTCTTAGTAGTATTGCCAAGGAAAAAATAGAAAACGAAAATAATTAATGAATGAAAAATAATTAGTACAGTTTTAAATACCAGTTCAATCAGTTATTGTGCAATCAGAAGGACAATCAGTTATTTTAATACGAAAATCAATACGGGGGCGCTATAGATATCTTATTTTAGACTTTCATCGATTTGTACCGAAGCCTTTTTGATAACGACATTTTAATTTAAAAAGACAATGAAACAAAAGGCAATTCGAAAGGCATTTATAATCATATTCTGCTTAATTATTCCTTAGAAGATAATATACAAGTATAGATAGATTTACTAGGCAAACAGAGGGAACGAGGAGGATCAACAAGGAAAACCGCGTAAAACTCAGTTAAGTGGAAAAAGATAATGAAATGACAGCCTACGATAAATTAGTGATGCTATTTTATCGGCCCAGTAACGGTAAGGGACCTTTCATAATATAATTATTTGGTTGGTCCTTGGAAGTTAGATTGGGAGCTTGTTAGAAATGTTAATATTACCCTTACGGATAGGGTTGCCATCTCTAATTTAGGAAATCAAGACAAGACGCGTGAAAATCCCGGATTTTAGAGTCCAGAACCCGGGCATGAGTCGAAGTGCGCACCGTGGCAACTGTGTCGGGAGGGATGGGGGGACGACGGTGAAGTGTACGTGTGTCACGGGCGGCCCAAGACTTTATTTTTTTAATCCGGACTACAAATGAATCCCCCCCGGATGCTTCCCGGACGCCCTCTAAACTAGGACAAATCCAGGGAAACCCGGACGGATGGCAACCCTACTTACGGATAGCTAAAATACTCAAAATTACTTTCGATTATTAGGTTTTCCATTATAAAACTCATCTTCACTTGGAAAACAATGCTTTATAATCTGTTGAGTATTTAAGAACAATATATTCAGCCCAAGGTACACGAAAACCGACTTTAATTCGTAACACTGAAGGCATACTTTTGGTCGTTTAATCTTTAAAATTTTCTTTGCCTTACAACGACTTGTAATTTTCTATTCGAGATCCTTGTGTACATACATTTTAATTTGACAATACTTTGACTCAATTATCAAACTTCGAAATAAACACAATTTCTTTGACTAAACTTTCATAATACCTAACAGCTAAAAAACTTGGAAAAACAGATAAATACAACGTCCGTATATCAATAAAACGTATTCTTATTGGGTATTTAACTCTACTGAACAATAAATACAAAACACTATTTTCTTAAAACATTCACAAAAACTATTAAAATAGCGAGGCCAAAAGGAGCCTTTTGGCCTCGCACAGGACTAAATTGTTTTTTTTTTTATTATTTTTGTTTTGTGTGGTTTTTCTCTTTACCTTTTGTTTTTCTGTTATTAACTTGTTTGTTTTTATTCATGTCATTTTTGTTTGTTCTGTCCTGTGTGTATAAATCTCTTTTCTTTCTTTCTAAATCACATGACGCAAACTAGTTAAGTTCGCTCGCGAAATCCATGGCCCATCAGTTATGCTGACAACTCTTTGAAACTGTTTGATGGGCCGCGGCATGGTTGGCGTAGTAGCCAAGCGAATGACTGCTGCACTGCGTGTGACTCGTTCAATTCCTGAACGGAACATGTGCTGCATGTGGCTGGTAAGATTTCCTCACGGAACAAATATTTGTTTTCAACAAGTAGCCTTTTTTAACTATTGTAAAAATTATCAAATGAGTCCTCCCACCCTGGATGGAACGAAAAGAACTGTCAGACTTGAAATGACTAAAATCCTGATGATGAGAAGTTCTACGTTCCAGGGCCACAGTTACCTGTTTAGCGAGTCCTGCGATAGCAAATAGTGGTTCCGGTCTGATTGTTCGTGCATGTGAGTTTTTTTTTTAAGCGCACCCATGACACAGGATAATTATAATGTTTGAGTCCTGTACAATGGGTAAATGGTCTATCGTCTGCTCATGCATTTTATTCTCCATATGAAATCACATCGCTGGATCTACGATGTGCTCTTAGACGAGGCAGCTTTGAGATCATCCAATCGTAAAGCGCGAGCGATGAACTCTATTGTCGCTGTCAGTAGCTTAGTGAATAGCAAACTTTAGTACCAGCGTGAGCGCTACGGCCGCACTGTCACAAAGCTGTGTTTATAGAGAATAGCACTACTGGACATAAGGCGAGGTTGCAGTACAGTGTGTAAAAGTATGGACGTATTAATCCCCACCCAAATGCGAACGAAAAAACCCGCATTTTCAAGGTACATTTTCTTGTAGAAAAGCAAAAAAAGAAACTTTAAAATATGTTTTCACCTATTGATATAACTTGCATATAAATCCAGGGTGAAACCCCTTAAAAGTACGCGTTTAAAATTGTGATTCCGTGCCACGTGCTGCATTTTTTTTTTATCGAGCCGATTATTCCAAATCGCGTTTCTATCTTCACCATGTACAATTTTTTATAATGATTTTATAAAAATTAAAAATTTAAACTTTACCTTAAAAAGAGCCCCAGCCTTGTTATTATACGAGCTGCCGACCCTCACAGTGTAATTGCCGAGATTCTTGTGTGTCACATACGAAGTTATGATGCTCCTGGAAACAAAAGAACATACATACATAAATTATGGAGAACAATGGGGTAGCGAAAGTGCGGGCTTTGGCCAGAGATTTGAGTTTTTGATGAGGGTTAAAAAAATATGATGGAGAATTTATCAAATTTAAGCTACCATTATGGTAGATGGAGAAAATATGTCCTATATATTTGTTTAATAAACTAAAATTAGTTATTTTACAAACGAATGATTAGAAAAGAGAGTTAGTGTACAATGACATTCCTTCTTAGCAAATCTCTATTTTAACAACTAAAATAAGACGAGTTTTGGTACTACGTTAACGTCTCTGACTTACGTGTCGAAGATCAGGGATTAACTCTTCCAGAGACTCAAATCATCACTAAAGTCGCTACGTTTAATTTAATTCCCTAGTTAAATATCTTGTACTGATGTTCTTTAGTTATACATTTGTTTTTAGTTATGCATTAATTAAACTAGTATGTAGGACTTAACTATATTATATTTCAGTGGCTTTGTTTACACCCATTTTTGTAATAATGTTTTTATGAATAAATTTATTATTATTATTATTATTAAAGTAATAATACAGTAGTGTCAGCTTGATGACGGACAAAGCCTGCCGGGGTCGCGGGACTTATCGCATTACCGTAACCCTGGAACGTAAAGGGCTTTTGAAGGAAACCGTGGATTTTAGTCAGTACGAGTCTGACAGTCCCTCCCGCTCTGCCCTGGGTGGGAGGACTGATTTGATGATTTTACCACGTTAAAAAAAATAAGTAATAATACAGTCAAAATCGTTATGTCTATGATCGGAAATTCGAAGACATTATGATATCCATCAGGTACAAGTACGATGGCGCATGGTAAATTACGATCTGATAGTGAAGGTAATATTTTAATTGTTTTTGTTTATTACTCTAGACTAGATGCAACATTTGTTTTATTATTTCCTGGTAGAAAACAAACACAGAGATAATTATCACATGACTTAAACAAACATAATAACTCAGAAAACTTTCAGACAAATTACAGCCACTGTTATCGTATTATGTTGTCAGCTTATCATGTCCAACCATAATACCAGGGTCCCATAAATAATAAAGCAGCTTTTACTACATCTACCATCATTACGGGTTTTACCTTGGACATGACTTTGTATTGATTGAATTTTTGATCATTTATCTTATTTGAAGCACTGAGTTATTGATTCTCGTTCTGAAATCAATCATGTCAGCCTATTGTATTCTATTATTGGACAAAGACCGCTCCTAAATTGGGTTATGAATAAGTTAGGTCTATAAATTAAAACTAGGTTTGTCATGAATAATAAACCAATGAATTTTTAAAGTAAAGCAGCTAGTTAGATAGCTGAGTCAAAATAAAATCGTGGCGCTGGCGATCATTATTCCTCTTTTGAAAATCTAGTTTGACAACTTCAATGAAATTCCTTCCATTTTCTGCTCGCCTAGTACTACAAACAATACTACACAACAATGGCGACCCTACATCGTTTACTTTCTGTGTATAAAAGGACCACGGCGTATCTTTCTCGCATTGTTGGCCCTTCGGAGGATATTAGGGGGCTCTTACATAAACCGTTCGGATATTAGCGGATCCCCACATAAACCTTTATGTTTAGTAACACAGTAAAATAAGATGATTTATGTCTCTTCAGATGTTTTCGTTCGTAGTTGGATTATTACGTAGAAGGTTTTCTATTTGCGAAAGTTGATGCGTGTTGACAAGCACTTTATTCATTCGATTTGGTTTTTGTTCTTTAGTTACATAGAATCGGGTGGAGATTTCCTGAACCAAGGAAAAATCGAGATTGAGATTGTTCTTTTGAATTTGTTCAGTTGAGTGACTTTTTGGATAAGTATAGAGTTAAAACATTGGCTTGCCTCATTTAATTGGAGAAGGTGGAAGTAGAATAGAACGTTCTCATTTTTTTTTTATCTATTAGAAGAATAATCTTTTTATTGTAATTATCTACTAAGACTAAAATTAAGTACAAACTATAAATAAAAAATTACTGTTAATACCTATGTACAAAAAAAAAAACATAAAAGAAAAAAAAAAAAAAAAACATTCAAAGGGCGTCAAAGAATACGTCCACATCGCTGTCAACGGGAACAGTGCCCAGAACGCTGGCAGCATTGCCACGTTGTATGGCAATGCTGATTCGTTGGCCTAGGAATAGGCCAGCCCTCTGGTCACCTGAAGAGTCGACTAAACGCCTGGCGATTTCCTTAAAAACGTTGTGGGCACTCGGACCCCATGGCCCCAGAGTTTCAACCCCAAACGGCTCAAACACATAGCTACTAGCTAAGCCAATGTATTTGCGCCGCTTGGAGTTTTCAGCACCTGCAGCAGCAGCGCCAGCACAACACGCTGTACTAGGAAGATGGGATGGCGCAAGGGTGTCGACACATGTTGCATCCCACACCAAAGGCCTACCCAGCTTCCATGGCATTATGGTCATACCATCTGGTCTCTTCCCATCGTCGCGTGCCAAGCCACTGGGTTCTAAGACGGCTGGCACCCCGGCGGTGACAAGAGCACGACGGATTATGTCATTTAAGCTAGCGTGTCGTGCTAACCGACCTGCACTCCTGCTGCAGGAAAGGCCATGGTGCCCGAGGCAGTCGACTACTTCACCACATTGACAGCGGTGTGGAGCACCACAAGGAGCGCCCAAACGTAGGCAAGTAGCGACCCGGAATGTTGTATCACCCAACATAGTGCCTATGTTGGGTGAAGGTAGCGCCTGAAGCCAAAGGCCCGACTCCCATTCACCCACAGCCAGCAGGCGGGCACGCTCCGCAGTATTGGTGGACGTATTAAGGAGATTATTCCGTACCAACCTGCAGAGCGGCTCATCCCACTGTCCCTGGGAAAACGGGTTCACGGGCCGATCCGTATCTGGGCAAGCCACTTTCCAGGCGTTCTCGGCATCCGTCAAACACGGCACCTCAGGGTCGACCAGGGAATAAGATAAAATTTTCCTGGTCAGCTTTTCAGTGCTGTGGACAGAGGACAGGAACGCCGGTAAGCTAACACTGGAAATTTTGCGGACACCGAGCCCACCAAAACGAATTGGAAGGGTGGCTTGAAGCCACGCTCGGTCATCCAGGGCCACATTAAGAATGGATGTTAATGTATTACGAATAATTTTGTCGATTTTGTCCAAGAGTTGTGGTTGTTTAAAAAGAGGGGATGAACGGAGAAAATACATGAAATTTGGACCAAAACAACAATATCTTAAAAGAGTGAAAGCCGAATGTAAACTAATTTGGGAGAGTCTTTCCGAAATATCATTAAAATGTTTAATTTTGTTGTCAATGAATGATGGGAAACTTTCTGCCAAAATAGGGGAACCAAGGAGGTGCAGGGAACTTTTATCTAAAATGGTGATATTTGGGGCTATTTCATTAAATTTATCTAATGTCGATTGTCTGTCGGTAGCGTCAGTAACAAAAATTTCACATTTGGATGGGTTCAATTGAAGGCCTATTAATTTAAATTCTTCTTTGAGGAGTTGTAAATCGGCTAGTACGGTACTTACGTCACCTCCTAAGGTTCCATCGTCTAAGTACCAGACGTTAAATTTTGAATTTAATTTTTGAATAATGGGATGAATACATAAGCTGAAAATGACTGGCCCAAGAGGGTCACCTTGTTGGCAACCAACTGCAGATTCCAAAACGTTGTCCTTATAGAGTAATTTTGAAGGATGTCTATAACATTGCCAAATAAAACCATAAATTTCGGGTATTTCCTTTTTGACTTCTGCCAACAAAGTGTCCCTGTTTACGGAATTAAAGGCGTTCTTCACGTCAACCTTGAGGATGACCTCACCTTTATCTGAATTTAAAAAAGAAGACAAGGAATGTACGGCAGCCTCACAGCCCCCTCTGGAACCAAAACCAAGTTGTAGGGGCTGGAACTTAGTTGCAAGCGTTTCGCTAAACAACTTGCAACATATTTTGGCTGCCATACGCCTGTAGGTGCAACCGACGGCAATGGGACGAATGCCGCCGTCCCTCTTGCGCAGGGCGCAGAGGTTAGCCCCGTACAAGACATCGACGACGGCATCGTTCACGCCGCCGGAAAGCATTAAGTTGACCAAAGCCGCAAGCTCCTTCATGAGCGACACACCAGCTTCCCCGGCGCCTGAACTCAACAGATCCTTCAAATGCTGTGGAGTCAGGCCGTCGAGGCCGCCGGCGGAACCGCTGCGGAAAGAGCTCACGGCTGCGATCAACTGCGAAGCGGTAATTTGGAAAACTGAGTCCTGAACAAGGGGGTCGGGGTGGATAGGCGGGTCGGGGAAGGTTAAGCCATCCGCAGGCGCCGGATGTTTACTCTCCAGAGCTGAAAGTGTCTCTGGAGAATATGGCGCCACCACGTCACTGCTGAACAGCAGTCTGGCGGCCCCCCTAATGTCACCCTCACTTAATTTGGACTCTACATGTGAACAAACGCCTTTCTGTGAGGAATTATGGAAAAAAGGTAATTTTGAGTCCAAAATATTCATCGAATTGTTGCAATTTTCTTTAACTAATTCTGTCAATGATTTTTTAACTGCCAAATTTCTTTTCACATGTAGAATCCTATAAGGAAAGGTGAGTAACTGCTCCCAGGCTCGCTCCGAGTTTTCCTGGGTCGCGAGACGGACACATCGCGCCAAACTCAGCGCAACAGACCGTCTCGCGCCCCGGGGAACCCTCTTTAATATTGGAATGGAATTTTTGAATTTGGATAAAGTTGACCACAAAGCTTGATCCGAATGTATTGAAGTCGTGGTTGAGGCTGGGGGATTCAAAGGTACACTATGCGGTTTATGAACCTTCCCATAGTGTATCTTGAACCCCCGTTCGCCTTTAAAGAAACGAGGCTGGGAGCAGTGAGGACATCTCACCAGTTGCTGCACATCCAGTAACGTGGTAGGTTGACTGGCACTACTAATCCCGGCATCGCTACTGCCGACGCTGTACATTAAATAAAAAGATACACTTACCAGCTATTATATACACAAATTAAAAAAACTATATAGGAAAAACACAAAATAAATAGGTACACATTTTTGGAAGATATAAAATGTCACAAATGTCATACGACAAAACGTTATTGCACGGACCATAGATATTTTTGAAAACGGCGCAGTCGCGCAGGCGGCCTGGAGCGCCCGCCGCGCCGACCGCGCCGATGAACGCTAGACGCGACGACCAGCGACCGGGCGACCGCGTCGTCCGCGATGACCACGCTGCCCCAGCAACCGTTGAAGCGGGATAGGTGCACAGCTGCAGGTCACCTGTTCTGACCTTGACTAGTTGACTAGTTCAATTATTAATTATTTATTGAAGAGGAAGATCCTGGATGTGTAAGGCTCTGAGTGTCAACTTTTTATGTCTGACAACGAAAACACGGGAACGGATAAAAAAATTTATAAATTGTGTATTGTTCAATGTCTTTTCATATTTCATTTGTAAAACAAGGCAAAATGTGTTAGATGCTCCCAAATTATTTTGACTCGCTATCCATTTTTATCCAAACACTTTTATTTCTTTTGCCGTTTAATTACTTCATGCATGAAGAGCAGAAATAATCAAAACACCCTCACGTACTGCACTCATGCTAGCAACTCATTATAATAATTAATTTTATGTCTGTTACTAATTTTCGCATATTAATCGTTGTACACGCCATTACATGTACTCAAAGAAAATTCTAAACGTGGCGACTAAAATCCCTTAACAAATGGGAGCCGTCTAAAGGCCTCAGATTCCGCGTCAAAGGAAATTTAAACACTACCGACAAAGGAACTTAAACGCGATATATTTTTGTTTTGTCATAGGCACAAATGGCAAATTAACGAAATGACAAAATACTAAATATCATTTGTTTCTGCGTTAGTTTGCACATGTCGCTGCGTCAAATCGTACAAAAAATATTACGCTATGTTCAAAAGAACGTTTGCACAGTGACAAAAAGTCGTAAAAATGCATTCGACAAAAAAAAGTAGATCGTCGCGTTAGATTTTCCACGAACGCATGGCCTAAAAGCTATGTCGGGAGCACAAAAAATATTCGACAAAGGGATTTTGGACCTTTAACGGCCGTTTTTTTTTTTTGAGTGTAGCTGAGTCATAAAATATCCCTCAAAATGTTCACAGACGTATACTGGGTGTAAGGCACAGCCCTCCACAAACTTTCAGGGCTTGCTCAGTAGACGAAACTTAACAATCCTCCATATTTTTTTTTTCAGGAAATGAAACCAAAAATCAACCTCTCCATACAAACTTCCAATCAAGTTTATAATTTTGTATGGTGAGGCCGATTTTTGTTTTCATTTCCTGAAAAAAATATATGGAAGATTGTTGGCTGAATTGAAGGCTGTTTGGAGGCCTGTCCCTTACACCCAGTATATTACGCAAATGTTCTTGTATTCCACCATTTTTTATTTAAATAATAAACATATTAAAATAATTAATTTGTCAGTAATAAATAATTTAATTTTGTTCAATAGTAACGAAAAAGGAACTGAATTAGCAACACCTTTTTTTTTTTTTTTTTTTTTTAGGTGGTAAAATCATCAAATGAGTTCTCCCGCCCTGGGTGGGGCGGAAGGGACTGTCAGACTCTTACTGACTAAAATCCACCCGTGTTCCTTCCTATACCCTTTACGTTCCGGGGCCACGGTAACCTGGGTTAAGAAAAAACCCGCGACCCCAGCAGGCATTTGGCGCGAAACACGACGCGCCACCGACCCGGGCTTGGTCCTTGGTCGGACGGCGAGCTACCCATAACTCACCGTCCGCAAGCCCGCTCCACCGCTGTGCCCTCTGCGAAGAGTTTTTGCCCGCATACCAGGGTGCACCGGCCCGAAAAACTGGTCTTCCCCCCGGACGTATCCGAGAGGGAACTCCAGTCCACGGGCGCACGTGGAGGTTTCCTGTCATAGCACCCCGAATTAGCAACACCTAGATCAGAATGAATTTCCTTTTTTTATTATAATGATAACGGTTAAATTCAATGATGAATCATTCCTTCTCTTGAAGAAAAAGTTTCTACATTAAATTATAAATATTTATAGCTGGCTGAAGTTATTAGCTAGCATAGTGGATATGAAATGCTGATTTGCATATAATTGAAACATGAGCCGAATAAATTCGTAAGTGAGGTAGCCTTTTGGGAGAAGCCATTGAAATTCTGGGTTAGGATACGGGTTTAATATTATCCTTACGGAATAAGGCACCCACCTATGTTTTATATAAAGTAAATCATAGTAGGATACTGTTTGAGGATATGAATTGAGGATTTATGTACCTAATAAAAATAGCAACCACAAACTGTCTTTCTAGCTGGAACCAATCTAAATAATAGAATTAAAAAATACTAGATTTTGACGAACAAACGTTTCGGAAGTACGCAACAACAAACATAATACAACATTTTAGACTTTATGTATTTTTTTAAAATCATTTATAATTATTATTTTTATTATTGCACAGAGTAAGGGGCGGGCTGCTAAAAAAAATAAAAATACAGCATATTGAATTATTTCAGTAACACAATGGGTAAAAACAAAAAGGAAAAAAAATGTAAAGCCTAATTTCCACATTTAAATAAAAAACCTTTTCAGCACATAATAGGCGAGGTAGATTTTCAAACATTTGTTTATCGGCAAAGGGAAAAGACTATACAGCCAACGCAATGCGTAATGTGAAGTGGTCAAATATGTTCATCTCGTTTTCTCCTACTGAATTTTGGATGCTAGAGCGAGATGCCAATATAATCCTTGGGGTATTTGCCATCGACTAACTAAGGGTTTCGTAATTTTGTATTAATTTAATGTAAATAGTATCCCTAATTTGTGCATTAACAGCTAAGATAAACGCTATAAAATTGGGTGCTTGAATAGCCGTTTATTGAAACTCTTTGGAATTGTCGTGCGATCGTTTGTTGAAATGGTAGGAGGAAGTGTGTCTTTAGATTTTATGGTATCCTGGTATCGTCTCAAGGTTTTCTCGCATGTTTCCCATGGGCGTACTACACGGATATAAAGTATCCTGTATCTCTCAATGCCTAGCCTTTTCTCAACTATATTGGGGTCGGCTTCCAATCGAACCAGATGCAGCTGGATATCAGTATTTTACATGGAGCCTATCGGACCTCCACAACCCAGTAACTGGGCAATACAATACCCCATGGTAGGACTGGTTGTCAGACTTTACAGCTTCTGTTAACAGTAACGACAGTCAAAGATCTACAAATGACAGCCGGGACCAACGGCTTTACGTGCTTTCCGAGGCACGGAGGAAATGCTATGACCGATGGTCACCTACCATAGACCAACCTCGGCAAGCACGGCTTAACCCGGAAGATCGGCATGTGCGGCTGTAATTATTTAGCCAGCACGAGCTCCTCACAGGTGGTATTAAAATAAAACGAATATCAAACATAATTATAACAAATCGTAACTAATATTATGAATGCGATCACGCCCAGTGAACCGATTACCTATTCGGAAATTTTACTTTGTATCCTGTAGACGGACAATGGATACCTTTCATTCCGAAAAATAGTATTGTTCCTGAGAAAAACAACACTGACGTTTATTATCTTTATAGATATCGCCCCCGTGGTCGTAAGCGCAACTGCTAAGCATGGGCAAAATAACTGGGTTTTTCTAAAACAGAATTTGCTTACGAGAATAGAAATCATTTTATCATTTACAATTATTGTAAATAGATAGACTCTACAGAGTCTAAAGACCTATTTCAATAACGTCTACTTAGACGTGTCTGGGTCTATTTTTATGGGTTTAGATATAACTTGATTTCTCACAAGGTTGAAAAAAACAGAATAAAATAATGGTTACGTCACAATATAATTTATGTGTCTGATAAAGTTTTTCCCCTCATAAATAGTTCCTAACAAGGAATATTATCAGAGAATTGAGTAAATGCGTCTAAAAGTAGGCAAATATACAATTATTTCCATGTTATAATGTTCTTGAGGAAATGTTAAAAGCTTCTCTTGCTCTTTTTCAACCCTTTTCTATTTAAAATATTAATTAGGTAGGTACTCGTCAAACAAAAAGCCTTAGGAGCGGACTAAGTACCCTCTTTTTTAACCACTTATTGCTAGATAGGTAGGTTGGGTAACACAGAGTACGGAATCGCCGCAGATTTCCAAAGAATTACATTTAATAAACTGTAGAAAAATCGTTTTTGTACATCAAAATAAAATCCAAAAAAAATAGCTAGGGTGTTGAAGGACAACCAACAGAACCCATTTCCAGCATTTTTAGAATTTTTGTCTGTTTGTCGGTTTGTCTGTTTATTTGTTGCTCTATCACGTAAAATGTACGAAAGCAATGTAGATAACCTTTATACACAACGATCGAGCGTAACTTGAGGACTAATTTAGTTTTTGTTTCATTGCAATCGGTTAAGTCTATCAAAAGATATTTGAAGACCCAGAAGTAAAATTACGGTCAGTTTACACCGAGACGCTTGGAATAGAAAAACTACATACCTATTCAAATATGGTGTGGACAGGAGTGGAGTGGTTTGGAGTGGAGTAGAGTGTAATGGAATAGAATGGGATGGTTTGGGATGGAATGGAAAGAAAGAAAAGGTTTTTATTAGACTCACACTAGAATGGGAATGAGTGGGATGGAGTGGGATGGAGTGAGATGGAGTGGGATGGGGTGGGATGGAGTGGGATGGAGTGGGATGGAGTGGGGTGTAGTGGGATGGAGTGGGATGGAGTGGGATGGAGTGGGATGGAAAGGGATGGAGTGGGATGGAGTGGCATGGAGTGGTATGGAGTCGAATGGAGTGGGATGGAGTGGGATGGAGTGGGATGGAGTGGGATGGAGTGGGATGGAGTGGGATGGAGTGGGATGTAGTGGGATGGAGCGGGATGGAGTGGGATGGAGTGGGATGGAGTCGGATGGAGTGGGATGTAGTGGGATGGAGTGGGTTGGAGTGGGATGGAGTAGGGATGGAGTGGGATGGAGTGGGATGTAGTGGAACGGAGTGGGACTGAGTGGGATGGATTAGGATGGAGTGGGACTGAGTGAGATGGAGTGGGATGCAGTGGGATGGATTAGGATGGAGTGGGATGTAGTGGAATGGAGTAGGATGAAATGGGCTGGAGTGGGATGGAGTGGGATTGAGTGGGATGGAGTGGGATGTAGTGGGATGGAGTGGGTTTGGAGTGGGATGGAGTGGGATGGAGTGGGTTGGAGTGGGATGTAGTGGGATGGAGTGGGATGGAGTGGGACCGAGTGGGATGGAGTGGGATGGATTAGGATGGAGTGGGACTGAGTGGGATGGAGTGAGATGGAGTGGGATGGAGTGGGATGGAATGGGATAGATTAGGATGGAGTGGGATGTAGTGGGATGGATTAGGATGAAATGGGCTGGAGTGGGATGGAGTGGGATTGAGTGGGATGGAGTGGGATGGAGTCGAATGGAGTGGGACTGAGTGGGATGGAATGG
This sequence comes from Agrotis clavis, assembly GCA_954870645.1. Lineage (NCBI taxonomy): Eukaryota > Metazoa > Arthropoda > Insecta > Lepidoptera > Noctuidae > Agrotis > Agrotis clavis. Next base: position 15,136,533 of record OX940936.1, on the reverse strand, counting down.
GATGGAGTCGGATGGATTGGGATGGAGTGGGATGGAGTGGGATGGAGTAGGATGGAGTGGGATGGAGTGGGATGGAGGGGGATGGAGTGGGATGGAGTGGGATAGAATGGGATGGAATGAGATAGAATGGGTGCTCTCCAGTAGCAATTCTTCTGAATCTGAACGACAGAGGGCGTTTATTATAATCACCTCAAATATTCTTGAAAAATAAATTCTAAATACAGGGATTATATGAAAACGATATGATTTATAAAAAACGTGGCGAGAATTAAGCGCTTCGCACTAAAAAATACATTGTTAAATTCCGACATCCACGCGAACGAAGTCGCGGGCACAGCTAGTTTTAAATATAAATATTTCTTCAAAATATTACAAAAGAATTCCTAGAATTTTGTTGCCTGGAGAACACAAACTTTAATTATAAATAAGAGTTTTTTGTTTATGTTAATAAAGTTCCAAATGTGTTTTTCCCAAGATTATCAATAAATAAATATCGCGTGAAGTTTTATGCCAGAGCGTCACATACATCGTATACTATTGCATACTCTATTACTCACTATCGCAACTTTATTTTTATTTTCGTTTATCGTTAGCTTCCTAAGAAAGGTCCATAGGTCATAGTGTGATGATACATAGCTTAAAACCTCTCTCAAGAATGTGGCTATCACCAAAAAAAAAATGAATGATCATAAGTTCCGGAGATACGCTACAAACAAACGTACAAAAAAAACAAAAGACGTGTGGCACTCGGGGACTGCCGCGGTAAAGCTATTGCATAGCATTTTGTATCAACTTATGCAATTATAATTTTATTTATTTATTTTATTCATGCAGTATTGCTTTTTCTTTGATATTAATTCAAGTTACACTTTTTGAGCGTGGTGACCGATAAGGAAACAAATTTTACTATTATTAAATAAATAAAAAAAGTTAATATTGTTTAAGAAAACCATGAAAACGACACCCATGATGAAAACTTCGATAATTTATGCAGCGGCCATCTTGGATTTACATTTTGACTGCACCATCGGTTTCAACACCCTCGAAAACCGTGAAAACGACACCCATGACGAAAACCTCGATATTTTTTGCAGCCGCCATCTTGGATTTACATTTTGACTGTACCATCGGTTTCAACACCCTCGAAAACCATGAAAACGACACCCATGACGAAAACCTCGATATTTTTTGCAGCCGCCATCTTGGATTTACATTTTGACTGCAACATCGGTTTCAACACCCTCGAAAACTATGAAAACGACACCCATGACGAAAACTTCGATATTTTTTGCAGCCGCCATCTTGGATTTACATTTTGACTGCACCATCGGTTTCAACACCCTCGAAAACCGTGAAAACGACACCCATGACGAAAACCTCGATATTTTTTGCAGCCGCCATCTTGGATTTACATTTTGACTGCACCATCGGATTCAACACCTTCGAAAACCATGAAAACGACACCCATGACGAAAACCTCGATATTTTTTGCAGCCGCCATCTTGGATTTACATTTTGACTGCAACATCGGTTTCAACACCCTCGAAAACCATGAAAACGACACCCATGACGAAAACTTCGATAATTTATGCTGCCGCCATCTTGGATTTACATTTTGACTCCAACATCGGTTTCAACACCCTCGAAAACCATGTAAACGGCACCCATGACGAAAACTTCGATAATTTATGCTGCCGCCATCTTGGATTTACATTTTGACTGCACCATCGGTTTAAACACCCTGGAAAACCATGAAAACGACACCCATAACGAAAACCTCGATATTTTTTCATTAAGAATTGATTTTTATTATTATTTTTTATTATTTATTATTTACATAAAACCTGTATACACTCAACAAAAATAATCGTCGCGACTCCACTCCACTCCACTTCACTCAACTCCGCTCCGCTTCGCTCCACTCCGCTCCGCTTCGCTCCACTCCGCTCCGCTCCGCTCAGCTCCGCTCAGCTCCGCTCAGAACACCGTGTCGAAGACTGCCGAACTGAAACGACGTTAGACGATGCACGGCCTTCAAGCCACACCTCCTTGCCCGTCGGCGTGGGGAGCGTGAGGTTTTTTCGTTACGGAATTTCTGGATTCGGTCCCCGCGCTCAAGGCCCGCGATAGAAGCTATGGAATAGCTTAAAAAACAAACTAAAAAATAAACACCTACTTATTTTAATAGATGTGGGTGCCATTCAGGATATTCTGTGTAAAAGAATAACAAATATATTCATTTATCCTGAAAAGCTTTCGAATTTATAGTACAATAGAAGATAAGATAATAAGTAATAAAATTTTCCCAGAGCCATCTCTAGCAAGCGTTGCCACCAAGCGTCTTTAGGCCGAGACTCCATCAAAGCTGTGCGAGTCGAGACGTGTTTCGAACAACCAATAGAATTGCGTTATTGACACAGCTCAACTCCGCCTCAACTCCGCAACGCAATTCTATTGGTTGTTCAAAACACGTCTCGACTCGCACAGCTTTGGTGGAGTCTCGGCCTTACTCTCTGTTGTAAGCACATAATTTGATCTGTCAAACGGGCTTATTTGTTCAGGTCCTTACTTGCCCTATGGGCAGGTACAATTCAATTGGCCTTAATAACAATGGTACAACCAATTACCTACACAGTCCACATAGTCCTTATTTATTATGCCTTTTGGAAGTTATTGTACGCCTGACTTATTATGGAGTCCTAGTATAACAGAAGATAAGACCTGTATTACATGAGATTTAGACTTATAGTTTACACGAGGGTGTAAGATTACCATTCCATTTGAAAGACTATCGTAAGAAAAATGAACATGTATGTATCTTTCTTATCTATGTAAAGAAGTTATTTTTTTAAGAGGAGCCAAATCTGTCCACGCTTAGTCAATGCGAACCGGAAGGTCACATGCCAGATTTGGCTCCTATAAATCTGATCTTGCCTCTATTACACTTTAATTTTTCAGGAAGTCTATTGCCATAACCAAGTCACATTCCAAACTCCGATACCTCTTGCTCTCTGCCTTTTTAATCCAAAAAAATAATCAACTAAATAACTTACACCAACCTTACAAAAAAAAACGTAGTTATCAAGTCTACAAAGACCTGATGGTAGAACTCGCATAATTATTATAAACACCCAGACCCGAAACAACTACTTTTTGATCTTCGTGCGGGAATTCAACCCACGGATAGTTAAAGATCAGCCGCTTTGTCAACCATGCAGTCGTATTCTTCAAAGGTTAGCTAGATCAAGATACTCAAATTTTGTTAGATGTATGAGTACCGTGTACCAGGCTACCATAAACTTGCTAGAGGCACGAGGCTGCAATTCCGAACTCCAATATCCCTTGCCCTTTGCACTCTGCCATTTAATTTGCGAATTTCAATCCACTAAAAACTTGGGCGTTCTACTGACCTTTGCCCAAATAATTACACAGAGTGAACCAGATGCGTTCCAAGTCAATATTTAATTAACATTTCCTGTCCAATCTGACGGTAGCTATTTCATGAAATAGCTCGAATATTAAACTATAACGTTTGCCTGCGGTTTGGCACGTGTCGATTTTGAAATAATTTTCCTGACTATGGAATGTAAATTATCCTTTGTCCTAATCCCGACCATGGATTAGTTGTGAACTAAAATATAGAATCTGTTTAGCAGTACATAGGCGTTAATAAGTACCAGGCAGACAGACACCAACAGAGTTTCTTTCGCACTTAGAAAATTTGTTTATTTCTTGCCCGAAGAAAACTTTATTTGAATTATGAACATGTATTTTCGTGGGTTTAAACCTGTCATCAAATTATAAATTGACATCCAGATTCATAAATCGTGCTGCGAATACTACGCACCTGAGCTATATTTCAAATATTAGTAAGATACTCAATACAATATCTGTCAGTAATTAAACCCGACTACATAATGCAGATTAGAGATAATTAACGTGTATTGATAACGCTATTGTGGTTTGAGATGAATTTACGGGTACTAACAATATGAAAGTGAAGACAATAAGCTTTAGTTATGTTTGACAAATCTTTAATTATGTATTTTGCTTATCCTTCTTTCTGTAAAATAGAAATTAGAAAGAGATAAAAATATACTTACGAATCAAAGCATTTAGACACTGTGAGTATCCAGTACGAGTTGAGTACGACGCCGCTGCAGAAGTATGTGCCGTGATTGCTAAAAGATGCGGCATACGGATGTGCATACACCTGTGTCACGACCGCGCCAATCCTCTCCATACTATCATCCAAATCATGATCGCCTGGTAGGTGGAAGAGTTTATTAGTTATTTTTCTTTTCAAGATAATAATATAGATGACAAGGTTTTCTTTTTTAAGGAAAATAATCATCATTCTTATAAAAACACCAAATAATAATAGGCAATATAAAAAAATATAACCCCAAACTAGAAGTGTTTTCTAGATAGAAAATAAAATAAACTTCTGCATTCATTCGGAATTTGCACGAATTGTGAACTTGTGAAATGAATGTTAACATGGAAGTAACGTTCTAGCTAGACATTAACAGTTGAAGTTAAAGTTAAATGTTAAAGTTAAAAGTTAAATGCATCACTTATCGCCATCTTTGTTTTAAGTGATAGTCGTAAAGAAGCAATTTAAAAAGACGTGATCTTAACTTCCAAAACTCGAGTTAAAATTACTAATAAGTACTTTGATTCCAACTCTTTCATGACAGCTCTTTATTTTATATGGCCTCCTCCTAGTACCTTTTGAAAACTTGTCTCCAAAGCTTAACTATTTTGGGTGGAGGTTGGGGTCTATTAATTGGACGATGATTTCAAATTGCAGAATTTGGTGTTAACTACCAAACTACCAAAACTATTGCAATTTGACCCTTATTGTGGTCAATGACATTTTCTCCATCCCCGTTATACAACCCGATATAATTTAAGTCTGTTTTAAACTCAAACAGAACTAGTCACTAATTCAATTACGGCAAGATTTATAGTTGTGTGAATTTAGGTACTGCGCTGAGATAATCGGACTCGGCAGGTAGCGGTCCCAAGATTTATGAAGAGGAACATTAGAAAAATAGGTTTAATATTAAAGCAGCGTATCTATGGTTGGGGGTATGAATGGCCTACACTACTTCCAAAGTTTTTTTCTGGCAAAATTATAATGAAAATGGTTTGTAATTATTATTTTCGTACAGTGGTTACCAAGCTCGTTCTGAATATACTTTTATTGCTATCTATGGCATGCGTTAGACAACACAGGTTATAAAAATAGGGATTACTATAAATTCAATAAATAATGTAGAAAGGAGTGTAGGGAAACATAATTACAAGATATTATACTGTCGTTGATTAGCTTCTGAAACATCGACTTAGCCAGTTAGTTGGCTTAACTTTGTCTAAGGTACCAGGGGACCATATAATTATAGTAAAAGTAGTAACACAAACTGTCAATACATTATTTACTTTGTCACGTTAATAAATCCATGTCCAATAAGTAAATATCACACATTTTATTTAACGTGAGAACACAAGCGCTTTGCAAACATTTATTTACATTGCAGTCATTGCACCCGTATTTAGCAAAAAGTACAAAAGATAAATAAAACATTATTTTCATCACTATCACTCTCAATTCAACTGAACAAAAATACGAAAACAGTTTTACAAACATTTATCTTGCTAGTTATGCTAAACAATCCAAACTACGAAACTGACGGAAAAATTAAATAACACATTTCCAGACGTCGTAATCAAAAATCCAAGATCTCATGTTCAGCATTAATGCTTACAATCAGTAGACTAGACACAACTCACAAGACGTTTCCATCAAGTTATAAATTTCTCTTAAACAGATTTATGTCTATTATTGTACGATAACCGGCCAAAGTTACACAATAAGTACCTATCTTTGGGCAAACTTACACAATGAGGGAAACCTAAAACTAGGTAAATTCATTATGAGTTATATGCTTTACACAATCGTTCATCACGGCCTTGAACCTTCTGTTATTACTACAGTCCTGGTACTTCAGACTAGAACCATGTTATAACATCAGGCCTCTTTTTTTAATTAATTGCCTAAACTCCAGACCTAAATATGTTAGGTATGTTTTTGGCATTTTAGCTATATTATCAAAATGTTAAAATAACCGTGTGTTGCAAATAGTAAAAAAATAATATCCTATGAACTTTTCGGTTTCATAGACTTTTCAAAACTTTTATTGCCAACCATCGATCATCGAACACTCTATTTCCTATTCCTTCATTAGTTCATTGAATCCTATGTAAAGTCAGGCCGTGTCGCAGTTGCAAATAAATAATTATTAACACTGTATTTTTTTCCAGTTTCCCACATAATTATGGTTTTGGAACTAATCATTCCTTAATCAAGGAGGAGGAGTCTTGGTTATTCTTTTGCCAAACTGCGACACAGTGTTTTTGTATCTACGCACGGATACATATGACCACATTTTCGCTCATATTTCCCTCCAAAGCTGTATCAAGCTCGAAACAAACCTAAACTAATATATTTGCCTTACCACTATCGTCCCCCGACAGCCTCACTTGTTAGTCTAAGGATTTGGTGGCGAGAGAGTTTTGATAATCGATGAGTTTTAACTTCATCTTAGACTTAGAAGGGTACTCTATCTGTTAGCGCAGTCAGAGTTTAGCCAAACAACTACCAGATTTGATAAGACTAAAACTATAAGACGAAGCTAATACAGTGATGGGCTTTAGATCAGTCAAGGTTAGTTGAGGTGGCTAACACTAACTGTTCACTTTGATTGCACTCTAAAAAAGAATAATATTTAAGAAACATACTTTGATGTGAACTTTAGAATGTAAACTCCGTCCCATATCAGTCTTGGCATTTTATTTATGTTCATACTCGTAGCGTAACATTTTTTGCATGCATAAATATTATCATGAATGCAAATAAATGTTGCTCTATTGTTTCCAGGCGAAACCATGATGAGCTCTTGAGTTTGATATCCAGGTCGGATGAAGTGATACTGAGATTTCTCAGCTGTCATCTGCTTTACCTCATTTATGGTAATTCACACCTAATACATTAAACATAAACAAAACTAGAGAAGTGTTTGTGGTTAAGTAAACCTCTATCTAAATCTTTTGGAGGCAAGATGATATGTTATGAATTCGGCTATCTCTTTCTTATCAAACATCTCACTCCAATACCCATAATTAGACAGACGTCTGTCATTTTCAGAATACCGTACGGTATTCTGAAAATCGCAGCTGCAATCTGCATATACGAGTCACATAGATAAATGTACCTTTGGTACCAGGCGCCCATACTCACACAGGAGTGAATTGGGCGCATAAATAGATTACTCGTGTACCGGTGATTGCCTAAAGTCGGTTGTGTGGAGCAATGAGCTTTCACGTAATAGGATAACAGAACATGTTTGAGCGAATTTTCGGTTTCGTTGGAAGATAATTACAGAATAATGTCACGTCTGTAATCCCAAAGGATTTAGCAGAGGTTTACTTATTAGTATAACCACGTTTCGGCAATTATGTTTAATTTCCATTCCCAGGGGCGAACCTCTTGTCATCAATTCGCTACCCCCACCGAATAATATCGTAATGTGATATAACGATACTTTGCGTTTTATTGCATATTCATCATGTAGGTACTCTCTTACACCTTGTCAATTTTTTTCACATTTTTACTACGAGTACTTTACAAATTAGTATTTTTTTAATAACCATAGCCCTAATATTCCGTTACAGATTTATTGTACTTATTTACGTGAATAACATCGCTTCTAGTGATTACGGATAGCACTGCTAATAAGAATTTCAATATGTTACGATAACGATATTATTCGAGTAAGAACAGCAAACTCGTTCTATAGTAAAGTTTTTTAACAATACTATTCCTGTAGAGATTTTATTTCAAAAGTACGGTAATGCTGGTTACTGTTTAATAATGTATTTTTAAAAAAATAGCAATTACTTTTGCAATAGTTTACCGAGGTGATATCTACACTCAATCTACGATTGCTGTATTATCTATTATGCATTGCGCATCGCTTTCTTTTTTCCTAATGATAAACAAAGAGATAGAATAATATCGAGTATGTGGCGTTGGGGGGTGGTAACCCCCCAACGGACATTGGCCCTGGTAACACACAAAATCCGCACACTGACGACCGATGAGAAGATTATCGAGCTGGAGGAAGAGTTGAGCAAAATGCAATGAAATCCGAAGAGAGGGTCAGGATACGATAGTTCTAGATTCCGGCAACATGCTCTTCTACCGGGAAGGAGACCGTTAATCCCAGGGTGGTGTTGGATTTCTCGTCCGCGGGTCCCTCATCAACAACGTTATGAAAGTCGACAGTTTGTCGAGTAGGGTAACACACACCTTATACTTACAATAATCAACCGGTATTCGTTTAAGGTCATAGAGGTATATGCGCCGACCTCGACACATTTTGATGATGAAGTGGAGGCATTGTATCAGGAGATATTCGAGGCCATACATACCTCCGAAACATACTTCACCGTTGTTATGGGGGACTTCAACGTGAAGGGCGCACGGAATGGCGATGAGTTGAGAGTGGGGCCATTTGGGTATGGGCAGCGAAACCATAGGGGCCAGCGACTGGTCGACTTCATGGAAAAGGCAGAACTTCATTTAATGAACTCCTACTTCCAGAAGCGGCCATCCAGGAGGTAGATGTGGATGAGCCCCGAAGGTACTATCAGAAATGAGATCGACTTCATCATGAAGACCAAGAAGCGAATATTCAGTGATGTCTCTGTGATCCCCAAGGTAAAAACCGCTAGCGATCACAATATTAATGTGAAACTTGAAAGGTCTCGTCTGGTAAAGTCCACGCTCCAACCTGGTCCTGCCCACAACCAGAAACCCGAAGATTTTCAACTCGAACTGCACAATCGCTTCCAGTGCCTAACCGAATGCGAAACTGTGGACTAGATTAACAATGGGTTGGTGGAAACTGTCCAAGCTGTGGGGTTTTTTAAGACCCGCGCCGCAATAAACCTCAAAAGCTCTCGAACGGAACCATCAAGTTGATGCAAGACCGAATCGAGATGAGGCTGCAATCTTCAGCTGATATGTCGGAATATGCAAACTCAATAGACGAATCTCTAAATCAATGCGACGTGACCTGCGTGCCAATAGTGCGGCACGGATCAAAGAGGTAATCGAGCGGAACCAGGGCTCAAAAGTCTTCGCAAAAAATTCGTCTATTGGGCAAAGCCAAATTTTAATGACGAAGCTGAAGATTAATGACGGCAGCATCATTTCGACGAAACCGGAGATTCTAAGAGAGCTTGAGAGGTTTTACGGACATTTATACACATCAACACCCAGTGTCGGTACAGCTCGATACGCAAAAGCTAAACTGACTCGACACTGCACTGAGGATATCCCGGACATCAGCCTGTATGAGATTAGAATGGCTCTTAATCAGCTCTAGAATAACAAGGCGCCGCCGGGTGCGGACGGAATCACAACTGAACTTCTGAGAGCGCGTAGAAAACCGGTACTTTTAGTCCTCCATAAGTTATTTAATTCCGTCATGTTTGAAGGTACTACACAGGTTGTTTTCAAAAAGGGTGACAACGCCTTGCTGAAGAACTACAGGCCAATCTCACTTCTGAGCCATGTATACAAGCTGTTCTCAAAAGTCATTATGAACCGTCTCGAACGCAAGTTTGATGACTTCCAGCCTCCCGAACAAGCCGGTTTCCGAAAAGATTTTAGTACTATAGACCACATACACACGCTCCGCCAGATTATACAGAAGACGAGGAGTATAATCGGCCATAATGTTTAGCGTTTGTGGACTATGAAAAAGCCTTCGATTCATCCGAAACCTGGGCAGTATTGCAGTTCCTCCGACGATGACATATCGACTATAGGTATATCGAAGTGTTGAAGTGTTTGTATAGAAACGCCACCATGTCCATCCGACTTCAAGAAGAGAGCAATTGCAGTAAAGCGTGAGACAGGGAGACGTTACTTCTCCGAAACTGTTCACGACCGCGTTGGAGGTCGTTTTCAAGCTCTTGGAATGGAACGGACTCGGCATCAACATCAATGGCGAATATATCAGTCACTGTCACCTTCGTTTTACCGATGATTACAGTCATCATAGCAGAATCGTTGGAGCACCTCAATGCTATGCTCAGCGACCTCAGTATCGTTTTCCAACGGTTTGGCCTTAAAATGAACATGGGCAAGACGAAAATCATGTCGAACGTCCATGTGGCACCCGTATCGGTTGTTGTTGGGAATGATACCCTCGAAGTTGTAGACCATTATACTTACCTTGGACACATTGTTCAGTTATACTGTAATGAGATCACCCAAAGAATCCAACTCGGATGGGCAGCGTTTGGGAAGCTACGTGATATCTTCTCATCAGAATCCCACACTGTCTCAAGACAAAGGTGTTTAACCAGCGTGTGTTTCCAGTGAATACGTAGGGCTCCGAAACGTGGTCTTTCACTGCTGGCCTTTTAGACACTCGGAGTTTCTTTGCGGGATAAAAATCCGGAACATGGATATTCGGCGAAGAACCAGAGTCACCCACCGTAGCTCATACAATTTACAAGTTGAAGTGACACAATGGGCAGGCCACATCGCTCGTTGAACTGACGACTGATGGGGAACAAAAGTTCTCGAGTGGCGACCACGGACCGGAAGACGCAGCGTAGGCCTCCCACTAGGTGGACCGACTACATCGTGAGGGTTGCGGGCAACCGATGGATGCAAGTAGCGAATTGTCGTTTGGCGGGGACGTCTAAGGGGAGGCCTATGTTCAACAGTGGACGTCTTCCGGCTGATGATGATGATGATGAGTGTTCCTTTATCAGAAACCCATAGTTTTATTGAAAGTTATATTTCTAATAATGGATATTACTTAACAGGAAATTTAAGAATAAAATAGTATTCAAACAATAATATAAATTAAAATGTATATTTTATAGGCGAAAATCCCAGTAACAGTCAATTACCGTCTAAGTTTGGATGTCATTTTTTGACGAATAACATTGTAGTATACTATTATTGTGCACGCTGTCTTTTTGTTTTTACGCGAATAATATCGTTATGTTTTGTTGCGAAATAATGTTTTTCTAACGTATCCAGTAAAATACATTTTCTTTAATAACTCGGTCCTAATAAAATAAAAATTTAATATGTTTATTTAGAATGATCCTATAAAAAATTAACTTTCATTTGATATATAAATCATTCTCTTAGGTTGGATAATTTTTACAATAACCATAAAAAACACTGTTTTATTTTTCCTGTAAAATTTGAATTTATCGATTACGATATTATTCGGTGGGGGTAGCGAATTGGGCATAAGTCCAAATTCCGTGACAGGTACAGAGGAAATTCTTGATGGTAAAACTTTGCCCAAGTACGGGATCGAACCCAAATATCTCTTTTTTTCAAAGTCAAAGTCAAAATTATTTATTTGCGTTAAATGTGGTATGTACAAAGATGGTAAAAATAAATATAAGTTCAAACAGCAGTCTCGTTTGCGGCCACTAAACTAAAAAGGATATGTCACAAAATTGACTTTGACAGTTGGGAGATGCAATTTGATATTAAAAGAACTCAAATCTCTCATTTGAATCAAATTTAAGTATCCGGCTCGAAGGACCAATTACAAAACCGTTTTAAAAACATTGGTAACTTTTGTCAAAGCGACGAAATGGACGGTAAAAGTGGTAAATATAGTTCTGGAACTTCAATTACAACAGTCGCTTTGTTCTCAAACATTTTATACTCCGCCCCGAAAACTACAGAGTCGCTCAAAAACTACACAATCACAGTTGAACAATTTGACAGGCAGAATATTTACACTTTTTGTTTTTTACGTGGTAAAATCATCAAATAAGTCCAACCAGGGCAGGCTTGTACAGACTAAAATCCACGGTGTCCTTCAATAACCCTTTACGTTCTGGGGCCACGGTTACCTTATAGCCCTGCGACCCCAGCAGGCTTTGGCCCTCCAAAGAATATTTACACTGAATTAAAAAAAAGTACCCGGGGCGCAGAACACAATAGGAGTAGTTTCTTTAACTCCACATTAAACGCGGTCGCAACAGATGTTTGTAAAACCAAAAATTCCCGAGTACATTGTTTGTTAAACACTTCGGATTCTCCCTAAAGTGGGAAAACCGAGCAAATAAGTGGCGAAATTGTCCGAATTTTTTCTTGGCCACAAATAAAGTTTTGGACGGAAGTTTGCCGCAATTTGGAGCGGGGTGTCTGAAAGTTGTGAATTTTATTACTCGTATGTGAAATTTTTACTTTTGGGGATTACCTTTTATTCTTTTGATTGAGATGAATTTTGGAATCCATTGGTGTTTTAGTACTTTCTCGTTTCTTATACTTAGTTCTAACCACAACCTTTTTTTAATACTGGTAAAATATGTTCTCACACCCAGGGCGGGACAGGAGGGACTGTCAGACTTGTACTAACTAAAATCCAAGGTAATTCTTCAATAGCCCTTTACATTCCAGGTAACTACCTGATAAGACAGTCCAGTCCTCTACCAAGCTGTACAATCATTTAGAATACGCGTTTGTTGCGTAGAAAAATAATTAAAAAAACTACCGCGGCGCGAAAATAATGAACACTCGGATTCGTAGACTCAAGTTTCGTTACAAGTTTTCCATGGTCGTGAACGAGACTTCTAAATCTACATTGTATGAAAACTTTTAGAAATAAATTGTCATTTTAAGAATTTGTTTCCAAAAGAAATTTTTTTTTTTTTTTTTTGTCTTATCAAGGACAGACTTCTTAATAAAATAAATTACGATCTAGCCTAAATGACTAATAAGTAATTTAACTCTGACTTAATATGCTACGTTATAAATTATTTTAAAGCTAAGAATAGTGTCCATTAGCACTTACACAAGTCTATAGCACTTTCTTAGAGTCTCTATCATTTTATAAAAACACTATGTTCGTGTGTTATATGTATAGCACAACACTGTTACTATTATTCACTCACTTACTCACTGTTACTATTACACACTACACTAATTCAAAAGGTTTAGTTCTTTTTAGCCTACGCACTAAGTCTGTGTTGTCTAGGAGCTGAATAGCCTCAACGTTCACGTGTCGGTGTAATCTGTGTTCGTGGGCTTCAGCAAATTTTTGGATGATGGTGGTGACGAATTCCATTTTAAGGTCACGATGAAGGTCGTCATTTCTTATGTACCAGGGTGCATTCACAACATCCCTGAGTACTTTATTTTGAAATTGTTGAATAATTTTGACGTTGCTTGGTTTAGTACAGCCCCAAAGTTGGATACCATACGTCCAAATTGGCATCAGTATTTGCTTGTAAATAGTTATTTTATTATGTATTGATAGACAAGATTTCCTTCCAAGTAACCAATACATACTTTTATAACGTATGTCGAGTTCCTGTCTTTTCTTTTTCACGTGAGCTTTCCACCGCAACTTGGCATCGAGAGTCATGCCAAGGTATTTAGCCGTATTGGCGTATGGCACTTGCATGCCATTTATGTAGATAGGGTGATAGTCTAGGTGTTTATTAGTGAAGTCAATGTGAATTGATTTTGTTTCATTCAGTTTGATCTTCCATTTTTGTGTCCAGTCATAAACTTTGTTCACAGCTAGTTGGAGTTTTTTAACTGCTTCTCTGTGGCTTGACCCTGTAGCCATAATCGCAGTATCATCTGCAAATGTCGCAATGGTGTTGTTTTCCAGTTTTGGAATGTCACAAGTGTATAACAAGTACAAAATTGGACCTAGCACACTTCCTTGTGGTACCCCAGCTTTTATAGGTTTCAGTTCAGAATATGTGTCTTCTTGCCTTATTCTGAACATTCTATTTGTTATATAAGACTCTAATATTTCTGCAAATTCCGGCAGCATGCGCCTGAGCTTAAATATTAGACCTTTATGCCAAACTTTATCAAAAGCTTGCGCGACATCTAAAAATACCGTTGCACAGACTTCCTTATTTTCCAATGTTTTTTCAATGACGTTAGTTATTCTATGAACCTGGTCTATTGTTGAATGTTTCTCCCTAAAGCCAAATTGATGATTTGGAATAAGGCCTTTATCTTCTATTATTGGTTTTAACCGTTTTAATAATAGTTTTTCAAAGAGTTTTGATAGCACGGGCAACAAAGAAATGGGTCTGTATGATGATGCTTCATGTGGTGGTTTTCCAGGCTTCGCAATCATAATGACTTCTGCAACCTTCCATGGCGCAGGTACATATCTTAGAATAAATGCAGCATTGATTATTTTGGTCAGCTTAACTATAGCTTTGAGCGGTAGGTGTTTTAAAATTTCACCTGTAATTAGGTCGTACCCCGGAGATTTTTTTGAGCTAATATTATTTTGGATTTCTCTCATAACTTCTCTAGGAGTCACAAGCTTAATTGTCTGGTTTTGTGATGAGTTGTCAATCTCAATTATATCTATTGAGCTCTCATTGGGTTTAAAAGTTTCTTCTAAATGCTGAGCAAACCTTGAAGCTTTTTGGTCATTGTTTATGGCCCATTTTCCATCGCTATCTCTGATGGGCGGTATTTGCTTAATCGGCTTTTTTAGATTTTTGGTTGCTTTCCAAAGTGAGTAATCTGTTGATTTATCATTGGTTAGATGCATAAGGTTGGTATTGAAAGAAGTTTCCTCATATTGTTGGATTTTCCTCTTCAATCTTTTAGTTAAATTATTTAATACTGTTTTTTCTCGCGGGCACCGAGTTTGCTGCCACAGTTTTCTTTGCTTTCTTTTGTCAGATAGTAAATCCACGATTTCTTTTGGATAAGTGAAGCCCTTATATTTACGTTTTAATTCTGGTGTGTTGTTCCACGCACACTGCTGAATGTTAACAATATACTTGTTTACCTCTGAGTCTAGCTGATCTCGCTTTCTTATCGGAGTTTTAAGGTCGATTATATTGTCAAGACCAAGTTTAAAACTTTCCCAATCTGTGACTTTATTAACCAGGGTTAAGTGGCTTTCTTTGAGTAAGACTTTTTGACTAAGCATCAGTATAATTGAAGAGTGGTCCGAGTTCATATGAAAACCTTCCTCCAAGCTCAAGTAATTGGCGGATATGTTTTTGCATATAAAAAAATCTATAAGATCCGGTATCTTCTGGTGGTCAGTGGGCCAGTATGTTGGTTTTCCTGTGCTCATAACTTCAGAACGTGTATCTTTAACTGCGCCTAAGAGCTGTCTTCCCTTAGTCGTAGTAAGTCTTGATCCCCAATGCGTATGTTTAGCATTAAAATCACCGCCTAGGATAAATCTCTGGCCTAGTAATTCAAAGAGATGTAAATATCGCTCTTTTCTTATCATGTGCCGTGGAGGACAGTAAATGGCCGCTATGGACACGGGACAGTACCTGATTTTGACAGATATTGCCACGGCTTGAATGTCTTGTTCTTCATATATACATTGCACGAAGTGACTGATGTTCTCTTTGATTATAATCGCGCTGCCTCCTCTAGCAGAGTTGTCAGGGTGAAGCGAATTATATACAGTGTATCCTCTAAATTTGACAAAAGATTGCTTGGTGAAGTGCGTTTCGGATACCAAACACACGTCTATATTTTCTGTGTCTAGGACCGCCTGCAACTCATTTTGATGTTTCAGGAGCCCATTAGAGTTCCACGCCATTATTTTAAGGGTGTTATTCATTTTTGGTTATATAAAGTGGCTGTTTTAGTGCTAGACTCTAATTTCTCTAATCTCTTGTCAAATGATGTTATACATTTCAAAATCTGATTAATCTTGTCCTCTAAATTTAAAGGCTGAGATCTTGCTTTTGCAGCTTCCGCGTAGGTACAAGTGTTGGGTACTTGCATGAGTTTTGTAAATGACTGGACACCACTTGTTTTCTGTGGCTGCTTGTCATTTTTCCTTAGTGGAAAAGACGGCTGGGTAGTTGGTACCACAATTTTCTTTTTAATATTCTTGTTTTTCAATATTTGCATCTGTTTAGCTACTTCACACCCTCTATAGTTGGCAGGGTGGGGTAGCCCACAGTGAACACATTTTGGCTTCTCTTGCGGAGATTTGGTACAATTGGCTGTAAGATGCTTGCCCGTGCATTTTACACACCTTGGCTCTTTTCTGCAATATTTATGAGTATGCCCATATGCCTGGCATCTCTTGCATTGGGGAATAAGTTTAGGATTTTTGAGTGGGTGTATTTCAATTTTACACCCTAAAATATACTTTATGCCGTAGATTTTATTGACATCTTCTTCGTTGTTGAATGATAAGACAAACATGTTGAGTGGTTCTTTACTCTTCCAGCTCAATTTGTTGTCCACTTTTTCAATTTTCAGACCTTGTGTTGTTAGGTCGTCTTTGATTCGATCAGGTTGGCAAGAAGAATGTAGCTTCTTTACAACAACTCTGATTGGTCTAGCCTGCTTGTTCTCATACGAATGCCAATGGTAGTCTTTTTCTGTTAAAAGCCCGGTGATTACTCTATATGAGTCCTCTGTTTTGGCGTTAACTTTCACACAATCACGATTTAACATTTTTACGGTAAATGTTTCAGCTGGCAAAGTTTCAGTCAGAGAGTCAAAGAACGTTTGGTAGTTCGTAACTCCGTCTATTATAATTGGCGGTGGCGCGGGCACTTTTTTTACGGAAGTCTCTTTCTCAGTTTTTCGGAGATTTTCATGTGGGGGGCTTGTTTCAGGTTGTTGTTTTGGAGAGTGCGAGGTGTTAAGCTTCCTCTTCTTCCTGCTCTTGGCCCTAATCCACCCTGTCTCTTTAGCGAGTTCATCCTCATCTGTGCAATATTCAACGTCACTTTTAGTACGCTGGGAAAATGATATTGTCTGGCTGTCCTGTTTTTGTAAGGGTTCTTTGGGTTCTTTTTTTTCTTTCAAGCAACTTAGTTCTCCTTGGAGGGCTTGTACTTGTTCCTGCAAGCTATGAATATGTTCATTCAGATTACGTACCATTTGCTGCAGATTTTCTCTATCAGATTTCTCCTGGATGTAACAGTCATACAACCGTCTTTCCAGTTCAGTTTTTATCTTAATTGACTGTGAAGCCATTATTTAATTGTAAGGCGACTTTACACCTATACAATAAATTATTATAAACACTTCATTATTTCATCACTTGTAACTAGGTCATTGCACTGACCGCGATAGGTCGACGTAGGTACACCGCGACGACGGTGTTGTGCTGCGTCTGCAGAATACTCATAACTAGAGCACGCGCGCGCGATCCGTACGTTCGTTCGCTATTGCAATTAAACAACAACTGCTCTACTAGAACTACTCCAAAAGAAAATACTTCAAGATAAAATCAATGGGTCTTATAATGGTACTTTAGCAGTATCGTTATATGAATTGCGATAAAATTCGTGAAATGGATTATTCGATCATATTTAGCGATGGGTCGTTGACGGTTTTTCCGTCAACGAAACGTTAACGTTGATTCACGTTTGTCAACTAGTTAATCAACTAGTTAAATTCGTCAACGAGTTGAATGAGTTAACGTGTTCATCTCGTTGACGAATTTAACTGTCAACTTGCAACGTAAACCGTTGATTCATTAAACGGTTTTATTTATAATCAACGATTGCGCGTTTTATTTAAGAAATAATTTGATTCAAATTTTGTATTGGAAACGTTTTATGTACAAACTAACATCTTAAATTGTGTGAAATAAAAATATTATTATTACATTTTTCACAGAGGGCTGTTCGCTCTACCTCGTGCGTCTCAAAAAATAGTACATTTGAAATAATACATTGGGATAATTAAACAAACTCCACCAATATTTATGCACTATTCTAAAAATAAATATTTCGAAAATTAACTCATTCAACCGCTCGCAATCTATGACTTTAAAAATATCGAACCATAAAACTCAACGTTGAAGATAACGTTTGCGTTCTGAAACTGAATATGAATCAACTAGTTGAATTCGTCAACGACGTTTATGAGTTGAACTCGTTCGTTCGTTCGTTCTCGTTAATTCAACGAGTTGAATTAACGAGAACGAACGAACGAGTCAACGACGTTTATGAACGAACGAACGAGTTCAACGAACAAACGTCGTTGACGAATTCAACTAGTTGATTCATTTTCAGTTAACGTTAATACGTTGACAGGAGATCAACGGTTGATTCAACTAGTTCGTTGATTCAACGCTCATCCCTAATCATATTACTCAAGCGATGAGTAGATCCGGGGTAGCGCGACTGGCCAAACAGGTGGTACACTATGAGGAACACTGAGGATTTTAGTCAGTATGAATCTGACAGTCCTTTTCTCTCTACCCAGGGCGGGAGGACTCTTTATTTTATTTTATTTTTATTTTACCGCTTAAAAATAGTATACAGAGTACTTAGATATAAATTGACGACACGGTTGGCGCAGTGGTTGAGCGATCGACTGCTGCGTAGCGTGTCGCGGGTTCGATCCCCGCACGGAACAATAGTTTGTATGATCTGTGACTTTCTATGTTTGTAAACGCACCCACGATACAGGAAGATATTCCTAGTGTGGGGCAACGGTTTTCAAAAAGAAAAAAAAAATACCGAATAATTTTACGCAATTCATATCATGATTCTGCTAAAATTATGCTTTAATTTTAGACCCTCTGGTCTTCATTAAAAGCTATCAATAAAGGTCTGTTCAAACTTGACACAAAATGAAATTTAAAAAGTTACCTAACCCTTTATATAAGATGAGCATCATCTTCAGTTCTATCCATCAATCAAATGAAGTTGTTTTAATAGACCATTGTGAGTACTTGCCAGTCTTTGGAAAGTTTTTGACTACTTTAGACAAAATTTCTCTTTGTCGGTTGAGTTCTGTCAGCTTTAAGGCCAAAAATAGACAAAAGCTTTTATTAAAAAAAAACAGTCGAAAATTCTATAATATTCAAAATCTCGAAAGCCTTATGTTTTGACAAACTTTAACAAAAAAAACGCCGCGGTAAAGCTATTGCATAGCATTTTTTATCAACTATGCAATTTATTTATTTTTTAGGTTATGGTCAGCCACGTCAATCAAGTGAAACGTCAAGAAAAACAAACACCGTGCCGAAGTCTGCCGAACTGAAACGACTTTAGACGATGCGGGGTGTTTAGTGGTTTTTTCGTTAGGTTTATTTTAGTTACGGAATTTCTTGATTCAGTCGCCGCGCTCTGAGCCTGCGATAAAAGCTATGCAATAGCTTAAAAAAAAGAAATCAAACAAAAATGAGGTAACGTTGAAATCGTTCGGAGTTGTTTTGAAAATATGATATTGGAAACTCTCGGTAACATTGTAAGGCTAAACACGCACGTAACTGAATTGAGTCAACCGATAATAGACTCAATTGCTACAGATTTCAGATTCTATTGCGATGTAGGTAACAATACTTTTAGAATTATTTGTAGACCATTCAACTTATGTTATCCTAGTAGCAATGGGGAAGATGATTGAAAAAATCTAATACATTTTATTATTCGATCCGTATTTACGGAAGCCAAAATTGATGAACTTTTTTTTTTCTAGCGTGTTAAAATCATCAAATGAGTTCTCCCACCCCGGGCAGGGCGGTAGGAACTATCAGACTTGTACTGACTAAAATCCACGGTGTCCTTCAATAGCCCTTTATGTTCCGGGGTCACGGTAATAAATAAATCCCGCGACCCCGGCAGGCTTTGGCCCTCTGAGAGGGGGGCCCCGTCATTTTTGCTGACGCTCTTTGAGGCGCGCGTAGAACACGACGCGCCGTCGACCCGGGAAAATTGATGAACATACGAAAAGCTTTAAATTCGTATTACATCACTCCTAGGTATACTTAAAGCTGATTCCGGCGTCATGAGCGGGCCCACTCTTAAAACATTCTTTTTATAATAATTATGTTTGTCAGTACATATTTAATTAAAAAGAAAACGAAAAAATGTGTGCATTATTTTTCAAAACTACCTGACGGAGTAATTAAATTTGCAATTTATTGCTTTTTGTAAAAGTTTGAATTACTATAGGATAACAAAAAGTTTTTGGTCTACTATGATAAGCCGAGTCATCATCATTCGCTCTCTTTTCTTTTACTCTTCATTCCATGTTTCAACATCGGCAAATGACTAGACAACAGACCACTTTAATGAAAACAATTTTCCGTCAATTCCAACAATATCACTGTCTTTTGTTTTAATGAACAAACAAAACTTAAGGTCTGCATGTTCTTTTGAAAAAGATATTATTTTGTCTTTGTAGGCTTTCTTTTAAAAAGTTTAATAATAAAATAAAGAATTCAGACTATTGCTACATCATTATATACAATACATTCAATAAAATATGTCTGTCGTTCTTATTCTATTTTATTGGTATTATTATAATAGGTATAATAATGTGTTCTTATAACTCTTTCTTTTCGAATCTCAAAATACAGTGTGCCTTTAATATTTATCGGCAACAAAAAAATATATACGTCGTCGTAAAGAATACCTCCTCCTATTTCACTTCGTCTTTAAGAAAAAAAAAAACTGGTCGTTGATTTCATTTCTTTTTTTTTTATTCTACCTTTTTCTAAATTATTTTTTTTTTCTACCTAAGAAGGTCTACATACCTGACGACCCTTCGTCGTTTTCTTCATTCAGCTTCCCATTTACTCCGAAAGCACATAGAACAAACAGTAACATCCACATTTCCGTAGCTACTGTTGTAAGTACTGTTCCAGCATTACGAGTACATGAAAGTTGATAAGGATTGTTACGATTAGGCAACGTAGACCTATGAAGCGACAGAATTGGCAGTAATCATTAATTACATCATGCAAAAAACGAAGGATACATCAGATTATTTTTTTTAGCTATTGCAAAGCTTTTATCGCGGGCTCTGAGCGCTGCCACCGAATCAAGAAATTCCGTAGCGAAAATAAACCTAACACCCCGCATCGTCTAACGTCGTTTCAGTTCGGCAGACTTCGGCACGGTGATTGTTTTTCTTGACGTTTCACTTGATTGACGTGGCTGACCATAGCCTAAATAAATGCATATTATGTTGATAAAAATGCTATGCAATAGCTTTACCACGGCAGTCCCCGAGTGCCACATGTATTTTTTAAACATTGCCCCATACTAGGAATTCCTCTTGTGTCGTGGGTGCGTTTACAAACATGGAAACTCATATACACAAACACCTAGACGTGGAACAACTACTTATAGGTGCACAGCAGTTCAATCGCTCAGCTACTGCGCTAAACGTCACATATTACATATAACTCACTCCATACAAAATGTTCAATACCTACCGCTATAATAGCCTACACTTTCAAGTCGATGGACGCTGCGAACGAAAATGAACCTAATCTTACAAACGTAAAGTTGAGTTTTGCTTTGTAGATGCGCGCCGCGCATGGATATTGTGAATTGCCAGGGCTGCCTGTGTCGACATAGATCTTAGTAGGGATTTTTAGTTTAGGTACTTTATATAATAAAACACGTTTTTTAATGTTTCAGAATGTAGGTATTATTGATTTAACAAATATAATTATTTAGGTTACAAAATTTTATACACTCGGCTTTCGTTAGTTCAAACCTGCGATAATTCTAACCACTCCATAATTCAAAGTTATCAACTATATCAATACAATTTTATGCACTTGTAATAAAATTTAAACGAATAAACATCGCTACTACGTGTACGTGACAAAACAAAGCT
Organism: Agrotis clavis; assembly: GCA_954870645.1. Taxonomy (NCBI): domain Eukaryota; kingdom Metazoa; phylum Arthropoda; class Insecta; order Lepidoptera; family Noctuidae; genus Agrotis; species Agrotis clavis. The sequence continues at coordinate 15,114,848 of OX940936.1, read as the reverse complement.
TCGCGGGCGAGGCGGACGGCGGCGGCACGGCGCAAACACTCGACAATTCAAGGTTACAGAGAGAAAGAGACAGAAAGAATATAATTTATAATTAGGTATTGTTTTGTAGGTACATTTCGAGACAAGTTGAAACTTGTATGATCGTGTAGTACGACAAACCTACAACTATTTAATAAAGAACAACAGTATTTAATAATTGTAGGTAATACTTACCTAAAATTTTTCATACAAATAAAAAAAAAATACCTACCTACTTACATTTCTGTATCACGAGTAAAACAGAAAAAGATAAGTTTTATTTCTTCTCTTGCTGGATCTACATCCATCCACTGCACATAATATACCAGTTGTAACCATATCGATTTCAAAACTATCGTCCGAATATGAGTAAGTGCGCGCCGCGCGGTTGTTGACAACCCTCTGCGCTATGGGTAGCGGCTACCCGGCGCCCGGTAGGTGGTTAGCGCGCGTAAGTACATGGAGTGTAATATCTGGTAATCTGTGTAAACGTGTTGTCGTCATACGTCATATACAAGTACAATTTTTACTTGCTTCCGACCTCAAGAACCCTTGAGTTTTCTCTTGAATTTAGATGCGTATTATCTTAGTAAATATTCATTGATAAAAAAAAATACGTGTCGATTGTTTTGCAAAACTCTAACTGAAAGACACAATTCCAGACATCGTGGCTGATTCTAATTCCCGATGAAAAACCCAATAACATTTTGTCAGTTTTCTTACCAACCGGCAGAATCAAGCCCTAGTACATACGCCAGCAGGTCAACCTACCGGTCAAATTTAACCAATCGAACATTAACCTTCCACTATTGTGATAACATTGAAAATCTATTAAAGAAAGACAGATCGAGGTAGGTTGATGTGCTGGCATCTGTACAAAAAAGTCTATGGGTGGTTATTTATTGAGTTTGTGTTTTTATTGGTCACCTTTCTATATTTGATAAATTGGCGGATGTGTGGATTTTACCGGTCTACGGTTACAGTTAGTGGTCGGCTTTGATTGTTGTCAATAAAAGGATAGATTGTGTTTGTGGAGGGTCACAGTGTTACGAAGATATTTACTGGTAGTATGATCTTAAAAGACTCGTGGTAAAAAGGAAAAATAAAGTTATCTACGTGCCGGGAGGACTCATTTGATGCTGTTATCATGCTGAAATTTGTTATGACATTTCTTAGCTAGTCATGTATTGTCATCAGAACTCAGAGCGTGTGCATAATTTCAGCCTGCTAGCTTATCGAGAAGTGCCTCAAAATTGAGTTGCAAAAATCCAACCGGAACGACAAACAAACAAACAAGAAAAGTGAGTGTATAAAAACGTGGAAAAAAAGGTAATGTTATCCTTCAGCAACCACATGTCTCTTTGTGAGGTTTCGTGTTTTTTATTTCGATTTTCGGTTTAAATCTTTGTTATTTTTCCGGAACCATACTCCGCTCTGTGAATAAACTCAATTCGGTCGTTTAACCGACAAAACCTGTCTTACAGACAGCTATGCTCACTTCTACATTCCTAATCGTATTATTCCCAAGACTTGTGATGTTATGAGTTCTTTTATAGATGTTGAAGAAACCGAGAACGAGTACCGGAGTATCTTACGACATATTCCAAAAATAAGTGCGTCAAGCAAGACCAAATATTTTTAAGAAAACATTAATATTATTAAGATCGCTTTTATAAAATCTTCGTCAGCTGGGTAGCATTTGCCTTTTTTGTTGGCGTCTAGTAACTGGGAAATACGATAGCCCTTAGTAAGGCGGATTGTCAATCTTTCGGGCGTCTTACAAACAGTAACGACTGTGAAAGACCTGGAAATGACCTGTGCGGAACGTGGTCCAACTGCTTTGTCCAACTAGTTGGACCATGGGTCTTTACTAGGGACAGTTGTCCAACTTTAACAATAGTTGGACCACAGCACAGCCTGATCATCATACGCATTAGGTTCTTTCCAAGGCATGGTGAAAATTCTGTATGGCAGATGGTTACCCATCCACAGACCAACCTTAGCAATCGTAGCTTGACTTTGCAGATCGGTCTGTTCAGCTGCAATTATTTAGACGTGTTCCTCACGCTTCTATAAAATGTGTGATAAAATAACGATTTTTCCGCAACAAAAAGGAAACCCTTGCCCACTACTAAACTATTCATAGGTGTACCAGGGCGTCAAAACTCACAGGATGTTTTCATCTCGCAGCCAATGTTTGTGTCAACAGCGATACTAGAACGGCAGTTTGGGGGAAATTGCTCTGCGAACGAGCTGTAGTGTTTCCTTTACGATGCCACGTAGAAATCGGCGATATAACCAACTTTTTGTACTCACTGTTCTGTATTTCTTCACCACGGCAATTTGCTTAAGGCTTTCGTAAATGTTTATCGTTGGAATGGAAGTCAATATCCGTTTATTTTCATACGGAAGTGGTGCGGTTTGGTTTGAAGGATAAACTGATTTAATGCTCTCAATCTTTTATGGGCTACTGGTAGTAAAAGAAAATGGTAGTTGTTTGTTAAGTAGTTATCTGCCTATACATTTCCTTATCGTTTTGCCAATCCATAATCAATTCCATAATGATGTAATGTAACGATTAGTAATTGCTCTTAATACTGAAATTAATTCAGTTTTGGAGTTACGCCCCTAAATATGCTAGGTATTTTATTAAATCATTAAATATTATTGTCTTGTAGAGACTTTCATTCTATGTTATGTTTGAGGAAATTTGCATAGCTTCATTTTTGGAAATAATTAGTAGATATAAATCAGAAGCAACAAAATTGAGTATATTGTCTATTTAGTATCGCTTCATACAATTTTTTGCTACTTCCAAGTAATTTGTAATGCAAGATCATCTTGCTTCTATGTATGAATAAATGATTCTATCACTTAGCTTGTCCTACACAGGATACACCACATAGGTTTAGTTACGAACAAGTTATTAATTCACATCCCTCGAGTTTTGCGCGCAGCAACTAAGTAATTAAATCTCTACATCTCCGCAATATAGCTTGTTACTTGTGAGCTACAGTTTAAGGTTCATTGCTCCGGCCGGGTTAAACTCTAGTCTATTTTGATATAGTTAAAGTAATTTTTAAAGGCAAAACTTTAATACATAAAATCTAACCTTGAAACAGTAATCGTAAATCTTATTGTGTCAAGTTTCCTAGTCTAATATAAGTTAAATTAAGTTGGGAAATTTTGTTCAAAGAACATCAAACTATCATAAACTTTTCTAACTTTATGAACTCCTAGTATCTTGTATCGCAGTACATCTAGAAAAATCAACTTAGAGAAAGGCGTAAAAGACTCATCATTTTCGTCCCCGAAAAACTTTTAAACAAGATATTCCCTCATTAGCTCGGGGTCTTTTGATACTTTCACATTTGCCTCTCAACGCAAGTACCAGGGGAAGATAAACTGAAGGGATGTAATAGGTTGTCACCCGAGTAGACACTTGTTAAGATAACGGCCCATTAAGGCGCAGAGTGGCTATTAAGGCCAGGGAGTCAGTTACGGCCTATTGAAACTGATTTCGTTTTTCATGTTATGTTTGGAGGTAACGATTCGCGATATGGTTATGAGTAGGTAATTGGGTATCTGGAACTTTATTATACATGGAGGGGTCAATAAAAAGAGGTAATGGTTATATAAGAAGGTCACGCAAAAGTCCTGATGGATGGAGAATGACAGCAAAACAAAGAAAAGAATGATCGATCGTGAAGAATGATTTTAAAACAAGCAAAAATAAACGTTAGCGTAACAAATTGTAACAAAACAGACGATCTTAACAGGGTAGAAGATTATTACGGAGATTAACACACAACAGTGTTTGTCCGCGCGGTTGGGTAGAGAGAAAGTACCTATTAACCATCACCGAATTCGAAACAAGCCACTGCAAGCAACCCTTCACCAAACGAGCGCGCGCAGACGAGGGAAGAGTATCGTTCGAGAATCGCCTTAGACATGAGAGTATTCGGGGGGATCATTGTATCAAAATGTCTAGCTGATGGTTATGATGACCAGATGGCTTTATTTAGTACAAGCGTGCGGTAAAACATACAGAAATTCGCCAATTTTTAACTGACTTCAAAAACAAGAAAATTTTTAATTTGTCGGCATTTCTTTTTTAAATAAAAACAACTACATACTTTTCTTTAGAATTTTGGTTCAATATTTCAGTAAAGCACAGTATACACCGTGACTTTTTAGTCGTTTTACAACGGCAGCCCAGTTGATGTATAGTATACAATGACTAGTAAACGTTTATAACAAAAATAGGTATGTGAGAGATTTCGTTACTATGACGCAAGGCGTAGTTAGAAACACCCTTGTCTCACAGACAATGGAGATGGAATGATCTGCCCGACTATTGCGCAGGCTAGGTATACTCTACAGCTTAATGCGTAAACATTTTAACAGGGTATTTCATATTTCTAATGTACCTACCTATTTATTAAAAATTAATAGATTTTAAAAAATCTAAAAACCCACGTTTTTAAATATCCTAAAAATAAGAAATAACCCTTCAGGGTTGAGAGAGGGGCCACTCAAAACGTGGGGGGGGGTATATTATTTAAGGGATTATTTATGGGATATACAGGGTGATTTTTTAGTCACCATCCAAATTTTAATATATTAATCTTTGGCGAAAATCATTGAATACGTGTTTTTTCTTTTTGTATCAATCAATACAAAAATATCGAGATATCACGTCTCAATTTATGTTATCTATAAAAAGTTGATGAATCTGGACACCGCGCTGTGATGTGTCGCTCAGGTGTAGCAGGGCGGGGCGGGGGGTCAGCGGGGTGCGCTCTGCCCGTTTCATGCGTCGGCAAGTGTATATTATTAACGTTTAGCTTAGTGACCAGACAGAGCGGATGAGAAAATGATTTAATATGACAATTTGACGTATCGATTTTTTTTTAAAAATGGGTTTAGTGATTGATACCTAATGCATGGAAAAATTTTGGACGGTGGTAAAAAAGTCACCCTGTATATTATTTACATGAAGTGTATAGATCGTGGGTGTAACTTGCAAAGATACGCCCCCACGTTTTGAGTGGCCCCTCTCTCAACCCTGTAGGGTTATTTTCTTATTTTTAGGATATTTAAAAACGTGGGTTTTTAGATTTTTAAAATCTATTAATTATTTTATTATTTTTATCTTTGTTCATCGGGTTTGAAGCTATCCTGAAAATTTCAGCCTGCTAGCTTATCGGGAAGTGCCTCAAAGCCTGTCCGCCATCATGGATGTCCGCCATATTGGATTTAAGTCTCATGACTTTTTTTTTCGTATTCCTGAGAGCAAACCCTTTCATTTGATACCCATATCATGGGGGTGGATTTCAAACAGCCAGTGTGTCATCTTGGAAGTCCGCCATATTGGATTTAAGTCACGTGACTATTTTTTTCGTATTCCTGACAGCAAATCCTTTCATTTGATACCCATATCGTGGGGGTGGGTTTCAAACAGTCAGTCCACCATCTTGGGGAGGCCGCCATATTGGATTTGTTACAACGTTTGTTAGCTAGTCATGTATATTGTCATCAGAACTCAGAGCGTGTGCAAAATTTCAGCCTTCTAGCTTATCGGGAAGTGCCTCAAAATTGAGTTGCAAAAGTCCAACCGGAACGACAAACAAACAAACAAATAAACAAACAAGAAAAGTGAGTTTATAAAAACGTGGGAAAATAAAAATTTATTACTTAACGATAAAAAAAAAACTCGCCTAGAGGTATTTTATGCCGGATACATTAAGTGGACCACTTTTGTAAGACGACTAAAAAGTCACGGTATAATATATCCCTCATAGATAAATTATGAATACATTATTTTACTTCGAATGAATACTAGCTTTTCAAACCGAAGTACCTATTTACTTGACGTTTACACTGCACGCACTCGTGTTATCGTCTTCAGTCGACCCACTTTCATGCAGACTTTCTGCTTGAGAACTAATATAAAAACCTGAGCATCATTCTGTATACCAAGTTCTTTTGTGTTAATTAATCTTAGACTTACTTACGGTAAAGGAAAACATCGTGAAGCCTTAACCTAATGGTCTGGAACCGCTAACGAGGAGTGAGCAAGCATGATAATTAATAGTTGTTCATTATCTGTGGAGGAAGTAGCCTTGAGCTACTTGGGTGTCTATATGATTCCCTGGTACTATGAACAGCTGTGATCAGACAAACGTAGTTTAATAGACACTGTTAAGCTTTCACGGTTTGTCTCTAAATTTAAAATGTCACTTACGGGATATCTTCCGTGATTATCTATTTGTTTGAGTTCCCGATATTTCGACGCTGTTGCAAGCGCCATGATCGCGGGTTGACTCAACCCGCGATCATAATATAAAACACAATCACGGAAGATATCCCGTAAGTGACATTTTAAATTTAACGTAGTTTAATGTTAGATATTCGTTAAATCTTATTATTTCTTTAGAATTAATTAAACTATTGAGGTTTTTCTTGAAGTGATTTTCTTGAAAAAACTCCTTTTTCGATTTGTGCCCGGTTATGGCAACAGGTTTGCCTCTATAGCCGGCTAAATTCTTACACAAAATTGCGTGGGCAATTTGGCATCGTTCAAGAAAGTTGGCGATTTTTAACTACTTTCCAAAGCCCGTGAATGTTGTTAAAATAACTCAAAAAGTGTGAAACAGTCTATACTAAGAACGTTTCCTTCTAGCTCATTTATTCTTCGCTCGCAGCTTCGGGCTCTCACTGCCCGTCACAAAAATCTTAATTCAAATATACAAAAGCTTTCTAAAAGCTATTTACTATTTATACATATTTACTATTTTTCCTTGAGTCACGCACACTTGCTAGATTTAACTAACTGCCTGGTAGTCATGTAATCCTGGTAACACGTTACTATGAGAACTGAGTAAAATAGGTACGAAACTTTCCACCGCATCTTCAACCCGACACTACCTTTATCTCTGAAACCCTGGTACGTAACTATGTTCGAACAATTTGCCAGATAATCGTCAGTGGACCGTCCGTAAGGTGATTGGATCGATTCAGTTACATGACACCTGGGCTATTGCTAGGGTACGGGAATGGGGGGCCTTTGTCTCTTAATGGAGGTCAAAAGGCCCATGTGATTGGAGAATATTGACTCGCATAGATTGATGTTCTTTTCGTGTAACTACAGATATCCACCACTATAAAGGAAAAGGTAATAAAAGAATTTGCTTTTCACACTAGGAATTATTCCTAAATCGTATTACATTTGCAAACATTTAAGGGTCCGGCAAGCGCAGCGTGGGACACCCACCAACAAGGTGGACAGACGATCTGATAAAGACCACGGGATCGCGCTAGATGCAAGCCGCTTCCAACCAGTCCTATTGGGAGTCTCTGGGCAGGCCTACGTTCAGCAGTAGACGTCCTACGGCTGATGTGATGATGATGGTGACACTAAAACGCCGGACCAAGAACTTGTGAGGGCGTACAAAATTTTCCGTGCATCTCGATCTTACGCCGCGCAGGGCAGCAACTGTGGTTTTTAATCTCGTTTTCGAAGATATTACAAGACTCTGTTACCTTTTTAACTTGAATAGTATTTAGTCTCATAAAATATTCCTGTAGTTATACGAAATTAAAACGGAATTTTCCCACCAATTTTCACGTTTCACGTGTTAGGGGAAAAGACTTAATTTCCCAAAGGTCGAATGGAAATTCTTACGTTCTGATGTGAACATTGTAGTTTCGGACAAAGAAGTTTAAAACAACTTTTCTTATTCCCTAAACTGAGGAACCTGTTCCTGTTTCTATCGAGTATACTTATAAAGATAATAACTTAATGTCGAACCAACGAGAAATAAACCTAAAAATGATGAAAGCTTCTATGTGTGTTCTAAAATTGACAATAATGTCCGTCCACATATTATTACCACCTATTACCGAACAAATAGGGTCATCATTCATCCGTCGTTCGAAATAAATCAGCCTATCTATTCATATCCTCCTGGTAGATATTTTAGCCTTCTCAGGCTCAACTCTCTTTGATCCTAGATTCAGGTAATAGAACTTGCTATTTATTGACATCCCCTAGCAGTGCTATAAATTGCCCTGGCAAGATGAAGGTGTGAGAATGGTGCTGTAGGGTGAGAAAAGAAGGTGTACTCGAGTTTGTAAAGAATTCGGAAGCATCTTTTTGGTGACCATAAAACGATAAAAAAAAAATTAAACCGTCCAAACATTTCCATGTTTAAAAACAAAAAAAAAATAGTAGGCATCAAACATTATGCGTCGTTATGCAAATATTATAACAACGTTATGTGTCGGTCATACATCAAATTCGGAACCTCCTCCTTTAATTTCGGGGATTATTTTTTAAACTAATATTTCCGTATTGCTTTTTTTAATTAGCACAAAGAACCAGAGGCTTGAGAGCAGTGGTGGCCCAGTGGTATCGATTCCGACTTACGAATTGTAGGTCGTGGGTTCGAACCCCGCCAGGCGCATTACTTTGTGTAATTTATTTCATCACCACTGCTCTCAAAACGGTGAAGGAAAACATCATGAGGAACCCGGCATGTCCTAGAACCAAAAATTCAAAGACATGTGAAATCTACCAACTCGCACTGGGCCCGCGTGGTAGATTATGGCCCACTCCCTCTCACAAAGAGGAGGCCTGTGTCCCAGCAGTGGCAATATTATAGGCTGATGATGAACCAGAGGCTTTACCCTAGCAATTGGGGTGAAAACGGGTTGCGGACGATAATGATGAGGCAGCTATCAGAAGGTAATTGAATACAATAATGATGTTATGTTAATGCTACTAGAAGATTGCTCTATGAGTGTCAATCAAAACGTGTTTTCGTCTCCTTCTCTTCCTTATTCACTCGCCTTCTGAACCTAATAGTATCACGTGACAACTAACCCTGGAAACGCTTAGGTACGGGAATAGGTACCGGGTGACTACGTGCGACCGCGTCCTACGTGACGGTCCCCTGTCAAAAGCAATTGATCATTTTACATCGACGCTGAAAACCGTTATTACCGAAACGTGACCACGCTAAATTTTATACCCGGGTTAGGAGCCCGTGGGGTTTCTATTGATTTGAAATTAAGGACGTTTCTGGGGTATTAAATGTACGAGATTCTTGCATGATCATGCTAGAGGTGTTTTGGCAAGTACTTTAGGAAATTCAATAAGGAATCGACTGGATATTGAAACATAAAAAAAAAATACAGAGCTTCGTCGTTTTTTTTATCGTGGAAAAATCATCAAATGAGTTCTCTCGCCTAAGGCCGGACGGGAAGCACTAGCCAGACTCATACTGACTAAAATCCACGGTGTTACTTCAATACTAGCCCTTCACGTTTCATAGTTACGTTTACCTGTAAAGACAAGCCCCGGCAAGCTTTGGCCCTCTAAGACGGCCAAAGGGGGGCCCGTCAGGTTGCTCAGAGCTCTTTGAAGTGTGTGTGACACACGACGCGCCGTCGTCGGTCCATGAGCGGTCGGCAAGTCACCTGTTACTCGCCGTCCGCATGCCCACGACTACGGTAGCCAGAAATCGTCTCGCGACGTCCTTTGTCGTGGGCGTCTTTCGCGGAAGTAGTAAAAGCTAGGATAAAAATCGAAAAAGGGAGCTATACAAGGCATGTCCAAAAACCCCTTATGGTAGATGTATTAATAGCTGCTTTATAATTTATGGGATCCTGGTATTATGGTTGGACATGATAAGCTGACAACATAATGCGATAATGGTGGCTGTAGTTGTCTGAAAGTTTTCTGAGTTATTCTGTTTGTTTGTTTCATGATCATTATTATTTAGCACCACTAAGGCAGCATTTTAAAACATCAGTGTTATTCAAATTGTAGAATTATCAGAAATTAATACACAACGTGTTAAGTTAAATGCGCAAAACCTCTCGGGCTGAGTTACCCCACGAGAGGTTTTGCGCATTTAACGTTACACGTTGTATAAAATAATAAGTAGAAATGTCATTAGCTCGGTTAAAACCGAGACAGACTAGACGTCGTTCACAAAAACTTTAATATATATGCTAAAATACGAGAACCTTAATACATAGATCTAATGGTTTTACTTATAAGAGGGCCTAGCTTTTAGTTTTTGCTCCATTAAACCTTATGGCTGGTTGTGTCATTGTAAATTAGATTTTTTACAAAACAAAATTCGTAGAACGGTACCCTAGGAAATTCCGAAAACATATTGTATGTTTTTATTTTTATTAGAACCTTTTAGGGTTAAATAATTATGATTAATGTACATTTTTTTGTTAGAAAAAGACCTCGCGAATTGACGAGAATAAGCACGTCACCTACAGAGGTAGAAGGATTGGGAGAATCCTTTGATCAGAAGTAGAACAAAAAAAAAACTGTGTTAATTATTTTTTAAACGCCATAAGGCATGCGATGCAGTCAGTGTTGATTCGCGCGTCGATCTATTCAGTCGTGTGTGTAATTAGCGCTAAAACCGGTTCGTTATCTCACAGCTGTGCCGGCGCAAGCGATCGCTCGGTTGCCCGGCCGCCTGGCCTTTGTTTACAATGAGTGACAACGATGAGACTTCTAATACAGTGAATATAACTTACGAATACATCTGCACTGGTAGACACGTGGAGGACGATACTCAAACACAGAGAGAAGACCAATCACACGATATTAATGAGAACATGGAGGTGGATGAAACAAGAAAACGGATTCGCGATAATGATTCTCCTGAAAATTGGTCAATAGTGGATAATACACGCAGAAGTAAATCGCCTAAAATTATGACGGATCACGATATTGAGTATGGGGATAGAATTGATGTATCCGTATATCATAAAGAAAGGTTTCCTAGGCAATTTGCGTTGGCAAAATTATTTAAAGAAAATCACATATCTGGAATACAGCGAGTAAAATACGTCAACCCATTTAAGTTACTGATTACCTTTGCTCGGGAATCAAATGCAAATAAATTTATGACATGCACAACGTTCATCGATAAGGGCTGGAAATACTCAAAGACAATGGAAGTAGGCGTATCGTATGGAGTGATCAAAGATGTGGAGTTAGATCTGTCTATAGAGAAATTCCTGGAATATGTGACTTGTGATAAAGAAATACTTTCAGCTGTAAGACTCAATCGAAGGAATAAGGATTCAGACACGACCAGTTCGACCACCGAGAATAATGCGAGCGTGTGGACTGCGAGCGAATCGATTCGTTTATGTTTTAAAGGCGCATCGTTACCCCCATACGTATACATACATGACATGCGAGTTAAAGTTAACAAGTATATCTTTCCAATTACGCAATGTTTTAAGTGCTGGAAATTCGGTCATACATCTAAAACATGTCCATCCAAAAAAATAATTTGTCCACGTTGCAGAGAAAATCATGAAAGATGTGAGTCTACTACTTTTAAATGTGCTAATTGTTTAGCAAACCACGTATGTTACGATAAAAAATGTCCAGTATATCTTAAGGAAAAACGGATTCGCGAACTTATGGCAGATCTTAACTGCTCGTACCACAAAGCTTTGACATTATACGTTCCGCCATCTCCGATACTTGGCTCTAAAAACAATAATGAGACTTCTGAAGTGCAACCTGTTTTGACTCAACAATACTCTCATTTATCGCCATCGAACGTTCAGAATAGACCTTCATATGCTGAGAAATTACTAGCTACCGATACAAACCGGGATATTATACAAAATCAGGTACCTTCGAATTCTCAACAAACCCGAAAGACTGTCAAGCCTAAGAAAAGTCGTAAAGTTCAAAAAAAAGGTGAAGATATGGAGTGGCTCTCAGAGTCGTCTTCATCATCATGTAATGGAGCTATACCAGAAAGAACTGACAAACCAACTAATTCATTTAGAAATGAGAGGAAGAGCACGGATCCCTGGACGTTTAAACGTGTATTACGTTTATTGACTAACATATTATGTCTAATACATCATCAGAATCTAAAATATCAAGTGTGATTAAATTAATATCAGATTGGCTAATATCGATAGTGATTAATAATACAACAGATGGTTCTTGGTTAAATAACATTCTCCGTGGATTCTCGAAATAAAAGAATGAACGTTAATATTCTCCAGTGGAATGCACAGAGCGTCAGACCAAAATTAGTACTATTAGATCAGTTATTAACTCAGGACAAATTCCATATTGCGGTGTTAAGTGAAACATGGCTTGACCCCGATAGTAACTTCAATATTAGAGGTTATAATATTTTTAGATTAGACAGAGATGATGGCTATGGGGGGGTTGCCATATTGACACATAATTCTATAAAAGTTCAGGTGCGTAATGTTCATAGTTGTAACCTAGGGATAGAACTAATTTGTGTTAAGGTGCTTAATTGTCACGATATTGAAAATATTATATCTGTCTATTGCCCTTCAACAGTCCATACTTCTCAGAGAGATTGGGATCAGATTTTTTCGCTTGCTGGTAATAAAACATTAATACTGGGAGATTTTAATGGACACCATATAAATTGGTCTTATAAAACAGATCAACGCGGATCACAAATATTTGACTCGATGCTAGAACACAACTATGTTTCGCTTAATGACAGGTGGTCACCAACGCGTATTAAAATGGTTAATGGTATCTTACAGAAGTCCTCTCCTGACATTTCTTTTATTTCATCCGATATTGCTCTAAATTTTTCATGGAATGTTACAAATGAATCTTTGGGAAGCGACCACTTAATCATCAAATTATCCACTAAATATATTAGATCACTTTCAAATACTCGTAAGACGAACTTCAAGAAAAGTAAATGGGATGAATACTCGGCCATGGTAGAATTCAGTTTAGAAAATTCATCGCCTCCAGAGGATCTCCAATTGTGTTACGACTATTTTGAAAATATTTTACAAAAAGCTGCAGATACTCATATTCCATGTACTTATATCCCCCAGAATATTAGTGATAAATTTAAAGCAAAACCTTATTGGAACCCCGACTTATCGAAATCCGTAGCCGAACGGCGTTTAGCCCTAGCAAGGTTTAGACGTAATCCCTCTCCTCAGAATTATGAGCAGTTGCAGGATAGAATTCGAGAATCACAAAAATTAATCCGTAAGGCAAAATGTCAGTCGTGGCAGAAGTTCTGTACATCAGTGGATGAAGCGACATCTGCCAGTGTTATGTGGCGTTCTATGAGATGGACGAAAGGTAGGTCTAGTAATAGTAATCAATTTAATGATCCTGAAATGGCACAAAGTTTGCTCAATGATTTGACGCCAGATTTTGTATGCCCACAAGAACCCAAGTTTCATTCACAGAATTACAAATTAGAAGTGGATTTGACAATACAAGAGCTAGAAAATTCCATTAAACCTAAAGACACGGCTCCAGGCTGTGACGAAATATCATTTTCCATGATTAAAAATCTTCCTAGAAGTGGTAAAATAATGCTGCTGGCTCTCTACAATAAATTTCTCCATCTGGGTTTTGTACCCTCACAGTGGAGGGATATTCGAGTTATTCCTATTCCTAAGCCAGGTCGGGAACCTGGGTCAACTTCGTCTATAAGACCTATATCACTTATGTCTTGTTTATGCAAAATTTTTCATATTATGTTAGGTAAGAGATTACAGTGGTTTTTAGAAAGTAAAAACATATTTTCGAACAAAACTATAGGTTTCCGTAAATGTAGATCGTGTTTAGATAACTTAAGCAGTCTAGTCCTTAAAATTCAACAGGGTTTTTCCAAAAACTTTACGACAATCGGTTGCTTTATTGACTTAAGTAATGCTTATAATAATGTTGATATTAATAGCCTTTTAAACATTTTAGATAATTTAGGAGTGGGGTTTAAAATATGCCGGTATATTTGGAGATTTCTAAAAGAAAGAAATTTAAGAATCAATGTTCTTAACCACGAATTTTGTAGATCAACGGGACGAGGCTTGGCTCAGGGTGACCCGATATCCCCTCTCTTGTTTAATATAGCAACATCAAAAGTATGCAATTTAATTACAAATGTGGATATGTCACAATACGCTGATGACTTTGTTTTATTTAAAACGGGTTCGAGATTGGATACTATTACTAGAGAATTACAAACTGCGTTTAATGAATTTGATACATTAGTCAATGATATTGGATTAGAAATATCTCCTAGCAAAACAAAAGTGTGTATTTTAAAAAAAGGTAGATGTGCTCAATCAGTTTCTTTATATGTTAAGGATAATGAGTTGCCAGTAGTTAATCATGTAAAATACTTGGGGTTGTGGCTGGACCAGTCATTGAGATGGCGTAAACATGTCAATGAGACAATAGAGAAATTGTCCAAACATTTAAATATATTTAAAATTTTAGCCGGCTCCGGGTGGGGAGTTCATCAAAAGCACTTGCGCCGATTATACATAGCAATCATTCGCAGTAGACTAGACTATGCCAGTTTTCTGTACGACGACAGTTTTAAGTGTAACCTTGTTAAATTAGACAGAATTCAGAATCAAGCGCTTAGAATTATTGGTGGTTTCATACGAAGTACTCCCATTCACGTAATGGAAAGTGAATTAAGTCTACCTCCATTACATATCCGTAGAAAATACCTAGCAGGTAAATTCTGTTTGAAAAGTAGGTCATTTAAAGAAAGCGAAACAGTTGATTTGCTTAAGTTTTTAGTCGACCCTAATGTTAGTTGTCCAAGTACACGAAGGCAGTCATTATTACTGTCATCGTATAATGATTTTAAAACAGTTCCTATTCATTCAGTGAATATTCTTGAAATGTTTTCATTAGATACGTGGGTCAGCAATATTAATGTACGTAATACTATCAATCACACTATTAAAGCAATAGATAAAGCTAAGCGTCATTATGACACTTTCAATATTAATCAGCTATGTGTTAAATTCATTAACGATCACTATGGGGACTTTTATAAACTTTTTACTGATGGATCCAAAACGGACGCTGGGAGGGGTGCTGCTATTTTGGACCCTCAGACGAACTCCTCTGTTAAGCTTAAGATTGAGTCGGATATATCCATTATGCACGTAGAACTGTTAGCAATAGCTGAAGCCATTTCCTATGTCAAATCTGTAAATGCTGATAAAGTGGTAATTTTGACAGATTCCAAAAGTTCTCTCCAGCATCTGGCTCGGTGTACCTCGTCTTTACGAGGCACACCGATTGCCTATACGATTTTAGACACAATCTTTAAATTGACTTCAGAATCTAAAATTATAATATTACAGTGGATCCCCTCCCACATTCAAATACATGGAAATGAAGTGGTGGACCAATTAGCCAAAGAAGCAATAACTGATGGAATTCCACTGATGGTTACGCCCCTATACACTGATTATATAAAAGCTCTCAAATTACTGTGCTATGATTTATGGAAAGAACATTTCGATCAAAGGTCCATCGAGAAAGGTATTTGGTATAAGACCATCCAGCCACAGCTGCCTAAAAATGTTTGGATTGACCAAAATACGTTAAACAGATGTTCTTTAACAACTGCCTTGAGGCTTCGTTCAGGGCACATTCCATCAAACAAATTTGGATATTTAATGAAGAAAATAACGTCTCCTAATTGCAATGACTGCGGAATAGTGGAAGATGTCCAACACATTTTGATGGAATGTGTACGGAACGAGGTCCTAAGAACACAATTGTTTGGTGTAACTCGTTTTTTGGATGTCGGAGTGTGCAACAGCATCTTGGCTCAACCGGTATCCGATCGGGCCAATATGTTGTACAAACTCGCAGAATTAGCCCTAAAGAAATAACCTATTGTTAATGTTAGATTACGTTCATTTGTTTAATTTCATGTCTATACAAGTATGTTAATTTTTTGTGTATCTTTCACGGGGCGACATTATCGCACAGCGACAAAGCCCTCAAATAAAGAGAAAAAAAAAAAAAAAAAGGCATGCGATGCACATCGTAAAGATGTTTTTTTTTTGGGTAAAGAAAATTCAGTTGCAAGTGGGATTCGAACCCGCGTCTTCTGGAGAAGTACTCCAGCCAACTTACCAACTAGGCCATCGCAACTCACACTTGCAAACTGAAATTCTCTATTCCTCGTTTGAACGTTTTTCGGTAACGCCATCTCTTGTTTCTAATGTCTGGAGTACTTATCCAGAAGACGCGTGTTCGAATCCCACTTGCAACTGACTTTTTCATTACTCAAAAAAAAACATTAAAAAAAAACTGATTTTGAAGAATCGTGCCCCAATTATTAAAATCTGAGATCCGACAACCACTCACGCCTTTTTCCCTCGGAGGTAGCTTTTGCAAATGCCAAAGCCTGCCAGGGTCGCGGGACTATCTCGCCAGGTAACGTAACCGTGGATTTTAGTGAATATAAGTCTGATAGTCTCTCTTGTCCCGCCCTGGGTGGGAGGACTCATTTGATGATTTTACCACGATAAAAAAAACCCAAAGGAGACTACTAAATAGAACTTTAATCTTTGATTTAATTCAGCGATTATACATTGTGGTGTATTTTCAATAGCTAATAATTCACTGTTCATAGCATTTCAATAAGGTATGTTAATATAGTGGACGCAGCTGAAATCAATTAAGCCAGCAATCAACGCCCGATATTAGGACATAGTCAACATTAGTATAGACAGTGTATTAGCCTACTTATCTAAACAAATAATAATATCGACTACAAAGTTATTCACGCGTATAGTACAAGAAAAAAAAAACGCTCTCTTTTTTTTAGCGTGGTAAAATCATCAACAACGCAGGTCTTAGCACGAATTCTCCGTTTCAAACGAGAAACTTTCTTTAATGCTATTGTCAAACAGACAGGGCGAAGCGAATGCGATCCGAATCCTGTCATATAAAAAAGCGAAAACGGTCCGATAGTCTATGTGACAGGCTTCAAACAATTCCATACATGACAAACAAAAACGCTTCGGCACGCTTTTCAGTTTGACAAAGGCATAAAAGAAAAAAAGCACCTCTATTGTGCGAACGAGGAACTTATTTTAGCGGCTCTTTGGTCGATTGACCCCGCTCAGATGGGACCCGCGCACGGTATTTCGCCTAGAACATGCTAGGTGGACAAAATTCAAGTTTTCATTTCCAGGAAATCTTAATTGCATAACACAAACAACAACACCAAACTCCAAATTCCGAGAAAAAGTTGTTTTTTAAATGCTTAACTGATGAGTTATAGAGTTCAGAAGTCAGGCAATGAGTTTAATGCAAGCGTTCCGGTCAATCAGTTGCAATTTAGCAACACTTTTGTGCACATCTAATAGTGGTTTATAGTGATATTGTAAAAGTTTTTTGTGATGGATATTAATACTGAGGGTATGTACTATTATTATATCCATTATTTTTATCAGAATCTATGAAAATGAATTTTTAGCATTTTTTTAACTAAATGCATAAATTTCAGCGTAATTATTTTTATAAAGAACACTTTGAACGTTCAGGAAGTACATTGATTCGCCTCTATTCGGGCTAGTTTTTAGATATATGGTAAGTATAACTGTGTAGTTTGTAAAAATACACATATTGTTCAGCACACTTCAGTACATCATATTTTTATCTTTTTTTTTTCAGAACACGTTTACTCTATTTCAAGGGTAGCCTTTTTTGAAGAGTGGTTCAAACACACGAAAAATGGTAAAAGGTCGCGTATTTATGACTATCTTTCTTTAAAATTTCACTTTGGTGACATTACTGAAAGCAGCGAAAGAGAAATAAAGTTGAAAATATCCAACTTTTCTACGAAGATTGGAGCCAAATGGTTGGCTTCGGGAAAATCAAAGGAGCGTTTTTTAATTACAAATAAGACTTGGCTGGATGAAGGAGAAATACAGTTTACTGTGAGTTCTTTAGCCCCACAACCTTCGACATCTCGTGAGGCTGTGACATCTGCAGGAAGACCTCGTAAAGATTTCGAGGAATCGTCGTTTAAGACAAAGAAACGTCGAGTCGTGGATATGACGTGCAGAGGTATTAAAGTTAATTGTAAGCCCGACTATAGTAACATCATCATCTGCCTAGCCTTTTCCCAACCATGTTGGGGTCGGCTACCAGTTAAACCGGATGCAGCTGAATATCAGTATTTCACATGTAGCGACTGCCTATCGGACCTCCACAACCCAGTAACCGGGTAATACGATACCCCTTGGTAAGACTGGTTGTCAGACTTTAGAGCTTCTGACTAAGGCTAGCCGCACACACAAAATAATATTGTAACGACTGTCAAAGAAATACATACTATATACAAATGACAGCCGGGACCAACGGCTTTACGTGCTTGTCGAGGCCCGGAGGAAACTCGCTATGACAGATGGTCACCCATCCACAGACCAACCTCGGCAAGCGCGGCTTAACCCGTAAGATCGGCCTGTGCGGCTGTAATTACTTAGCCACGAGCTGCTCATAATAGCCCGACCACAGTAACATCAAGACCGGAAACGTCATCATATTGTTGCACATTGCCACAAAATGATGACGATTCACCAGAAGATTTTGATGATGATTATGATGATTAGGTGTAGGTTAATTTGTGAAGTAGATATTTATTTATTGCAATTTTGTTGTTTGTTTATGATTTTTTAATATTTTTTTCTGTTTTATATATTTTGTTTTGTTTTTTACTACAAAATCATACCAAAAACTATTAATAATGGCTCAATATGACTACTTATTTAAAAAAGCATCGTTAAATATCATAAAATAATATTGTCCACCTAGCATGTTCTACGCGGTACACTGTGCCGCGGGATGAATGAACCAATTCATGATTTTGATCATTTGTTCATAGGTCGATTGGACCCGCTGTTCGAACAATCAAATGAACGTCAAAATTTGCGTTTACTTTACGTCATGAAACTATTCATACATTTTTGACTAAAGAGATTTACAGACTATACCACTCATCAACGCGGTCGCGGGTTGGTGTCAATGAAACGGATTTTGAGACAGTGAACCGCGCGGAGAAGCGGAAAGAACCGCTCGTCCGCGTGGTTCGAGGCGGCTACTAGGGCTGCGGTTCCACTGAGGTGGAGCGGAGCAGAGCGGAAAGCGATTCACCAATCACATGACTTGAGTGGAGAAGAGATGTGGATTTCAAGCCATGTGATTGGTGAATAGCTCTCCACTCTGCTCCGCTTCGCCTCAGTGGAACCGAACCGCAGCCTAAAACTTGTGGCGCTGCGCCCCTGCGCCGCGCGGAGAAGCGGTAAATATCGTCGTCCTTGCGTTTTTGGCAATGTGTATCTGTAAAGTATCAACAGATTTCCACATACAGTCCAATACGTCGCAGTGCGGTCTGGGGTAAATCCGTGACCCTGGAACGTAAAGGTCACTGTGGCTTTCAATCAGGACTCATTTCATGAAATTACTACCTAAAAAAAGTCGCTCGAACAAGCGATGTCGTGAGTTAACCGCCTTATCGTTACCAACTCGACTATGACGACGTCCTCTGTAGATAAACGTATCTCTTTTGTAATAACAATTTTCCTATACAACCCTCGAAAGCCTACTAATATTATAAAGTAAATACGGGTTGGCACAGCCTCGCTGAAAATCTCACAAAGATTGGTTTCTGTGATGTTTTTGTTAGTAATCAGCTTAGCGTGGATTTTTTATGTCTACCTACGTGATTACGTGAATGTGGGTTGAGCTTGTTAGTTTCGCAAGTATTGTTAGTTGGATAAGTTTTTCATTGTTTACGCATTTGTATCTATTTTTTTAACCGACTTCAAAAAAAGGAGGTGGTTCTCAATTCGGTCGGTATGTTTTTTTTTATGTATGTGCATCGATTACTCCGAGGTTTCTAGTCCGATTAGTGTGATTCTTGTTTTGTTCGATGCAGTATACTTGCAGTGCGGTCCCATAAAATTTCATCCAATTTGGTTCAGTACTTTTTTATTTTGTGAGCATTTTTATTGATTTCGGCTACTTGGATGACATTACTTTTTGTGTGTTTGTTACGCGATTACTCCGCCAACAATGGACCGATTTTCAAAATTATTTTTTGTTGTACTAGGGATCGTTCACCTTAGGGAATACTGCAAGTTTTATCAAAATCTGTTCAGCAGTTTTTGAGATAGGGAATTTTATTAGCATGTGTACGATGTTAAAACCGGTGCCACGGATTACAAAATTCTAGTGCAAGAAAATAATGTACTTATTTGACAAGAATTTGGGTTGCATATTTAAACTAAAAAGAGTAAAATAAGACAAAGGCGGTTAATTTTTTTTCATATAAATCAACATACAAAATCCATGATGCTATACTTATGTTAGTATAATCTCTGAACATACGAGTAACATCAGGCCCAGGTTTCCTAAAAGAGTTAAAGATTAAGCAGAGATGAGAGCATGTGGACGGCGAGTAATGGGCGACTCGCTGTCTGATCATGGACCATGCCCGGGTCGACGGCGCGTCATTATCTACGCGCGCTTCGAAGAGCTGTCAGTAATCTGTCTAAAAAATAACCGACTTCAAAAATCACCACAAAAAAGTGTAAAACAACTTTTCTTTCGGAAGTCGGTGGAAAAATTAATTAAAAAACACCGACTTCCGAAAGACAAGTTAGTGTATCATAAGACAAACTACTGTATAAGTTGATGACGTTCCTCATTTGCATACAAAATGCCAGGAACACAGAACCCATTAGGCGATCACGTCATCCGCTTATACGCGTCATTCAGTAAATATCTCAAGAAAAGATTCAAGCTTGAAAGCCAAAGAAAAATTGCCCAGATGCTGCTCGCCTGGTATAATTTATCCATCTCTCCTTCCTTATGGCCGTAAGAGATGAGACGTATCATACTAGACTTTGAAATAATAGTGAGGAAGATCCAAAGTGCTTTGTGTAAGGAAGTGGTGGATAATATTTTTAATGTTATGGTAATAGCTGGTCATAGTAATTTTTTCGAATTTTGAACCTTATGGCGTGTCACATATGCCATAACATATTTGTTATCTCTCTTCTATTACGATCTCGCAGTTACATCTAGCCAACTGTGTCTCCAGCATGGCCCATTGTGTAGACGAGTCATTACCGCAATTTTCCACACACTGAATACTTCGTACATGTGGTGAAGCTAACGACGTCTTATGACGTCATCGCTATGACGTAATGCCTTAATGACGTTTAATGTTCCCGACGTTACCGCTTGAGATACGTTGAGTTGAAGCTCTGCCGCGCTATCGATAAGAGCAGTAAGTATGATTTGCGTAGTTTTGAGTAATTGGCCCGCAAAGTTTTTGTTACAATTTTTGTTTTTCCAGACTTCTTTTTTTAAGTTATATTTATTGTGATGGTTGAAACGTGTAGCCCAATTAAAGCGCTTTCATACTATTCACTCAATAAAATTATAATTATATTAGAATAGTTTTAAATGACGAAAATCCTTTTATATCTAGTGTTAGTTGAAGCAACTGAAATATCAATTGCATAGAATAACAACAGTAAGTACTAAGTTACTGCTGTTATTATAAGCAACTCATACTAAGTTTAGGTTATTGCTTAGGAATAAAAACGGAGTGTTAGATAAAAACGTTCATGTTTATTAATATTTCTTTACTTACGTATTATTATTATATTTAATAACGAGGTTCACTAGTTTTATTATTAGAGAACAATAAAATTTTAAGAAAATAAGCTATTATACAAAGGGGATAGCAGATTTTAGCATGGAGGGTGACCCTATCGGTCACTCGCCATTTTGTTTTTTTTTTCAAAATCGCGGTGCAAAACCAAAGTTATATATTTAGATAGAGGTCACTTAGAGGAACAATAAATATAACGGACATAATATCCCAAAGCGTCAGGTTACGGTTTAGGATCACTTGTCGACTTACATCATTGAAAAACTTTAAAACCTGACGCTTTAGGATATTATGTTCAAAGTACTTTTTGTTCGTCTAAGTATCCTCTATCAAAATAAATAATTTTCGTCGTGTACCGCGACAGTATACACAGTTACACATCGACAGTTTACACAGTTACTGCACATAAGTTAAGTAAGAGTAAAACCTAAATGATAGAGCTTTACTTAATAACCCGGAGTAACTATACTTACTGTTGTTATATTAAGGAAGATTTGTCATTTATTGGACTTACTGCCTTTATCCTTAACGAAATTTACTGGTTCCCGATAAGCTATTAAAACAGGTGTCAGCACATCTGGTAGGGCTCATTGCGCTGATTCAGGATCAATATTTAACTCATTTTGTAAAAAAAAATCACTTACTGCTAATATCGATAGCGCGGCAGAGCTGTGGACTAAAGTTTAGAGAGCTATTGCTTTTGTAGGATAGTAGATATTTCTTGATGAAACTGCAGTGTTAAAATACTGATACCTAATTCATGGTAAAATAAATATACGCAAGAATCTAATGCTGATCTTTTTGGAAATGAATTCATTTTTTATTTTTTTTATTACCTGTAATAATAATAATATTCCACAACTATCACACAACGCCATCTAGTCCCAAGCTAAGCAGAGCTTGTGTTATGGGTACTAGACAACTGATAAACTACATATATATTTCTAAATACATACATATTATAGATAAATAAATTACACCCAGACACAGAACAAATGATCGTGCTCATCACACAAACATTTGTCCTGGGTGGGAATCGAACCCACGACCTCCGGCATAGCAGTCAG
The DNA here is from genome assembly GCA_954870645.1 of Agrotis clavis. Classification (NCBI taxonomy): domain Eukaryota; kingdom Metazoa; phylum Arthropoda; class Insecta; order Lepidoptera; family Noctuidae; genus Agrotis; species Agrotis clavis. The sequence continues at coordinate 15,092,224 of OX940936.1, read as the reverse complement.
AGTCACTAACCACTAGACCAACAGGCCAGTCATGTAAGTGGACAAGGCATGAAAAAGACAGGACATTAATCTCATTTTCAAGAGAATAATGGCTCATTTACGGACATTCATTAAGTCCAGGTGGCCTACCATAACGTCTTAAAGCGAGAGTAATTTCACTGTGGGAAAGAGACAGAGCTATACAAGTCGTTTAGCGCCATCTCGTTCCCACACTGGAATTACTCTAGATTTAAGACGTCATGGTAGGCCGCCAGTTTCTAGACTTTTTCTTTTTTCTTCTTTGGCACTTCTTGTTCTACCTCAAATGGCTTAGCAGAAACCTGTGATACGTCGAAAATACTACAGCATTAATTTTGAAATAAATATTATGGTAAAGTTGAGGATTAATGTTAGGTCTTATGTTTGGCGAAAACATGATTCCATAAAATTTTCTCGATAGAAAAAAATCCCAAAGTTACATCTAAATTGAACAATAAAACGCTGGCAATCAGAAAATACTTAAAATTCCATCATGAAACTTTTTATACTAACTGAACTAACTATAAAGCAGGTCTTATGTTATTTACTTTTTGAATTTCCTTTTTTTTCGCCGTAAAATAAATAGATACGTGTAGACAGCTAAAAGAAAGAGCAAGCAATAGTGCGTGGTACGTGCAAGTGCGAGCGAGTAAGATTATACTGAAGTACTATAGACCCTTAACAACCTCAGTGAAAAAACTTATAAGTTCTTTTACGTACTTATTCATAACCTTAATATTTCTCCTCACCAAGGATTCAACGCCCAGATACCACTGACCAAATGAAATAAAAACAATAATGCCTTTGTCAAACTGAAAAACGAGCCGCAGCGTTTTTGTTTGTAATGTAAAGAATTGTTTGAAGCCTGTCACATAGACTATCGGACCGCTTTCGCTTTTTTATATGACAGGATTCGGATCGCATTCGCTTCGCCCTGTCTGTTTGACAATAGCTCTTTGATCCAACGATTAAAAAAAAACGGGCTCTCAGTCCAGATGCACATCTTAAAACTTCTAATATCTAAGGCGATTCTCACACGGCACCGCGCACCGCCGCGGTAGGCGGTGAAGCGAATCTCATGTCGCTTCGTCGGTCTCTAATAAATCCGTAGATGCCTAACACACGTACACCGCCCGGCCGTGCGGTCGAGCGGTGCTTTCACCGCCACCGCCCCTCCACGCTGCCGTCCGCGCGGTGAGGCGGCACCTCACCCACGGGGCGCCGCATAACTTGCCAGTGTCTGTGATCAAACTGGTCAAAATCAATCCGCGCGGACAGGCGCGTAAATCGCCTTACCGCGCGGGGCACCGCTACGAAATCCGTTTTACCGCCACCGCCCACCGCGGCTGTGCGCGGTACCGTGTGTGAATCGCCTAAGTAAGAAAGGATGAGACAAAGAATCAACTTGTAAGACACTCAATCTCCTCCGAGTGATCCCACAGATTACGCGCTTTAATCCGAAGACCTTTGAGAAGTTTAATTGAAAAGATTAAAGTATTATCCGGACATATTTTTAGCGCTTCGCTCGCTAGCAAGAAGGATTTTTGAGGCTGGAAAAATCTTTAGAGAAAATATCACTTGGAATTGTAGGATACTATAAACTAATAAATATGGACTTGATGAAAGATGGGGCAGGAAAGTGTTGGGAGTGGAAACCACGAACGGGAAAGAGGGAGTGGGGGAGACATCCGAAAACTGGATATCCATAACCCAAAACCGCCAGAAGTGGAAAGATTTGGAGATGACCTACACTTAGGATTGGGTTACTAAAGGTAGGACAATAGGCACAAAAAAGACGTTAACATCTGGGATGACCCCATTTACTCGCACCACGTATATGTTTTTACTAAATATTCCAGGGTACCAAACTCAAAAATGACAATATAATAGATGTTGGCTGTTTTTGAACGTACGTTTATGTTATCCTTTTAAACGCATCCATGGTACAAGAGATTTTTTTTAACAAAAATAATTTCAATAAATTGTTTCAATCTATAAATCACCGCGACTGTGATTTGCGACGCGACGGTAAGCAAGTCGCTTCGATGTAGATCATGAAAGTGGCATAACAGAAAGAGTAGCAATGTCTTGTGGATTATTTATACTTTAAACTTTGCAATTAAACTTCTAAATGATTTCTGATGGTAAGATTAAATTGATTGTAAAAGAAAAAAAGAAAGTTGGGCAAAAGAGATTAACATTTTGCGGGGATCCAATTCCACATTCACAAATATCAACATTGACATTTTTTACCATTTCAACATATTATCGCTGAAAAAAAACTGCTTTCATTTGTTTTCTACATAGGTGCTGTTGCAATATTTCCATCTCTCTCTATTCTGTTATTCGAAGGAACTCTTCGCTAAAAGTTTAACAGCGATGACACGTAAAACCTAAGTTGCCCACTATTAAGTAAGTTCTTGACTGTCATGCTCTCCTGGTACGAGGTCAGCTAATTAAGTACGGGTATAAAACTGATTGACACATAAAATGAGTAGATTACCTGTTATAGAAGTTTCACTTGTCACCACTTGTTATAGAAGTTTCTCAAAGCTGTCAAAACAGAAACATTGTTATTCAAAATAATAATTTTCGAATGAAAATTATCTCATTTAGGACAAATGAAATAGGGATTTTATATTTCATGCTATTATTTGTATATTATAGTTATTTGCTTAATCGATTTAATTTTAGAACAGAGTGTAGAAATCTGTGTGGTTATTTTGTTTTTTACTTTTTTTTACGCAAATAAAGATTTATTGATTTACAATTATGAGACATAATGGATTACAATAAATAGGTTAAGAAAAATATTGTACAAACAAAGGAATTAAATTCACTGCCTGGGTGGGTAATTAAATTCAGTGGGTCTGTATTTCCTGATAGCTACAAACTAGAGGTCATTTCAAGAGTGAATAGAGGTTACTACTAGGCAAGTGTGCTTAACGTTTCGGTCATCATTGCTTACCTTTACCTTTTAAAAACCTTTGGAGAAAGTCGATAAACGCGAGCCTTCTGCTAAATAAAAAGCAGACCAGGAGCGATGTGTTAAGCCAAGGATGCACTAGGGACAAATGTGCCACCACATGACGTATCGATGTCAGGCGAAGTCGTGCGACTTCGCGAAACTTCGCCTGACATAATTATCTGGCGACATCGCGCGACTTATGTTAGGCAGTGTCCTGCGTGAGCGACAAATACGACGCGACGCGAAGCGACAGGAAGGAAGTAAATTTTAAAATAATATTATAATAGTAGTGGAATTAGTTCGAATCGCGTCGCGTCGTGTCGTATTCGTCGCTGACGCAGGATACCGCGTTAGTCTTATGCTATTTCACTCCATGTAGTTGGCGACACGTGTCGCTCGATGCTGCCATATATGTCGAGCGAAGTCCGACAACGTCGCGCTACCTAATCTGACGCCGCTGGCGACCCGTGTCGCGCGATGTTGCCAGGCATGTCTACCGAAGTCCGGCAACGTTGTGCTACTTCACCCAACGTCGCAGGCGACACGTGTCGCACTACATTTATCCCCTAGTATATCCTTGGCTTTATAGACATTGCAATGAGATGTCATCCTTAAATGTTGAACAACAGGCTGATTTTTCGCTTTACCTACCATGAACTCTTAACGCGATCTTGTTTAGGCCGTGGGATCGAGATGGCGCTAGACGACTTGTATAGCTCTGTCTCTTTCTCGCAGCTGAAACTGGATCGCGTTAAGAGCTCGTGGTAAGGCCTCTGGTACAATTATAAAAAATAGGCCCTTAAAAATGGCCATCTAACAAAGCAACAAAAAGACGGAAAACCAGCAAGAAAACTTACAAAAACAACAAACCATATTTTTTATCTGTAACAACCCACTTAACAGGTGCGTTTCCCCCTCATCTTACCTCCAAGATAGCCTTTAAAAGTAACGTAGCGTTAAAACAAATTGTCTATGGGCGAACCATATAAAACTAAATAAGTACGAACCGTTATCGTTGGTACAACACTAACTTGCGGTAATGGCCGACATTTCGGCGGGAGAATGGTACTGCGCCTCATATCACTCAGTGTGAAGTTATTATTTTTATTTCCTTGTTTGTCCGATGATTCCCGATGTCCACCCCCAGCTTGTCCCCCGCTGGGGGACAGCGCAACTTTTTCTAAAAAATGTTCCCAATGTCCACCCCGGGGTGGCCATTAGGAACTTTTTTTAGAAAAAGTTGCGCTGTCCCCCAGCGGGGGACAGTGATACGATTTTTAAAAATATTAACGTTGTCCCCCACGGGTGGACAGCGCTACAATTTTAAAAATGAGAATTCTCAGTGTCCACCGCGGGTGGACGGAGATACTTTTTTTTATTTATTCCCTTTTAATTGTTTTTGTAAACTTTGAGTGAAGACTCGTTACAGATTAAAGACTTTAGAAGGAAGATGATGAGATTATTAAAATAATAATAAAAACAAATTAAGTATGTATTTTAAAATCAACGTTTATTTAAAAAAAAATCTTCTAATTAACACCATAATTAAAAATTCAGAAGTAGGTTTATTATTGTAATAATTTTGTTTTAAAATTTTGTTTTGAAATTGACTAGGATATGACATTTATTTCTAATTATATACACCTGAAAAGTATTTTATCATTTAAAATGTTCATACAAGGTAGAGTAACATTATACCAATTTTTCTAATCCAATTTTACAGGCTCGCTTTATTAAAAGTTTTCATCTAACAAACTTATAATAAAACGAGCCCAGAAGAATGATAACTAAAACTTTACTAGTACACACGGCTAGTTAGTTTGTTTGTTTGTGTAATAGTTAGTTTGTTTGGTTACACATCGACCTATACAATACCAGTTTGTCTTGATCTCGCTTTGTGAAATCTTTCCGCACACTCAACGGTCAGCTTATATTGGTTTTGCATAGTTTGATGTGTAGCCAAACAAACTAAGATATGTGTGTACAAACTAAGATATGGTTTTAAACAAAATGATCTAATTAAGTGAAATTGTTAAAATAATATTTTTTCATAACTAAGCTTACATTTACAATCTTTATATTTAATTACTAGTTTTTTTTTCAGTCAAAGTATTAAAAATAGTTAAAAGGGCCCGCTACCGGGAATAAATAAAAAAAAGTATCTCCATCCACCCGCGGTGGACACTGAGAATTCTCATTTTTAAAATTGTAGCGCTGTCCACCCGTGGGGGACAACGTAAATATTTTTAAAAATCGTATCACTGTCCCCCGCTGGGGGACAGCGCAACTTTTTCTAAAAAAAGTTCCTAATGGCCACCCCGGGGTGGACATTGGGAACATTTTTTAGAAAAAGTTGCGCTGTCCCCCAGCGGGGGACAAGCTGGGGGTGGACATCGGGAATCATCGTGTTTGTCTAGTGGTCGCTTAGGCTACTGCTGGTCGCTAGGTCCTAGATTTTATGATACGTCACGTAAATTGCCAATACATCACAAGCAAGTACAGTTTTCACTTGCTTTTGACGACACAAGCCTCTCTCTCGAATTTTTGATGCGTGATGTCATTGTTAAAATGTACTTACGTATTTAGCAAAAGAAAAAATATATGCCCATTATTTTTCAAAGCTCTAGCTGACGGTCTATATTTTAATATTTAATATTATATTTTAATATTTTAATGTATTGATATTGTCAAAATACCTATTTCGCAACCCAAAAGAAAAAAAACAACTCTACCTAATCTCTCGGTGATTACAGGCATGATGAAAAATCTCTGCGTTTCATAGTTTATGGTAATTTTGATGGAGCTATAGAAATTCTTTTCGTATAATTTTCTGTCGTTAAAGACACTTCATTATCATACGTAAAGCTTTAAGCTCCATAATCTTTTACTGCGTAAGAATAATTAGTGTATGCTCAATATATTTTAGATGGCAAAATGTTGCTATGTTGAGACAAGAAAAATAACACATTTGCTTATAGTTAAGGCACCTTTTATACTAAAGTGACGGCATTTTACAGGCAACTGCAGTACTTTTAAAAGTCATTATCTCTACCTTATTTTATTTTTTAATTATCCCATACTAGAATTTTGACGCTATATCATGAGTGCGTTCACAAATATTTTAACTCACTTACACAAACATCCGGACCCGTAACAACTACTTTATTCCTGAAAAGCATCGAAGCTACTACAAATCCACATGTTGTGTGTTAATTCAATTTGTATTTTATTTCAATGAGGCCAATGTCGATTATATTTTGACAGTAAAGTGCTTCACACACAGCAGCTATAATGTAAAGATGTACATTATAGCACGATACATCTCTTTACATCTTTCCATAGAGATTCGAAGATGTAAAAATATACATTATAGCTCATGCTGTGTGTGGTCTCCTGACGATCTCTATGGAAAGATGTAATGAGATGTATCGTGCTATAATGTACATCTTTACATTATAGCCGCTGTGTGTGAAGCCCTTTAATCATTTGCCTATGTGTCGAGTACGTTTACAGACATTTGAACTTACTTATACAAACAGTCAAAATTGGAATAATTACTTTTAGGTCATAGTCATATTATTATTATTATAATACATTTTTTTTTTAGTTCAAATGAGTCCTCTCGCCCGGTACAGCAGAACGGACGGACTCGTACTGACCAAAATGCACCATGTTCCTCCAATTGCTCTTTAAGTTTCAGGGTCAAGGTAACCTACTTAGACAAACCCGCCACCTCGGCAGGTATTTTACCCTATGGGGGCCCCATCAGTTTCCTAAACCACGAATTCTAAAACCATCTAAACATATTCCCATTGTTTTCAGAAGTTGGTTGTCGGAGGTCAGAACCAGCGCAACTGGCGCGGTATTCTCATCGCCCTGCTGGTGATCGTCGCTGTGCTGGCGCTGATCGTGACGTCAGTGGTCCTGCTCACCCCTCCGGATGAAGGCCCCAGGGTCAAGGGAAGGAGATTGAGGATACAGGACCTGCTGACTGAGGAACTGACGCCTGTACGGTGGAATGGGACGTGGATTTCTGGTGAGTAGATTTTTGAAGTGTTTTGTATGTATTTTTAGATCGTAAGTAATTGACCTGACTACGAACTTTATGGTTTGTCTCACAACCTTACAACAAACCTCAAAGTCTTCTGGCTGATAAATTATTAGGATTGCAGACATTGACCAAAGCTAAACAGTTTAACCAGACCACCTGCATCTGACCGGTTTAGTCTTTTGTTTGGACTTTTCACAATTATTACAGAGCACCTAGAAGCCATATGTCACCCTAGTACTTTTTGTTAATTGACTCACAAACAAAGGGAATATTTTCACTATTTCCGAGGTGGCAACATTTTTTTTTTCCTTCGTTACCTGTGGTCACAATCGGAATTTTTTCCCAGAGGAATAGACGTTTCCAAACAGTATAAAATAAAATATATCAACTCCGCATCAGTGTTCTGTCTTCAAAGAAGTGCCTTTTTATGTATGTTTCGATATTTGTTACATGAATAAACTTTAGCGATACTTTATAAGAAAGTAACAACAAAAATCTAAGGATCTTGTGAAAATAACAAAGAAAGATTCGAAGATTTATCACTATTTCAGTCGGCATACTAAATCTCATGTCTAGGTATTTTGTACGTTACCCTTTGTTATAATAAATAATATTGATGCCTTATTTTTTAGGGATAAAACTGTTAAGGAAACTTTCCAAAGGATTCGGCAGGAATTAATTTATTGTGACTGCGTCGTTTGGCTGAAGAGAAGCAGAGAATGACATATACAATTTGTTATTTTAGTGCTCGGTCAGTAGTCTAATATTGTACTTGCCATTTGTGTTCTTGAGTTGCAATGCCCTTTTGAGACAGCGCAACCTGTACCTAATGCCCTTTTGAGACAGCGCAACCTGTACCTGGCTACTCTGAGAAGAAACAGCTGAGTTTATATTGGTCATGTCAAACGAGGACCATGTAGTTTAGTGTCTGAGATGGTCTTTCGAAAAAAAATTCACACAGATTGTAGTGGACACGTCCAGTCAGTGCAAGCATTTGTCAGTTATCGTGTAGGTGGACTCATAAACTCAAGGAGCTTAACGACACGTCGAACTATACCAAAGAAAGGATATCTGATGAAGATCACAGGATCGTGCTGGATGCAAGCCGCTTCCAACGGGTACTATTGGAAATCTATAGGGGAGGCCTTAGTTCAGCAGTGGACGTCCTACGGCTGATAATATATGATGATAATAATAATAATAATTCATTTATTTCAGGTCTTTAACCCATATAAATTTTAACAAATAATAATTTTACAGCTGTCATGCTTACACTATGTCAGATTACCATTACAGAATACCTACAAAATAATTACAGAAATTGAATTAAGAATTATAAATAAAATACAATTTATAAATGTCAAGAAATAATGATAATAAAATAAATTACTAAAAATGACAAAATTAAGATCGATAAAAATAAAATGTCACAGTTTGTCTAAAGAACAATAATCTTAAGATGATAACAAAATAATTAAAAAAATTGAATTTAGATAATTTTTATAAATCAAATACAAATAAAACTGATGATGGTGATTTATCAATAGTACCTCGGTACGTCAAAGTATTTAAATTTATTATTTCAGCCAACTTTTTGCACAACGGATTAATAATAAATGGGTTCCATAATAAATATTTATGATTTCGAAATGAAATGAATAATTCTATAGTAACGGAAATCATCATGGATGAGGTGGAATGTGGAATAAAATTAATTAACAGTTGATTTCATACTCGCTAGATTACTTATTTATTCGCTTTTTTGTGTTTGTTTTTAATATTCGAGCTTTTTGCAAGTAAGTAATAAATAAACGTTTCAGTGTCTCAATGGCGGTTCATTTGAGATAGAGTTAAATATTTTCTTCATTGTTTCATATGTTTGTATGCCTGATCAACAACTTAAATAATTATGCATTTGACTATGCAACAAAGTTAAGGGTAAACACGTCAATGACTTCCGTGACAGTTGACAGATCAACAGATCAACTGTCACTTGAAAATTACGTTGAGCAAAAAAATACTATGTGCTAATTCTATTTATCATCTCGTTATTTTCATATGATTGTTGTTTATTTTAAAAAGCGCACATGACTTCATTGAAAAGATACCGATTTTAAGAGTTCTACACAAAAATGGTCTTCATACTATAATGAATGTGTGAAGTACTAATACATTTTATAGACACAACCGTTTCTCCTCCTCCTAATATTGTCGCAATAACTATCAGGAAACCATAAATATATAGTACATTTTATTAAGTACTTCACATTGTAGCGTTTGTCTTAATAAAATTTACTGTGGACAAGTTTATGATGTAAAGTTCATCAAAACACTAAACAATGTATAGACGTTCATCGTTCAATAATTAAACTTCCAAAAAAGAAATTCAAGAAGAAATTATTTCAGACAGTTTCATTTGACTGTAAGTTCTTAATAACAAGACAAAGTTTTCAATAATGTAGGTATTTAATTTCAGGGAATCGATAGCATAATAAAATTGTATTGACCGAGGAAGGGTTCTATCCCTTCTACGAAATCTGACTAATCTACATTTTCCATGAACGAATATTCGAATTCGAATACCATTTAAGTGAATTTGGCCGTGATAAGGAATTTTTAAATGTCAATTATCTCTTTAAAAACGTATTTCGTCTTACTACAAAAAAGTTAAACATCTGTTAAACATTTGTCAAAAAAAAGTGTAAGAACTGCAAAACGACCTACAAAAATTCATTTTGCAGTTGATACTTTTTCTGGACAAGTGTTCAACAGATGTTTAACGATCGTTAGTTACTAGAACATAAAACTGTATATTTACTTATTTCTAATCGCTCCTTGCGATTTCGCCCTGCTGTTCACCTATTGGCCTCCCTCGATAAATTTAACAACACAAAAATAATGCTTCAATCCGGACCAGTAGTTCTTGAGATTAACATATTCTGCCAAACAAACAAACTCTTCAGCTTTTTACCGACTTCAAAAAAAGGAGGTTTTAATAATATCGAGGGGTGAAAGGCTATTTGCTTTAAGCGACATCTTGGGCGATATTGAGTTATATACATATTCGGAATCAGCAATTTTTTCTCCGTCGTTTGATGCCGGTTTCATCAAAATCAGAGCACTTTTTTGGCGTTTGAAACAACACTATTTTTGGGTTGTTCCCAAAGTGGCAGTGTATTATCCGACGTCGAATTTGCATTTTATTTTCAGTGATGTACTTGAACTATACAATAATTAAAGAACTGAGACATAAACCAGTTACCCTTTCTCAGATAAATGATTCTATATCGGTTAAAGCATTTTTCATGTTTCTATTGTTAGATACTGATGAGACTGAGGTAGAAAGTATAATCATGACCTTGAAAGAAGATTGTGCCGTTGGCTGGGATAACATCTCTAATAAAATTATAAAAAAATTCAAGGACATTTTGGTTCCACCTCTAACCCATATTTTCCGCATTTGTTTGTCTTTGGGTCATTTTCCAGAGTGTCTCAAAAAAGCTGTAATTATTCCTGTCTATAAATCGGGAGGCAAAGATCAAGTGACCAACTATAGGCCTATTTCTTTACTGCCTTCCATGTCAAAAATATTAGAAAAAATCATAAATAAAAGATTGCTGAAATATTTGGAAGATAAATCAATATTGTCTAAACGGCAGTTTGGATTTAGGCCTAGAGTTTTAACTGCTGATGCAGTACATCATCTGACTGACTATCTTGCGCAAGAACTTGACAGGGGTAAACATACAGTAGGGATTTTCCTGGACCTAGCCAAAGCTTTTGACACAGTTTCCATTCCGATGCTGCTGCGCAAGCTTGAGATCATGGGTGTAAGAGGTAACCAGTTAAAAATTTTCCAAAGTTATTTAGAAGGTCGCTCCCAGTGCGTAAAGATAGGCAATGTTGTCAGCGCTTTTCAAAATAATACATTATATGGTGTTCCCCAAGGAAGTATATTGGGGCCAACTCTATTTTTGATCTACATAAATGATCTTTGCGATTTAAAACTAGAGCACGGCACTATCATAACTTATGCTGATGACACTGCTCTGCTTTTTTCGGCTGACTCAGAAAACGAAGTCTACAACCTTGCGCAACGCGGATTCAATATTGTAAATAAATGGCTCCTAAATAACTCACTAACTCTAAATGCAGACAAAACAAACTTCATTAAGTTTTCGATGCGCAAGCAAATATCCAATATCCCCTCAACATTACATGCTCATTGTTGCCAAGTGCTTACAGAAAGTCAATGTAAGTGTCCCAGCATTAAAAAGACTGACAAAATAAAATACCTTGGGATTATAATAGATGAAACCCTTTCTTTTAGATGCCACATGGAAGCATTAAATAATAGAATTCGGAAGTTGATATTCGTATTCAAAAAACTACGAATTACTGCAGATGCAAAAATAATTAAGCAAGTATATTTTGCTCTTTGTCAGTCAATTTTGACTTATTGTATTACTGCATGGGGTGGAGCGAGTAAAACACTGTTAATGCCCATTGAACGAGCCCAAAGAGCTATTCTCAAGGTGGCTACTTGTCGGCCTTTTCTGTTCCCAACTAACCTCCTGTATAAATCCTGTGAAGTACTAACAGTTCGGCAGTTATTTATAATGAGCACTGTACTAAAACAACACGCAGCTCTTCCTTATAGCACTGAATTTACTAATAAGAGACGGAAAGATATAGTTTGTCCTCAAAAAAGTACAAAGCATGCTTTCACAGCCAAATTTTATATGTACCTTGGACCCCTACTTTATAATAGGCTAAATGAAAAAGAAAAAATCTACTCCTTAAATCTCAGTAACTGTAAGAAAATCCTTAAGGAAGCCTTACAATCAATGTCCTATGAAGATACAGAGAAACTATTACTTGTTCATAAGTAAAGATTGTTCAAATTATTTGCTATTTATAATAATTAGTTATAATTTTAAAAACCTTATATTGTATACTCTATAGATTATTATGCTTATTATGTGATTATTTAATAAATTAATGTTACCTCCCTTCGCCTGAAACACAGGAATACCTAGTTCAGGCATAGATCATTTTTGAACTGTACATAGATGTAAGAAAAAATGTATTTAACGTATACCTTATGTTTTTGAATAAATTTATTATTATTATATTATTATTATTATTATTTCTTATTAGCATGTTACTTAAATCATTTGGAATTCCACCATTTACACGTTGTGGTGTCGCTTAAATCATTTGTCCGTCAACCAAATACGACATGAAGTGTCGCTTAAGCTCTTTCAGCTGCATCTATTTTCAATCTAGGATGCTTCTTGAACCAAATAGACGTTTTGTTTCAGCTATTTTGCATATTGGAAAACATTTTTTCAGTATTGATAAAAAGAAAAGTTGACCTTTAAATCATTCAATTCTTAAATGATGCATTTAATTCATGTCATATAATACCTTCTTTATTCCATCTCTCGGGAGTTAACAATCGTGATTATTCAACCAGACTGCAGCGCTCGGTCGCTTCAGTCGAACTCCAAAGTGATTCAAGGAGTGAGAGTGGTTGAAAGAGAAAAATTTAATAAATAAATGTATATGCGGGATGTATGTGTATGGATGGATCCGGGTTCGTCCTTAAACTATGACCAACATTCGAAGGTCGGGCAAGGAAACCCCTCCCCCTCGTTATGATTGACAACCTTTGCGCACGGACCCTAGTCTTCGGCATCTCCGCTATTCCTGACGAACTTTTGCCCCGACATGAAGCAACATCTGCACATTGAGCGATGACCGATTGTCGAACTGGAGGAAGAATTGAGCAAAATACGCTGGATTCTCTTCTTTCGCTGGAATATTATCGGATTATCTGAATTCTAACCCTTTCGGTTAGGATACAATAGTCCTATATTCCGGCAACATGCTCTTCTTCCGGGAAGAAGATCGTAACTCCCAGGGTGGTGTTGGATTTCTCGTCCACAGGTCCCTCATTAATAACGTTGTGAAAGTCGACAATGTGTCGAGTAGGGTAGCATACCTTATACTCAGAATAACCAACCGGTCTTTGTTGAAGGTCATACAGGTACATGCACCGACCTTGGCATATTCTGATGATGAAGCAGAGGCTTTGTATGAGGAGATATCCAAAGCCATACATACCTCCGAAACATACTTTTTCGTTGTTATAGGGGAATTCAATTCGAAGGTGGTCCACGGAATGGCAATGAGTTAAGAGGCCCCAGCCATTTGGGTATGGACTGCAAATCCATAGCAACCATCGGCTGGCCGACTTAATGGAAAAGGAATAACTCCATTTGATGAACTCCTATTTATATAAAGATGGACGAGGATAAACCCTGACGGTACAACCAAAAATGAGATTGGCTTCATCATGGCGTCCAAGAAGCGAATATTCAGTGATGTCTCTTTGATCTCCAAGATGAAACTGACAAGGTGACCTGTGGCGATCACCGAATCTTAAGAATCACATTGAATATCAATGTAAAGATTGAACGATCACGCCTGTTGAAGTCTACCGTCCGACCTGGTCTTGCTCACATCCAGAACACCGAAGGTTTCCAACGCATGATCTTTTCCGTTAGGCACTGAATTCAAAACTGTGGACGCGATCAACAACCGGTTAGTGGAAACTATCCAAGCAGTGACGTCCAATTTCTTTAAGACCCCGGAGGAAGCCTCAAAAGCCCCCGGATCCATCAAGTTCATCCAAGAGCGGATTGAGATGGCTGCAATCTTCAACTGATATGTCGGAATATTGCAAACTCAATAGACGAATCCCTAAATCAATGCGACGTGACCTGCGTGCCTATAATGCTGCACGGATCAGAGGTGCAATCGAGCAGAGCCAGAGTTCAAAAGCCTTCCCAAAGAATTCAGTTACTGGGCAAATGACAAAGCTAAGGATTGACGACGGCAGTATCATTTCAATGAAACGCTCTTTCATGATCTCCTCATGAAAGAGCTTGACAAATTATACGGAAAGTTATACACATGCCCCGCCAGATTTTACAGAAGACAGAAGAGTTTAGTGCATTACATGCCAGAATCCAATTCGGATGTGCAGCGTTGGGAAGCCACGTGATATCTTCTCATCGAGGATCCCACGTGTCTTAAGATGGTTAAGGTGTTTAACCAGTGTGTATTGCCAGTGATGACATTAAGCTATGTAACGTAGTCGTAGACTGCTAGCTTTTTGGAGAGACTAAGAGTAACTCGACGAGCAATGGAAAGAGTTATGCTTCGAGTTTCGTTGCGGGATGAAATCCAGAACAAGAATATTCGGCGAAGATCCAGAGTCACCGACATGACTCGTAGAATTTGCAAGTTGAAGTGGAAATGGCCGTAAGACGCAGGGTAGGCAGGCCGCTCACTAGGTGGAATTGTCGTTCAGCGTGGTGGTCTAAGGGGGAGGCCTATGTTCAGCAGTGGACGTCTTCCAGCTGATGATGAAGCGGGTAATTCTTTAACTGATGTTGTTGATAAAAATGTTGATGTTCCTAAATTGAGACAGTTCTACTTTATTATTATTCTAATTGAATCTAACTTCAACTGAAATTGCGTTGTCTATATTTCTTTATTTACCAATTTAAGCACCTGAGATTTTGGGTGATGGCGGTAATTCAGGTTGTTTCAACAGCCATTGATAATATTAGACGTAAAAAAATGTTACATCAAGCGTTACATTTTCAATACAATATGTTACATATGTCTATTAGCCTGCCATTCAAATTAATATCAATTGTCAGTTGAGATAAATGGCTTGCTACTGTTCATTATGGGCTGCGTCACTTCATGCTATTTGGCTTCTTCTGAAAATATACAGCAGAGCCGCTTAAATCTTTTTTCCTTTCCCTAAAAATTAGGGGTTTAAGGTAATTTGTATTAAGCGACATTTATCTTTGTATTTAAAGGTCCGTTTTATTTAGTGTAAGCATCAACAATTCAACGCTTTTAAATGAAATTTAATTTAGTTTACCCCATTCAAATAGTTGCAGAAGTTTTTTTGTTATGATTTTTTTTCGATTTTTTAAAACTTTAAATGGCTCTCCTGTAAAGTTGCAAAAATGTCGCTTAAAGCAAATAGCCTTTCACCCCTCGATATGAAGTAGATATGAAGTAAAGAGGTTTATTTGGGCATTGTTGCATGACAACTAATTTTTAAACAATTGACTTTGACTATTGAAGTTCAAATACTGAATCTGTTTTAATGCCTGAAACCAATAAAAACGTTAATAAAAAAAAAGTACCAACTTCAAAAACAAATACAAAAAAGTTTAAAATAACTTCCTTTCGGAAGTCGGTGGCTTTGTTTTTTATTTCATTGATTATTGCCACCGACTTCATAAAGAAAGTTATTTTAAACTTTTTTGTATTTGTTTTTGAAGTTGGCTTAGGTACTTTTTTTTTAAGCTTTTATTTTACCCTTTTTAGTTAGTTCAGATATAAATATAACATAATACTAAAATAACATAATCGTCTAGTCGTCTTTAGAAATCCACATCCAAGAGAGCAGCAAAAACGGATCTATGCGGGCAACGTCATGAGATATCAATTATTATTATTAGGTATACTAAAACCTTCCCTAGAATGTAACAAACACTTTTCCGAAAACCGCATAAAAATCGGTTCAGCCAAACGCGAGATAATCGTGAACAAACATACAATCGACTTTGAAAATGTACGATCCAAGTAGGCAAAAAATTCCCTATCTCAAAAACTACTGAACCGATTTTGATGAAACATGCAGTATTCCTTAAGTTGAACAATACTTAGAACAAAAATAATTACTTAAATCGGACTTGTAGTTCCGGAGATATGCAAACACAAACATAAAAACATGTATGCACATACGTATACACCGTGTTCTTCACGTTATCCATAAACTTTAGCAAATACTTCTATGGCTTTTACAAATCAAATCCAACAAAGGAAGTAGTACTTAAAAAGGCTTCGTTACAAAGATATTTGTAATTTCATTTAATGAAATTTAATTGAGCTATGCAGTGAGAAAGTATCTTAATTTGGCCTATGTTGCCGCTTAGTGCAATTAAAATGATAAATCTATCAAATACTATTTGCATTTCATTTGCACGTACGAGAGGAACCCGAGAGTTAGCGAAGAAATACGATCATTTGCGATAACGAATCTTTCAAAGAGATTAAACTGGTCGCTATGGATACCTAAGTTGTTATTTGTCATTGTTTGTCATGCATGATTTTAACTGTCAGGATTATTGTTTATTGTAATTTGCTTTTGGGTTTCCGACTAATTTAATCAATCATTTTGATTACAACTTTCACTATGCCGCACGAATATTCTGCTCAACACCAAGCTGATATTCACTTCGTCTACGGTTTCTGTGACGGAAATGCTACAGCAGCTGTGCGAGAGTACCAACGGCGATTCCCTGGTCGGCGCGTTCCTGATATACGAACATTTATTAACATACACAGGAGATTTTGTGAGATCGGAATTAGACCACGCCGCCCTGAACGAGCAATCAATTTGAGCGTCGCTCAAGAAAACAGAATAATGAACCTTATTATTCATGATCCTACACTCTCAACGAGACGCGTTGGGAGAATCGTGGGTGTATCTCATAAGCTAGTGTGGAAACTGTGGAAAAGATATGGTTTGCATGCCTACCACTACAGAAAATCCCAAGGCATAATACCACCTGATCACTTCTCAAGAATTGTTTTTTGCCAGAGAATGAATCAAGAACTGATAAATAATCCAATACTGCTTCAAAAAATTCTTTGGATGGATGAAGCCCAGTTTACAAGAGCGGGAGTATTCAATT
The DNA here is from genome assembly GCA_954870645.1 of Agrotis clavis. Classification (NCBI taxonomy): domain Eukaryota; kingdom Metazoa; phylum Arthropoda; class Insecta; order Lepidoptera; family Noctuidae; genus Agrotis; species Agrotis clavis. The sequence goes on along the minus strand of OX940936.1, from coordinate 15,075,393 downwards.
CCAAAAATCAAGTGCAGTGGCATGAGAGCAACCCGAATTTACATTGGCAGGCGTCACATCAAACTGAATTCTCTGTAAACATGTGGGCTGGTGTTTTTAACAATCAGCTGATCGGCCCTATTGAGATTCCCCACCGCCTAAATGCTGACAATTACTTAGAGTTCCTAAGAAACGTCACTAGCTTCGAATTTTTCGAACAAGTGGATCTTCAAACTCTGCGAACCATGTGGCTCCAACATGATGGGGCCCCTGCACATTATGGCACACAAGTGCGTGAATATTTAAATGCAACGTTTCCTGGCCGTTGGATTGGACGAGGTAGCACAAATATCGCATGGCCAGCTAGGTCCCCAGATCTGACTCCTTTAGATTTTTATGTCTGGGGAACCTTAAAGGAGAAGGTGTACTCCGTACAAATTCAGAACCGTGAACAGCTCTTAGATAGAATATCTCAGGCTGCTGAACAAATAAGACAAATGTCTGTAAATTTAAATGGCCAAATTAGGACTCGTTTGAATATTTGTGTCGAAAAAGAAGGTGGTCATTTCGAAAACTTTTTACATTAAATTTATTTTTTGCTTTTTAGAGTTTATTTTTTATTAATAAAAATATTTTTGAATGACATTACGGCTGACGTAGTTGTCTAACCTACAGTGTTATATGGATCTTTGGACACTCCATTGAGGTTGACAGGAGAGCGCTCATTTGTGAAATGTATTGAAAAATAAGATGGTGGCGTTAGTTCTGATGTTGCCCACGCAACAAGTGTGCTTATAAATTATAATTATTCTACTCAAATGCATAAAAAAAATATGCTGTGATTACCATTTATCTTAATTTGACCGAGACCTATCTTTTGAGAGTATTTTTACGAATGTACGTGAGCTCTAAGCGTGGTCCCCAGATTGCGTGTTGAGCTGCCCCTCTTTTAGTCAATAATTTTGAGATTGAATGTTCGTTACTTAAGCCGAAACGGCAGAATGGGAAGATAATTATGGTAGCCTACTCCCCTTCCCGTCGTTGGAGGTCCGGCGTTGCTTTAAGCCTAGACTAAAAATAAGGACTGCAGAAACGTTTTGCGAAGGCTGCATGTCGTGGGAAGAGGTTATCATGATTTGGTTATGGAATTTTGTTTTTTTTTTATTCCTCAATTAAAAAGACAATTCGAAATACGTATCTACCTGCTTGGTAGCCTTATACGTTCTCTTTAGATAAGTATAGTACATTGACAGTGCTATGAGGAACGAGATAAAAAATCAAAGAAACTGTTTTGACAAGTTTCAGCCCGCCAAATGTTATGAATGAAAATACGACGTTGCCAATTCGGATAAAGAGGCATGCATATCGGGTTATTTACGTCTAGGTATTAAGTTTGTATGAAAATTAACAAAAAATAAAAAATAAGAATTTATTAATGTGTCCATAATGAAAAATGCTTACTTCCGTGGTCTGAACATCTGGTCGAAGTTTATGTATATCGTCCGGAACACGGTGTATACATACATACGCTTTTGAAATTTGGCACATTTGTTCAAACGCTGATATAGACTAACATATACGAAAACTGGGCAGTTCTGGAAATATTACATACATACGGGTCGAATTGATTGAGACCTGCTTTTTTTATGAAGTCGGTAAAAAGCACTCACATTTTCAAACCGAGCTAAATCCTTAAAATCTGCGGCACAAAACTTCTTCTTACTTTAAAAGTCAAGATCTTTCAAGAGGCCTACGTAAGATCTCTGCTTCCCTGGTGGCACAGAAACGTCATGCGTACGTAGTGCACTATACTCCTGCTACTTGCCAGTGCACGCCCGGGGTACTTTTGAAAGTACTACACCTCCATACCAGTCCTACTTTCCTAGTACCTTTGGTGAAGTTTTAAGTGGACTTTAGTGTTGAAATGTTGAACGAAGGTGGAAAAGTCTTCTTTTTTTTACGTTAGAGGTTAAAGTGAGAGAGCTTTTTAAGGAAAAAAAGGTGAGAAATGTGAGGGAAAATAACATTTGAATTATTTATGATAGTATAGAATTATACTTATGATATTTTAGAAGCTCACAACCTCTTCTAGATTGACCTGCGAGATGACAATCTAAGAAAAAAAAAAGACAAGAAGAAAGTATCTAACTATTTCTCTGAATTCACAACAACTTAAAATATCTTCTAATTTAATAGCAAGCCGTTGAAATTCATAATTAATTTGTTCACATTAAACCTTTGCAAACATTAAGACCGGACCCGGTTTGCCTAAACAAAGTCTAAATTACGAACTTTCATTTTTGGGTACCTGAGCTAACTAATTGCTTTTAGGACAGACCTTATTACCTCGAGGTAAATTGTACTTAAATAAATAAATTAGTACTATTTAAGGTCGCTCAACCTATTCTGAAGATGGGCCAAAATTTTGAATTCATGGCAACTAGCGAAGTTACGCATTATTTTACTTTTTTGTGCTAAAACTGTGTTTTCTGTTTATTGTAATTTTTATTGTAGACGTCTCGGTTTTTTTTCATATCTGTATCACATAACTCGTTTCGGTACTATGCGGCCCACGGAATTTGTTTGTTTTTTTTTTTTAGAAACTTTGCCCCGTATTAGGAATTTCTTTCTGTATCGTGGGTATGGTCTTTGACTGTTGGCCTTTTAGAGAGACTAAGAGTCACTCAACGAGCACTGGAAAGAGCTATGGTCGGAGTTTCTTTGCGGGATAAAATCCGGAACATGGATATTCGGGACCCAGACTCACCGACATAGCTCATAAAATTTGCAAGTTGAAGTGGCAGTGGGCAGGCCACATCGCTCGTAGAACTGACAACCAATGGGGAAGAAAAGTTCTTGAGTGGCGACCACGAACCGGAAGGCGCAGCGTAGGCACTAGGCAGGCCTCCCACTAGGTGGACCGACGACATCGTGAGGGTCGCGGGCAACCGATGGATGCAAGTGGCGAATTGTCGTTCGGCGGTCTAAGGCCTATGTTCAGCAGTGGACGTCTTCCGACTGATGATGATCGTGGGTTACAAACATATTAAGTCACACACACAAACGCCCAGACCCGAAACAACTGAAGATCATAAAAATAGCGCAGCAGTCCAATCGCTCAGCCACTGCGCTTACCGTGCCGCCACGTCGTGAAGTGTTTGTTTTCTTTTCGTCTTTGACGTCTAAATCACTGAGCCGATTTTAATGAATTTTGTTTTAAAGATAGATGGGACCCTGCAGACGGTAAAATGCTATAGAAGAAGGCGTTGTATGAATGTCAAAACGGGGAATTGTAAAAAACAATGAAGAATATTATATAAAATGTCACAATTCTGTGACATTTCTGCCTATTCTAATTCCGCCTACCAAGATAATTTTAATTAAATAAATAAGTAAATAAAACTATTTCATAACGATTTATAATAACGAATTTAGCCCATTAAAATAAATGTTTTTAACAATATTACGGTCTATGGATCATAGTACGCACCTCCACGAAAATACCGACAATTCATTTCCGAACTTTAAATTGTTCGATCCTGTAACCCTCGATTGCACGTGATTTATGTATTTCGGTAATTTGGTAATGCTAACTCCGGTTGGTAAACTGGTTCGTTCCTCTAAGCACGATGAGCGAAGCGTTATTGGGTTATATCTATCAGGAAATTCCATAGTATGAGCCATGAACTCTGTATGCTCAATTATATCTAGGTACTACACATATGGAAAGAGTCACGGCCGCGCACCCTGTATGTCATGTTTTTATTTTTGCCGTGATAAAATCATCCAATTAAAAAAGAAAGGTATTTGTTTTATGAACTTATTAATGAAAGAACAGAAAATAAAACTATAAAAGAAAAATAACAAAATTTGCCCTGTACGAGGCCAAAAGGCTCCTATCCTCTGACTTAAATTCCACCCTGTAGTTCATTGCCTTTTGCATACCAGGGCCATGGTATCTTGTTTACACAGACCCGCGACCCCGGCAGGCAGGTCATGTCCTTAAGCCTTTAACATAGCTGATAAACTGTTAGGCCAGGTTCACATGGCGACCATTCGATTCGATTTTTTCACGTATACGGTTTTACCGTATACGATGCAGTCGTTCACACGGCAACCATTCGATTCGATTTTTTCGGGCCACGCATGCGATTGCGTACAATTCTCGAATAGGCGAGTCGTGTGAACGAGACAACATGAACATAAGCGCCACTGCGTGTCGTATTCGATAAAATCGTTTCGAGACGCGGCGTTCCGGTGACAACTTCGCACGGTATACGGTAAAATATATTTCTCGAACACGGGATTTTCCCGTATGAACGCCGTGTAAACAATTTTTAAGTTTTCATATATATTCTGTTTTCACTACTCTATTCGATAAAATCGTTTATACGGTATACGGGAAAATAATCGCCGTGTGAACCTGGCCTTAGTGTATCATACATATATAGTACACGTTCAACTATACCTACCATCGGGGATTCCAGGCCCCATGTTATGAACGTATGTTACGGAGTTCCGTTCATTACGAACTTTAATCGTCCGACCGGGTAACCCTCTACTGCTCACATGATTTATGAGTTCGGTAATTCGGTAGGTAATGTATCTCCGGTAATTTTAGACCATTTATCTTGCAACACATTAGCGACTCATACAGTAAAGGTTTAAAGAATGTTAGCGGTTTTTTTTTTTTTTTGACGATATTTGTTTTAGATAGGTTTTGTAATGGCTTTCGACATTTGAATCACTTTTTTGTTAGGATTTTAGTAGCGAGATCACTATGCACTTTCATCTTGTTCTATAAGATACTTCGAAAGCTGTTTGCACTTGCAAAACTTCATCGTCAAAAACCGACTGTCAGACTCGTGCTGACTGAAATCCGTGGCGTTCCTACAATAACCCTTTACGTTTCAGGGTCACGGTTCCCTATTTAGACAGTCCCGTGACCCCATATAAGAAGGGGTTTTTTTCGAGGGGAACATTTTTCCCCATATAAGAAAGGGGAAAATTGTTCCCCCTCGAAAAAAAGTTTCGATTCTGTTCTCCTAGTACTTTCTATTCAGATTCCACATTATGTCCTCGCTTTCGATAGTTTTGTGCTGGATTTTATAAGTAAATTGTTTTGCTATCCCCGGGTGGAAAAAAATGAGTCGAATGTACAATAATCAAAATTAAAAAAAAAAAAACAAATTATACATACTTGTTTTCGTGGGGAATTATTTTTGTGGCGAACTTACAACAAACATTTCAAAAAACTGTAGAATAGAATAGAATAGAATAGAATAGAAAACATTTATTTGATAATGGACACACACACAGACATAATAAAAAAAAAAATTCAAAAAATACAATAAGAATTTTGCTGAGCATGTCCACACCAAAAGGGTTACCAACTCAGCATATGCTGGGCGAAAAAGACACCCAGCGCTGGTTTTCAGTTGGCACCACGCAGTGACACACGGACGAGGGTAGGCAAAACAAAAAATAAATAAATAAAATAGTTAAATAACATAAACAATTGGAAATGTGTGTAGGGAAAAGTGAAGTGCATTAGATAAAATTATATTAAAATTTATTGTAATATGAAAAAAAAAAAAAAACACGTGTGCGCTATAATAGTTAGGTACTTAAAAGTATTTTTAATAAAACGCGCCCAGAATGACGCCACCAATGGCGGGGCAACCGACCAATAGGGAGCGCTGCTTGCGCCATGGCGCCAGACAGGCGAACAGAAACAAGAAACTCGTTGCAGTAGGTGCGACTTTTCTTAAAACTCCGCTTTTTGATAAATTAAGAGTAAAGTGTTAATTAGGTGTAAACGTGCAATCACACAGTTCCCGGCGACACAGACGCAGGCCCAAACGAGCTCGCCAGCTCAGCTCGCACCCTTTCGTTACCTAGCGTTAGGTACTACACAACTTTGTGGTGAGTCCAAGTTTAATCATTCAGATAAATACGTTTAAATACATTCAATTGCTAATTACATTCAAAATTAAATTATATCTATTACATTAAATTCTAAATACCTACATAAACTAGCGATTCGAATTATATAAGTGCAATAACTGTTCTAGTACGAGAGCTAGGGCAGCATAGCTATTTGTAAATAAAGATTGAAATAACTTAATAATTATTAGAATAAAAACATGAAATTATATTGAAATTGTAAATAATAATAAAATATACCGTTCATATATTTTATTTATTTAAATAAATGATTTGTCAATATTAATATTTTGAAAATTAATTTGCGAACTGAGAATAAAATGCTTTAGTCTGATTTTAAAAGTATTTAAATTGTTTAGGTCCCTAATCGGAGGAGGAATATTATTCCAACATTTGGAGGCTGCGTAACGAAAACTGCCTCGAAAAGCTGCAGTACGATGATGTGGGGTAGCCAGCTGTTGGGCACAACGCCTGGCCTTGCGCTGCCGGTGATCATTTATCCACGCCAGTTTAGAGTACAGGTATGACGGACATTTATATTTGATGACGCCGAAAAGAAGACAAGCTAAGTGCAGTTTACGTCGTGACTTCATTTTTAAGATGCTGTGTTTGTTCAAAAATGGTGTAGTGTGGCTCCTTGGTGGAACGTTAAAGCAAAATCGTGCGCAGGCATTTTGAACTCTTTGGATAAGTCTTACGGTACGCGCCAGGAGTCGAGGTCCTACAACAGTATCAGCATAGTTGAGCTTGGATAGAACCAGACTTTCAACAAGCTGTACACGGAGTTCTTCACTTAAAAATGGACGCATTTTATACAACACTTTTAAGCGATAGAAGCAATTTTGCACACAATTTGCAATATGAGCCTCAAAACGTAGCTCTTGGTCCATAATTAAGCCTAGATTTCTCGCCTCGTAAACACGATCAACGCATTGACCCATTACGGTAACGTTTGCAAGAGTACTATCGATTCTATCTAGTTGACCTTTAGAACCAAAAAGCATAAATTTAGTTTTGGATGGGTTAAGTAATAGAGAGTTCTGTTTTGACCAATCCACTATCCTCTCCAGATCTTCGTTTATCAGCTTCACCGCATCGCCATATTGTTCTGGTTTAAAAGAAATATATAATTGAATATCATCAGCATAAATATGAAATTGAGTATGTTTCAAAATAGTAGTGATATCAGCACTATATAGACTAAACAAAGGAGGGCCTAATATCGATCCCTGTGGAACTCCCTTAACCACTTCTGCCATACTAGAGAAAATGCTATAACCATTTACATCCCGAATTTCAACAAGCTGTTTACGATTGCTTAAATAACTTTTAAACCACGCAACCGTAGATGCGTCAAAACCATAATACGTCATCTTTGAAAGCAAAAGAGACAAATTAATGGCATCAAATGCTCGGGAAAAGTCCAGCAACACTAGCAGGGTACAACAACCCTCATCCTGAGCCGCCAATATGTTGTCTGTAACATCTAACAGAGCTGAGGTAGTACTACGTCCCTTCCTGAAACCCGATTGTGCATCCGGTAAGATGTTGTTTTGCTCAAGGAATGTAGTTAGTTGGGAATGCACTACTTTTTCCAGTACTTTTGACAAGAAGGGTAAAATACTTATCGGTCTTAAGTCTTTAATAGTGCTTGGGTTTGCGACTTTAGGAATAGGACGCACAACGGCTATTTTCCATATGTCAGGAAAAGTAGATGTAGAAATGGAATTGTTAATAATAGAAACAAGGATATCTAGGGTTTGAGGAAGTGTCAGTAAAAACATGTCAAGCGTAATATGGTCAAAACCTTCTGCATTAGATTTGAATTTTAATAGAATTTTAATAATGTCAGATTGGTCCACAGTTCTAAGCGACAAAATACCTTCATTAAATCTATGAGTCTCATAGTAATCCATACATGATACTGGTGCCACATTGTCACCTGGAATATTTAAGAAATGGGAGTTTATTTTATTTGGGTCATTAAAATGAGAGGGTAACTCAGCCACACTTTTGAAAGGTAATAAAGTAGACTTTAGATTTTTCCATAATATTTTCGGTTGACGTATTTTACTATTAATATTTTGTTTGAAATAAGCTACCTTTTCGTGATATATGGACTTGTTCACTAGACGTTTTAATTCTTTATAGTATAATATTTTGCCTTCCGAATCCAAGTTTCGACAACCCACGTGTGCCTGATTGCGTAAGCACATCATGAGCCTGATATTATCAGTTATCCAAGGATATGACCTTTCTTTAATAATCCGAGTTCTAAGGGGAGCATACTTGTCGAATAGTGCAATGATATTAGTGTTGAGATGAGTCACCATAGCATTTACGTCGCCTGACACAGCTGCGGCTTGCCAATCCATTGAGGCCATATCTTCCTTAAACTTCTCCAGCGACATATTTTTTAAATTTCTACTAGTTATAGTAATTGGCGGTATCTTCTCTTTTTTAAAATAAAAAACGGCTGTAACAAAAGCATGTGCACTTAGTGCACTTATCCAGTCTACCTCGACATTACAAGCCTTCATATCAGTACAGATAAGGTCTATAAGAGTCTCGCTAGTGGAAGTGAAATGAGTAGCAGATGTCACCAATTGACTTAGATTAAAAGTATGTAGGAACATATGTAATTTGACCATTTTTGAGTCTGTTTGATTGAAACAATTAATGTTAAAATCTCCCATAATAATAATGTGTTTGCAAGACGTTAAGGAATTTACTGACGAAGTGAGCGCATCCAAAAATAAATCAACGTCCATCCATGGCGGTCTGTAAGCAGTGCCTATAGCGATTTTAATACCGTTTGTGCTGAGAGTAAGCCACATTTGTTCGACTGAAACGTGAAGGGAGTCAACCGAGTTGGTGTGGGTGCGCACTTTTATTCCGCGCTTGATGTAAAACCCAACACCACCGCCGCGGCCGCCGCGTACGCTCACGGGCCGCGGAACATGTCGCAGCCGGTAACCGGGCACGGCGGGCGCGCGTCCCTCTTCACCCGTTCTAAGCCAGGTCTCGTTTATTGCCATTATGTCTACGTCATGATGCTGTAATGCGGCAATGAACTCATCATGATTAGTGCCCAGCGAGCCAGGATTAAGAAGTCCAAATTTGAGATATTTTGCACTCATTACATTGACTCTGTATCATAAAATAACACCATTCCACAAAATGAACATTTCCATAATAAGCAGTCACAGGTAATAATCGGTTGTTCGTTATAAACAAAGCAAAAAAATGTTAAGAAAGGCACACATGTGATGTAAGTGTGAAAATAATATATAAATAATAAGGTGTGTTTACTTACATTAGTAGTCATAAATGTGAAAGCAAGCAGAGACACTTGTAATAAATACATAAACTTACTAAGGTGAAAATATAACAAATACTTAAAATCGATGGATGTAGGCATTGTCCAACGTGTGTCACCACAGAAAGTACCAACCAAAACAATGCACCCTTTAGGGAGGACATACTGCAGCCAGACAAAAACAAGACAAATATTAATCAGTAAAATATTAAAACAAATGACAACAGACAAAGGCAAATAACAATGGTTTAACACAAAATACATTTTTAACATAATATATAATAAACCCGTCAAACGGAAACATTGCCAAAAATTCGGGCTAGATCTTCATCAGAGCGAATGCGCTGTGGGAGCACACCATCCGCCTTTTTAACATAAATGCGGCCGTCTTTGGTCCACACATACTTATAATTATGCCTCTGCCCAGCCTCGCGCGCTTTATAAAACAAACGTCCATATGTCGGCGTCAGCCGTTCGTTCACATAAAACCTACTAGAGGGCCCGTGCAGTTGAAGGTCGACCGTAGTGAGCCCGCGCCGCACGCGCGCCGCTCGCAACAGTTGATCGCGAGTAGCACGCCGCGACAGTCGCACAGCGAGTGGGCGCGCCCGCGGCTCCGCTATGTCAATACTGCCGCTACTATTAAAGTTACGGCGCACCATGCCAATACGTTCCACATTTACGATGTCGCGCTCGTCGACTTCTACTCCTAGCTTTGAAGACACCAGCTTAAAGATGTGTATTGGGCTCTCGTCCTTCGATTCCGGTATTCCGGTTATCGTGACGTCATTGAGCAGTAGATCCTGGTCGCGTTCATTGAGCTTGATCTTGAGCTCAGCAATTGTCTCCTCAAAATGGTCACACGACGAAGGTTCCTTTTCGTCCAAACGCTTTTCAAGGTCGGAGACCCTGCTATCAATGCCGTCCACACGTTCCCTGCACAATCTGACATCAGACCTTAAACTGGCCATTTCGTTCCGGAACTCACGCAACTCCACTCTCATAGCACTAATTTCTTCACGAAAACAACGAATCTCGTGGGCTATGTCGAGCTCCCGAGACTCTGCTGTACCTGGGGAGCAGGGCTGAGATGGTAGGCTGACCTCTGGCACAAATACCGTATTCCGATTCTCCGGTCCAAGCTGACTACCTGAAACGAGCTGGATCACATCTTTCTGGCTGTTGAGTAAGCCACCGATGGACGGGCCCTGGACAGGTGCAGCGGAGTTGTCTGCCCTCGGTAACTTGGCCTTGCATACTGGACACAACCAGTTAGGCGGCACCTTCGTCGACGTAACACCAAGGCAGATAGGGTGGTATGACCCAGGACATTCGGAACAGCGAACACCGCTAGCTGCGGCTATAAATTTACCGCAGGTGCCACACTTTGCCATATTCAGGAGTTATTACTTTGCGGAATCTGTTTACACTTGACAGTACCACCAATGTGTCAAAAGATGGCGCTGCTTGTACACTGTCTATCGATGGTATTGAAAATAGCTAGCTAGGATTATTTAGCTACAGTGATCCCGGAAAGTCACGCAACACATCCGACAACCACTATGACTGCACTTCGTTGCACTTTCACTGCGACTGTCTCCGTTAATTAAGTTTTTTTTTTTTTTTTTTTAAGGTATTAGGTAGGTGGGTGATTTGCACTTATATATTGTTCACTTTTAAATTCTAATTTTACCACAGTTATACTGTATAATGTCACTGCACTTCAATGTATGTTACTTTGTGGATGTTGTTTAAGCACGTCAACAATAAAGAATTATAAATAAGTATCTGTTTGTATTTTTAATACACGAAACTGTATGAGCTTAATCAGCTGTTACCCACGTCCGTGACGTCACCAATACCGTACCGTACCGTACCGTACGAGTATACGATCACTTCAGAGTGGTTCCAACTCCGCAGCACATCACCCTAGTACAATTACATCCAGCATTACAATTTCACCTGCACGTTCTACCATCGAGATAAACTTAGTAATTACCTTTGCTTATTCATGCTAATGTAATTGCAAAAAGTTTGTAATAGGTACAATACAAGCCAAGTTTGAGCACAAAGGAGTGTCGAGTCTTACCTTGTTTTTTTAGTCTGAGTTTCGAACTTGAAAATTTATGTTTTTAATTTGTTTTCTTAATGGGTTGTCGTGTGCTTCTGGGTGGTGCTAAGGTCTTTAGCATTTTTAATGGTAAGACTAGCGACACTTAAACGTAAAACTTAACGATAGTAGAAGAAAGTATGCCCCAGTGCGGGCATGCTAACAACGAGTAATCGACGGAGAGATCGAGGACAGATCGACGGCGTGTCGTGCGCCTCGAAGAGCTGTCAAACAAGCTAACGGGGCTCCCTTAGAGGGCCAAACGCCTCTCGGGGTCGCGGGATAGTCAAAGCAGGTTACCGTTACCCTAGAACCTAAAGGGCAATTAAAGGAACTCGGTGAATTTTAAACGAACCAACGAAAAAAAAACTGCGCCATATAAAGAAGCTGGTTGTCGGTTCAGACAGATCGGTACAAGTCGGTACTGGTCATCATCAGCCTATAAATGTTCCCACTGCTGGGACACAGGCCTCTTCTCTGTGAGAGGGTGTGGGCCATAATCCAACACGCGGGCCCAGTGCGGGTTGGTGGATGTTACAGTCTTCGAATTTTTGGTTCTAGGACATGCCGGTTTACTCACGATGTTTTCCTTCACCGTTTTGAGAGCAGTGGTGATCAAATAAATTACACAAAGTAATGCGCCTGGCTGGATTCGAACCCATGACCTACAACATGTAAATCGGGGCCACTACCACGGGGTCGATACCACTGGGCCACCACTGCTCTCTGTACTGGTCGGTGCAGGCAAAATAGTCCTTTGATAATTTATGCGCTCGCACATTTAAATAGACATAGAATTGCCGGATTCTTTATACAAGTTTTACCGGCACCAATCAATACCAACTGGCAATACAAAATAATAATAATATTCCACAACTATCACACAACGCCATCTAGTCCCAAGCTAAGCAGAGCTTGTGTTATGGGTACTAGACAACTGATAAACATGCTTATATATTTCTAAATACATACATATTATAGATAAATTACACCCAGACACAGAACAAATGATCGTGCTCATCACACAAACATTTGTCCTGGGTGGGAATCGAACCCACGACCCCCGGCATAGCAGTCAGGGTCACTAACCACTAGACCAACAGGCCAGTCGTTAAAAGCATGTCGTGTTCCTATAAATTAGAATTCAAATTCTACAATAGAATATTTATTCCTAGCAACAGTCGGTACAAAGTTTTAATCTTTTTTAAAAGCTTTACAACTTTTTTGTTTTCTAACAGTAATGGTTTCACAAAGTTTGTTACGTTGAAATTATTCAGCCAGCAGTATTTTTAGAGGTCGTTATCCAAAAAATGCCTAGAAGACGGGAAACTGTGACAAAGGCTGCAGCAATATCCAACAAATATTACAAACGTGAAAGTTTGTGAGGTTGGATGTATGGATTTTTGTTACTCTTTCACGTAAAAACTACTGAACGGATTTGAATGAAATTTGGTACACAGATAGTGTATAAACTGGACTAACACATAGGATAGTTTTTATCCCAATGTTATGTTCCCATGGACTAATTTTCGAGTTTTAGCGAGCCAATGCACTGATACAGCTAGTGTACGTCTATAAAGTTGTTTTAATTCGTGATTTCAATGACTAAATGTTCCATCAAAAGTAGAATAAAATAAAAAGGTTCAATAAGAAAAGGTCCTCATAAAAGTAACCTTTAAATTAATGTTTGATCCGACCTTGGCCGGTATTCAGAAACTGTTAATTGAAATAGAAAAAGAATTATGTAAATACATTTTGTTTTAAGCACTCACCTTTTTAAGCCTAAGTGGTACCGTGAATCGAGTCGAGGTCTTAATTGAATTGCCATTAATGAAACCAAAAAACTTGAATAAAAGTTTAGTAAAGGTGATGATTTTTTTAGGTGTTAAAATCATCTAATGAGCCGGTGCTGAACACCATGGTTCCCACCATGGGTGGAGCACAAGGTACTGTTAGACTTGTACTGACTAAAATCCACGATGATCCTTCAATAGCTCGTTTTAAGGTCACGGTTTCCTGATGACACAGTCTCTTAAGGGGGGCCCGGCCACCGTAGGCGCGGGCATGCGGGCAGCCAGTAATGGGCAACTCGCCGCCCGACCATGGACAATGCCCGGGTCGACGGCGCGTTGTGTTCCACGCGCGCCTCAAAGAGTGTCAGCACATTGACGGGGCCCCCCCTTTAGAGAGGGCCAATGCCTGCCGGGGTCGCGGGACAAACTTATACCGTGACTCTGGTACACAAAGGGCTACTGAAAGACACCGTGGATTTTAGTCGGTACAAGTCTGACAGTCCCTCCCGCCCTGCCCTGGGTAGGAGGACTCATTTGATGATTTTAGCACGATAAAAAAAGGTTATAGTCATTATCTATTCAATGGACGTTGTTTGGGATATTGCTTAATCATAATTTATCCACACAAAATTGTGATTTGTGGGACACACTGTGTTCTCTCATGCGTCTAAATTAGATTAATTGAATTAATTAATATTCCTATTACGTCCATTATAATTAAATCATTACGTATACAGTGCTCCGATTTGGACACGAATTTTGTAATGAAGACTTTGATTTATTAATTATTTGGTTTACTTCAAAATTTTAGGTCGTATGAATAAAGATGAGGCGAGTGGAATTTACAATCTATAAAGATGTGGCTTTTTGACGTAAAATCCGTGCTGTCGCTTGTCATTTGTAGATTGACAGTTGATACAGTAAGTCAGAAGCTCAAAAGTTTGACAACCAGTCTTACCAGTGGAAACTACGTGTATTTTCTTACTCCTCCAATATTCTTTTCTGATTATGTAATTTCGAATAAATTCATTCTCCGGGACACGTCGAGCTTCATTGTCTCGGGGCTTTTCTGGTGGTTGCCATTGTTGATTCTAGCTTTCAGGAGTAGCAGTGGTTTGGGAATAGTACGGTGGGATTGGCCCAAAATAAAAATGAAATTAATCTTATGAAGGGGTATCGTATTACCCAGTTACTGGGTTATCGAGTCCAGATAGGCAGTCGCTTTATTTAAAGTACTGGTATTTAACTGCATTCGTTACATCTGGGAGGCGACCCCAACATAGAGGGAAAAGGCAGGTGATGATGATGAAAGGTGTTGCGTTTTGTAGTTTCTGTCTAACCTCTAAGATTTATCAAGAACTTAGAAAATCATGTTTTTGTAACTTGGACGAGGATTTGAAGATCTAGCTCTATAAAATCTCTGCTCTTGCTTATGCGAGAGTCTGTCTTGCGCTCGTATTTTGACAGATGTGCTTGAAGTTTAACAGCAGTAGGAATAACGCAAAGTTAAAGTACGAGCTTATGAATGTTCATAGACGTCAGCACAATTATTAGTCTTCTTACTACGTCAATAGTAGATCTATTTGGTAATTATTTAGTGCAAGGTAGCTACTCGTAGCTAAATGCAAGAATAAATAGAAAATAGTGTATCCACCTTTTATAACATTTTCTCCTTTCATTTTGTGGCTGTATGAAAATGAAACCTTTAATCATGCCCCGCTGGTACCAGGAGTCCATAATGACGCTGTACATTATTTATAGCAACAACACTAGCGGTGCGGGAAAGTAACTGGTGGCACAAATTATCTTTTTATGATGTTTATTTCGAAGAAAGTTGCTTTGATGGTATTATTCTGTCTTATAATTATGACTTAAAATAAATTATGTGCTTAGAGATATCTATTTTTTTTCCTCCCACCCAGAGCAGAGCAGGGTAGAGCAGTGGTGGCCCAGTGGTATCGGCCCCGATTTACGAGTTGTAGGTCGTGGGTACGAATCCAGACAAACGCATTACTATGTATAATTTATTACCGACTTAAAAAAAAGGAGGTTATTTCATCACCACTGCTCTCAAAACGGTGAAGGAAAACATCGTGAGGAAACCGGCATGTCCTAGAACCAAAAATTCGAAGACATGTGACATCCACCAATCCGCACTGGGCCCGCGTGGTGGATTATGACCCCCTCCTTCTCACAGAGAGGAAGCCTGTGTCCCAGCAGTGGGAACATTAATAGGCTGATGATGATGATGATGACCCAGGGCAGGGCGGGAGGGACTGTCAGACTTGTACTGACTAAAATCCACGGTATCCTTCACTAGCCCTTTACGTTCCAGGATCACGGTAATGAGATAAGTCCCGCGACCCCGGCGCTTAGATATCTATTAACCAAAATCTAAAACCATGAAATAGAAAATATCAAGTGGGTATCTACTACCTACAGTGTACGAAATTTGTTTTTTTTACCCGACTGCGCAAGGAGGGTTATGTTTTTCGAGTGTATGTATGTATGTATGTATGTATGTTTCTGTGTGTTGCTCTGCAGCCTAAACGGCTTGATGGATTTTAACTTGAGAAGTGTCGTTAGATTCGTCTTAAACGTGAGAGTGTCACTGGGTACATAAAACTGGACAAGTGCGAGTCGAACTCGTGTGCAAAGGGTTCCGAACTAAAAATATTTTTTTTAAATCTCTCACATTCTATCAAGTGGGGTATCAAATTAAAGGATTTTAAAAATGGTTTATATATTTAAAAAAACAAAAAACCCGACTGCGTAAAAAAACTAAAAAGGAAGAAACAAGCCAGTAGTTTAGAATTCACTCATTCACACTCACAGTCGGGGCCCATTCAAATTATACCAATCAAATCTTCCCAAGGGGCCCCGACTGTGAGTGTGAATGAGTGTTCTAAACTACTGGGCTTGTTTCTTCCTTTTTAGTTTTTTTACGCAGTCGGGTTTTTTGTTTTTTACTACTTTATTTGTCGTTAATTGGTATATTCGTGAGAAAGTCGAATAAGATTTATTTTAGGGTAAAGTGTAACCAACCAATCATTATTTTCTTCTGTACATTTTTGCAAGTTGCCGGCAAACTTTTTGATTACATCCTAACTGCACCAGGATTTAATAAGACAGCAACAGTACATCGATGAAAGTAATCGGCTCCATGTGTATGACTGGGTTCATTTTCGATAACTCTGTAAAATACTACATGAATGAGCAAGTAAACTTTATTGAAGTAGTGTAGGTATTATGCGTTTCAAATAAGAAGGTCAGTGTCTATGGTCTCCATCTGTCAAGTCGTAAAAGCTGTCCATAAACAACTATTTATTACGATTTTACAGTTGTGTCGTCAGTAGAAGGTGAGTTGGATCGCACATCGCACTATACCTATTTGTTCCTTCACTGCACAGCACAACAATAATTTTACATAATCATAATACCGTCATTTCTCTGTACATAAAATGTTTAGCAACATTTAATCGCATCCCACTGGTACCAGGATCTCATAAGACTGCAGCACATTATGTATGAGCACTAGTCAATTCATGGACGTTGCTACAAACTTTGATAGCCGGGGTACATTTAATACCAACGGAATAATGTGTGATGGATGACTAAATTTACATGAGCAAATGGTAATAATTTGAAAATGAATGAATCAGATAGATATTTTGTTCCAATAATTGTTTCTTACTCTTTCTTTCTCTTGTCTCCTTATAAATTAGTAAATTCTCTTGTACATATAAAAGCCAGCAAACATTTAATCACACCCCTCAGTACCAGGATCTCATAAGACTGCAGTACATTATTAGGAGCACTAGCGATGCGGGAACGTCGCTCCGAAGAGATTTCAGAGTCGATTACTACCAACTTGGAATTTCATTG
This sequence comes from Agrotis clavis, assembly GCA_954870645.1. Taxonomy (NCBI): domain Eukaryota; kingdom Metazoa; phylum Arthropoda; class Insecta; order Lepidoptera; family Noctuidae; genus Agrotis; species Agrotis clavis. The sequence goes on along the minus strand of OX940936.1, from coordinate 15,058,361 downwards.
TCGGAGCTGTTGCTTGCTATTGAATTTTATATTTTACACTGGTATACAGAGGCAATATCACTAGTGTTTGGTGTAAAATAAGAAGTAAAATTTTTCAGCAGAAAGCTTTATCACGAGCTTTCACGTTTTTGCGAGGTAAAAGAGAATTTGACGTTAATATGATAGAAAAAAATAGTTCCTCGTTCGTACAGTTGAGGATTTTTTAAGGTTCCGTACCCAAAGAATAAAACGGAACCCTATTACTAAGACTTCGCTGTCCGTCGTCTGCCTGTCTGTCTGTCTGTCACCAAACTGTACCTCATGAACCGTAATATTTTGGTCGCGAGACACATCAGGTAACCGTGGCCCCGGAACGTTAAGTGCCATCGAAGGTCACCGTGGATTTTAGTCAGTACAATCAGTCTGACAGTCCCTCCTGTCCTATCCTTTGTGGGAGGACTCATTGGATGTTTTTTTCACTTGAAAAAAAGAGGCCTCCGTTTGATTTATTTGTACTTTTTTCACGAAAATCCCACAATAAATGAAATTGCCATTGATATTATTTTTCAATAGCCTTATGAATAAGTCCGTGACGCGATGAAAAATAACGAACCAGCAAATATTGAAATTCACTTTTAATGAAAATGATAAATTACTTTTTCTGACATGTCGCCGGCCTACGGGTCGCAACATGATTAAGCTCTTAAGCTTTGTTTACATAGCAACAATATGTGACAAACACTCGTATTATGTACTGTGTATATCTGGCCTAATATGTTTGGCACGTGTTGGCACATAACTATTACTTTTTTTTGAAGAAAATCGGTAGTGTTGAGTTGAGTTGATAACGAAATATTATTGAGTTGACTGATCTAAGGATGACTATAGCCAGTATTGAACTGGCTATTTTATTTACTGTTATAGCAAATAGCTACATAACAAGAACTTAAAAGTAGTAGTTATATAATCTACAACATGTCTACAGGTAGACATAAAAGTAAGACAAAATCATAATTAGTTTTTGTGCAGTAACTATTTGGGATAGTTAAATCATTTTGAAAATAACACTAAGTATTACATTACTTAAAAAATCACAAATTGTATTAAAGTTTACTCATTGGATTATTTAAGAGGGCTTTCACACGTTTCGTTGTTTTTGTGCGACTTTTGGAACCTGATTCTGGGTATGTCATTGCCACAAATAAAAAAAAGATATGTACTCGAGAAAGTTTGATTATTTCAGTGTGGAGTGCTTTAAACAAATTTTTAGATTTGTTTACATACATGAGTAAAAACCTTGTCTTTGCAAAGGATGTTTCATAAAATTCTACTTTTTGTCATACTTTGGTACCGAATTACATAGAAGGTATAATAGTAAAATAATATTTGAAAATGTCCATGGTACATCTGAAAGATTATATTTGGACTGCATTAATCACTTTTTTAATTTCCATTCAGAAATACACCAAAAATAATTTTTCAAAACAGGAAGAATTTGACATTTTTTCGTCCGAAATTATATTTTTTATCTATCAATATTTACTGAATATTCAATCAAAAAGTATTGAATAACTAAGGTTACTATCTTAGCTTGCATTAAAAAAATAATTAGCTCATTTAAAAGTAAAATAATAGTATTAAACAATTATAATATACAATGACAAAATTCAACATAAAACCAAGAACGGTTTGTTCTTTGATTTAGACGGCGCGGGGCGCCTTTTGAGGGAGGACGTATCGCTCGCAACCATTTTGACATTAGTCACGTAATTATTAAATTTTAAAATACACGCCACCATTCATGACCTTCATACGCGGCGCTAGTGTCTTTGTCATGACATCAAATTCCATGTGAAAAATGTAGTACCTCGAATTTTCCGCAGGTCATGAGTGGTGGCCAGTAATTTTCCCAATCGCCAAGAATACAGCATAACCTACCTTTCTTGATACAAGCTAATATTTTGAATTAATTTAATTTTGATCTGTTTGCAATGTAAATATATAAATGTGTTGATTGTATTTTCCTACTATATTCGAATGTGGATAAAATTTGTAGATAATAAAATAATGTAAATAATTCTGATAGCTTTTTTTCTGAATTGGTAATTAAATGTAATTTTAGACTTGCTAACTTCCCGAACATTCCAGTTCGTTTGGATAATATAGCTCGCTGCGGGAACCACATACCACCGACCATGCCCCTGGTGGTATGTCTTTTTATTACGTGGTAAAATCGTCAGATCAGCCCTTCCACCCAGGGAAGGACAGGACTACAGGAAGGACATACAAACTTGTACTGACACTACTGACTAAAATCTACGGTGTCCTTCAATAACCCATTGCGATCCGGGGCCATGGATACCTGATAAGACAGTCCCACGACGCCGGCAGGATTTGGTTCTCTAACGTGCGCCCCGAAAATCCGTGAAAAATTGATCTGATCGTTTTGAGGTAGCGGTTAACCCAGAGAAAAGTAACTTAAAAAAAAAAACTTTTTGACAAAAGTACCGAGTTCAAAAACGAATACAAAAAAGTTTAAAATAACTTAGTCAATGAAATAAATAACAAAGCCACCGACAACCGACACCGAAACATGTGTTACTAAGCTGAAAGTGAATTTAAAATTTGACCATATGAATCAGTCAAAGAATCAAATTTCGAAGAACTACCCATAAAATAATGACTGTTTGATGTATAAGTCAAAGAAAAAGTTTGAAAAATTTTAAACACCAAATCGTAAATTCTAAATAATTTCATAAATCTAATTAAATAAGTTATGAATTCAAATTAGCCACTAGAAACAAAATTAACACTTGAAAGATATCATAACAAGATAATTTACTCGTATTATAGAATGGAATTAATTAATCTTTATAATGTACACTTTGTAAATTACAAATATATCCAATTCGTAGTGTGACACAATGTGCGGTTTAAAGTGTAATGGCCCTTATTTTATTTTGATAGGTATACATTTATCATATTATCCATTCGTTTAAGAATACAAGTAGTGTCTAGAAGCTCGGGATCTTACTTTGTTTATTCGAAAGAAAAGTGGCAAAAGCTCATGTTGTTTTCTTCCTGGTATACGAGGCATAGCTGTTTCGTTAGTGTTTTGTTTTTATGCGGGGGGCATCACGATGTCAAATTGACAGAAACTGTGTTCTTTCAGTATGTACTAGCGCTCTTAAATCAAAGGATTTTCCATTTGTTTGACAAAGTAATTGAACTGCAATCTCATAATTTATGTACGAAGAAAAAAAAATTTTTTTTACTTGGTAAAATCATTAAATGAGTCCTCCCACCCAGGGCAGGCCGGGAGGGACTGTCAGACTCGTACTGACTAAAATCCACGGTGTCCTTCAATAGCCCTTTACGTTTCAGGGTCACGGTAATTTGATTAGTCCCGCGACCCCGGCAGATTTTGGCCCTCTAGAGGGGGGCCCCGTCATTGTGCTCATACCTCTGAGGCGCGCGTGGAACACAACGCACCGTCGACCCGGGCATGATCCATGGCCCATGGCCGGACGGCGAGTCGCCCATTACTCGCCACCCGCATACTCGCGCCTTCGGTGGCTGGAGATCGTCTGCCGACGTCTGTCGCCGTGGGCGTCTACCAAAGGACATAATATTAATAGCTAATCTAAAACATAATAACTTTTATCCCAGTTTAATTTTATCTCAGAATAAAACCTCATATAGAACGTTTGAAATCAGAATAAATGGTAGCCAACTAACACACGGGCTCCATTTTAACTGAAGGAACCTTGACTTCTAACGAGTGACAGATCTGTGTCTGAACCTGAAATAGCTCTCTTTTGTCTGCGGGGCCAAGGTTCCGCAGCTTTTCGGCCTTTTCACGAGGAACCCGGCTCTAGACTGGACAAGGCTTTGGGCATTCATTAATGTGTTGAGAGGTATAGTTCTCTTTTCATTTACGGATTTATATACTCGTACGTTTTTGTTGTATGTAACGTTTTTGTATTCGAAATTATTTAAGTTTTTCTTCCCACGTTTTTATACACTCACTTTTCTTGTTTGTTTATTTGTGTGTTTGTTTATTTGTTTGTTTGTTTGTCGTTCCGGTTGGACTTTTGCAACTCAATTTTGAGGCACTTCCCGATAAGCTAGAAGGCTGAAATTTTGCACACGCTCTGAGTTCTGATGACAATACATGACTAGCTAAGAAACGTCATAACAAATTCAATATGGCGGCCTCCCCAAGATGGCGGACTGGCTTTTTGAAATCCACCCCCATGATATGGGTATCAAATGAAAAGGTTTGCTGTCAGAAGTACGAAAAAAATAGTCACGTGACTTAAATTCAATATGGCGAACGTCCAAGATGGCAGACAGGCTATTTGAAATGCACCCATATGATATGGATATCAAATGAAAGTGTTTGCTGTCAGGAGTACGAAAAAAATAGTAACGTGACTTAAATCCAATATGGCGGACGCCCAAGATGGCGGACAGGCTTTGAGGCACTTCCCGATAAGCTAGCAGGCTGAAATTTTCAGGGTAGCTTCAAACTCGATGAACAAAAATGAAAATGATAAAATAATTAATAGATTTAAAAACATCCAAAACCCCACGTTTTTAAATGTCCTAAAAATAAGAAAATAACCCTACGGGGCTGAGAGAGGGGACACTCAAAACGTGGGGGCGTATCTTTTCAAGTTACACCCACGATCTATACACTTCATGTAAATATATCCCATAAATAATCCCTTAAATGATATACGCCCCCACGTTTTGAGTGGCCCCTCTCTCAGCCCCGTAGGGTTATTTTCTTATTTTTAGGACATTTAAAAACGTGGGGTTTTCGATGTTTTTTTTAACATTTAGCTAGTCTTGCGTTTGAACACTATTTTGCCTGATGGGCGTTAGTTTTTAACCGACTTCGAACAATTCCCAATTCGGTTGGTATTTTTTAAAAAGCGAGAGTAATTCCACTATGAGAAAGAGACAGAGCTATACAAGTCGTCTAGTTCCATCTCGTTCCCACAAAGGAACAACTCTCGCTTTAAGACGTCATGGTACGCCACCAGCAATGCATGACAAAATTAAAAGATTTCCTTGCCTACAGAACCCTAAAATAAACTTTCCCACCGTATGTATTTTCTAGAATACCATTTTTGACTACCAGGGAAATAGGAAGCAGCGCAGGTTGCATGCAATCACTCGCCTTTGCAATTCACAAGAAAAGCTTACACTTTACGTATTGCTACTTGCAGTGAGACTGACGGCAGACTGATTTATTCTAGTTTACGTTACTTTGCATCTCTGCTCTCCTGGTAAAATAGATGTCTGGGAAGGTACTGCAGTAAATACGTGCATACATACATACACTGACGCCTTTCTTATTATGGGGTGGGGTAGTCATAAAATACAGAGCGTCACCTGCTAATCCTTAAATACTCCTTTTGCCTCATCCACATTCATACATTTGGTCATACAAGCACACCCGATTGTGAGTACTACGCATCTGACTTTTCTGAAGCACTTCACCAATAAGGTCAGTGTAGGTCTTCCTAGGACGACAATCCAGGCGTTATTCACGTCAGCCTTGTAATCCTTTTGTTAGTCGCCTTTCACTAAGCATTTTCTTTCAAATTTCTGCCATCTAATACTCTTTTTTGTCTTTAAGAATCTCGCCTAGTTTTTACTTAACTTTTCCAGCACAATATCACAAACCAACACAAACAATATAATATTCCAAGAGTACAAAGCCTTGTAAAACAATTACATTCATACGTTCACTCCCATTCATTCGAATGAATGCATTCATACCGCACACCGCAGGGAAACAATGAAACTGCAACTTTATTTTCGAAGCCCGGCTTCAAATTGAAAGCCTTACAATGGCGGCGTCGGTCGCGTCGGCCACACATTAACTAGGAAACCGGACGGTGTAAATTATTTTAGTGGACTTACTTATACGAAGATGTATTCGTATTGTTTAAATCATTTTCTGCCATGCTTTGTCTGAACTGGGCGAACTGGGTAAGTGAAAAGACATTTTCGAATTAGACGAACTAGTCCAGTCATTAAAGCCCAAACCCGAAAATAATTAGTAACTTGCTGAAATTTTAGGGGGTTCTTAAGGAAGGTAAAATATCATACCGGGTGATTTTGCAGCGTTCTGGGGTGTACGGAAAGGGTTGAAAAGGGGTGAAAAGGTGTTTTTTGCTAATAACATTGCCAAAAAAATTAGTAACACGCTGCAAATTTGGAATAAGGTTGTTCTTACGGTTTTGTAACGTGTATTAAATTTGCAGCGTTTTGCAACATACGGAACATTGTTTTTTTTTAAAAACAGTGCAATTAGTTAAAAACAGGGGTAAGAAAATTAGTAACACGCTGCAAATTTGGAATTAGGTTGTTCTTACCGGTTTGTAACGTGTATCAAATTTGCAGCGTTTTGCAACATACGGAACATTGTCTATTATTGAAAAAACAATGAAATTATTTAATCACACGGGTGAAAAAAATTTGTAACTCGCTGTAAATTTGTAATTAAGTTGTTTTTACCGTTTCGTAACGTATATCGCACTGTTTTTTTAATAATGAACAATGTTCAATTTGTTGTAAAACGCTGCAAATTTGATATACCTTACGAAACGGTAAAAACAACTTAATTACAAATTTACAGCGAGTTACAATTTTTTTTCACCCGTGTGATTAAATAATTTCATTGTTTTTTTAATAATAGACAATGTTCCGTATGTTGCAAAACGCTGCAAATTTCATACACGTTACAAAACGGTAAGAACAACCTAATTCCAAATTTGCAGCGTGTTACTAATTTTCTTACCCCTGTTTTTAACTAATTGCACTGTTTTGAAAAAAAACAATGTTCCGTATGTTGCAAAACGCTGCAAATTTAATACACGTTACAAAACCGTAAGAACAACCTTATTCCAAATTTGCAGCGTGTTACTAATTTTTTTGGCAATGTTATTAGCAAAAAACCCCTTTTCACCCCTTTTCAACCCTTTCCGTACACCCCAGAACGCTGCAAAATCACCCGGTATCTTATTTTACCTTCCTTAAGAACCCCTTAAAATTTCAGCAAGTTACTAATTATTTTCGGGTTTAGGCTTTAATGACTGGACTAAACGTTTTATGAGCGAGTTTATCTTATGATCTCCCGTACTGGTCGCGGGACTAACGAATTACCGTGACCCCGGAACGTAAAGGGCTATTGAAGGACACCGTGGATTCTAGTCGAGTCTGACAGTTCCTCCCGCCCTGCCCGGGGTGGGAGGACTCATTTGATGAATTTACCACGCTAAAAAGAATATCTCCCGTATTGGAATTGGTTCTAAGCTGTGCGCAGTGTGGTTGGCGGCTTTGCGAAGCGCCGTTCAAGCATCGTACCCATTATAATAATAATAATAATAATAAAATCTTTATTAGACCAGAAAAAATATATACGTTTACACAATTAGTCAACATGCTGCTTAATTATTATTAAGTTATACAATCACTAAAATTGTGTCTGTTTTAGCATCTGCTACCGAACTAGGTTTTTAAGCCTGTGTTTCAGTACGCAGCGCCTCAAGCCCTCAAAACTAGTTATGCAGGACAGCAGGAGTAAGCTCACGATTACAGTTAACTTTAAAAATACGACGGAATTAAATATGAACAAGATTTAGATTTTTATACATGCAAAAAATACTTATATACTAAATAGTGTATATTACAGTTACAGTACATTGCACAGTAGTTGTTGACAATAGCTGCTCTAAAACTCCCCACTCTAACACCGCCATCCGTACCGTTCTGTTTCGTGACCTCGCACTCACTGAACTCACTCACTTTTACTTTTGCTTGCGTATTCGCTATGCACGACATCTCATGGCGTGCTACAAACATTTCTATATATTTGATCCTACTCGTCGCTCCGCGCTAAGCCAACGCTAATTGCGGCAAGGTTTGTGACCAAGCTTTAAGGAAGCAAATGGCCATACAGGTTGATTCGTAAGGTTTTTTTTAACGTGGTGTAATCATCAAATGAGTCCTCTCACCCAGGGCAGGACAGGACCTGTCAGACTTTTACCGACTAAAATCCACGGTGTCCTTCAATAGCTCTTTACGTTCCAGGGCTACGGTTACTCGTTAGTCCACTTATGTTTGTAATGTAACAAGCTCATAAAACTACCTGTCTTCGAAGCGGGTAGAAATATATCTCACTAACAAGCGGAACCTAATAAAAACTTGTAAAAATGCAGTCGAACCAAGAATTTATATGAATAACTCTATGAACGAGGCAAAATGAACTGAAGTAACTACTGCAAAACTTTTTGAAATATTTTGTTTGCTCTGTTGATGCATTGAATTTTATGTTGAGCTGAGAACTTCTGCTAAAACAAATGAAATGTAGCAAATATTGAAAATGCTTTGCACATAATATACTTTTAAGGCAGTTTGAACTCCGGTTTCACCTCATATTGTAAGACATGATTTATTAAATAAATAAATAATAATCCTCCTAATCGTTTTTGAGCAATGCGGATATTATTATTGTCTACAAGAGTGTGCGCAAGCTCAGAATGTCTGTTCCTTTGCTAGACGTCTTTTTTCGTTTTTATTAATCAGTAATTATTCCTAATTATTCTCTCGGGGTCTAACAACCCACCCTGTAGCAATCCCCTCTGAAACAGGCGTTGAAAACGGCCCGGCCTTCTCCGGGATCCTTCGCCGGGTTGACTAGAGAAGTAAAAATGCTACACTTCCCGATTTAATCCCCAAAGACACAGGCTTTTAAAGGATGACCCCAAAAACAAAAAAGGCCACTAATGCTTGAGGCGCATATTATCTGGCAAAATAACAAGGCAAACTTTAATTTGCCTTGCCTTGCCAAACTTCAGTTTACCTTGTGCCATAAAATACCACTTTTTCTGATTTTTTTCCGTTTCTTACTTAACTTAAACAAACGCTTTAAAAATTCCCTCTTATTTAATAACCTCAAAGCAAATGAAATAAATTAAAATTACACTGGTTTAACAAATAAATCCTTTGACAAAAGGAATGAGTTAAAGAGTTGATGTTTTTCCTCAACAAACTTTATGGATTATGGTAATAGGGTCGTGTTTGCACTTGCTCGTACAAATTGGGTCGCATTCATTCGCGTATGTGGGTGATTATAATATGAAGTAAGAATGCATTATTTTTTTAGTGTTAATGACAGTTGTGTTAAGAAGTTGTTTTAGTTACACATTTTTTCGTAAAACTCATTAGTTTGGTGATAGCAAATGCGAATGGTGCAAGTGAAGTTATGAGTTCGATTTTTATAATGGTCAAACAAAATTTCAAAACGATTTAAGATAACCCGATTTTGCCTACACCATACTTAAATAAATTAAAAAAAAAACTCTTGTAGGTAGTGTACGAACGAGGTACCGATTTTTCACATCAAATTAACGCCGAAGTTCCTGCTTACGTTATAAAGACCTAAAAAGTTGTGCCAGGACCTCTGGTCGGTGTTCGTCAAAGTAAATCACAGACTTGCGGTCTATTGAACATAGTTAATAGCAAGTCGTCTTGTATTCAACGCTGAATAGAACACTCTTTCAGCCATTCATTCAATAAAAGGCAAGCCTTAATTTACTTCAAGAAAAGTGGTAAGAAATTGAATAAGGACTACGATTTTCCCTATTTTTTACGTGGTAAAATCATCAAATGACTCCTCCCACCCAGGGCAGGGCGGGAGGGTCTGCCAGAACCGTACTGACTAAAATCGACAGTGTCCTTCAATAGCCCTTTACGTTCCAGGGTTACGGTAATTCGAAAAGTTCCGCGACCCCGGCAGGCTTTGGCCCTCTAGAGGGAGGCCCCGTCATTATGCTGACACTCTTTGAGGCGCGCGTGGAACACAACGCGCAGTCGACCCGAGCATGGTCCATGGTCGGGCAGCGAGTCGCCCATTACTCGCCGTCCGCATGCCTATTACGATTAACCTTGACATTTTCTTGAAAAACTTTTAATAAATCTACTTTTAATTGTTTTAGCTAGATAGAAATAAACCTACTGAAATATCGATATTAGTTGAACAAGTACCAGGAGTCCAGAAAGAATAGGAATTATGATTAATGATACGATCGTACTAGTGGAGGCAATTGACCGCGCCAATGTTTACGTTTGGCATGTTAACGATGTGTGGCTCTCGATGTTGTCTATCTAATCTACTGGACTGATTTTGACAAATGGATCTTTAGTTGACCATGTAATTTTAGTACAGTCCAAGCCACGACTGAAGTCCTTATAGAAGCCATTGGCTTATGTACGAAGAATAATAAATTCAGACTTTGTACCTCCAAAATTATTATTAACGATCTGTTTAAGAGCGCTAGTACATACTGAAAGAACACAGTTTCTGTCAATTTGACATCGTGATGCCCCCCGCATAAAAACAAAACACTAACGAAACAGCTATGCCTCGTATACCAGGAAGAAAACAACATGAGCTTTTGCCACTTTTCTTTCGAATAAACAAAGTAAGATCCCGAGCTTCTAGACACTACTTGTATTCTTAAACGAATGGATAATATGATAAATGTATACCTATCAAAATAAAATAAGGGCCATTACACTTTAAACCGCACATTGTGTCACACTACGAATTGGATATATTTGTAATTTACAAAGTGTACATTATAAAGATTAATTAATTCCATTCTATAATACGAGTAAATTATCTTGTTATGATATCTTTCAAGTGTTAATTTTGTTTCTAGTGGCTAATTTGAATTCATAACTTATTTAATTAGATTTATGAAATTATTTAGAATTTACGATTTGGTGTTTAAAATTTTTCAAACTTTTTCTTTGACTTATACATCAAACAGTCATTATTTTATGGGTAGTTCTTCGAAATTTGATTCTTTGACTGATTCATATGGTCAAATTTTAAATTCACTTTCAGCTTAGTAACACATGTTTCGGTGTCGGTTGTCGGTGGCTTTGTTATTTATTTCATTGACTAAGTTATTTTAAACTTTTTTGTATTCGTTTTTGAACTCGGTACTTTTGTCAAAAAGTTTTTTTTTTTAAGTTACTTTTCTCTGGGTTAACCGCTACCTCAAAACGATCAGATCAATTTTTCACGGATTTTCGGGGCGCACGTTAGAGAACCAAATCCTGCCGGCGTCGTGGGACTGTCTTATCAGGTATCCATGGCCCCGGATCGCAATGGGTTATTGAAGGACACCGTAGATTTTAGTCAGTAGTGTCAGTACAAGTTTGTATGTCCTTCCTGTAGTCCTGTCCTTCCCTGGGTGGAAGGGCTGATCTGACGATTTTACCACGTAATAAAAAGACATACCACCAGGGGCATGGTCGGTGGTATGTGGTTCCCGCAGCGAGCTATATTATCCAAACGAACTGGAATGTTCGGGAAGTTAGCAAGTCTAAAATTACATTTAATTACCAATTCAGAAAAAAAGCTATCAGAATTATTTACATTATTTTATTATCTACAAATTTTATCCACATTCGAATATAGTAGGAAAATACAATCAACACATTTATATATTTACATTGCAAACAGATCAAAATTAAATTAATTCAAAATATTAGCTTGTATCAAGAAAGGTAGGTTATGCTGTATTCTTGGCGATTGGGAAAATTACTGGCCACCACTCATGACCTGCGGAAAATTCGAGGTACTACATTTTTCACATGGAATTTGATGTCATGACAAAGACACTAGCGCCGCATATGAAGGTCATGAATGGTGGCGTGTATTTTAAAATTTAATAATTACGTGACTAATGTCAAAATGGTTGCGAGCGATACGTCCTCCCTCAAAAGGCGCCCCGCGCCGTCTAAATCAAAGAACAAACCGTTCTTGGTTTTATGTTGAATTTTGTCATTGTATATTATAATTGTTTAATACTATTATTTTACTTTTAAATGAGCTAATTATTTTTTTAATGCAAGCTAAGATAGTAACCTTAGTTATTCAATACTTTTTGATTGAATATTCAGTAAATATTGATAGATAAAAAATATAATTTCGGACGAAAAAATGTCAAATTCTTCCTGTTTTGAAAAATTATTTTTGGTGTATTTCTGAATGGAAATTAAAAAAGTGATTAATGCAGTCCAAATATAATCTTTCAGATGTACCATGGACATTTTCAAATATTATTTTACTATTATACCTTCTATGTAATTCGGTACCAAAGTATGACAAAAAGTAGAATTTTATGAAACATCCTTTGCAAAGACAAGGTTTTTACTCATGTATGTAAACAAATCTAAAAATTTGTTTAAAGCACTCCACACTGAAATAATCAAACTTTCTCGAGTACATATCTTTTTTTTATTTGTGGCAATGACATACCCAGAATCAGGTTCCAAAAGTCGCACAAAAACAACGAAACGTGTGAAAGCCCTCTTAAGAATGAAATTAATGACACCCAGACCTGAAAAAACTACTTCAGTTCATACAAATATTTGTTCCGTGCGAGAATCGACCCGGCGACAAGCAGCTAGCCACTTAGCCACAGCGCCAATTGTGTCATCAAATTATGAAAATCATCTGCCTCATCTCAAAAAAACTGTGAAGAGATTCTTTGGTATGAAAATATTATTATTTTTCTCACATCAATGGAGTTAATCTTTTTCTTATCCCAAATTATACATTTAGCTACGACAAAGAAGAATTGTAATAAGAAAGCTAATAAACGTACTGTCTTGAAAAGCTGTCGTAACACAGACCGACATAAAATTAATGTTCCAAAACTGACATTTAAATTAATGTTGAAAAGTGACGGTGAAATTAGCGGCTTGCCCGACAGATGGGACCCGCGTTATTTATTTGTTTATTATTATTAAATTCTTTTTAATATGACGTCTTTTCTTGTATTTTTATTTAAGCACAGTGCTAGAACAGCACATCAACCTAACTGAACCTGTATTTTTTTTTAAATATATTTCATCCTTATTGTAATAACGGAAGATAAATGTTCGATTGGTAAAATTTGACAGATTGGGATAGGTTACCTGCTGGCGTCTGTACATTTCGTGTTTTTTTTCTTGAGTCTTTTTGCTTTGGTAATGTCTTATTTTGTGCTAAATTTATCTTGGTGACCACAGAATGTTTTATATAAACCGGAATATCCACTCACATTTACCATAAAATAACTACATAAAACTTTTCTTGACCCAATAAACATAACCGAAAAGTTTTATACCATAACCAATAAAAAGTCCTCAAAATAAAATAAAGCTATAAACACATTTACGACACAGCCGTAAGTAACACGGGTAGAAAGTGACAGATATTTCCTGTGACATGTCATTTCTGTAGTGTACTACCTGTCAGCTTCTAAATTGGTATTTGGAAGTTACAAAGGGGAACTAGGAGGTGACAGGCGATCAAGTATCTTGAATGTCAAAGCACCTACTTGTATGTTTACCTGTAAGTACTTATCGTCTTAGATGTTGTTGAAAATAGATGTGCCTTGTGTTTGAACTGAACATAGTGCGACATTTTGTAGACTTTATATTGACACCGTCAAAGTTCATCTGCCTAGCCTTTTCCCAACTATATTGGGGTCGGCTGTCAGTCGAACCAGATGCAGCTGAATATCAGTATTTTACATGGAGCAATTACCTATAGGACCTCCACTTCCTTGCCCAGTAATTGGGTAATCGATACCCCATGGTAAGACTGGTTGTCAGACTTTCGAGTTTCTGAATATGATTATCGACGGTCTAAGATCTACAAATGTCAGCCGGAACTAACGACTTTTACGTGCTTTCCGAGGCACGGAGAAAACTCACTATGACAGATGGTCACCTATCCACAGATCAATCTCAGCAAGCGCGACTTAACCCGGAAGATCGGCCAGTGATGCTGTAATTATTTAACTGAGAGCTCCTCTACGACACCGTCAAAGTTCTGTTTTTAAATTACTTTAACGCATAACATGCCACAAAAAAGAGCAGGCCTATACTAAGCAGTGGGTGGAACACGGCTGCCAACGGTGATGAATAAATCATGATGACATTGATTTTCAAAATGTTTATTTTTATTTTATTGTTTTTTTAAGAATCGTCGCCCCAATTCAGGAGTTTTTCTTGTGTCATGGATGCGTTTACAAAACAGAAACTCACTTACACAAACACCCAGGCCTGGAACAACTACTTGCAGATCATAATATTTGATCCGTACGGGGATCGACCCCGTGACCCGCTGCGCAACAGTCTATCGCTCGTCCACTGCATCAAACGTGCCGTCATTCATCATTTTAGACACTGACAGTGGTCTAGGCTATATTGAAGTAATGAACTGGTTTCCACACGCGCGCCTCCCACTGGATCCAAAGCCTATCTCCACAGTCACTAAATGCCATGAAAATTGAGTGGTTTCGAAAACGAGCGTGTACAAATGCGTGCACAGTGGCAGATGATTTTAATATTTTATTTAAGATTAAAGTAGACAATACAAAGGGGGGGGGCGTAGTAATACAGTACGTCACTTTCACTCGTATATTCAGTCTGTACTAAGCCTTTTTTTTTTTTTAGCTTGGTAAAATCATCAAATGAGTCCTCCCACCCCGGGCAGGGCGGGAGGGACTGTCAGACTTCTACTGACTAAAATCCACGGTGTCCTTCAGTAGCCTGTTATGTTCCGGGGTCACGGTAAGGAAGTAATCCCGCGACCCCGGCAGGCTTTGGCCCTCTGAGAGGGGGCCCCGTCATTATGCTGACGCTCTTTGAGGCGCGCGTGGGACACAACGCGCCGTCGACCCGGGCATGGTCCATGGTCGGGCAGCGATTTGCCCTTTACTCGCTGCCCGCATGCCCGCGCCTACGGTGGCCGGAGATCGTCTGCTGACGTCCGACGCCGCGGGCGCCTCCTCCTTCACGAGCATTACTGCTTCGCAGAAGGAGGCGACCGCTTCCCACTCCGTCTCGCCCCGCAGCATGGCCGCAACCAATGCCGGGCGCGAGAGGTCTCCGCCTATCGCCGCCGTGAGGACACGTCGGTGCACTGCCCAAGCTGGGCAGTCTTGCACCGTATGCTCTACTGTGTCCTCCGGGCGATCTTCGCAGTGGTGGCACCCGGGCGTTTCCTCCTTCCCTATAAGACACAGGAACCTCCCGAAACTTCCGTGTCCGGTGAGGACCTGCGTCATCCGATAGGTCAGGACGCCGTGACGTCTCTCCAGCCACTCCTCATAGAGGGGTCTTACCGCCGCGATTGCGGCGTGCCCGGACCTCGGTTGCGACAAGTCTGTACTAAGCCTAAAATCAACTTGAAAAAACCAAATAAATTGAAATTTCATCGTTCACCGTAATTTCCTCTAACCATATTCAATTTGAAAAATAATTTTCTTGAAAACGTCGATAAAATTACCCGACCAGGTAATGAAAATTTAAACGAACAAATTAAATGTTTATTTATTAGACGTTTAATGTTTACGTTTGAGTATATCCGTGACCAGAGGTTGTAAACCTTTGGTAATGGCCGAACGTAAAATAAACTTAATTTTATTATATTTCGTCTTTATTGTTTTTAAGCAGTAAACAATGTTACGTAAGCCTATTTACTTTACTGTTTTAAGCCTTGGTTTATTGCATAATACAGATTAAAAACCATTTTTAGTTTATATTTATCTGTTGGGAATCATCAAATAAGGCTTTTTTGCATAAATATTAAACGGGGATAAATAGAGAAGCGCGAATCCGCTGCCAGAAGTTAGTTAATTTATTATTGAGAAGATGTATTTTAAATTTTATTACTTTCATAAAATTTCACTCTCAAACTTCAAAGTTAACCATTAATGTTAAAGGCAAGAGGAAATTTTAAGACGTTGTAGAAAAACGTTGGCAGTTTTCATAATAAAACCTCTTGTTTGGAAGTTTGCGGTATTTTTTTTTAAATAACCTCAATAAACTGTCTACACAAACATTAAAAAGAGCTTTTAAAGGGTTTTATACAAAAAGTGAAAACTTAGTGAAATAATTTTTTTGTTGTTGTTAGATCTTAAAGTATCCATAAACTTAAGTTTTTTAATAGTAAAACAACGATTTGAACGAAGTGATCATTGTAAGTTATAAAATTACAAATTGTATTAAACATTTTATATTTATTCACACGAATTTGCCCACAGCATCATGTCATGAAAATAATCTGTGTTCCTAATTTCTTTCCGTTGGCGGAATGAGTTAAATTGACGAGGTGTGAAGTTAACGGACACAGACCGATATTAATTTTAAATTATTTAGTCTTATTATTTGTCTAAAATATAAGATATTCGCACTAAGCGTTTCCAAACGTCTTTTATAATGCGGACTGCGAAGAAGTGGAACTCTCTGCCTGCGTCTGTGTTTCCGAACACATACATCCCCAATCTCTTCAAAGTTAGAGTGAATAGGCTTCTTCTGGGTAAGCTCGCTCCATCGTTGACCTTGTCTTAGTCACTCCTGACCTCGACTAAGGTCAAGAGCAAACCCATTACACATAAAAAAAAACTTTAAAAAAATGTAACCGCCTTCAAAAACAACCACAAAAAAGAGTAAAATAACCTAGAAAACTTTTCTTTCGGAAGTCGGTGACTTTTTTTTTTAATTTCGTTGTCTTTTTTCCCACCGACTTCCGAAAGAAAAGTTTTCTAGGTTATTTTACCTTTTTTGTAGTTGTTTTTGAAGACGGTTACATTTTTTTTTTAAAGTTTTTATTTTTTACTCTTTTTAGATTAAATATTCAACTACAATTTTTGTCAAATACATCATTTTCTAACATGTGCACTAGAATTTTTTAATCCGTAGCACCGGTAATAACATCGTTAACATCTCTTTCATTCAATCCTTATCTCAAAAACTACTGAGCCGATTTTGATAAAACTTGCAGTATTCCCTAATTGTACGATACCTAGTACAACAAAAAAAGAATTACTTAAAACGGATTTGTAGTTCCGGAGATATGCGAACACAAACATAATTTACTAAATCAGTCGATACCGAGTCCTTACTAGAGGAGTTGTACCTTCCATCATCAGCTACATGAGATGATGATTTTCATACGCTTGTACTTAAATTACTTCATAAAATTTGCGAAAAACGATGTGTGGGCCTATAAAATTTGAGGGTTGCCCTCGATTTCTCCAGGATCCAATCATCAGATCCTGACATGGTCACAATGGGACCACTTCAGAAGCATCTCCTTTTGAACAAAAAAATAATTTTGAAAATCGGTCCACAATTGGCGGAATAATCGCGTAACAAACACACAAAAAAAAAAAAACTTACCGTCGAATTGATAACCTCCTTCTTTTTGAAGTCGGTTAAAAAAGTGAAGGTAGTATGTACATCCCCTTTGCACTGTAGTATCCCCATGGCGTATGGCTATGGGGATACCCATAGCCATATGCCATAGTAGCACATAATGCTATGATGAGTAACCATCTTACTTCTGATGGGCGCGCCAAAGTTCACCTAAAATTTAAACTCCGATCATCGGAAATCCGAAAATTGTATTCCTAACATTTTTAATCCTAATGATCACAACTCCTAATTGCACTGTCACTAATATTCGTAATTCCGAATCATTCGACTTCATAATATCGGTAGCAATAAACATCTATTATACTATTATTTGTTTTCCTATATTTTCTCAACATAACCTTCTTTTACACTATTATTCAAAGTCATATCTTTTTTGTTTAGATTTATTTTTATGTTTTTGGCATATTAGCACTTGAGGAAGTGCTTGCTTCGCACTCACTAATTTTATGAATTGTTTTTTTTTTTTATTAGTTAAAGCGTCTTCTTAATTTTATTTAAAGCGGTGTGTACCTGAAAAGATATCTATACGTTAGGTTAGGTTAGAACTGTGACCAGCGAGTAGCTGGTCACAGTTCTAACCGAGTCGAGCGAGCAAAGCGAGCGGTGCCGCGGGAGCGGCCGGCGAGCGCAACCTGGAAATTTGTCGCCAGTATTTTTTTCGTAGTGACCCCAACACGACACTCTGACCAAAAACGACTGGGGGCACCCCGACTCGGACAGGTTAGGTTAGAAGGGGATGGCGGGGTCTGAAAGACCCCGCCATCCCCTTCGTGGTTATTTTTTTTTAAACCACCCAGAAGTAGGAGCACCGCGAAGCGGTGCTCCGTCGAATTTTCTCGACATTTTACTTTATTTAGTTTGACTAAATTGTAGACATTTTACTGGACTTAGTTTGACTAAGGGCGACTTTTACCAACGGTTAAACATGTTTAAAATTTTATTTAAGCACAAAATTCAATATAATTTTGTGCTTAAATAAAATTTTAAACATGTTTAACCGTTGGTAAAAGTCACCCTAAATCCAGTAAAATGACTAAATAAAAATATCACCGTAATAATGTTTAGGGATAAAAACGTTATGATAAAAAACAGTAGGAGTTTCAATATATTTACAATAACGATATTATTGATAACAATTTTCGGAAAAATGAGTGTTATGAACATCGCCGGTAGCACTACAAAAAGTATGAATAAAAACTTTAGGATGAAAAATTTTAGGAAGAGTGATCATTCGGATTACAAATCGTTAGGAAGAACAATTTCGGGTAAACAACTTTAGGTGAGCCAATATGGACCCTACTTCTGATAGATGAATGGATGCTCATTTGTTAGGTAGTCTTTCACAAAAAAACGTTAAATAGATTTGGAAAAACATTGGTACACAGATAGTTTACAATCAGTATTAGCACATTTTTTTCTTATCGTGGTAAAATCATCAAATGAGTCCTCCCACCCAGGGCAGGGCGGGAGGGGCGGTCTGACTTGTACTGACTAAAATCGACGGTGACCTTCAATAGCCCTTAACGTTCCGGGGTCACGGTAATTCGTTAGTCCCTCGACCCCGGCAGGCTATAGAGGGGCCCCGTCATAATGCTGACACTCTGTGAGGCGCGCGTAAAACACAACGCGCCGCAACGATAATTTCAATCCCGATATGACATTCCTACGGAAAAATTACCGGGCTTATCGCAGGCATATTTAAGTAATGCGGGGATATATTTAAGTATTAAGATAATTAATTGTAGTATTTCGTTTTTTATCTGTATCTAAACTAGAGAACAGAACAGTCAGTTGGCGCCCCTATGCCAGAACACACAACCCCAGCCGCTTATAAATTTAAATCCCGACAATTCGAAATTCAAACGCTATCATAACCGCGGCACATTCTGCTTCACTTAAAATTCTTTTGACAAGCACCGCGTATGTTCACTCATGCATATAATCCGCAACACTTAACATTAAGTTTCTCTTTTGTGCGAAAACGTTGCTGTATACGGGTGGGCCTTGCATGAATGTGAGACGTAAAGTCAAACGACACACGATCGAATATACAAGTGATGTTTTTTTTATCTTGTCTCTCTGCACTTTTTGTGGCGCAGTAGCTCAGCGATTGACTGTTGCGAGTACGATTCCCGCACGTAACAAATATTTGCAAGATCTGCAGGAAGTTCTTTGTGTATGTGAGTTTTTTGTAAAAGCACTTACAATTCAGGAGATTTTTTTTTGTGTTCGGCAACGTATACACATTAAAAAAAGCTGTTGGGAGAAACACCTTCCCTTTCCATCTTCCACATTCGCTATGTGTGATTGTAGGTCAATCCTTTTAAAAAGTCCAGCTCATCCCGGTATGCTGTTATTTCGTAAAAGACGAGTTCCAGTAGCATTTTGTAAAATTTTTTTGCGACACAGTTATATATTTTGTTTTATTTTACGACAAAGATGATTATGTATTTACATCTAGTCTTATTAGTACAAGGATTTTATCGAGACTTAACACATCGAAATCTGTTCAACTGTTGAAGAAGAAGTTGTGCTGGAATCAAGAAATGTAAAACACACAAACATACATGAATCCTGTAAACATAACAGTACTTTTTACGGCAGTTGTATTAAAAAATATTTTTCAATTTTAAAAACCAGACGTTTGTAGTTCATTCATATTAGGCTCTACGGTTCATACAGCCGGACCGTTTTCTACTGAAACAAGGTCGAGAGGAAAATTACGGAGTTTTAAACGAGTCTCAATTTGTTGCCTGCGTTCGTATTTAGAGTTTTGAGAGTACGTGTGTTATATAAATAGTTAGTAGATGCTCGAGTTAACCTTTTTCAAGCAGAGTCAAAAGCAGTGGTTGCCTACATTTCATACTGTATTTATATTTGTTACGTAAAATATATTAGAAGTACTAGGCGAGCATAAAGTGGGACGCAGTGATCTAGTAAAACACCAACCTATTAGGGTTGTTGTAAGTTCGGCAAAAATTAATTCCCCACGAAAAAAAGTATGTATAAACTAGCCAAAGGTTTTTGTTTTATTTTTGATTATTGTAAATTCGTCCCATTTCTTTTTTCCGTAAGGATATAGCAGAATAATTAAATAATAAAATCCAGCACAAAACTACCGAAAACGAGGACACAATGCCGAATCTGAACAGAGAGTACTAGTAGAACAAGATCAATACGTTTTTTCGTGGGGAATTATTTTTGTGGCGAACTTACAACAACCTGCCTAAGACCTAAATTAATCTCACATTTCATACTAAAAATTTTCAGTCTGTATAGTGAATATTAATTTATTAATGAAAATAAACTCATTTTTTTTCATACCGTCATGGTCCTGGCAAGTAGAAATACAACAAAGAAAACTTAATATACGTGAAGCCGCTCGCTCTGATGTAATGTGCTTAAATTCCAGGCCCGAAGCCACCTAACATGCCGATTCCTATCGGCTTGTCTTTCGACATAAAGCAAATACTAGTATCTATTATTTTCATTATTCATAAACAAATTAAGAAAAGAACAATAAAAAAATAAAAATAAACGCCTACAAATTTTTTCCGCGCAATTTCAACTCACGCCAAACAGACAAAGTTTGTAAGCCGCAAGGCGAATCCGGAATTCAGTTCATAAAATTCTTAGTTTCTCTTGTAGCGATCGTGAGCTTGAGGCCACATAACACCGCTAGTTTAAGGACGCTCGGAAGCCGAATATTACCGGCTTATGATAAGGATAGAAATATGAAATGCGTACGCCAGAACGAGATGGAATGATACTGGACTTCGTAATTCGTTTAGATTGTATTATTTGGATGACAGATTCACATTAGTTTTGGTTCGCGCTTATTTTTTTGTATTTATTGTTTTCACCTGTCCATTTGCATTTGATTTGGTATTATTGTTGAAATTTATAAGTTTTGCGTAGTTAGCGCATTAATAACAAAGTTAGTTCAGTTCAATGGTATTGTTATTTGGTAAATGTTCAGTGTTCACCGTAATATTAGTTTCGAAGTTTTAACTAGATGGCGTTGTGCAATTACGTCACGATCCTGAATCGCGGTGTTAAGGTCTGTAGGCGATTAGTATAGGGTTTTGTGAACATGATTTTGAAGGAAGTTGTTAATAATTGATTAACCGACTACAGAAATTAAGGAGGTTACTCAATTTATTCGTCCTTAAAATACAACGTTTGTTTATTCTTTGTTCGCGGCATAACTTCATCGTTTATGAACCGATTTTGATGATTCTTTTTTTGTTGGAAAGAAGATGTTTTAATGGTGGAAACTTGATAAGGAAATCAGGGTTTGATGATAGAAGACCAGAGAAATCGAGTGAAACTTTCAAAAATCGTAGGGGCGGCTAGTATGTTTGTAAGTTTTTTCATTAAGTTTTGGTCCGGGTTCCCTTTCAAGGATTTTTACCCTACGCCACTGTTAAATTCACTCAGTAATTTATTGACACCTTACATACCTGTGACGTATTGGCATGACGAATTAATGGGGCTACCAAAATGTGACGAATGACTTCATGATGATTGTATAACAACCCACATTCCTTTACCGATTTAGGAAATAAACTTAAAAAAAAAAACCGGCCAAGTGCGTGTCGGAGCACGCACAGTGTAGGGTTCCGTAGTTGCCCATCAAAATACTTATGCGAACTAACTAAACTCATTCGCTGAATTTAATTTTAAATTCAGCGAATTTAAAATTAAATTCATTCCTCCTTTTTTTGAAGTTAGTTAAAAATTGTTGACGATAAAAACCTACCTATCCCCAAAAACATACCGTAAAAACATACCTAATAAAGCTGTAAAAATAACGTTGACAAACTTACATTTGCAGTTGATGAACATGTTCTCCTATATATATATGTTATCCTATGTATACATTTTGTTTAAGAAAATATGTTATCCAAGTACATTTTATAAGTTGGTCGACTATAACTCGTAAAGTTGTAAAGCCTACTTAGTCATGATAATTTTCTTTTAAACTTCGTTATATATACTACTATTGTGAATTTTTTCATACCCCCAAACATAACCGTTTAGCTGGTAGAGGGGGGGGACACTCGAGTCGAGCAAAATTTAGCACTTTAAAGCTTAATATTTCATAAACGAATTTTTTTATCAAAAAATTGTTAATGAAAACTATCAATATTTTTTAAAGACCTATTTAATGATACCCCACACTGAGGGGTAAGCGAGAAAAAAAAAATACATCCCCACTTTACGTGTACAGGAGGTACCCTAAAAAAAATATTTTACGAGATTTTATTTTACCACTTTTTCGGCACAACAATTCCGTATATTTACACCAAATTACAGCTCTCTAGTACTGTGCGTCTCTGAGCTAAACTGCGGACAGACGGACGGACGGACGGACGGACGGACGGACGGACGTACATGGCGAAACTATAAGGGTTCCTTGTTGACTACGGAACCCTAAAAATGTATTACTTCTATCTTTATCTTTTTACCTGTTTCTCTTTTTCGTCATGTTCTAAAGTCCGTAAATAACTTAGACAACAAAAAGCAAGCTCGAACAGTGAGTAAAGCATGTGTAAATAAAAGCCGGTAGTACATTGGTTGTGACCCAAAAACGTAGGCTCGTCAAACAATCGCTGATTAAATTGACCGATTGCCAACTGAAATTGAGACCTTATAGATGCAACTCGGCACTGAACCTACTCGGCAGTGTTTTAAGAATAGTTTTATAAAAGCAGAAACTACTTACAGTTTTTTTTTTTCTATTCTAGTGGCTCACCTGACTGCGCACAGGTAGAAGAGCTTCTTATACCTACAATTTTTGACGGTACGGTTAGTGCACTGCCTTCTACACTGCGTGTTGTCTCCGATAAATATTGGTGAAAACCGTATAAAAATCCGTTCAGTAGTTTTAACTTTATTGCGAACAGAAAAATGGATTGACAGACACAGTTTTAGAACTTATTTATACATGTACTGAAGTTAATTAATATGTAATTAAAATAAACCTAATATTTGTAATCAAATATGCCTAGTCTTAATTAATATATTTTACGTTTCAAATGAGAAAAAAAGAGGTTATAATTCTGTGAAAAATCGTTCTAAAAGTGAAAATTGTTCAAATGTAATATTCTAAATGAATGAAAAATATTTGCTCTGTGAATGAATATTAGTTTAGTTAGGATATCATTAACGTTTTCTAAGAATGTTCAGAAAACTAATGACTCCCAAATAATTTACTTAGATAAAATTTTCATAAAGCTTTATATTCTTTTGGTGAACTTCTTAAAACTTGAGATACAAGGAGAATGTGGAATAAATATTTTTGAAGAGTACAGAAAAGATACTAGATTTGTAAAATCCATAGATACATAAATAGAATGTAATTGTTATACAATATAGCTAATTCTATGATTATGATGTCGGTCTTAGGGTCGATTTATACTAGCGCAGAGTCGAAGCGCATCGAAGCGAATTTCTAAAACTGAACGTAACAATTTCTACCTTAACTCCACAGCGTAACGCACATAATGACTTCTAAGATTTTAAAAAGTCGCGCGCATTCTTCAGAATTCGCGCGTCTGCGCGCGAACAACGCCGATCGTGAATCGTGAAAATCTTAGAAGTAAAGTGTGCGTTACGCTGTGGAGTTAAGGTTGAAATTGTTATGTTCAGTTTTAGAAAATGCGCTTCGATGCGCTTCGACTCTGTGCTAGTATAAATCGACCCTTAGCGCTACTAGCAATATCTTCCAGATAATCTTTAGAATGGAAACCACACACTGACAAACGCAGCGTGGGTCGTTCACCTACAAGGTGGACAGACGATCTGATGAAGATCACGGGATCGCGCTGGATGCAAGCCACTTGCAAGTGCAACCAGTCTTATTGGGAATCTATAGGGGAGGGGGAGGATCTATAGTATGTTCATCAGTGGACGTCCTACGGCTGATGTGATAATGATGAATCTTTATATACGTACAAATCACTACATAGTATAATACAAAGTCGTTTCTTGCTGTCTGCCTGTCCCTATGTATACCTAGATCTTTAAAACTACGCCACGGATTTTGATGCGGTTTTTTTTCATAAGTACAATGATTCAGGAAGAAAGTTCATACATAAAATTATATATATGTATTGTTGTCTAATATAGTAGTGCGTGCACCCGTGCGGAGACGTGGTGGGCCAGTCACTAGTCTATAATATAAAAATCAATTGCTGTTCGTTGGCCTCGCTAAAACTCGAGAACGGCTGGACCGATTTGGCTGATTTTGGTATTGAATTATTTTTGGAAGTCCAGGGAAAGTTCAAAAGGTAATTTTGAGGCAGTACAAAGTTTGCCCGGTCAGCTAGTTTAAAATAAAAAATCTCCAGAAATAAATAAATCTCCTTTACAATCCTAACATTCTACCTGCACTTTTGTACACCAATAAACCCTACATTTTAATTAATGACCTAACTTCGGCATCCGACATTTTAATTAGCGACTTATTGCCTTCACAAGACAGTTCACATTCAAACGGACCAACGGAACCAATATCGGCGCAGTGATTGTCAATACCGCAGCCCGTATTACTTCGGCTGGGATATACGTGGAGGTTCTGTGGCTGGATGTGGCTTGTGGTTGGAGTGGATTTATACTCGTGTAAGATTTTCCTGGAAATACTGCTGTATTTTCTGGAAAACCGTGTTTTCCGACTAGCCATCCTTTTTATCATTATAATATGAGTAAGTTTTTTTTTATTAGTAGTTAAGTAAACTATTCGTCAAAATAAAAATGTTACATTTTAACTAATAGTTAACTAGTTCGAAGTCAAGCGGCATTTAAAATAAGGTTAAAATTGACAGTGAACCAATAAATTTTAAACATAAAAATCTTAGAAAATTGAGGTGTGCAATAATGAAGAGTGCAATGCTAAAAGAAGATATGAAAATTCATCATGAAATTTTACGAACGTGTTAATCGAAAGATTAGCTTCTGGCCTCGACACGTCGCATATCACGCCTGCTCGTAACAATTTTATCCGACTTGCTAATCAATAATTGTGATAACACGGCTAATATGTGTGATATAAACATAATTTTGCACTCAAGAATGATGACGCTTCTTATCAAAAATGTATTCTTAGAATTCCATCATTTCTCATTCAATTCAATTCTGTTCTCATTTTTTTTTTATTTAAATAACTTTCGTTCGTTAACTCACAAAGACACACCCAAAATCGGAGCAACTTTCCCTATTTCTATACTTCTTTCAAAAAGTGCAGGTAAAAAATTCACGACATGCAGCGCAGATGTCAATAGCTTAGCCACTGCGACAACCGTGCTGTCATTAACTAAAGAGTCACCAGAAAAATGTCACATCCGTATTTTCTACATCTTTGTTTCCAATTTTACAACTGGACAAAAGGAAAGGATAAAATTTATTACAGACATCTTGAAAGAATTCACGTGGTTTCACAGACACGGGCATGCATTCAAGTTGTACGTAGAGGGTAAAATTGTTTGAACGCGTTTCAATTTTAGTTGTAATATACTTTTTACTACATTTTGAAAGCTTATAAAAGCTTCCAAAATGTAGTGGGCACAGGATTTTTCGACATCTGGATAATAATAATAATAATATTCCACAACTATCACACAACGCCATCTAGTCCCAAGCTAAGCAGAGCTTGTGTTATGGGTACTAGACAACTGATAAACATACTTATATATTTCTAAATACATACATATTATAGATAAATTACACCCAGACACAGAACAAATGATCGTGCTCATCACACAAACATTTGTCCTGGATGGGAATCGAACCCACGACCTCCGGCATAGCAGTCAGGGTCACTAACCACTAGACCAACAAATATCCATCTCAGGTTTAGGTTGGTTGCGGGGAAAACACAACGCGATCAGCAAAATCTACACGGAGTTCAAGAGGGGGAGTGTTCCATGTAAATTGCGACAAAAACAGTTAAACGCGTTTTATTTCGAAATATTTGAAGGGAACTAAGTGAACAGAAGTTTCTCAATTGTAGACTATTAACATTGTCTGCATGACCGGCTTTGTACTTCGAACCAAAGGTTTAGGCAAAATTTGCATCGCTTTCGAAGCTTTTAACTTTTTTGAGTAGATCGATAGAATTATACATTATCGCAAACTAAAATTACACAGCTGTTTTTACAATTACAAAAATTAGCCATCACAGTTAAAAATAAATAAACAAGCTTGTACCATAAAATATCACATCGCATTTTTTCCAAAGAATTTGTCACCGTTCTTTTATCCACTGCAATTTTCTATTTATCCGAGGCTTTTTCAACAAACAACTGCCACAGCTCGTAGCAATATTGCTACGGCGTAGCACCGGCGTAGCATTGTGCTACGAGATTTCTGATAAAAAGATTAATCTTTCTATTATTTACTTTTTGTGGGTTTTCTTGGTAACAAGGAAGATATGTTTGTTTTCTAATAAGGCTATCTATTAGTGCACAAACATACAATATAGGATACTTGGTACTTTTTCTTTTTTTTGCTATAGACGTCTTCTAAAAGGAGGTTTCATATTTTATAGTTAACCAGAGGTGTAGAGGTGGCTTAGTTTTTTTTTTTTATATAAACGTTGCCCAACACTAGGAATTTGTGTATGGTGGGTGCGTTTACAAACATGTAAACTTACATACAGAAACGCCCAGACCCGAAACAACTACTTGTGGATCAAATTAATATTTGCTCCGTGCGGGAATCGAACCCGCGACACGCAGCGCAGCAGTCCAATCGCTCAGCCTTTGCACCAACCGTGCCATTAAATTTGACAGCGGTGCCATCATTGTTTAACAGATAAGCATCCACTATAATTATCTAATAAACCAGCCAGTTACGATCCAACAATCGTTACGAGTATCACACTATCGACCATAATTCAAATCCCCTGCAGTGATATCATAATTAAATCGTTATACCAACCCGGGCACCAAACCCGGAACCCGGCTGCGCTAACTAATTTCCAATGTTGCGGCATCTACCGGATGCTACTCCGGTTAGACTCGCTATCTCTCTAGGAATAGGGTTGGCATGGACTTCATTTGTTTTAATTTTTAAGTGTCTTTTACGCGATGACAAGTCTGTGAAACATTATCGTCCTATAATGTTCCAACTGCTGGAACACAGGCCTCCTCTATTTGAGAGGAAGTGGACCATAATCCACCACGCGGGCCCAATGAGATGGTAGATGTGACATTTCTTCGATTTTTGTGAACTTGGACATGCCGGTTTCCTCACGATGTTTTCCCTAAACTTTTTAAATATGTGAATAAAGTTTATGAATATAGGAATTCAATAAATAGTCCTTGGGTAGTGCGTTTATAGTTCAAAGCGATACTACACTATAAACGAATCTTTATTTATTTAAATTACACGGGCCAAATGAAAGCTCATTTGATGTAGTTTGGAAAGACTGGCACCAAGCACAAGGAGGAACAAGGCTAACTACAAAGATTAAAACCTGTTCAAACAAGAGCCTACAGCAATAAAACTAACAATGATAAATACATAGTTTTAGCAAACTATGTAAAAAAACTTGTTACATGGTGTAGTAAAATGGAATTTAAATTTATAGGTACCGTAATACGTGTAATATTTTGCACAATAATAAAATAAATAAAATAATTTTTTTTTTGTTTAACAGTAACAAGTAATGAAACAAAAATCCTGCAATATTCCATACTGAAAGCTCACGTATTTTTTTTAAATCTTACTAAAGTGCAATCGAATATTTTTAACTTTGGACAACCCTAAACCAGCCTAGATTGGCCGGTTATTTGTAAAACATAGTTCAGTCATAAATCCTAGTTTATCGCTGAACTTCTTTTTTATTACTACCATCTGGAAAGTAAGGGTGGTCGCAAATGAGTTTAATGGCTTTTTTCAAAATAGTTTTGAGAACATTTTATTACATTTTAATAAGTTTGAATGAGTTTTGGAAATTGTTCTTAAAGACAGAAATATTTGTTAAAATTGATGGTTTTAGGCCGCAATTCAGAAAAGCACCGGCGCGTGCAGTGGCGCGTTGTTTTGAGTGTGCACGCTCGACTACTGAACGTATGGATTTCTCATTGGTGTATTTGTGGCAGCATTTATAGCATGTACGCTACGAATATACGTTCAATAGTCCATCGTGCACGCTCAAAACAACACGACGCTGCACGCCCCACCGTTCCGAATTTGCGGCCTTCTACCTTGTTTTATAAAATATATTTTTAGGTGAAAATCATCCTCAAATAAGTCCTCCAGCCCTGGTTGGAGCAGGGACTGTTAGACTCCTACTGACTAAAATCCACTGTTCCTTCAATAGCCCTTTATTTTCAGGAGTCACGGCTACCCATTACCGCAAGCCTGGCATGTGTTTAGTTCTATATGGAGGCCCAAAGATTGCTGGCAGTTCTTTAAAACACTTGTTGAATACGACGCGTCGTCGACCCAGGCATGGTCCATGATTGGACGGCGAAACACCCATCACTGGCGAACCGCATGCTCGCGGTATTTTACCATTGGAAGGTGGCAACTATGCAACGGAACGATAGATGAAAATTGAGAATAGTGATATTACTATTATGTGAATTTCCATTGTATCTACTCACTTTTACGTCTATCTAACTGCTGCACTGCTGAAAAAAATTCCTTTCCTTCCCAAAATAAACAAACAACCATTAATAACCATACGTGCTCGAAACATGTAGCTCATACCAGTCCATTACAATCCCAAACACGTGCGAACCTAAAATATAACCCCCAACAAGAGATTTAAATCTATACATATAATAAATTAGTAGAAAAGTGGTGTCTGTACAATGGAAATATATAAAAAAAAAGTATCAGGGATTGTTATTATATCGATGCCGAACCCGAAAATGTACTTAATTTTTTTTTGTCTGTTTGTCTGTTTGTCTGTTTGTCTGTTTGTCGGTTTGTCTGTTTGTCTGTTTGTCTGTTTGTCTGTGTGTTTGTGCACGCTAATCTTCGGAACTACTGGACGGATTTGAATATTTTTTTTTTTCATTGTATAGGTATTAAGTCCCGTTAACATATAGGCTATAATTTATCTTGGAAACTTGAAGACCTGATTCAGAACCGCAACAGACCTGCTTAACTATAAGAGATACAGAAATGGTGCCATAGCAAAAATTGTTCCACGTGATGAGCATTTTCTGCTGAGAGAATAAATTTGAAGATCCTGGACACCTGATGTGGAACACCAAGAGCCCAGCTACACTATGACATATACAGGAACGACGTCTTAGTAAGAGTTGTTCAGCCTGATAAGCACTCTCTGTTGCTGTATAAACATTTGATGATCTGAAACACCTGATGTGGAACTCCAAGAGCCCAGCTACACTATAACATATAAGTGAATGACGTCTTAGCAAGAGTTATTCAGCCTGATGAGTACTCTCTGTCAACGTATAAAAATTGAAGACCTGGAACACCCGATGTGGAACTTCAAGAGCCCAGCTACACTGTAGCATATACAGTATAGACGTCTTAGCAAGAGTTGTTCAGCCTGATGAGCACTCTCTGTTGACGTATAAAAATTAAAGAACAGGAACACCTGATGTGGAACTCCAAGTGCCTAGCTACACTATAACATATACAGTAAAGACGTCTTAGCAAGAGTTGTTGAGCCTGATGAGCAACCTCTGTTGTCGTATAAAATTTGAAGATCTGGTACACCTGATGTGGAACTCCAACATCCCAGCTACTTTATAACGTATATAGGAATGACGTCTTAGCAAGAGTTGTCCAGCCTAATGAGCACTCTCTTTTGACGTATGAAAATTGAGATCTGGAACACCTGGTGTGGAACTCCAAGAGCCTAGATACTCTATAATATATACAGTAAAGACGTCTTAGCAAGAGTTGTTGAGCCTGATGAGCAACCTCTGTTGTCGTATAAAAATTGGAGATCTGGTACATCTGATGTGGAACTTCCAACAGCCCAGCTACTTTATAACATATATAGGAATGACGTCTTAGCAAGAGTTGTCCAGCCTAATGAGCACTCTCTGTTGAAGTATGAAAATTGAGATCTGGAACACCTGATGTGGAACTCCAAGACCCCAGCTACACTATAACATATATAGGAATGACGTCTTGGTAAGAGTTGTTCAGCCTGGCTCTTAGAATTCGACGTTACAGATCTTCGATTTTGACGATCCCGTCGTCGCCGGCATAAGCAACAGGATCCGCGTACGAAGTCGCGGGCAGAAGCTAGTAATAAATAATACCATTACCCCTTTAAAAAATGCTCATTACATTATAAAATTAGGGTTTCAACCTTCGCAGAAAATAGCCTGATGTTTAACGGAACCCAGTTGAATAATTAAAAGTGGTTGGCGGCCGAGGGTTGGTTCACGCGCCGTTTAGTCGCAGGGTTAAGTGAACTCTGTAGTGAAAAATGTGGGGGAATTTGAAACACATTGCGTGGATATTTGAGCTTTGTTAAAGAAAAGGTTGGGTAAGAGTGGGGATTTGAGAATAGGAAACTCAGATGGGCTTAGAGGTATGATAGATTTACGCTTTACTGACCTATGATAAAAGAAAGCTAAACGGTATATACACATAATTATACCATGTAGAATGTAGTATATAACATGCGAATGACCGTCAGTCAAGGAGGTAGTATTGCAATATAATGTGTAATGTAATGTGCGAAAGCACCTTAAAAATAAATCAGAATGGAATATTGTAGTTTTGACATTTTAATTCGATCGTCAAAGATTTTAATTTGATGTAAAGCAGATATAAAGCAAGAACAAGCATAACTTCCATCGCAAGTTTTTCTCAAAAAACAACATAACAATCCTTTCTAAAAAGCGTTCAAATTACCCAACCGATTTTCCGTGAAAAACCTTCCAGGCAAATCATTTCACGCTTGTAAAACCACTGATGGGGTTAAAAGCTATACTATACCTACAGAGGGCGCCACTCAATTCACTTATACATATAGATGGCGCCACTTCCATCAACTGATTGAGATGGATCAATCAGGGCGAATCTTTCGTCCTTTTCTTCCTCAATTCTGTTGTTTCGCGTATTTGTTACGGAATTCATACGATTCTGACTTTAGCACCTTCAAAGAAGAAGTCAAGACGCTCATATCATCGTTGATCACGAAACAAAGCGAGGAAATAAAAAAAATCTCTTCTACTTTATTGGAAATTAAGACCACAAATACTAGTATAGAAAACTCCATAGCCTTTCTCACCACTCAAAATGATGAGCTGAGGAAGAAGATTGAGGTGATTGAACTAAGGGTAAAGAAGGATGAGGAGTACATAATCCAACTAGAAGATAAAATCGAAGATCTTCAACGAGGAAGTCGTAAAACAACGATAGAGATAAAAAACGCACCAAAAATCCAAAGCGAAACTAGAAGTGACTTAATAAAAATGGTTACACATTTGTCAAATGAGACTAAATGCCCTATCCATCAAAATGAAATCAAAGACATTTTCCGAATCCCAAACAAACGCAGCGAAGTTAAAAATGGACCGATTGTCGTCGAATTAGCATCATCGATATTAAAAAGTGACTTTTTGAAATCGGCTCGCACGTACAACAGAGGAAACAGAGATAAATTATGTGCAAAACACCTAGGATTCACTACTAATGAATACACCCCAATCTACGTTACTGAACAGCTAACCACCAGGGGTGCGCGCTTATATTTTCTTGCCCGCGATCTAGTTAAATCCAAAGCGTACAAATACTGCTGGACTTCCTTTGGCCAAGTCTGCGTCAAAAAGGATGATGCCTCTTCAAAAATTATAATAAGGAGCGAAATGCAAGTTACAAAACTTATGCAACAGATATGACTATTAGTGTTAGTACTAGTGCTAATTAATCCTTACGTCACACATTGTATAAAATATAAACATAATAGTCTCTCTTACCGTTATTTGTTAAATTCTATTAGATCTAAGGTTATTATTAATATTATGTTAAAATTAGTTTTCACTGTATTGTTATTATTACTAATTAGATTAAGGAGTATAATTTGTGTAATTATAACGCACACACACACAATCGAAACATACACTATTCAACCTTTCATACAGGTCATTTCATGCACATCACGTACAAAAGCACGCGTAGACAAAATCACAGGATTAAATATCACAAATTGTAATGTTCACTTTGCATTTCTGTGTGAAATTATGTTAATGAGATATTCAATCTTTCTTTATGGATAGTACACAAACAATAGCGCAAGCAATTGATGAATTAGCTATAGCGCAAGCTAGCGAATATCAAATCCAACATTTTACTCAAAAGTTCAGTACTCGAAGCTCAGATTTTACCATTGTATCGCAAAATATTAGAAGCATTTATAGTAATTTAGATGATCTGCATATTACTTTGTCTCAATTTGGGTTTGATATAGATCTTTTAGTTTTAAGTGAATGCAGGCTTGATGTAAACAAACCGATCCCTAATATTAGCAACTATTTGTCATTTTCTACCAGTAACCACTTGAACCGATGTGATGGAGTAGTGGCATACGTAAAAAATACGCATAAAGTTAATGTCAAAGAAATCACATTGACACACGCATCGTGTTTACAAATCAGCATGCCCAATCTTATAGTGCTCGGTATTTACCGTTCTCCATCAAACGGTAATGCCGAAAACTTTGTAAATTCCCTTGATAAGCACTTGGAATCCTTGCGGACAGTTTCAAATATCATAATAACCGGTGATATAAATATAAATATTATCTGTAAATCTACCGAACAAAGTCACGAACGTATGAATAGACTCAGCTATCTAAACATGCTCTCAATGCACGGTCTGTTACCAGGACATTATCTACCAACCCGAGGTGTAAACTGTCTAGACCATTTTATTATGAAATTAAATAAAATAAAAAAAACTGCCTCTATCGCCGTAATAAATACAACGATAACTGATCACTTCATGATATTTCTCAAGCTAAGTGACGTAGAAAACAAACATAAACCCTCTAAATTTAAAACTAAGATAAATTTTGAAAAAGCGCTTGTTACATTGAAAGAGAGTAGAATTTTTGAGTTAAATCTAGTGAATGATCCTCTTATGCTAACCGAACTACTTATAAGTCAAATTAAAAACTGCCTAAGTCAAAATACAACTACAACTTTGGTTCCGAGAAATAAACGTATAATAAAACCATGGATAACTACAGGAATCCTACGGTGTATAAAAAATAGAAACAGAATGCAAATGAAGGTGCGGTCTGATCCCTCAAATTCTATCTTAAAAATTACCTATAGGAGATACCGCAATTACTGCAACAACTTGATTAAAAATCTGAGACGTAAATATGATAAGGAACAGCTACTATATGCAAGTAAAAATACTAAACTAATGTGGAATACCATAAACAATATCACAAACCGTAAATCGAATAAATCTCAAAATCTGGAATTATTAGAAATAAAACACACCACACAAGACTCGGTAAATGAAGTTAATAACTATTTTTCAAAAATTGGTAAATCGCTAGCAGAAGAAATTCTCAGCAATAATAATCTATCACAAATTCAGGATAGTCTCGATGATGTTACAGCACGGGTCTCTTCTTTTGTGCTTTTAGAAACAGATCCAACGGAAGTCTACAACATACT
The DNA here is from genome assembly GCA_954870645.1 of Agrotis clavis. Taxonomy (NCBI): domain Eukaryota; kingdom Metazoa; phylum Arthropoda; class Insecta; order Lepidoptera; family Noctuidae; genus Agrotis; species Agrotis clavis. The sequence continues at coordinate 15,024,435 of OX940936.1, read as the reverse complement.
AATGAGTTTGAAATCTGAGAGTGCACCAGGATGGGACAAAATACCCACAAAATTTTTAAAATTATCACATGAGGTAGTTGTACCAATAATTTCACAACTAGCAAATCTGTGCTTTAGGCAGGGGATCTTTCCATCTGCCTTGAAAAAAGCTGTTATTACACCTGTACATAAGGGTGGAGACAAAGATGATGTAAATAATTATCGGCCAATATCAGTGCTTCCTGCAATTTCAAAAATTTTAGAAAAATTAATAAATATTCGATTAATAAACTACCTTAACAAATATGGTATTATATCCAGTTCTCAATACGGTTTCAGACAAGGATTATCAACTGAAGATGCAGTTCTAGCGTTAACCTCTCATATTGTGAACAAAGTGGATACAGGAAGAAAGTGTCTAACAGTTTACCTTGACATAAAAAAAGCATTTGATACGGTCTCAGTCTCCATCCTTGTGCGTAGTTTGGAAGCTTTAGGCATTCGGGGAAACCCACTGTCTCTGCTTACAGATTATCTTAAAGATAGGAAACAGTGTGTTAGGATAGGGGAGTACACGAGTGAGGAGGCTAATATCAGTTTTGGTGTCCCACAGGGCAGTGTTCTGGGTCCAACCCTATTTCTCATATATATTAATGGCCTTTGCCATATGAAAATTGAAAACGGTCGGGTATTCTCTTATGCTGACGACACAGCCGTTGTTTTTACGGGAGATACATGGAGCGCTGTGTATAAGTCTGCTGAAAGGGGCCTAGCGAGGATTGCTGGTTGGTTGAACTCCCATCTATTAACACTGAACACCTCGAAAACCAAATACATTGCATTTACAAAATATAATAATTCTCAACCGGGGTCTAACTATTCTCTAAGGATCCATAGCTGCAATGATCCTTCGGGTATTAATGGAAATTGTAATTGCAGTGAAGTGGAAAAAGTCTATCACATTAGGTACCTAGGTGTTGTGGTCGATCAACGTTTATCTTGGCACACACACATAGAAGTAGTCATGGGCCGAACAAGAAAACTCATATGGGTCTTCAAGACATTGCGACATGTGACTTCTAAGGACCTCTTAAAGCAGATTTACGTCTCTCTAGCCCAGTCAATTCTAATGTACTGTATACCAGTATGGGGCGGGGCTACCAAAACAAAATTCCTAGAACTGGAGCGTGCCCAGCGATCTCTTCTGAAAGTAATGCATCTAAAACCATACAGATTCCCAACTGAAAACCTATATGCACTAAGCGACATTCTAACGGTCAGAAAGCTGTATACGCTACGAGCTATTTTGAAACTCCATAAAACACTACCTTATGATCCTGGATCCCAAAAAAAGAGGAGGAATTATGTAGTAGCACATGTTGTCTCAGCTAAAACAACTTACGCAGAAAGACAATATACTAGACAGTCTGTAAACCTGTACAACAAAATAAATAAATGTTTGAACATTTACGCAATGACACTTAGAGAGTGTAAAAAATCACTAACAGACTGGCTGAAAAGCAAGACTTACAACGACATAGAAGCACTCTTACAAACATCTCGATAAAGCTAACCTTGATACATAATACACACATAGGCGTCGCGCACATATTATATACACACACGTGCACACACACACACACTCACACACACACACACACACACACAGGCATAAATATTATTTCGCTGGATTTATAATTGTAAGTTTACTTTTCTCTCATATTTTATTTTTTTTTTTTTTCTTCTTATTATTATTATATACCTTGTTCATTCTCACTTTGTCAGTTAGGAAGAGGGGGGTTTCCTAGCACAGGTATAACAATACTTAAAAGGAGACCCCTGCGTAAGATAATTTTCTTGTAAATGTGAAAATGAAATAAATGGTTTTTTCTTTTCTTTCTTTAATTCATCCTCCTTACGTTATCAGGAGCGATGGGAACCTCTTTTCTTATTGACAGCTGTCAGATGGATGAGAACGCTGTTCATAGCGTTTGTTTGTTTGTTTTGTGAGCTAAATACTTTTATGCGTGTTTTTTTAAGGAAATGGAGGGTGGTGAATATAGCCGAGAGCACTTTATGTTATGTTTTTGTTTAACGTCATCGAAAAAGTAGTAGGTTCTCAATTCGTCGGAACTTTTTTTTATGTATTGTCCCAGATATCTAGATAACGCCTCGACCCATACGGAAAACATTTGTTTAGGGTTTTTTTAGAAGACATTTTTAGTTTTTTATTATTTAATGAGTTTACAAGTACCCAGAAACGGTACGGTGGTGAAGTAGAGATACTTCATGCTTAGTTACAAGTTAGGTACAAGCGCGGCTTGACCTGTGCCGACCACCTGCTCTTTCCGCAACAGTCTGAAATACTAAAGTATATCATCATCATCATTTCAGCCTATTGCAGTCCACTGCTGGACATAGGCCTCTCCCAGGGAGCGCCACAGCGCACGATCTCCCGCTTTTTTCATCCAGCCACTGCCAACCACCTTCTTCAAGTCATCGGTCCATCTTGCCGGGGGGCGTCCCACCCTACGCTTACCTACACGCGGTCTCCATTCGAGAACCTTCCTACTCCACCTATTGTCGGTTCTGCGGCAGACATGACCAGCCCATTGCCACTTCAGCTTGCTACAGATTTGGACAATATCTGTAACTTTGGTCTTATGCCGTAAGACCTCATTCCGGATTTTATCCCTTAATGAGACCCCAAGCATAGACCTTTCCAAAGCACGCTGCGTGACATGAAGTCGGTGGGCCAGCTTGACATGTTCCACGTTTCGGCTCCGTAGGTTAGGACTGGAAGGACGCACTGATTGAACACCCGGCTTTTCAGGCACTGCGGCAGTACTAAAGTATATATTTATACATAAAAAAAATTTGCTATGAGTCGGACTCGAACGTGTAAATCATTCAAAAACAAGGGAATGAAAAATTCATCTTCAAAGGAGTGTGTTGCTATGGCTTAATTAGTAGGGTATCTGGAAGAAGACAGGGTTAACGCAGTGGCTGAGCGATTGGACTGCTGCTGCGTGTCGTGGGTTCGATTCCCGCACGAAGCAAATATTTGTGTGATACACAAATACTTGCTTCGGGTATGGGCGTTTGTGTTACATATGGGATGTGTTTGTAAACGCACCCACGACACAGGAAAAATTCCTAGTGTGAGGTAAAATTAAAAAAAAAATAACAATGGAATAACTATCCAGAAGACGCAGGTTCGAGTCCTACTCACAGCTGAATTTTTCTGTCATCAAAAATCTTTAGTCTGAAATAGTTCTTGATAACAAATGTCTCTCTAGAGAAGTAGTGTCCATGTTTGTAATTCGAAGATTTTGGTACTTCCCACGCACGTTAGTAAAGTAATGTTTATAAATTGCTTGCGTAGGCGTTGTTACGTTTAGTTTAAGCCATTTATTCGTTTCCACAAACTCAAGACAAATAAAGGAATAGCTAAGTAAAAGTGTGTCATTAAATGTATTTTTTTCTTTCGATGCCTTGGTGGTTCAATTGATCGACAGAAACTGTGTCATAATTTTAATTAAAACAAGACTACACAGATACTACCAAAACCCTAAACTATTCAAAAAACATTCAATACAAGTGTACAACAATCTGAACACAATCCACAAGTTGCGACCACAATAATATTGTTTGTTGTAACAAAGGGAGATGTTAAAGTAATTCCCTTTTGACATCTCCCTCTAATATTTGAGGTTTGAACTTTATAGTTACTTCTTGGCGTGCACAGATCTATTTTATTTAGTTAATTATTTTAACCGACTTCGAAAAAAAAGGCGGTTCTCAATTCTTTTATGTAAGTTCCCCGATTTTTCAATGACGCTTTTCGACGTTTTTTTTTAAAGGGTATACTTTACAGGTGGTTTCGTGGTAATAAAGTCAGGATCTGATCACAGAATCTGATAACGAAATCGAGGGAACTCAAATCAACGGCAATTGCTGCTGTCGCATTTCTATACATTGTTAACACAATCACACAACAAAATATAACGCATGTACCCAAAAAAAGGATAAAAAACCTACTCCTAAAAACACAAAAAAAATTTCTTCACTTGTCCTTGTAAATTGGGTTTAAAATTATGTATTACAACGATTGTTAGTAGTTGGCTAGTCGGTTAATCCCACAATCACAGGTTGATAATTACTCATCTCGGATTAATTGAAGCAGCAATCAGCAGAGCGAGATCTTATCAAATAATTATGTCAGCTGTTACCGATAGATTAAGCGGTCATTGATAACTGACCTATGTATTTGCAAGTGCAATATAGCATGTCGAATATGAAAAAAGGCCATGAAACTACGAGTATGTTTGAACAGCAGCTTATTTTGGTAAAAACTTAAAATATCTTATATGCGTTAAAACCGTAGTTTTTTTTGTGGAAAATAGTTATGGAGTAGGACTTAAACGATCACCTTCTGATTTAGTACACTGGACGACCAAAAAGTACATTTTAATGCATGTAGAATCATGGTCACTGACATTGTCATTATAACTCAAAACTGAATATTTAACGCATGTATTATTTGTTTTGAGTTTCCGCATTTCAACATTATTAATAGCGTCGTTTATATATTCATGCGCATCGATGTTCTTTACACCATAATATATTTTAATATCCAACTTTATCTAACTATTCCACACAATCGTTTATGCAGCCATTCATCATGTTATTGTGACCTTTTTAATTATTTTCACCATTTTCGTTTATTACATTCTAAGTATTTGAAAACACTTGCCATTCAATAGATTAATAGAAATAACTAATTTCTAAATGAAATTCGTGTATGCGTTTGAATGCCTTTCACTCCCGTTTTTTGGCAATATTATGAAGTCAAATAAAACCTTTTTCAAGTTATATTTCCCTGTTCTTTTCCCAGCGTATTTCCCAATTTCCCTGTAAAGTCGGGCAGCTCTTTGGATGGCGTCGTAACCTCTTTTGCTCCACTGAGCCGTCGCAAATGTGTTCGTCCGTGACGCGGCTTTCCTCGCTTACTGGCGCTGAAAGATGTTTTTTTTTTGTTTGAATAACCACGGATTAAAAACAAAGTGAAATGTGGGGAGTGTGTGACTTCTGTATTACCTTTTCTTGTCTTGACAACAGCTGATATATCCAGCCGTCCCTTTCAAAAGTCAGTCTGAGTATTTCTAAAGCCGCATTTTCACTAGGGGACATTTTTTCCGCGACTCTCACGTTCGATACGAAATTCACGAGTCATTTACGGGTCGCGCAACTTCGTAAGTTAACTCTAGTAGAAACTGGCCAATGTAAACAAGGAAAATGACAAGCAACATTCTCCCACAAAGTTCTAGAGACATGCCACGTGAATGTTGGGCGACATGTCTCCTAGTGAAAATGCGGCTTTAAGACTTCATGAAAAGATGGTCCAAACCTGTCTGGTACTCATAACACAAGTTAGATCTTACTTTGAGTACCAGAGTTCATAATACGCTAGTTCTAAATTAACTGGTGATACAAGCTCTTAGCGGATTATAGTTACTAGTGTTATTGTTCACTTTTTTGCGAAATAAAGAATTTATTTATTTATTTATTACCTCAAAAACGGTCCGCCAGCCTGTAGAGGTTCGTGAGTCATCACTTAAAAATGTTTGGACAAAAAATATACGAAAAAGTTTTTTTCAATGTCTATACATTGAAAACACACATAGGTCATGAACTCTAAAACATAATACTCCTTTTTTGTGCAATCGTGTAGCAAAGATGTGGCTGTGTGATAAATTACAGGATGTCATCTTCTACAGCTTTTTTGGGTGATAAAATCGTCAACAGTCCTCCATGGGAACTTAAAGCGCCATTTAGGAATGTTGCTAATAGAATTGCGATACATGGTTATTTATTGCCTCGTCCATTGCTTGAGCAATATAACAGAATTTTCTATTTTATTAGGATTTTTATCGCAATGCACATTTTGGTTTTGCTAAAATGGATTTTTTGGACCAACAGTCCTTAGACTAAAAATACTCAGTCAAAAATGTAAAAGTTAACCATTTACTGCAATGTCTATTAATTCAAAATTATTAAACTAAAATTATGTACAAACTATAAATGAAAACTTCTTAGTAATATGTACAAAAAAAAATAAGATAAAAGAAAAAACATTCAAAGGGCGTCAAAAATTAAAGTAACATCAACAAAACACTTACAAAATCAGAACACAGCTCCCAACTTCGAATGTTCCATTAAAATAATATCGTCCACTGTTTATTTACATTTCAATACAAGCCCACAATCCGTTCCAGATTCCCTCAGTAATTGAATTGAACCGGCTAATATACTTCCACGTATTTGAACGAATCAATTGAAAATAACTCCAATTTCCTAATGAATTTCGTACTTTGCTTTTTGCTTCTGTTTCTGGCATTTTAATTTATATGTCGAAAATGGATAAAACCTTTTTATTTCCAAAATAAAAAGATATTTGGAAGACTTTGATAAAAACAGTTATTAAGAGCGCTTATTCTGGAAATTGGCAACGTCGCAAATGGCTGTCAAATATTTACAAGTTTTATTTAATTTCGCTTAATTATAGTATGAAAAAAAGAAATGTGGCTCTGTAGTGCACTAAAAAATCATTAGGGAAAGCTATAATTAATATCGAAACACCGAATAAATAGTTTTAGACGTAAAAAAAGCATTTGGGAACTTTCCAAATGCCTTTTATACACCTAAAACGGTTACAACATCAAATTCAGTGTTTTAATTGCATTCCTATATCAATTTTCTAGTGCACTACAGAGCCATATTTCTTATTTCCAAACAGTAACATTGCAAAATTAATTAAAACTTATTAATATTTGACAGCTATTTGCGACGTCGCCAACTTTCTGTTTATGCGCCCTTAAGTATCAGTTGTTTGATCAGGTGGCCTACCATGACCCCTAAAGCGAGCGTAATTCCAGTGTGGGAAAGAGACAAAGCTTTATAAGTCGTCTAGCCACCTCGTTCTCACACTGGAATTACTCTCGCTTTAAGACATCATGGTAGGCCACCAGTAGTAGATAAGTAAATCATTAGTTAAAATGTTATAAATTCTTTAACCATTCGTTATCGACAAACTAATCCAAAAAAGGAATTTTAACACTTTCTGAACACCACTCCATTGTAACATTGGTATATGGTAACCTTTAAACTTTTTCACCCGAAAAACATACACAAAAACACATTTATTAGTTTCTGATTACTCTGCTACCCTAGTACGTTTTGGCCTTTTGAATCCGGAAAACATGAACAAAAACAAACACAATTTTAACAAAAGTCTACCTACTATTGAACAAATAGCCATGTAATACGTATTTAGCCAGGGGCACAAAACACGGCAATAAAACAACTGAAGTGCAAACTAATTCAATATGCGCTAACTTCAGTGGGAGTACAGCCTCAGGAAATGTTCGTGGTATGTATTGTAGTAACAGATTACCTCCTCTAGATATGGCATCAAGGCGTAAACGTACAGTGCATTTGCCATTTCCTATGTTCTCTTTGTTCTGAGGCCTTATCATGAGTTTTCAGGTTATTTAAATAAATAATAAAACAGCGCATACACCTGTACCCTTAGCACGAGTTTTCAGTATTTGAGACGTAAAGTAAACTGGAACTTTGACAATTTTAAATTGACAAACAAGGAAAAAATTAGTTCCTTCTTCGCACACCAGAGGGGCTGTTCCATTTTTCCATACAAGAAACGCTGTAAATACTGGAAAAACACTGTAAAGTAAAATAGTGAAAACTCGTGATAAGGGTACAGTACCCTTAGCACGAATTTTCAGTATTTGAGACGTAAAGTAAACTGGAACTTTGACAATTTCAATTTGACAATTTTCAAGGAAAAAATTAGTTCTGTCTTCGCACACCAGAGGCGCTGTTCCATTTTTTCATACAAAAACGCTGTAAATACTGGAAAGACGCTGTAAAGTAAAAGAGTGAAAATTCGTGCTAAGGGTACAGTTCACATAATAATATAACCAACGTCTTCTATAAATTAAATATTATTATGTATTCTTAAATCAGGTTTAAGTCTAAAGTAGATTGAAACTGCAAGCTTCACAACAACTTTAGTGTCTAATCCAACAAAAAATAATTGTCAAAATAGATGGGTTTAAATCCGAGTATCAAGGATTCCGAATTCATAGAAATGTATTAACTAGCGCAATGTCCAAAAATATATTCATTTGTTCGCCTCTAAAATGAAGTTTCAAGGATTTTGAATACCTACATCCATAAATCCACCAACTACTAAATATCCAAAAACGACATCGTCATAAAAGTTAAATAACGCGAACCCATATTTGTCGAAGCAATATTGAGAAAAGCAAAGTTCTTGTTTGTGAGGGATCGACAAACAAGGCGAAAACTTGTGCGAAAAATGTTTGTTTTCTACATTTTCATAATATTATTCAGAATAGATGGAATAGGTTTATTTTTGGACGTCTAGATTAGATTAGATGACATCAAATGTGTCTGAAACCTTGAAAAATGTAAGCGTTTCGTCTTTGGTTTAGTTAGTTTTTTTTTTGTCGTAGTAAAATACCTACCCAATGCGGGACGGGAGGGACTGTCAGACTAGTACCAACTAAAATCTTCAATAAATTGTAAATAGCACTTTAAGTTCCAGTGTCACGGTTACCTGATAAAACAGTCCCGCGACCCCGGTTTCCAGGAAGTATAAAGTGTTATTAGGTTTTTCCATTGTAATAAGTCGAATAAATCCGTCTGCGTATAGTCCGCGGATGCGACAGCGTGGAGACCCACGTCCCTTTAACTGTCGGAAAATCATGACTTCTTGATTCTCACACCTCAAAAAGAGCATGATAAAGTTGGTGTTCGTTAATCAATTGCTGTTCGTTAGCCTCGCTAAAACTCAAGAACGACTGGACCGATTTGACTAATTTTAGTTTTGTATTATTTTTGGGAGTCCAGGGAAGGTTTAAAAGGTGAACAAAATATAGTCGGTACGAAGTTTGCCGGGTATATATGATAGTTTGGTATAAAAAAACATTTTACAGTTGCTGCCAGGGAATCTTTTAATGTGCCCGGTGTCCTAGCATAACGTGGGACTCGAACATAACTGAATAAATGTTGGTGTATTATTTACGTAATATCTATGCCTAACTTACGGAGACTACAGGAGTGATCTTATAATTATTATGAAATAGAAAATACAGCGCCATCACAAAACCAGGCGCCTATGAACGGTTCAATAAATTGACTCTGATGCTTAATGTTCTAGAAAATATGTTTATACGTTACTTTGCCGTTGCGGTCTGGTTCCGAAGTGTTTTTATATTCAGTTTAATTTCTTGTGCGCTTTTGTTTTGCATAATGATTCAGCTAAAGATTGTAGACTTGTCGTTTTCGATTTTATTTTTATTTGATAACAAACGGTCTGAAAAATTCAAATAAATACGTCACCACTTAGCCCACACGTGAAGCGAACCCAAATCTCCATACTCATCAATCACACTTACCACCACAACACCAGGGCAAGTTACATAGAGACAAAACAAACACTATTGTAACTTAAAATAGAGTTCAAATTACCGTACAAAAAGGCATTTGAACTTCAGAGTCAATTGTGGGCAACATGTCTTCACAAATAGGAGTGAATTCTGGCAACAGTCCAGTATTACGTTGAACTGTGAACAAGATTGGGTCGGGAACATTTTGCGGGGAAACGAACAAGATGTACGCATTTTCATTAGTGCTCCTGTCTGGTCATGTTATCCTGGTACATGATTCGTAGAAAAATAATGTAGTCGAAGAAAATTAGGTGGAGGATTCCGTACCGTAGTAGAAAACAAAAAAGTTTTATTCAGAGAAAAAGTTCTTAGAAGTTTAGCAGATTATATCTGAAACCACTCCTTATCCCTACTACTGGCACAGTTATATTGGTCTGTTACTAGATTTAGATTTTTTAACGCTCCTTCCTGATTTCTTCCTTCAAAAACGGCGTCTTAAAAAAAATTTAAGAGCGTATATTCCGAAAGCTGGCAACGTCGCAAATGGTTGTCAAATATTAACAAGTTTTAATTAATTTAGCATTGTTACTGTATGAAAATAAGAAATATGGCTCTGTAGTGCACTAAAAACTTGATATGGGAATGCAATAATTAATATCTTAACACCGAATATGTAGTTTTAGATGTAGAAAAAGCATTTGGAAGCTTTCCAAATGCCTTTTATGCACCTGAAACGGTTACAACATCAAATTCAGTGTTTTAATTGCATTCCTATATAATTTTTTTAGTACACTACAGAGCGATATTTCTTGTTTTCATACAGAAAATATTCCAAATTAATTAAAACTTGTAATTATTTGACAGCTTTTTGCGACGTTGCCAACCTTCAGAATATGCAGCCTTAAACAGAACAAGATGATGGCTTTTAGTTCTGATTTCACCCACGCGCCAAAATATCCTTGTCCCAATTATTACGTAGAAGGGCAAACGAAATCAAACTAAAATTCTGTTCACCAAAAGCTATCGGTGTAGAAGCTTGATTATTTGAATCGAAACATTTATATTCACTACGCGTTGTAGTGATTTGACGATAGAAAGGATCGTAAAATCGTTCGTGACTGCAACGAGACAGATATCGCCATAGTACAGACTTGTAACAGTAGTCTTACTTCGAAATGGGCATTGCGTGTTTACCGCTATTCAATTAATCTTGATTAAAATAATACGAGCATATTACATGTTTGTTAAAGATTCTTAGAACAGCAATTCAGTGGCACTGTGGCTGAGCAATTGACTATTGCTTTGTGTGTCGTTAGTTTGATTGAGCAAGAAACAAATATTTGTGACCATTAAAACTCCAATGGAGACTTTAGTCCCCAAACTGTCATAACTGTCAAAGTTCTTAAAAGTTCATAGACGCCACTGGGACTTGGATCTGATAAAAACTGCTGAAGGTGCCAGTCTTAAGCCAAATTCAAAGCCAGGTAAAACTGATATCTAAACGCTAAAAAGAATAAAGTTTTCCTTGGGTGTGTGTCTGTGCCGACCGCTTGAAGAACCATGTTGCTAACAGACTTTTCCGAAACTACTGTCCCTGTGATGATGATTGTCGTCATAACGCTCCTTCCTGATTTCTTCACACCTTCAAAATCGGCGTGAAAAAGTTGCATGCTTGTCAACACGTTGGCGATACCTCTGGTATTGCAGGCAAGGGTGACAGCAAAAAAGCTTTATATTAGTTTGCAAAGACTGTGAACCTGATTGCTGCAATGGTAATCGCCGATACAGCCGGCCTCGAAATCGCCGATACAGCACACCTTTCGGCCAAAACTCTTCCTTGAGGAAGGTTTCCAAATGGTGGGTCGGAACGCGCACCACAAACGAATTAAAATTAGTGTTATGGCGCGCCTCCATGCAACTTCTCCACCCTCAAGTTCCAGTTGGTCTTCACCCGTAAATACTCGACGATGTCCTCAGTCTTCGTAGAGTGGTGTAAACGGGACACGTACAGCTGCGTCGACGGTACTGCAGGACGTAGCAGCATGTTAGGTCCTGCCAGCGCTGTCCCGCACTGGTTGCGATAAGTAGGCTTCTTCTTCTTTCTCTCCACCTTGATGAAGCCGTCCTCATCGCATGTGTGCTTCGGTGGTCCTTGCTGTTTGTGATCCACCACAGCGCCTTTAGTCGCTTTCAATATTGAGCGACTCTGCTTACCCCCCTTGGATTTTTCTGCTTGTCGTTTTGTTTCCGACGCAGCAGGTTTCGTCTTGGCGACAATTGTAGAATAAGCACATTTGGGGGTCGATGTACCTATTACACGCGTTGATTCCCCGGCAGGTACGACGCGATCAGCCGAACACGCAACGTCTGCATTCTTTATAGCCGGCGACGTTGATTCACTTGCCGACTGAAAACTGCAGACTGAAGCATTTTGTGCTCCGCGACGTGTGTTCACGTTGGAGCCTTCCGGCGACCCACTTTTCGGAATAGCGTTGCGCAACAACGCTACTTCGGCTCGTAGATCACCAATGATGACATCCGATGACTCCAACTTGGACTTCATCTCGGCCTGGCTCACCTTCAGAGACGTGATGTCCTTCAGCAGCCTGGTGACGACGTGGTCGAAAGTGACGGGAGGCAGCTTGTGCAGGTCCTTCGCCACAAAATCTGGCACGTCATCCGGATCGGTCCTCTTGAGCAGGTCGATGATGTCCTGCAGACTCTTCTCGCCACCATCTCTCCGGCATATTGAAGGACACCGTGGATTTTAGTCAGTACGAGTCTGACAGTCCCTCCCACCCTGCCCGGGGTTGGAGGACTTATTTGATGATTTTACCACGCTTTTTAGGTTCTGGAAATAGCAATGACGGAAATACGGCAAGGAGATTTTTCCAAAAGTATCAATGTCCTGCAGAATTACAGGTGTCGATGAAGAGTTGATCAAGAGATTATATATCATTCTGCAAACCATGTCATCGGGATTTTCTGTAAACGCAGTCAAGTTTGGTGACTATGCGCTGGGGACTGCAAAGTTATACGTGAGTAAATATAACTGCTGGTACTATGTATATGCCATCTTCAGTCCACAAAATACTTGTACATTGGTGCCAAAATAATAGAATATTTTGCAGTTTTACCAATAGACCAATTATCGGAAGATGCTCAAGAAGCTCGTAATAAAAGACTATAAGATAATATCGGTTAAATCACGATAGAAAGTGTTCCAGGTCAGCCACAATGGAATACGTTCTGCACATACTGTTTTATACTTCTGATCCCTATTTATCTAGCTTAAATAAAACCAGTACTATGATACCAAAAGAACTATTTGACGAAGCTTAAGACCTTTTAATATTGACGAGTGATGAGTAGATTATTGTTTTTTTTTTAGTTTAAAATTATCTCATAATCTTTATATTAACTTCTTTATAATTTTATTTTAATGTAACATAAGCAAATAATTCATAATAAGAATTTAATTTAATTTTTGTATGAAAAATTTCAAAATTTTGTTTTTGTGTTTTTTTTCTTAGTATATTTATGTTTTTTAAAGTAGCAGTGTTTTATTTATCCAATGGCATAACTATTCAGGCATACGCACACAAAATTTCAATGCAAAATATCAAGAAACTAAAAAGTTACAGATTTTTGAGATGAAACGCACAGGTTCGTCCCATAGTGCGCCGCCGCCGCCGCACCGCCACCGTTCGCTAGTGTTTGATTTTTGATTTTCGGTGGCGCGGTGGCGGCGCAGTCACGAAGGTATTCACAGCTAAGCGGCGCTGGCGGAGCGGCAGCGGCGCGGCGGCGGCGTGTATATGAGCCCTTACTTAAAGTACGATTACTACTTCCAGTCAGTAAAATGACAAGTGCAACTGTTGTGCAACTGTCATTAAACAATGAATTTCATTCATGTACAAATGTCTTTTTACTGACGGAATTAATAATCGTACTTTAGTGGCCTATTTATAGAGCACGAAACTGCAAAAGCTTTTAACATAAATATGTAAAAGCCCATTTACATTCACTAAGTCTTCGAATTACTGAACCATTTTGACAGGTCGACGAAAACCGCAATGTTCTAAAATTCTATATTCAAAATTTCGAATTCTCCTTCTAAATTCAAACGTCACGTAGAAACTAGTGACGTGCCTCGAATAACGAATATAACTGGTACCCATAACTTCACACCTATAATCTTCAAAGGGTGACGCAGAAGCTTAAAAGGCAACCGTGACCCTGGGACGAGTAACGCTATGAAGGAACACCGTGAATTTTAATCAACGAGTGTAATCAACTCTTTTACATTACATAATTTTACCAAAACAAAAAAAAAGGTACGTAGCGCTCTATTTCTGCCTACCCCCATGGGAAAAGGGCCTAAGTTAAATGAATGTACTTATTTAATTTTTTATCGATAACGGTTTTTTTCTCGATCAAAAAATAAATCGATACGAATCGAATCGTAAATTCTGGAATAATCACCATGATTGGTGAGATAATAACGTAAAATTGGCAGCGCATATCGGTCCGCGTGTCACACCGTACCGTAATTGATTTTAATCGCTTGGCTCGCGTGCGACGTGTAATAAACAAATATGGCTCGCGGCTGAACTAAGGGCGTATTAAATCATTATTTATTAAAGTCATTATCGTTTTGTTGTTGGACGGTTTCTGATATAAATTAACAAGTAACCCTGAATATGCATTTTTTTCCCCCACACTTGGAATTTCTACTGTATCATGGGTGCGTTTACAAACATAGAAAGTCACATCACCCAGACTCGAAACAAATACTCACATATTATACATTATTTAACGTCACCATGAGACGTTAGAAATGGAAGGAAGAATTCGCCGTAGCGGATACGATCCTCGGTGGCTCGGTTGGAAATGAGCGTCGGATGTACTGAATCCGAAGGTCGCAGGTTCGAACCCTGCCCGCGGTTCGAATTTTTCTTTCTTAAATAAATCTTTGGAATTCGCTACGCATGCGTTAATGCGTTTAATATTTATAAAATATACATTATTTGTTCCGTGCGGGGATCGAACCCGCGACACGTTGCGCAGTTTACGATCATTCAGCCACTGCGCCAATCGTGTCGTCAAATTGATTTATTTGAAGTGTGGTGTCAATGTTTTTAAGGTGGTGAAATTATCAAATTAATCATTCCATCCCCGGCTTGCATGGAGCGGATAGGACTATATGACTCTTATTAATGATCCTGTGTACAGTAAGCTTCAGAACGCTGTCCTCTCCCTCACGCGGTCCGCATGACTGCTTCGCAGGAGGAGGCGACCGCTACCTACTCCGTCTCGCCCCGCAGCATGGCCGCGACCAATGCCGGGTGCGAGAGGTCTCTGCCTATCGCCGCTGTGAGGACACGTCGGTGCTCTGCCCAAGAGGGGCAGTCTTGCACCGTATGCTCTACGTGTCCTCCGGGCGATCATCGCGGTGCCGGGCGATCTTTGCAGTAATTTATAATATAACTAGGGATACATAACATGGGGTCATGTTCCACACACGCCTCAAAGAGTGTCAGCACAATGACGGGGCCCCCCTTAGAGGGCCAAAGCCTGCTGAGGTCGCGGAACTAGCGAATTACCGTGACCTCGGAACGGACACCGTGGATTTTAGTCAATACAAGTCTGACAGTCCATCCTGCCCTGCCCTGAGTGGGAGGACTCATTTGATGATTTTACCACGTAAAAAAATGGGGTACAAACTCGTAATACAGAACTGAACATTTTTCATGATTTAAAATTGATACAAGGTATTGATTGGAAGTTATTTCTGGACTGACCTTACCTCTTTCTGTTTGGTCGTTGCTTATATTTTAGTCACGTGGGTTGGAGGGCTAATTTAGGAAAAAAATGTTCGACGTGTTAATGAATTTCGTTATTAATATGCTATATTTTTTCACAAGGACTTTCAGAGTTGAAATAAGTAAATGGTTACGTTAGTGAAACTTCAGATATAGCTATTAAAGGTAGTGACCACAGTTTAAAACGCGGAATTTGATTGAGCCGGTTAAAAATAGTATTATGAGGTGGATGATGGTCATCAAGTCATCATTGACCTTGTTACCGTTCAGAAGCCGTGATTTTTACACACCATTTAAAACTAAATGCGACATCTGTATTGAAACTTTATCGATCTTAGACGATTTTACATCAATACAAGTAACTGCCATTACAACAATAAGATTTTAAAAAGAATTGTTGCCCTATAATAGGAATGTCTCTTGTTTAGTGGATGTATTTACAAAAATAAACATACACTAAAATCCAAACCAGGAACAACCTGTAGGTCATATAAGTGTTTATTCAGAGCAAAAATCGAACCTTCAACACACAGTGCAATAGCCAATCGTTCAACCACTGCGCCAGTCTAAACCTGCCATCAACATCAACTTTATTTCATTACGTTTAATTGTCTGCCAACAAAACTTTTACTGTAAGATAAATCGTTAATCAAAAGAACTAACCAAATGACAAATTAGGGGTAAGAGACGAAAATCTGCCGTGACTTTCCTTACCTCGTTTCCTCATTAGGAACGATAAAGAAATCACGTTTTCCTTAACTTTTTCTTTAACCCGAATCTTACCGCAATTAGGGAGTTAACGTTTGGCCACGACCTACAAGTATACTAGCGACTTGCAAGTTTGCAAAAGTGAATGAGAAGAGAACAAATTAAAGAAGTTGCTCAGTTAGAGCCCCTATAGTGCTTATGCCAGCCTAGTACTTTTTGATAGCCTTTCCATGATAATAAATTAAAAAAAAACTATAGACCACCTCGAACTGATGCTAGCCTAGTACTTTTTCTTAGCCTTTACTTTTTGTAATGTGTTCTGTTGGGATTTTGTTCCCATTCGTCGCCAATAGTGCAAAGCGAGTATCGGCAATAGACCTTACAAGTGATTTTACCTTTGTAAAATCTACATTTATATGCGTTGCCGCTTTTTCGGAAACCACACCAAAACCTAACCACTGATAAGTCTGTTAAAACAAAATTAAGATTCTTTTTGCCGTTATCAGAGCATAAACACACAGATAATTATTTCACGCGTAGGAAATAAGTGAAGCACGTGCACGGTCGCTAGACACAATAATGCATCACTTTTGGATGTACACAAAGCATTACGGTTCCGTGTAACTGAAGGCCAATGTACAATGAACTGTAATTACACAGACATTCGGTCGAGTGTCCGTGATGTGGTGAGATAACCTGCCAACCGGGAAACTGGACAAACCGCGGAATAATTGTGTTGCTACAGTTTCCACGATTATTTTGAAAGTCACTCTGTCTGGTATGAAAGATAGCACTTTCCATTATGTTTGTGTTCACCTAAAAGGCAGACTATAAAACTAAGTATTCCTTTTATTTGTTTATTCATTAAAAAAATGTGATCTAATTATCTATGCTGCGGGTAACAATAAATTCGTAAACAAGTGCGTGGCGTACGAGCCGTAGCAATGTGTAGCGAGGCACTGGCGTAGCAGCCGTAGCAATACGTAGCAAGGCTCAGCCGTAGCAGTCGTAGCAATACGTAGCGAGGCACATACGTAGCAGTCGTAGCAATGCGTAGCGAGGCACATACGTAGCAGTCGTAGCAATACGTAGCGAGGCTCAGCTGTAGCAGTCGTAGCTATACGTAGCGAGGCACATACGTAGCAGTCGTAGCAATACGTAGCGAGGCTCAGCTGTAGCAGTCGTAGCAATACGTAGCGAGGCACATACGTAGCAGTCGTAGCAAAGCGTAGCGAGGCTCAGCTGTAGCAGTCGTAGCAATACGTAGCGAGGCACATACGTAGCAGTCGTAGCAATGCGTAGCGAGGCACATACGTAGCAGTCGTAGCAATACGTAGCGAGGCTCAGCTGTAGCAGTCGTAGCAATACGTAGCGAGGCACATACATAGCAGTCGTAGCAAAGCGTAGCGAGGCTCAGCTGTTGCAGTCCTAGCAATACGTAGCGAGGCTCAGCTGTAGCAGTCGTAGCAATACGTAGCGAGGCACATACGTAGCAGCCGTAGCAATGCGTAGCGAGGCACATACGTAGCAGTCGTAGCAATGCGTAGCGAGGCACATACGTAGCAGTCGTAGCAATACGTAGCGAGGCACATACGTAGCAGTCGTAGCAATGCAATGCATAGCTTAGACATAGCGTAGCAATCGTAGCAATGCGTAGCGAGGCACATACGTAGCAGTCGTAGCAATGCGTAGCGAGGCACATACGTAGCAGTCGTAGCAATGCGTAGTGAGGCTCAGCTGTAGCAGTCGTAGCAATACGTAGCGAGGCACATACGTAGCAGTCGTAGCAATGCGTAGCGAGGCACATACGTAGCAGTCGTAGCAATGCGTAGCGAGGCACATACGTAGCAGTCGTAGCAATACGTAGCGAGGCACATACGTAGCAGTCGTAGCAATGCGTAGCGACGCACATACGTAGCAGTCGTAGCAATGCAATGCATAGCTTAGCCGTAGCGTAGCAATCGTAGCAATGCGTCGCGAGGCGCTGGCGTAGTCGTTGCACAATACCGCGTATTTATAATGACATAATTTTGTACACTGCGTCTAACAATTATGCATTCATGATGCTAATGAATGATTGCTCTAATTATGGTTTAATTACAAATCCGGACATCGGAACTGTAACGTGGAGTAGATAAACAGCCGTATCCGGTAAACTGTGCTAACCGCAGGCGAATTATTCAGCATGCTATCGATAAATAATTTAAATTTCAACTTTTCATTTATATTTGAATTAC
The DNA here is from genome assembly GCA_954870645.1 of Agrotis clavis. Lineage (NCBI taxonomy): Eukaryota > Metazoa > Arthropoda > Insecta > Lepidoptera > Noctuidae > Agrotis > Agrotis clavis. The sequence continues at coordinate 15,006,192 of OX940936.1, read as the reverse complement.
GTGCAATTAATTCCGGTTATAGGGAAATTGTTTTAAAATACGAGTAGATACTGAATCTTAAGCTTAAAATAAATTACGAACTTATTTGACATCTTCCTCGATATTATTATTAATATATTTAATATTTATTTATGTTCCGGCCCGCCGCATCCCTAGGACGACGGAGGGGCAAGAGCGACGAAGGGGGACGGCACGGCAGTAGCGCCGCCGCCGGCGCTCACTACACACTACAACAAAATCACGGAACGGTGCGCACGCACGCCACATAGACTGTACGCGACATAATATAATTATTAAAACTATTGTAAAACTAAAATTAAAACGTGATTCTACCAAACACGGAGTTTATTGTTGCTATTCCCAACAAAATTGGCGCCCGAACAGAAACAATCGTCGTACAAAAGTCGCGATCCTGCGAAAATCTACGCGGACATCGTGGTGGCGTCGGTTCGTCCATTTTGTTTCGACAACAACGAACAAAGGAAACTGAAAACTGAATAATAAGAAGTGGATTGGATTTGTGTTGCTCTTGGAGCCAAAGGGACATTGCATCAGCGTGATCCAGAGGTCTAATCCGAGGAGAGTAAGCCTGCAATCCTAATTATTTAACCTATTTCCTTAACCTACAATTCCTTTGTTTCGAATCGCCTTTGTTTGTGTGAGCGGGGTCGGCTTGCTAATTAAGCGTTGGGTATTTTTTAAAGTTATTTATAGGGTATTAAACCTATCTACTATTTGCCTAATCTAGCTTTGAGCACGCCTGTCGAACAAAATAAAACGTTCCGAAATCTTCTACCATTTTTATACAAAACGCACGTTGCCTGTTTTCATTTACAGCAAAACGCCTAATAATTAATTGAATTGTCATTGCACGTGATAATAGGTGTTTAATTTCAAATTGCAAGTGCTTTTGTACTCATTCCTTACTTTCAAATATTGATTGAATCGATCTGTGGCTATAGCACGCGCCTACTTACTTATTTTTTTGCATTTGAGTTGCTACTAAATTTCCGAACGCATCTGAAACTTTGCGCAGCTTGGTCACCGGGTCGCTTTAATCTTAATTTAAGACATTTTAAGTGTGTTTTCTTTGTGTCTTGCTCCCATTTAGGGAAAAGTCATTGTTTTCCCAATAGTTACTCGGTATTTGCCGACTATTCCAGCTATCCATCGTGGTCGAGCGTTGAACTTTGGGCGCTCGCCAGTTGTCCCGCGAGTCGTCAACGAAGACTTGCCGGGCAGGAGAACCTGTCTGTTACCGGAGCGTCGCGAACCTTCGGCTGCGGCTGGATCTGGAGCTACTCATCTCCCAGAAATCAGGCTTGATTTGCACATTCATTTATTTTGTAGTTTGTTGCCCTAAGTCATACTAATACTTACTTAATTTCGGTATAAAATACATTTAGTTTAAGAAGATACAATGAGTGTCACCGAAGCCAAATCTGTTAGTACTGCTGACAAGACTGTTGAATTGTCTAGTTTAGTCAAACAAAGAGGTATTTTGAAAGGGAGATTAACAAAATTCAGTGATTATCTTAACAATATAAGTGAATTAGATACAATTCCTTCAGTTAAATATAGGGAATTAGAATTAAAAATTAATAAATGTCAATTAATGTTAACCGAGTATGAGGTGATTCAGAATAAAATTGATTTATTGCATGAGGATAGCGATGAACAAATTAGGGAGAGAGATACAATTGAAAATCAATTTATGAGAGTGATTTCTGTTGGTCAGGAATTATTAGATAAACAGATAGGTAAAACTCAAGTTGAGAAAAATCAGGATGATTTTAGTACTTGTCATTCTCAATCAGGTAGCAACATAAGGTTGCCTGCAATTAAATTGCCTATTTTTGATGGAAGTTATTTATCCTGGATTGAATTCAAAGATACCTTTGAATCTATGATACACAGTAATGAAGGGATTCCTGAAATAAACAAGTTTCATTATCTGCGTTCCTCGCTTGAAGGAAGTGCATCAGTTGTAATAAAATCCATAGAATTTAGTGCTAAAAATTATTCTGTTGCTTGGGATTTATTGTGCCAAAGGTTTGATAATAAAAATATTCTTATTAATAACCATTTAAAAGCTTTACATGATATTGAACCTTTGCGGAAGGAATCCTACAAGGCTTTACGCTTCATTGTTGATCATATTTCTAAACATTTACGGGCTCTTGAGTCCCTAGGCCAGCCTACAAATTCATGGGATACCTTATTAATATTTATGGTCTCGGCAAGATTAGATATCAATACGAGTAGAAAGTGGGAAGAATATAGAAGTAATCGTACTGATTTAACATTAAATGAATTCTTCTCCTTCCTGCGTAGCCGTGCTGATGTGCTTGAAACTTCATATAGTAATCCTAATAGGTTTGATAAAACTTCTGATAACAAACAGAAGCCCTACTCTCAATCAAAGAGTTTAGTTGTTTCCTCTGATAAACATGATAATAAACTTAGTTGTGTTTTATGTAGTGAAGCACACCCATTGTATAATTGTTCAAAATTTAAAGATATGAGTGTTGATGATAGGATCTCAGAGGTTAGTAAGTTGAAGTTGTGTAAAAATTGCTTACGCAGTGGGCATAATTCTTTTAAATGTAATATGAAGGGTTTGTGTCTTACTTGTAAAAAGAAACATAATACACTTTTACACAAACAAGTTAGTACAGATACAGAGGCACAAACAAGCTCATCTTCCTTGCCCGTTTCTTTGACTACCTCAACCAGTCAGCCAACTTTGGGTTCCACAAGTCAAGTCTTGCTGTGTACTGCTATTGTAACCATTATAGTAAAGGGTAAAACCTATTCTGCTAGGGTGTTGTGTGATACTGGTTCACAAAGCTCTTTTGTTACAGTCAATTTAATAAAACGACTAGGGTTGTCACCTGAGAGTGTAGGCTCTGTGAGTGTTAATGGAATTAATAGTTCAGGTCAAACTGAAATTAAACAGTGTTGCATAATTCCAATTAAATCAAGAGTAATGCCCTTTGAACTTAAAGTTAAATGTTTAGTAATTCCTCGCATTACTGGTATTCTTCCAAACTCAGCAATAAATACTGAGCATTTGCATTTACCCAATAATATAATACTTGCTGATCCTAAATACTTTTTACCAGCAGAGGTGGACATCCTCTTAGGAGCAGACGTTTATTGGAATTTAATTGGAAATGGTATAATAAAACTTGGGTATAATAAACCAGTCCTTCAAGAGTCTAAGCTCGGATGGCTTGTAGGTGGTCCATTGTCAATGAGTCAGTCAATCCCGGAAGTTCACTGTAACTTCTCTCAAGAAATTAAAGATTCCTTAGAAAGATTTTGGAATATTGATGACTCACCACTACAAACTAAAACTTATACCGTCGAAGAGCAACTCTGTGAAAATCATTTTGTAGAAAATGTTTCTAGGCTTTCAAATGGTAGATTCTCAGTGAAAATTCCATTCAAAGAGACACCTGAGCAAGCACTCGGTGACTCATATTATATTGCTAAAAAATGTTTGGAGAGCCTAGAGAAAAAGTTTTGTAAATTTCCTAAATTAAAATTAGAATATAAAGAATTTATAAAAGAATATGCTAATCTAGGGCATCTTACTAAGGTAAATAAACCTGAATTTGGTTACTTCTTACCACATCATGCGGTCATCCGTGAAAAGAGTGAAACTACCAAACTTCGAGTGGTTTTCAATGCTTCTTCAAAAACTCACTCCGGAAAGTCACTCAATGATATCCAAATGGTAGGGCCAGTGGTTCAAAGTGATTTGATATCAATATTGTTTCGGTTTCGCATTCATAGATTTGTTCTTACAGGAGACATCGAGAAAATGTTGCGACAGATAGAAGTAGATCGATCGCAGCGCCATCTACAACTCATACTGTGGCGCGATGAACCTCATCAACCTATCGACGTTCTACAACTCAATACAGTCACCTACGGGACTGCATCGGCTCCGTTTTTAAGTTCGAGATGTCTCCTACAACTTGCTCGTGAATGTAAGGACAAATCTATTAGTAATATTATTGAAGAAGAGTTTTATGCTGATGACCTCAGTACTGGTTCTGATACAGTAGAGGGGCTTAAGTACATCTATCAGCAAGTGGTGGATGTCTTAAATTCTGCATGTTTGCCTCTTAGAAAGTTCAGGACTAATTGTCAACAGTTATTTGATAGTAATATTGATTCATCAATGCCCATGGATTTTAATAAGGATTCCAGTGTTCTTGGTTTAAACTGGTCTCCTAAAACTGATTATCTACAGTTTTCTACTGATATAGAACTTTCCCCTCAAATAACCAAAAGGTCAGTCATTTCTGCTACCTCCAAAGTCTTCGACCCTTTAGGGTTGCTTAGTCCATGTATCATTGTGGCCAAGATATTGCTGCAGGAATTATGGTCATCTAAACTTGACTGGGACGATCCAGTGCCCATCGAATTTTGTAAGAATTGGTCAAGTCTTTTAAAAGAATTTTCAGATTTTTCTTTAATACAGATTCCCAGACGAGCTTTGTGCGAGTTCCCTGACCATATAGAGTTGCATTGTTTTGTCGACGCTTCGCAGCGAGCTTACGCAGCTTGTGTGTACCTGCGCTCTATAAACAAGCATGACCAAAGTGTCATTGTCAGGTTGCTCTGTGCCAAGACAAAGGTGTCACCATTGAAACCAACCACAATACCACGGTTGGAGTTATGTGGAGCCCTGCTCGGTGCTCGTCTGTGTTCAAGGGTATTACAGGCTTTACGTTGTGAAATCAGTCGAAAATATTTATGGACTGACTCAACAGTGGTGTTAGGATGGCTGAAGGCTCAACCTAAAAATCTTAAGGTCTTTGTGTGCAATCGTGTGAATGAGATTAACGAACTTGCCAGTGAATTTACTTTTTGTCACGTACCTACAGCTCAAAATCCGGCGGACATCGCTTCCCGGGGCGTGACCCCCAAGCAGCTTCGGTCTTCTTCTTTGTGGTGGGAAGGGCCTACATTCCTAGCCATGGATCAAGCTCACTGGCCCACACAACACACACAGCCTCTTACAGACCTACCCGAATTAAGAAATCCTGTAAAAGTCATGCTGTCAATTGAGAATACAATAATTAAATTTGAAAAGTATTCTAACTTAGAAAAATTGCAAAGAGTTTATGCTTATGTACTGCGCTTCATATTAAATTGCAAAAATAAAACTGCAAAAATTACTGAACCTTTAAGCGCTGATGAAATAAATAAATCATTATTGTTATTAATTAAATACAGTCAGAAAGTTATAACAATGAAATAAAGAAAATACTCAGATCCAGTCGTGAGTCGGTTAGCGATTTTGCTTCCAAAGAAGGGTTTAAATTTATGTTTAGTCCGGCGTATTCCCCTCATTTCGGAGGAGTGTGGGAGGCTGGCGTAAAGTCCGCCAAGTTTCATTTACGTCGCGTAGCCGGAAATGCTTCCCTAACGTTTGAGGAGTTGGCTACCTTGTTCGCGCAAATAGAGGCGATTTTAAATTCCCGTCCTTTGACCCCCCTTTCATCAGATCCGAGTGACCCTACTCCTTTAACTCCTGGGCACTTTCTGATCGGTCGACCGCTTACTGCTGTTCCATCACTGCCAATCACCGTGAAGAGTCCAAACCGATACCAAATCATTGAAAAACTTAGACAACATTTTTGGGAAAGATGGCGTTTAGAGTTTGTAGCCGAGTTGCAACAACGGACCAAATGGAAGACAAGACAGCAAGAACTGAGACAAGGCGACCTAGTAATTTTGAAGGAAGAAAATCTACCACCTCTTCAATGGCCTATGGCTCGAATAGTTAAACTATACCCAGGAACAGACGCTATCAGTCGCGTCGCCGATGTGCTCACGACAAAGGGCACCAAGCGTAGAGCCATCAACAAGATGTGCATCATACCGAACCAAGACGATCGTGATAACCTTGAAACGCCAGGGTTTCAAGGCCCCGGAGGATGTTCCGGCCCGCCGCATCCCTAGGACGACGGAGGGGCAAGAGCGACGAAGGGGGACGGCACGGCAGTAGCGCCGCCGCCGGCGCTCACTACACACTACAACAAAATCACGGAACGGTGCGCACGCACGCCACATAGACTGTACGCGACATAATATAATTATTAAAACTATTGTAAAACTAAAATTAAAACGTGATTCTACCAAACACGGAGTTTATTGTTGCTATTCCCAACAATTTATTTGTTATTGCAGCTCATACAGATATTTGTTCCGTGCTAATATCGAACCCACGACACGCGCAGTAGTCGATCGCTCAGCCACTTCGCCAATCGTGTCGTTATTTTATGTACTACTCATACATTATATACGAAATAACTTGTCGTACGTACGGACAATCGCTGTGTTGTTGCTTCAATTTTATTTGTTCCATGACAAGGTTCTATCCCACCAATACCCACCTGCAATAAATACCACACCACGTTTCAAATTGATCACGTCCGTGTACTATTTTATGTTGAGGTTGCCATTACAACGACTAGCGATACGGCTAATGTCTCTAGTACCATAAAGCACTGGTCCTATCGCTGGCGAGTAGCGATAAGCGAGCAAAAAGAGTAAAAATTGAGGTTGCTCTGGGAATTAGACGGCTAAACTCTTTCTTGGTGGAAATGTAAACTTATTTTCTTAAAAGAAGTCAGTTTTAACTAACCATTTGCCGGAAGAAGCAGCATAGTCAGGCTTCCCACTAGGTGAACCAACGGCATCGTGAGAGTCGCGGGCAACCGATGGATCAGGTGACGAATTGTCATCCGGCGTAGCGGTCTTTTGGGGAAGCCTATATTCTGCAATGGACGTGTTCCGGCTGATGATGACCTTTTGACCATAGTGGATATCTTCCAGCTGAAGATGTTTAATTTTTAAAAGAAATTACGTTGCCCCGCTAGGAATTTCTTCCTGTATCGTGAGCGCGTTTACAAACACTAAACACACATACTCAAATCACCCAGACCCGGAACAACTGCTTACAGGTCACACAAATATTTGTTCCGTGTGTTTAGTATTGTCAACGTCATCTCAGTTGTCAAACCAAATAGGACCGACAGATGTCGCTCTCGCCCACTTCCGTCAACACAAGGTACAGAGCGCACACGTCTCTTGTAACCAATAACTTTTAATATTAATAAGTAGTTTCTAAGAGTGTTTTCTCCTATATAAAGTGTAACAGTGTCCAACAGTCCAATAAACATTATAATAGTAAACAGTGCAACGTGGTTTCAATCAAGATCCCAATCACCGTGCTAGGATCGAACCCGCAACACGCTGCGTAACAGTCGATCGCTCAGCCACTGCGCCAATGATTAGTTGCCATTACCCTTTCGAGGTGGAAACTGGGCTTACAACTAGTCAACTACTCGCTGGCCGTGGGACAGTGCCTAACAAACGACAAACGATACGGCTAATGTCTCTGGTACCATTAAGTTAAGCCGTACATTTAATAATTATTACAGTAACATACACAAGTATCTACTAATTCGCTTTGTTTATTGATAGTCTTGTGGTTGTAGGACGCTAACTGTTGATCGCGAGGTCCTAGATTCGATTTCCGGATAAAATGAAAAAAAAAAACAAAACAATACGTCATTATCAGCCAAGCCTTGCCTACTGGGAACCTACCTCCTATATTTGGTAGGTTCCCAATAGAACTGGATTCAGCTGAGTATCGGTATTTGAAATGTAACGACTGGCTGTCTGACCTCCACAACTCAATAACTGGGAAATACGATAGACTGACTTTAAAGCTTGTGACTAATTGTAACGGTTGTCTAAGGTCTGCAGACGACAGCCGAGGACCAATGGCTCTATGAGCTTTTCGAGGCACGAAGGAAACTCGCTATTTATAGAAGACTAGCGACCCGCCCGCGCACGGGTGCAGTCTCTACTATATTATGCATGTTTTATACATATTTAACCTTCATCTTGAATCACTCTATCAAAATTCGTTGCGTAGTTTTAAAGATCTAAGTATACATAGGGATAGACAGTGGGAAGCGACTTTGTTTTATACTATTTAGTGATGATATGATGGACGATAAGATAGATGTCGCCTATCCACAGACCAACCTCAGAAAATGCGGTTTAATATTAAAACCGACTTTCAACTTTCCCGTCAAGACTTAACCAGCAGATCCAGAGAGAACCAGAATCCTATACAATACCCTCCATTCCCCCCGAGCCATTACTAAGACAAGCTATTAGGCTAATGTCTCAAGTATCATTATCCAACACATTTAGCAACCAGAACTGTTTGTACAACAATGTACTCGTATATTGTACGTTTATGTAAAGAGACGAAATTTTAATGTATAAACACGTACTGTCGTTAGCACTAGTAAGAATACACTTAGCAGAATTCAAAAGATTTGCTCTTAGTGTATTCATTACCAAAGCCTGCCGGGGTCGCGGGACTAACGAGCTACCATGATCCCGGAACGTAAAGGGCTATTAAAGGATACCTTGGATTTTAGTCAGTACAAGTCTGACAGTCCTTCCTGCCCTGCCCTGGGTGGATTTTACAACGCTTTAAAAAAAAGTGTATTCATTATATTTTTAAGGACATCGTATTCTGGAACTCTAGAAGTATGACTTATAAAACCTCCTCCTTACCTCCTTCTGTGAAGCAGTCATACTAGCGAAGGAGGAGGCGGAATACATGAGCGAGAGAACTTCCTCTTCATCACAACCCAACTACCACGGAAGAAGTCCAGAGCTTCTTATCACGAATCTTTTTTCGGTCATCTTTGGCTTGGGATTGCGGGTGGCAAGCAATGTGTTTTTTTTTTATGATAGTAGATTCCCGTTTTGACCCTATCTCGCCTGATGGTAAGCGAAGATGTGGTCGACGGTGAAGCACGCTTGCCTAGAAGTAACCTGTTCACTCTAGACTTGAAGACCCCAAGGTTATAGCTGTCGGGAAAAACACTCCTTAGCTGTGCGCACGATAAAAGTATTCAAGTCCCAAACCGTTTGATGAGGGACCAAAGGCCGAAGTCGGGACTGTCTTAAAAGGGCTACCTTTCCTTTACTAATACGGAATAAGTATTTAATTTAAGTTCAAACGATACTTCACGACAAATGGACTTTGTAATGTGAATGAACATCATTGTAACAATACCTTCGTACATTGCATGTATACAGATGGCATGTACAGATGTACGTTCACAGATGTGCAGTCACTTTATGGTCAGAATGCGGGGCGTAATGTCTTTGTCTGCAATAGTTTGGAAGTCATTATCATTATCTAAGTTGCAGTCTGCTAAAGACTTTGTTAGATTTGGGAAATTAATTGTTACATAGATTGGTGTAGCAGTTGCAAGGAAAGTGTTTATGGTATAATTAAGAATTCTCAATTAATATTTTTATAGGTACACTAGCAAACCCGGCGAACTCCGTTTCGCCACCAGATGGCTTCGTTTTATTTTCTATAAACCTCACGGAGCCCGAGACCTTTCCAACGAATACAAAACCGTGGAAATCGGTTCGTGCGTTCTGGAGTTATAGCGTCAGGAAGGAAAACCCGACTTATTTTTATATAGTAGATATTTATCCGACATTAACATAGAAGGTTTCACTGTTTTCAACACACTCCATAAGAGAAATGACCTCTTCAAAATCATCATCATATTAGCCGTAAGACGTTCATTGCTCGGGCATGCGGGCGGCGAGTAATGGGCGATTCGCTGACCGACCATGGACCATGGCCGGGTTGACGGCACGAGCCTCAAAGAGTGTCAACATAATAGCGGGGCCTCCCTCTAGAGGGCCAAAGCCTGCCGAAGTCGCAGGATTACCGAATTACCATGACCCTGGAACGTAAAGGGCTATTGAAGGACACCGTGGATTTTAGTCAGTACGAGGCTGACAGTCCCTCCCGCCCTGCCCGGGGTGGGAGGACTCATTTGGTGATTTCACCACGATGAAAAAAAAGATATTCACTGCTGAACATAGGAATCCCCCTACTGGTCCTGGTTTTGCCATCCATTTTGTTCTAACTAGTCAATGTTTGGTTCAGTAACACACAAACTTGCACATCAAGCAGATTATTAGATAATCCTCTTACTTTGATTGCTTTGAATATTTTATTGAACCAATTCGATTAACGATGGAGTTAGACAGATACCTACATACTCTTAGATACCAAGGGCAAGGGTTCGAATCCATACAGCGTTATCTGAAAGTGTTTATCCTTCTCCTTACATAAAATATTACAGTTGCGAAAGTCTGTATGAATGGATGGGTGTTTGCTACTCACGTCAAAACAGTTCAACGCATCTGAGTTAATTAAAAAAACAACAAACACAACCAAAACACGTTCAAACGGGGTTTGCACCTGTACACTGCTGTGAAAAAGATGAGAAGAATAGAAGAAAAAGATTTTTGAATGAAGGAATTAATGTGTCCTGTATCATCTATAAAATATTTGACAATTTGTTCTTCTCTTTGTTTCAGGCGATGAATTCATATTTCGCGACACATTCGGCGGCATCAGTCTCATGTTTGCAGCCAACCAGACTTCAAAAACACTTATGCCGAACACCACATTTGTAAGTACCATTTATTGCGAACGAGACAGAGCTTATACTAGGCGTATAGCGCCGCCTCGTCTCACACTGGAACTACTCGCTTTCAGACGTCGTGGTAGGCCACTTGTTCGTTAAAAGTTACAGACTGGTGTAATGTAACGCGAATCCATCGTGTAATGTAACGCGAATTCTAGGTGTGGACGACACCGCGAGCATTACATGTAACGCTCGCGACTGATCCATCGGCTGTCGGTTTTTGCGCGAACACAAAAGCGCTCGCAGTATTCGCGTACTCAATTCGCTTTGAGTTCGTGTGCCGTCCACACCGTTGACGCATATTACACGTAATCGTAAGATTCGCGTTACACCAGTCTGGACCCGTCTTAATATTATGCCCTGTATCTGGGACCGTAGCTTCAATAAAATAACTCAGTCTATCGCAGTCCACTCCTGCACATAGGCCACATCACCCTGTCCTCCACTTTCCGTATCAAGTCTGTCCCAGCCATCTTCAGAAGGTCGTCGAACCATTTAGGTGGAGGGTGTACCACTCTATAATAATATTATGGCCTTCCTTACAACTTACTTTTGCTGGCTGGGTATGCTTGCTGTTACGTGGTGTCTACTTCAAGAGTCGTCTGTCATACCAGCCATCAATCTTCAGACAAACATGGCCAGTTCAGTGCCACTTCAGTTTGTTAACTCTGTAGGCTATATCAGTTATCTGGGACTGTAGCTTAGTTTTTTAGGATTCCGTACCCAAAGGATAAAACGAGACTCTATTACCAAGAGACAAAATATCATAAAATGAATATTTAATGAGACTCCCATACAACAGAGATGATTTTTTGCCGTTTTTATAGATAATGGTACGAAATCCCTAGTGCGCGTTTTTGCCTAGCACGCGTGCTTGCTTTTTTAAATTAAAATGTACCTTATATGTTGGTCTTAATTAAAAGTCTAAAGTACACTATATTCCTTAACGAAGCAAAAAGTTAGTTAAACTAAACTCAATTTGCAGCAGTAAATTAATACAACATGAAAGAGCAAAATTCTACAAAAGAAAAATAAACACAGCGTAAGCAAGCGAACACGTCAAAACCAGCAATTCAGCTTAACGAGTCAATTAATGAACGAACAAAACACTCGATTTTAGCACAAAACTGTTTTCAATGAACTGAAAGTAGACGAAAACAGCCAGTTCACTCGATATCTTAAGGCGATGATCTGTAGAGCGAATTTAAACTTAACTCCATTCGATAATAAACCTTATTCACTTAAAAATAATGTTTTTATTCAAATGGTACCCTGGATCACAGTCCCTTGTAGAAATTGTACACATTAATTTTCACATTTATATTTGGATGAAGCTTATTGAGTTAAACTTGAGTTAAGTCTAAGTACGCTTTATAGAACTCTCAGCCTTAGACTTAGCTCAAACTTAGTGCCGTCATGCGTCAAACAAGCCTTATTTTTACGGAGTAGTGTTCAAAAACAAAAACAATAATAAATAGCACCACATGTCACCAAATTGATGGTCAAAATTAAATTCTAAATTGACGTGAGCAAAGTCACTGACAAAACTAGTCTACATAATTATAACGTGAAGTTTAACATTGAAAGATATACATAGTTTAATCAAGGCTTATGTTGTAATTTATATTTACCGAATTTTCATTTTGAATAAAGAATTATTTATTAATTTATTTTTTTTCGTACAAAACGCAACTGTGTTTATCTTCAACTTAGTAAAACTTATCTATAGGTCTCAGCTGAAGTGTCAGGGACAGGGCCACGAAATAAATTGATGTCCGGCCAACAAGTGGCTCTACGGGGGTGAAGAGGGGTGCAAAGGGGGTGAAAGCGGGTGTTCCGATCCATTGCCTCCTTGTGTATTCGATGGAAAACTTATTTTTGCAACGTACGCCCGATTGAGTTAACATATTGCGGTATTGGAGGCGCCTGTTTATTTTTGGAGCTACTTTTTTTGGGTTTTTGTGATATTATTGGGTCAGGAGGTCTGATTGGTATGCTGAGAGTGTGAGTCTGAGAAAAACGTGATGATTGTGTCGTCACACTGGTTAACAAACTATCGCAGTTTTTGATTGCACGATTCTTAGTACGAATCCACCATATCTTTACTTTCACATAGTATACTCGTCGTAAAAACTCGCTTGTCAACTATATGCCAACAACGCATTCTCTCCTATTTCGGCCACCTGGTGCGGAGAGGCGATGAGAGTTTGGAAAAATTGATTGTGGTTGGGAACACCGAAGGCAAACGAACGCGCGGTCGTTCAACAACGCGATGGACGCATCAGGTGAAGTCGTCATCCTCTAAATTCCACTCGGTGGTAAAGGATGCGCTGGACAGAAACCGGTGGAGGCGGATCATCCGCTACAGAAGCAAATCCGAAGCTGACCACGATCCTCAGACATGAGGGACCGACTACAGAGAGACAGTATACTCGTACGACACTCTATAACATTGGGCGTGTACATGTGCTAGTTTATGACCCACTTCTCCAGACAGATTGGAAGTGTAAATCGCAGCAGTGACTGTTCTTATGCTTCTCCAATAAAGAACCAACGCATAAGCTGAAGAGAATATTTTTAAAGTCAAAATAAAAATACTTAAATTTTGGTCACAGCTAAGGAGTGGAATTCCCTGCCGGAATCTGTGTTTCCCAACCCTAGAGTCTTTACGTCAAGAGTGAAAAGTTACTTCGAGGCAAGTATGCTTCACCTTCGACCACATCATTGCTTACCGTCACGTGAGATAGTAGTCAAACGCGAACCTATCGTTATATAAACAAAAAAGGATAAAAATATACTCGTACAGCTTCCCCTCTCCCTTCCTCCAATGTCAGACAGACCGGATCTATTATTACTACACACAAAACGAAAGTTTAACAGACACCACAAAAAGGTACTGCAATGTAAACAAGAGTTCCTTAATTGAAAACAATTACTGCCATAGACCAGTCCTAGCTTTCCAATTTTATTGCTTGGCCACAACCTACAAGTTTCAGCGACAAGCGTGTTACGACATTGAGTGAATATAAAGTTACCACTGCCGTAACTCAATTCTCTTCAATGGGTCATAATACCACACGAGTCTAGTCCGTTTATGGAAGAGACCTAGTTTTCCAAAGTTACGGCTAGACCCTATACGTTTGAGACGACAAGCGTGTTACGACAGCGACTGAATAATAACCCCTGCTGTACCCAGGCCACATCAATTGGTCATAATGCGGTGTGATCTCAGTGCGGGTTAGTGGAAGAAAGTGACTCAGATAAAAACTAATAAAATAAATTGCTCCAAGGATACCATGACGGCTTAGTCGGGAAATACCCAATTCTTAAAATACCTAGCATCTATAAGTACCCAATTCTTAAAATGCCTAGCAATTATAAATACCCAACTCTTAAAATACCTAGCATCTATAAATACCCAATTCTTAAAATGCCTAGCATATATAAATACACAATTCTTAAAATGCCTAGCATCTATAAATACCCAATCCTTAAAATGCATAGCATCTATAAATACCCAATTCTTACAATGCCTAGCATCTATAAATTCCTAATTCTTAAAATGCCCAAGAAGCTAATTAAGGACTGTCAGACTCGTACTGACTGAAATCCACGGTGTTCCTTCAATAACCCTCTATGTTCCAGGCTCAAGGTAACGTGATAAGACAGTTACAGACACACTGCGACGACGCCACATCCTAATGCAACATGTGATAAAGTCTGTCGCTTGACACAAATCACATCGCCTTACAAAACCACTTTATTTTTATTACGGTTGTTTACCGGACTAAGGGCTGGTTTTTCAATAGTCAGATAACCGTTAACTGAGGAATAAAAATGGCGGTTTGACAGCTTATCGATGGAAAATGTGCCATACCGTTATTTTAATTCCTCAGGTAACGGTTAACTGACTATTGAAAAACCAGCCCTAAGTCACGGTTCCCGAGGGTAAAACTTACGCAAAGGAAACAAGTGCCAAATGACCGTGTCTCTTACCACAAACGTGTCCAAAGTCGCATCACCTTAAGTCATGTACGGACGTCAAAACAAACACGCCCAAAAGCTGAAAGCTAGCAACTAAAGTCGTCACAGTCGACCGACAGACTTAAACAAACGTAGACATTGGTCGTGCCCGTCGCAATACAATTACACTGGCGAGCAAATGCCAGTGAAACGTCTCGCCAGTGTAATGGGCGGTTCCACAAGTGTAATTTTGTATGTAAATGAAACTTTCTGGGAATATTGTGCAAATCTTGACGTGGTTTATTTTACAGGTCGTATTTTTTTATCACTTAGGATTTCTGCGCATTTTTTGAAGCTCAGTACAAAATAAAGGGACATTCTGTTAGCGAAAATGATGATGGAAAAAGCAAAACTTGTTAAATTATGTTAATAATATGTACTTGTTTAACTTCGTTGTGGTAAAAGGAAATATTTTTTTTTGTCTTAAAAGGAACGTTGTCTCACACTAAGAGTTTCTCCTGTTACTAATTAGAGTAGATTTACCTATAATTTAGAGTAGGTCATTCCCAATTAACGTGACTTACTAGTTCTTCGAGAGAAAAACATACAGTGAGTAAGTAGCTTTGTATCTCTAGTGAAGCAAAACTAGAGATATAGTATGTGCCATTTAACACGGCAAAAGCGGTCATTGCTCCGACTTTCATCCCGATATCTCAATATTAGCGATACTTCCTCTTCACCCGTACAAATCTGTCGCAAACAGTCGCAAAACTGACATCGCTTGAGTCTCATAATACATAAAAAATTACCACAAAAACAACACAATGCACAACCCAAAATAATAGAAAATCTAGCAAACGTACCCTACGAAATATTTCTTTTTAAATATTGTATTTTCGTTTTTAAACAAGTTTATCACACTGAGACAATTTAAAAAAAGTAAATATATTATTATGCATCATATAATTTTGCATTAACGTATAATACAATACTGAGTAAATATAAAGTTAGTGCATATTGTATGGATATAAGTGTATTAATATTCTTTTCATATCAGGATGGTAAAAACACCTTATTTTTCCTAAAATAAATTACAAAAACTATTTCATCACAGAAAATGCTAATTTTGATCTTATGTCGTTTTTGTTTTACGAGGTCATCGCGTCAGGGGTGCAGCACCCCCGGCAGCAGCCGCCATTTAGATTTGACATTCCGTGTGGAAGTTCGCTTGCGTTCGGTCTGTGCAAAGACATTACACTAAATACGAGCAATAGACGGGACATCACGAAGAAAGTTGTGATCCAAAACTTTTTACCACTAGGTAAAAAGTCGCTCGGTATAGTAGTCGCGTTGCTATGCAACGCTAGATTGTGCTACTGACACACGGCATCAATAATTTTGTATGACAATTTTCCCAATGCCCGCTCTATAGGTTCTTTTAAATCTCTTTGGGTCTGTGCTATAATTTCTTTGCTTTTAATGTTATCGTTTTTGAGTTTGTTACAGTTTTGTTTTTGTGTTCTGTGTTGTTATTGTTACTTCATTTGTTGCTTGTAAAGAAGCATGTAACCAGAAGCTGGAACATCTACTGGTGAAACCAGTAAATGCCGTCGTCGTCCAAACATATTCCAACCTCAAGAAGGTTCGGAATCGATACCGTTCACATCGCCGCCAGCAAAAAGACAGAAGATGATTCTCACCAGCGGAGAACGTGTTATGATTATTAATATTTTTAAATATGTCCAAAACACAAAGCCCGAGGATAAATATTTAACTAACCATGATCTTGTCAAACGTACGTCAGAAATATGTGGGGTGAGCGAGAGATCGATATATCGGGTATTACGTGAATACAGAAATACTCATAAAATAACGCAACCTGAAGGTAAAAGGAGTAGACCAAACGTTCTCCAAAAAGTTGATGATTTTAATAAATCGGCAATTACCTACTAAACTTTTGGAAAAAAAAAAAGATTTTTCATTCAAAATGAGAAAATGATCGAGCCCATCAGTATGAAAAACCATTTTTTTTTTATTTATTTTTTTCCGAAAGTTTTTGAACAAACATTGATAAGTAACATGGGCTGAGTTACTCCACGAGAGGTTTTGCGCTATTAACGTTACACGTTGTATATACATAATTACCTATATAGATTTGATTGATTGATTTGATGCTGCGCATTCCACATTTTTTTATGATGATTCTTTCACAGTCCAGGCTGTCGTTTGTGGAATGCATTGCTTGTATCAGTAAGACAAGCCAAGTCACTGGTTTCTTTTAAAAGCTTAGTCTTAAATCATTTCCTTTCTCTCTAATAATACATAATTATTTATATTTATGTATGTATGTGTATTTTATTTTATTATTAATGTTTGTTTGTATTGTATTTATATTATCGGTTATCTATTATTTGATGTGCATCACTGTCTACCCTCATTTTTTTTTAAGATTCTTCAAGTCCATCATAATTGTCTAGAAGATATCGCTATTAGCGATAAGACCGCCGTTGTACCCTTAGTATTAATAAAACTTATTTTTTTTAAAGTACCGACTTCGAAGACAAATACAAAAAGTGTAAAATAACTTTTCTTTCGGAAGTCGGTGGCTTTTATTTATGTCATTGACTATTGCCACCGACTTCCGAAAGAAAAGTTATTTTTCGTACCACTTGCTCAAAAAAGTGACATTCTATGCCACAAAAAGCGTACATAACAATAGTCATTTTTAATCTGTTAAAAACAGGGAAAGAAAGTTGTACTGAATTTCATTCATCCTCTAGGGAGAGAATGTGATTTAAATTTGGAATACTTACCGAAACTGAACTACACCAGTCTGTCTTTACACCATTGAGTTTGTATAAAAACCATTATCCAACTTTTTGAAAAAAGAATACGCATGTATTATGCAGTTATGATTATTCAATAAAATTACGAAAACCGAAGAGGCCGTATGAGTTTGATGCCTTTGCTTTTCCGACAAAAAAATATTAGTCGAGGAATTTGCCGCATTTTTGTTTTCTTCAAATACATAAACGTTAAGTTTATTTTAATTTATTTTTTGAAATAAGTTAATGTTAAATGTTAATGTTTAATAAATGCTTATCTCATATTATTATTGTGTTAATTTTTTCGCAAATGGTACGAAAAGTAGAGTATTTTCCTCGGTGATAAAGCTGTCTTAGTCTTGGGTGAACTTAAATCCCTCGCTACACTCAGGACACGTCTTAAATCCCTCGCTTCGCTCGTGATTTAAGTTTTTAACACCCTCGCTACGCTCGGGAGTAAACCTCGATTCCTTCGTTAAGCTCGCGATTTAAATCGTCACCCGCGACAGAAGACACTGCTTTATCCCCTTGGTTAATAATCTACTATTACACTTTTTTGTATTTGTTTTTGAAGTCGGTACTTTTTTAAAAAAAAAATTATTTTACCCTTTTTAGTACAGACATTCAACAAAAATCTTCGTATAATCGGCAACTTTAGAAATTTATATCCAAGCGATCAACAAAAACGGATCTATGCGGGCAACGTCACAAGACATCCATTATTATTGTATATTAAAACCTTCCCTAGACTGTAATAAACATTTTTCCGTAAACCGCATGAAAATCGGTTCAGACAAACGCAAGATAATCGTGAACAAACATACAATCGACTTTGAAAATGTACTATGATCCGCGCGCGGACGAAAATACATATGACGGGAAAAGGGCCGTTACCTATCACTACATCCATTAAATCCGTCACACACAGTGGAACATTTTTTACGACACGCGTAAATTTATAAGCACACAATTTGATTTCTAGAAATAAAAAATAATAATTTTGAATTAGAGCAACACAAGATTCACAACCTCTGTATGTCAAGCAGGCTGGTACCACGATACTGTAG
Organism: Agrotis clavis; assembly: GCA_954870645.1. Classification (NCBI taxonomy): domain Eukaryota; kingdom Metazoa; phylum Arthropoda; class Insecta; order Lepidoptera; family Noctuidae; genus Agrotis; species Agrotis clavis. The sequence continues at coordinate 14,987,763 of OX940936.1, read as the reverse complement.
CGATAGAAGCAACTATCGCTTATTAGTAGTTTTAGGTAACAATAAGTGTCATTATCGCTTAGTGATGAAAAACTTGGTAGGAAGGAGTGAATGACCTCTTTTGCCATGTTAAATGGTACATACTATAGAAATAGTGTTTCTATCTCTACATAGCAAAGCCAGAGACAGATTAAAAATTGAGAACGACCGTTAGTTAATTGACGGCACGGTTAGCGTAGTGGCTGAGCGATTGGACTGCTGCGCAGCATGTCGCGGGTTCGATCCCCACACGAAACAAATATTTGTATGATCTACAAGTAGTTGTTCCGGGTCTGGGTGTTTGTGTATGTGAGTTTCTATGTTTGTAAACGCACCCACGACACAGTAGAAATTCCTAGTGTGGGGCAACGTTTTTAAAAAAGAAAAAGAAATAAAACTATTGAGTACGAGCGAGATGTATGGAAGGGATATACAGGGTGGAAAAAGACCTTTAACGAAGCCGAAAGCCACGTATTCTACCCATTATTTGGATCATTTTTTTCTTTTAGACCATACCTGGGACTCCACGGGTTCTCGAGATATTGAAGGTCAAAGTTGCATTTTTTTAAAACTTTTTTTTACGAAATCCAATTCTAAGTATTAATACAAAACTTTTTTACAAACAAACATTACCTGTATTTTCGATTTTTCTAAATAAATTACGCATTTGAAGTTACGAACAGTAATGTACGTTGGAAACGCACAGCTGATTACTTCCGACGGTCAATGACTCTCTTCTCTAGACTTAGGTCCCTTTGGAGGTGCGGGGTGAGGCGCGGGAAGAATGCGTCAAGACCGGAGCGACGCCATTGGTGCGCGCGCGTCTCGTGATAGGCCGCTCAGTCGCTATTCGTCTATCGTGGCTCTCACACTGCTGTCTAGTACACTAAGTACAGTCGAAAAGAAGTGTTTCTTTGTTTTAAATTGTTTTTTATTTCTTTAGTTTCGTTGTTTGTTAGGTTTTTTGTTGAGATTTGATATTGTGTTGAACTTATTTGCTATTTTAAGCCACCACAATACCGCGAGGAAAAGGCAATGCTTTGAATAGACATTCGAGAAGTTTGGTGTACAATGTTTTACAATTTTTCACAAGATTTTCAAATACTCGAAGCTTTTTTTTTTTTAGCGTGGTAAAATCATCAAATGAGTCCTCCGGCCCCGGGCAGGGCGGGAGGGACTGTCAGACTTTTACTGACTAAAATCCACGGTGTCCTTCAATAGCCTGTTATGTTCCGGGGTCACGGTAAGGAAATAATCCCGCGACCCCGGCAGGCTTTGGCCCTCTGAGAGGCCCCGTCAGTGTGCTGACGCTCTTTGAGGCGCGCGTGGGACACAACGCGCCGTCGACCCGGGCATGGTCCATGGTCGGGCAGCGAGTTGCCCTTTACTCGCTGCCCGCATGCCCGCGCCTACGGTGGCCGGAGATCATCTGCTGACGTCCGACGCCGCGGGCGCCTACCACAGCGGTTGGGGCGGAGGGAGGACGCTGTCCTCTCTCGCTCGCGGCCCGCCTCCTCCTTCACGAGCATAACTGCCTCGCAGAAGGAGCAGACCGCTTCCCACTCCGAAAATACTCGAAGCTTACAAAAAAAACGGCCGCGGCAACAAAGACGTGTGTATCGACAGTACAAAGAATTACAAAAGAGTAAATCAATTCAAGTTCAATTTATTTTAATAAACATTTTAAATTACTTACCTTTGATTTATTTGCATAACCAGCATTTACAACATTACACAAATTATTTAACTAACATTATTATTTTGTCTTAAGTCTTTTCTTCATGAGTGTACGTGCGCAGACGGCCGCCATTTGTGGTCAATGAGAACCCGCCCTCCACGGTAGTTCAAACGCATGTTAAAACGAGCCGACGCGCCCGCGCTCCGCCCGCTAGGGCGGAGCGAGCAGGCGGCGCGGGCGCGTCCCCGCCCCCGCCGCCCTACGCGACACCCGCTGGCCCCTCTGCCAGCAGCCACGTGCCGACAAAACAAAGAATTTTTATTTAGTTCGGTTTCTGACACGATCGAATTTACTTCTTGTGTCTTTGTTTCCGAAAAACATTACTATTGAGTGTTCTGTGACTGTGTACTCGCTAACACACAAAGATTCTGTGTGTTTTTGAGTACTTTTGTGTTTGTTTTTGCTAGTTAGTGCGTTTGTTTTTTTTTTAAGTTTTAGATACGAAAATGCCGTTTCATGATTATTCTGCGCGCGAGTATGTTAATATGGTATACTGCTATGGTATGGCGCATGGAAATGCTGCCGAAGCCCTACGAATTTATGGAAGACAATACCCTGAAGCGTTCCAGCCTAGTGATTCACGTATTTTCACGCGGGCAGTGCAACGTTTGTTGGATAATCAGCCTATCGTGCCGATTTCACAGGGGGGTGGCAGGCAAATAACGCCAGCGGCCGAAACGGCCATCTTATCTGTGATGCGAGAAAACCCTCGTTTGGGAGTGCGTACAGCGGCTAAAGTATTGCGAAGGCGGCATGGCCATCGGGCTAGGTACATGGTGTCTCATTCCACCGTGCACAAAGTTCTAAAAAGGGATAGGCAACGACCTTATAAAATTCATCGCGTGCATGCACTCATGCCGGGTGACACAACACGCCGTATGCAGTACTGCAGGTGGCTGCTAAGGCAGGACCGAGGATTTGTGAATAAAGTTATTTTCACGGATGAATGCACTTTCACAAATAATGGAATGTGGAACCGTCGAAATTCACACTATTGGTGCTCCGTGAATCCACATCAAACCCAGGAAACGGGCTTCCAGGTACGGTGGAAACATAATGTGTGGGCTGGCATCATGGGAAATCAGATACTGGGCCCCGTTTTCTTGCCACCAAGTATGAACGGACCTGCCTACCTCAACCTCATTAATGGTTACCTAACCGACACGTTAGATGACATGCCACTGATCCAGCGGCGAGACGTGTGGTATCAGCATGACGGTGCACCACCACACATCGTGAGACCGGTTCGCGATCAGCTGACGCAGCTGTTCGGCGACAATTGGATTGGGCGATATGGGCCCCATGATTGGCCTGCACGCTCACCGGACCTAACGCCTTTGGATTTCTTTCTGTGGGGATACGTCAAAGATAGGGTGTTTGACCGTACCTGCCAGACTGCTGCGGAGATGCGTCAAAAAATCATTGATGTTTTTGATGAACTCAAGCAGCGGTCAGAGCGAGAAGGAATCCTGGAACTGGTTCATCAAGAGACGCTGACTAGAGCTCGCGTCTGTCTCCGCGTGGGAGGTCGGCAGTTTGAACCGCAGTTAGTGAGTGTTGAGAGACCACCGATTGATGATATCAGCGATGGACAGTAGGTAAGTGTTTTATGAGTTTTTAATTTAAGAACATCTTGGGGTCGTGAGATTGTTTGAAAGATGTACCACGGGCCTGGAACGTAAAGGGCACACGAAAGAGCACGTCGATTTTAGTCGGTGAAGTCTGACAGTACCTCCCGCCCCAACCTGGGCGAGAGGTCTCTTTCCATGATTTTACGATCTTAAAAAAAAAATTAAGAACATCGTGCATCTCAGTAGGATTTTTATTATTTGTTTTCACGGAAACTTTATTCATTTCATTCATCCCCGCAAATAATCGAAAGAACGTAGAACTAAACGTCGCGTCGCCGATACGTTCTTATCACAGCGCGTTCCAGCCAGCGTAAGCAGGCGCGCTTGTGTGCGTGAAGCCCGCCTACGCACACAACGACAGAAACCTGTTTGCTTTACATTGCGCGCAATAAAATTATTATTTTTTTTGATACCTAAAAATAAAAGTCGGTTCCCAGCGATAATTTTAGCGTAAAGCTACTTAGTTAGATGTACAGTATGCGTAGTTAACGGCTTTGTGATCTGTTCAAATACACCCTGTAGTAAGCCAAGGCAGCGCACGGTGTGGCATTAAGAAATGAGTAAAAAAAGGAGTTAGTGAAACTTGTCAAACGCTGTTTTGAAGATAAAAAAAAAAACACGAAGTTATTATTTAAGCGATTATATCACTATTTATTGTCTTTCTATAGGTATATTTAGGTATAACCTGGGTCGATGAAGAAAGGATTCTAAAATGGCGGCGCTTATCGTGACTTCTCGCTCGCACTCTAGTGCCGTCTATACTCACTCCCGCGTGTAGCGTAAGCAGAAAAAAAATAGTCTTGATGTGTCATGACGCGCTCAGCGATATTTTTTAAGAATATTTTTTATAGTTTTCTGTTATTTTTCCGTTGTTACCTGTTGATTATTGTTGTCTGTTGGTTTTATTGTTAGATTAAGTTTGAGAATTATTTTGATCCAGTCTTGTTTTTTTTGTCTTCAATTTAAAAAAACACTTTAATTTGAAATCTTATATGCTGACTGTACCTACTATCTGTCAACGCAAATACAAGCCGCCATTTTAGAATCCTTTCTTCAATGCTCCGGCTTTAAGGCCATGGCACACTATACCGACACGGCAACGGCGCGGCTGCAGCACAGCGTCACCTTGAATTTACGCTACGGATGGCCGTAAGCGTGCTAACTGCGCCTCGTCCGCGAGGTGCAGGCTCACAGTCCACGCGCCGGCCGCGAGGCGCAAGCTTGCGGTTACCGTGAACATAATTGTTATGAGGCATAATTATGTTTCGCTGGCAACTCGGAGACGGCGCGCCGTAAGCAAGCCGTCTGCTCGCTTGCAGCGCGCGAAGTGCGAGGCGAGTTGTATGGTAGCGGCAAGCGCGCCGACTCCCCGCCGGCCGTTGGGTTTTTCATATTAACATTATGAAAATATATTATACGACCTAAGATTTAAGGCTCTAATTTGAATGACAAGTTAAGTGCTGGATTGGAGCCGTGCCGTTGCCGTGCTGGTATAGTGTGCCATGACCTTTATACTTTATTTATTTTATAACATAAAACATTATGCACTTTCATTCACTGTTTGACATATTCCACTTTTGTTGCGTTTACATGGTGGCGCTGGTGTCGTGCACGTTCCGAATAGCCACGATTTTTTACGTGGTTATATCATCATATGAGACCTCCCACCCAGGACAGGGCAGAGGAACTGTCAGACTTGTACTGACTAAAATCTACGGTGTCCTTCAATAGCCCTTTACATTCCGTTGTCATGTTTACCTGTTAACACGGTCCAATGAACCCAGCAGGCTTTGATTTTCTAAGGAGGGCCACGTCATATTGCTGACAGTTCTTTGAGGCGCGCGTTGTTCGATCCTGGCATGGTCTATGATTGGACGGCAAGTCACCCATTACTCGCCGTCCGCATGTCCGTGCTTGTAAAACGCGCCGTCGACCCGGAAAACCAGAGATAGATTGAACATTAGGATGGGAACGTAAGTCAATAGGCAACGCCCTGTTAAATGTAATTAGTCCGTCTTTTGGATTATTCAAAAATAAGGGACACGTTTTTTTTTAATTTGTAAATTAGACCAAAAATTACAAAGATATAGCCTATTAAAGTTACGTGTGACGTCCGCCGCTTGGCATTTTTTCACGTGGGGTGACATCACACGTAACTTTAATGGGCTATATCTTTGTTATTTTTTGTTTAATCTAAAAAAAGAAAAAATACGTGTCCAATATTTTTTTTTATAATCTAAAATACGGACTAAATAGAATGTAATTATTTTGACCCTGGAAACTTATAGCAATAGCCACGATAACGCCAAAAATATATTATCAAAGAAAGCCGAAGTGTTTGCTATATTCTTCTGAAAAAATCTGACATCAACTCGACAGGAATCCATACAAACTTTCATATCCTATTTCGCTTCCTTAAGTCCTTAAGTCCTTTATCGTTCTTTTGTGTTCACTTTCTTTGAAATGGATCTCTTGTATAAAATTTTATGCTTCTAAACTTATTGGTTGATGTTCGTTGTCAATTACTTTATGTTGAATTGGGGATTTCGAGAATAATAATTATTAAAATTAAAACCAAAATACTTTATTTGGTATGGGCCTCAATGGGCAGTTAAAAATGTCGAAAAATTGGCAAAATTAAAATTGTATTTATTTATTATAATAACCAACTTGAATTAAGTGCCCGTACTTCATTCAAGTTGGTTATTATAATACACAACAATAGGGACGGTAAAAAAAATCCCAATTGGCCCCACTGGCGAAAAACAGGAAAAATATTCCCATATGTCACCAGGCAGTTAGGTAACTATTAAAAAAAAACTGTGTTCATAAATAATAGTAAAAAAACCAGCTGAATAAAAACACATTTCAGTCCAGGCTATATCTCCCCAGCCTACCTCGCCCTCTCAATAACATTCGCCTTACTTATTTGTCTGTGTTCCACTCTCACAGACCACCGAATAAGTAAATTATGGCTCTAAAGAGTCACTGGGAAACTCACTGAAGCGAATATTGCGTCGGTTTTTCGACTTATTCTGTGTTATTGTTGTTAGCTCTGATATTTTTGGAGAATATAAATATATAGAGGGGTATACAACAAACGTTTATATAGAATGTGCTTGACAAAATAGAAGTTTGGGAAGTATTTTGATAGAATATTATGTTTTTAAGCTATTGCATAGCTTTTATCGCGGGCCTTGAACGCGGCGACCGAATCAAGAAATTCCGTAACGAAAATAAACCTGACACCCCGCATCGTCTAACGTCGTTTCTATTCGGCAGACTTCGGCACGGTGTTTGTTTTTCTTGACGTTTCATTTGATTGACGTGGCTGACCATAATAGTCTTAAAAAAAAATTGCATAAGTTGATAAAAATTGCCTCACAGTTAGAATTTCTCCTGCGTGAAGTGTGTGTTAACAAACATTAAAACTTTCATATACACAAACAGCCACACCCGGAACAACTGGTAGATCGTACAACTATTAATTCTGTATGGGAATCGAACCCGCGACATGCAGCACAGCGGTCGATTATTCGACCACCGTAAGCTAACCACGAATTCTTTTTTCGTTTGTTACGCTTTCGCTCGTAAATCACTTAACCAATTCTGAGTATATTTTAGCACAGATATAGAAGTAATTATGCTAACGCGAGTGAAGCTGAAGGAAGGCCAATTTTAGTTACGCATAAAACCACAAAAGAAACGAAAGTTAACTTTTTTGTAACTAATTTCAAAATGCCAACAAAGTATCGAATAACAAAAAACTTTTCCCATCACTTTATCATTGTTAATTCGTTTAAAATCGTATAATTTTCTTTTGACGTTCGCCCATTCTTTGGCAGTCCATTAAATATTATAATAATCTTGTTTTTCCTCAAGTTTTTTTTTGCAAACTTGTTATTATTCGTTACAAAAGTGGTCCACTTAATTAATGTATCCGACCTAAAATACCTCTAGGCGAGTTTTTTTTAAGCTTTGTTAATAATATTTATTATTAATAAATGGTTCATTAGAAATCTGAAACACCCTGTTAAAATGTTTACGTATCAAGCTGTAGAGTATACCTACCCAGCGCAATAGTCGGGCAGATCATTCCATCTCCATTTTGTATGAGACAAGGGTGTTTCTAACTACGCCTTGCGTCATTAAAACGAATGAAAATTTATTTTTAAACTACCTGTTGCCAGCGGGTTTACCCGCTACAACTCTAAAATTATCCCACGGGAACATCAAATCGGGATAAAAACTATCCTATGTGTTAATCCAGGTTATAAACTATATGTGTACCAAATTTTATCCAAATCCGTTCAGAGGTTTTTGCGTGAAAGAGTAACAAACATCCATACATCCATACTTACAAACTTTCGCCTTTATAATAGTAGTAGGATTTTTCAAATCTCTTATTTTTTTATTATTATAAACATGTACTAGTCATTGGATACATTACATTACAGCATTACAATCTGTTGTAAGACCACTAAAAAGTCACGGTGTATTGAAAAACATTCAATATAGTAGGAGATAAGGTAAGGCGCTCGTGGCTAAATAATCACTGCCACACAGGCCGATCTTCCGGGTTAAGCCGCGCTTGCCGAGGTTGGTCTGTGGATGGGTGACCATTTGTCATAATGAGTTTCCTCTGTACCTCAACACGTAAAGCCGTTAGTCCCGGTTGTCATTTTTAGATCTTAATTCAGTCGTTACTGTTATAGTCAGAAGCTCTAAAATCTGACAACCAGTCTTACCATGGGGTATCGTATTACCCAGTTACTGGGTTGTGGAGGTCCGATAGGCTGTCGCTCCATATTAAATACTGATATTCAGCTGGGTCTGGTTCGACCGAGCATCACAATGCGCACCTTGTACCTATCAAATCTATACTAAACTAGCGGCTCGTCCCGACTTCGCACGGGTTGACATTATGATTTTCGTTCTCTATAACCTGGTCCTGATGGTTACAAACACAACAAAAAAAGAATTATCTGAATCGGTCCAGCCTTTTGCAAGTTATGGGCTTAGCAACACATTTAGCGATCCATTTTTATATTTTAAAAGATAGATGTACGCGAATGCTCGTCAGTCAGGAGGTAGTACGAGTATTATAATGTAATGCTCAAAGTCGAATCTATGATGTTACATTACACGCGAATGCTCCCGGTGAGGGAGCACCTTTAGGAGTAGGTACAATAAGGCCGAGACTCCACCAAAGCTGTGCGAGTCGAGACGTGTTTTGAACAACCAATAGAATTGCGTTGCGGCACGGGTTGCGGAGTGGAGCTGTGTCAATAACGCAATTCTATTGTTTGTTCAAAACACGTCTCGACTCGCACAGCTTTGGTGGAGTCTCGGCCTAATGCCCGGATAACACGTACCGAGAGAGAGAGTATAATGGAGAGAGTGCCAAGACTTAAAAAACTTACCCTATGCCTTTTCAGTAGTTTTTTTCTATCCCCCATGAGAAAAGGATGTCTAGAAAAGATCGCTTTCGCTCGACAAAGATAAGTAAGTAACGTTAAACAAAATTAATACACCGTTTCACATTGCTCGATTAACGATAAATAATTAAAGATCAAATTCATAAAACACCCAGTTAATGAAAGTCAAATGCCACTCTTAATCTAAGTAGCCCCCTCATCTTATTTATTATCTGGCAACACACCTTGTGAAATATTCATAAAAAATTATAATCTACCGTATCTGTTTACGCATACTCCCTGCCCCCTCCCCCCCTCCACCAGAAGGTTTCCGCATTAAAACTTGCCTCGTTTGTCCCTAATTGAATATTTTCTGTTTGCTTAGGCCCTGAGCCGCGGATGGAACTTTGTTAACATTTTTAATTTTGTTCCTTTCCTCCACGTTGTCAAGAAATAGTTTAGAAAGAATGGTAATGAGATGCTGAAGTAGAAAATTACTTTGACTTAGTTCTTGTCGCTGGAATATTTTTAATATTAGAAGTTTTGTACACCTGCACGCATAGCATGACGTAGCGGTCATAGAAACGGGTTTTGACAACGCAACGGAAGAACCGACAATTTTTTTTTAAACTTTGCCGTTTAGATCTTTTTACCCGACTGCGCCAGGAGGGTTATGTTTTTCGAGTGTATATACGTATGTATGTTTCTGTGTGTTTTGACTGGACTATTTTGAATTTTCATCGAACATGAATACAGAAACTGTAACAACCTATTCTCTTTCAAACGCCGAAAAATCCTTGTAGTTATTCCACCATACTTACATTAAACTTCATATTTGGGTCAGACAGTATATTGTTCTTATCTAGCCTCTGTATCACTTCTTATTCCCTAGTCACCCATTGCGAAGCTCCCGGAAAGACCTAACTTTCCTTTACAAAACTCTATTTAAATGTAATATGTACATACAGTGAACAAACTCGTCCCAATAGACTTATAAGCATTTCAGTACCTAGTAATACCTCGCCATCATCATCAGCTTATACTGTTCCCTCTGCTGGGACACAGGCCTCCTCTCTGTGAGAGAGAGTGGGCCATAATCCACCACGCGGGCCCAGTGCCGGTTGGTAGATAGAAGTCACATACATTGGAATTTTAGATTCTAGGAAGTACCGGTTTGATAACGATGTTTTCCTTCACCGTTTTGAGAGCAGTGGTGAAAAAATAAATTACATAATTAAATACGTCTGGCTGGGTTCAAACCAACCACCTACAACTCGTAAGTCGGGGCCGATACCACTGGGCCACCAGTGTTTTCAAATAATACCTATCCAATCCATCCAAACTATATATCCAAACTAATATTATAAATGCGAAAGTAACTCTGTCTGTCTGTATAATATTATATATGCGAAAGTAACTCTGTCTGTCTGTCTGTCTGTCTGTTACGCTTTCCCGCTTAAACCTCTCAACCGATTTTGATGAAATTTGGCACAGACAATCTTTAGACCCTGAGAAAGAACATAGGCTACCTTTTATTGCGAAAAAGGGGATGAAGAGGTTGAAATAGGGGTTGAAAGTTTGTATGGGATTTCTTAATTTTAAAAGATAAAACCATGAAACTTTATATTTAAGCACTTGATAAGATATATTTAAACATTTGTTCTAGCGTTTTTGAAATTTCGACCAGTGAGGGGGTATAAGGGTTGAAAGTTTGTATGGGATTTTGTCATTTCTGGGGATAAAACCATGAAACTTTACATTTAGGAACTTGATAAGAAATAAATAACAATTTGTTCTAGCTTTTCCAATATTATAAATGCGAAAGTAACTCTGTCTGTCTGTCTGTCTGTCTGTCTGTTACGCTTTCCCGCTTAAACCTCTCAACCGATTTTGATGAAATTTGGCACAGACAATCTTTAGACCCTGAGAAAGAACATAGGCTACCTTTTATTGCGAAAAAGGGGATGAAGAGGTTGAAATAGGGGTTGAAAGTTTGTATGGGATTTCTTAATTTTAAAAGATAAAACCATGAAACTTTATATTTAAGCACTTGATAAGATATATTTAAACATTTGTTCTAGCGTTTTTGAAATTTCGACCAGTGAGGGGGTGAAATAAGGGTTGAAAGTTTGTATGAGATTTTGTCATTTCTGGGGATAAAACCATGAAACTTTACATTTAGGAACTTGATAAGAAATAAATAACAATTTGTTCTAGCTTTTTGAAATTTAAAATCGTTTGTTCTAGCATTTTGAAATTTTTACCACTGTGGGGGTGAAATTCTACAAACGGAATTCCCGAAATTCGAACGGAACGGAACGGATTCGGAACGGGAACTACGAAGCCAAACTTTTTGTATACAAAATTTTAACCACTGAACCTAGGAACATCATATTTAGAAGTTTTGGGTGTATGAAGTTAAAAAAAAAATGGCTTTTGAAGTTAAAGTTCCTTTTAACGAATAGGTACTCTGCATCGCCGCCGCTGCCGTCGGTCGTCGGTCGCCGTCGCGCACATTCGCCGAAGTGTGGCGGCAGGCAACGGCGCTGTCGTGTGGTGGGGGAGCGCACGAATCTAACTATGCCTACCCGAACGGGCAGACACGTGAGGGCAGACATCATTGTCGGACGCATGCGATCATAGAAATTTGCGCTACAGAGAATTACATTTTTCGATCCAGTAAAATTATTTTATTGTTTCGTATCATTTTAAAATATTTTTGTACACAACGTGATGCTGGCCCCTGGAAGTGTCTCTTGGACATAAGGAAGAACACCAATAAATTTTCCTGGGTACTTTCTGCCACTTAATGGAATACATAGGTACCATATACCTACTGTAGACAGATATTTTATAATTTTTTTAAACATACAGAGAGTAGGTATGTTTAAGTTATTCGAAAGAATAATTGCCGAACGCCTTGTCCAGCACTTAACTACTGTGGGGCCAGATCTGGCAGATAACCAGTTTGGCTTCCGCCGAGGACGGTCCACTGTGGATGCTATTATGCGTGTAAAAGTTCTTGCAGAGGAAGCAATTGCACAGGGTGAGGTCGTCTTGGCGGTGTCTCTGGATATCGCCAACGCCTTTAACACCTTGCCCTGGAGCTGTATTAAGGAGGCACTTGTGTATCATCGTGTGCCAGCATACCTCCGTCGCATTATTGGGGATTATCTGATGGATAGAACCGTGATATACCCGGGCCGGGAAGGATGGATTCGGCGAGACACAACGTGTGGTGTTCCACAGGGCGCGGTTGTGGGACCATTACTTTGGGACGTTGGCTATGACTGGGTGCTGCGTGGTGCACTTCCCGACGGCGTTAGCGTAATCTGTTATGCCGATGATACACTTGTAACGGCTCGGGGGCAAACGTACAGAGTAGCAGCCATACTAGCCACGGCAGGGGTTGCGCAAGTCGTTGCAAGAATCCGGCGTTTAGGTCTCGAGGTGGCTTTGCACAAATCGGAGGCCCTCTGTTTCCACGGACCTCGGAACAAGCCACCACGAGATTCACACATAGTAGTTGGAGGAGTTCGCATTGGTGTTGGTTTGTCTATGAAATACCTCGGCCTCGTTCTTGACAGCCGATGGGCCTTTGGGCCGCACGTTCAGCAGCTGGTCCCCAGGTTGATGAGAACTGCAGCTGCTCTTGCTCGGTTGTTACCTAATTTGGGGGGGCCCAACGCAGCCTGCCGGAAGTTGTACGTAGGGATCGTGCGGTCCATGGCCCTCTACGGGGCCCCCGTATGGGCGGACACCTTGACTGCACGCAATGTCGCAGTATTACGCAGACCGCAAAGAGCGATGGCTGTTAGGGTGATAAGGGGATACCGTACTATCTCATACGAAGCAGCAACCCTTTTAGCAGGTTCAACGCCCTGGGATATGGAGGGAAAAATCCTAGCTGCTTTATATCGCTGGCAGAAGGCGGAGATAATGCGCGGTCAGAGGCCCGTCCCACGGGAAGTTGAGACACGAAGAACCGAGCTCCAGGAAATGTTAGTAGCTGAATGGAGAGAACGACTTGCGCAACCCAGATGGGGGCTCGCCACAATATTGGCGGTCAGACCAGTCATGGAGGAGTGGTTAAAAAGGCGGCATGGCGCCCTCAGTTTTCGGCTGACGCAGGTCCTTAGTGGACATAGGGTGCTTCGGGAAGTACCTGCGTCGCATAGGTCGGGAGCGGACTCCCGCTTGCCATCACTGTGTGAACTGCCCCGAGGACACGGCACAGCATACTCTAGAAGAGTGCTCAGCATGGGATCAGCAGCGCCGTGACCTATTCTCAGCGATCGGTATGGACGACGGTATTTCGCTTCCGGCTGTGGTTAGATCCATGGTCGGAGGTGAAAACGCGTGGAATGCCGTCGCTTCATTTTGCGAGGAAGTGATGCACGCCAAGGAGGCGGCTGAGCGGGAAAGAGAGCATGCTTCTCACTCTTCCCGTACCAGAAGATCAGCCGGGCGTCGAAGAGCGCAAAATGATCTCCGCCCACCGTAAAGAGGGGCCTGCGGGTGACGAACATCGGGCTTAATCGTCGCTCGACCAGCTAGGCTCTAACAGGGGGTGAGCTTCAAGGAGAACGTGCGATGAACTAATTGCACTTGGAGATAGGCCTGCCGTGAATAGCGGGCCGATACCAGTTGGGGGTGCGAGCGAATGTATCATATATATCCCGGGCCCCCGACCAATGGTATAAGAAGGAAAGTGGGTTTTTAGTCGGTTTGAGTCCGACATAACCCTCCGCCCGCCCTCCGTGAGGATTTTCCCAATAAAAAAAAAAAAAAAAATGGTATGTTTAACCAAATGCTATACCCAAATCTATACCGTTCCATTAATATAATCCTTAATATTCAAATTAATTTACTATAACTGTGTAAATGTTTGTTTCACGGCTAATTTGCTGAGCCGTTTGTTACAAAATTGGATATGGATAGTCTGAAATCTGAAAAACAACATAAGCTACTTTTTATCAAAACACCACGCGGGCGAAGCCGCGGGCGGAAGCTAGTTTTTAAATAATATATGTTGTAGTTTTGTTTTCTCTAAATGGTTAGACAAAATAGTAAAAGATTTCGCTACAGTCCACGAGCAAGTGTTAATTAGCGTAAAAAATTTACTATCATCCGAGACAATTCTGATACTGCTAGCCTGCTATCATCCCACAACTGGGCAAAGGCAAGTCATGGAGTGAACTCAATGACTTCCCGTTTCCACGAGGTCTGTCACGTCTATAAAAATAAATAAGAAAATACACTGGAAACTAGATGGTATATGGTCTGTATAGTAGGTAATGCCTTAGTAACATTATTGTATAGCTAGGAACAAGGTACATAATAATTATGCTTGTTTATTGCTGTTTGTTGCTGATTCGCGGTGACTTTCAGTTGTGCGCAGATTTTTATAACGATTAATAGTTCAATGAAATAAAACGCACCAATGGTGATGATGATGCGATCCGACCGATTTCGGCAACGGCGATTGCTTCAGTTCCGCTGTAGTTGTTAAAACGCATCTATACTCATCACCTGGATACAAATTCATTCTTCATGCCACTTTGTTGGATCTGGTAGACACCAAATGCCTCATGGCAGGCAGTTTCTTTAAAAAAAAAAAGAAAATATCAAGTACCGAGGCAAAAACCAATGAGGCAGACAAAGCAGTAAAGAAAAGAAAAACCAATTGAAAATAAGAAAAAAGAAACCGCTTCTAAAAACCTTCAAGAAAATAGACTATCCAATATAGTCGTAAAAATACCAAAACCAATCTATTCTTTCTCTGTCGTAGTAAATTCGTGTTAGCTAAATTCCTCCAGATGTTCTTAATGAAGATTTCTGCTTCAATTCAGTCTACCATTGACAATAACAAATCGCACCTGCCGACCTTATTAGGTGGCAGTGACGTAATACGACTTTTTTCTTTTTTTTATTACTTTTTCATCTTACTTAAGAAGTTTATAGCCAGTTACTGTTCCTGGAGTGAGAGCTGGGGATCAATTGAAATGGAATTAGTTGAAATGCCTTTCTTCTTTATTCCGCTAGGAATTTCTCTTTTATAATGGGTCCGTTAACGAGTATTTAAGCATTTAAGTTACTTACATGAACAACCAGATACGGAACAACTACATGTAAGCCATATGAATATTTTCAAACGGAAATTGAAGTCACAACACGAAGTAGAGAAGCCAATTGTTAAGCCACAGCAACAGCCGTGCCGACAAAAAATGATTCCTTTCAATTTATCAAAACAATTTACCTATATCAATAACTAGCACTGGTAGTTTCCGAGCTTTCGTGTCCTATGAGTGAGTGACCTTTTGCTTTTATATATATAGATTTAAAAAAAACTACAATATGAATTTCGCTATTAGATTCATGGCGGTGTTCATTGGCTGAATCAACATCATTTAAAATGATACTGTTACGTAAAAAAAATCAACTCTCACCACCGTTAAAATCAGTAATAGTCTCAATCAAGACTTAGGTACCAGGGTAACATAAATCTAAAAGAGCCTACTCAATCCACTCATACATTGAGAACCAAAATAGATCTATGTTTTTTATAGAACGCTGGGAAAATATAAAATGGATCAATATTGACAGGAACCATTTATTAACAGAGGTACTAGGGCTACATAAACACAAAGGAGCCTACTCAATCCCCTCATAAACCAAAATAGCCTTGAAGATAAATAAATACAATAACACGACCGAATACGACTATTTGAACCGATTCGAACCAATTTGATAACATCGATACCTGTTTTACGATGCTCTTTATGGACGTAGGCATCGGTTCTGGTTTCCTGGTATCGAATATGGGGTATAATTCGATACTACCCTCTAATATGGGGATCGCGTGTCGAATGTCATGCGAATTAGGGGTGAAATGTTGACACAGTGTAAAGGAATACAGTAGGGTAATGGTTGTTCGTCTGTCAATCAATAATTATTTGTCAGGTTATTATGTCAGGTCAATTAATTAGTCAAGAAAATAGATTGTTGTTTTCAAGTTCTTCAAAAAAATGTTCCCCCGCATTAGGATTAATCTATACTAACATTATAAACCTGAGGTGACCTGGGTGACCTTAAATCGTGGCCTAGTATTAAATTCAATAATGTTCCCGTTAAGAGAAAACAATCGGTGTGCTATCTTGGTTTAGTCTTAGAGAGGAATTTCACATTCATAGAACATATAAAAACGGTTGGTGAAAAAGCTAAAAATAACTTTTATGCCCTAACGAGAATATCTAAATCTACTTGGGGTTTGTCATTTTTAACCTTAAAAACTATTTATGGGGCTACTTACTTGGGCTGTGTGTGCTACGGAGCACCTGTTTGGGCCGATAGAGCCACCATAGGTGCGGCACGACGTAAATTGCTTCAAAGTCAGCGCTTGGCTTTGTTATTCTTAAGTAAAGCGTATAGGACCGTCAGTACTGAAGCTTTACCGGTACTTGCTGGTGTTCTACCAGTAGATCTTGAAGTGCAACGACGCGCTGCAATGTACTTTTCCGCACGGGAGACCACTGATGCTGATTTTCTACCGCAACGTGACCGTGATAAGATATCTCGATTATTCAAGCCCCAGAGCGACGTCTGGGAGGATCTTTTATCCGAATGGCAAAATAGGTGGGATAATTCTATCAAGGGACGGCACCTCTACCAGTTCTTTCCATCCGTTCGTGAGCGGCTGGCTAGGACGTGGCTGGAGGTGGATCACTGTGTTGCCCAATTTCTCACCGGACATGGTAACTTTAAAAGTAAATTGTTTTCCTTCAAGCTTGTTCCCTCGCCTTTTTGTCAATGTTCGACACCTGACTGTGAATATGAACAATCAGCACATCATATTCTTTGGGAGTGTATTCTTTGGCAAAACGAACGCAATATTATGTTGGATGCTGTTCAGACTACATCTGGAGTCATTTATTATACGGACCTTGTCGAAACTCGAACAAACTTCCGTGCGTTCAAGCGTTTTTGCCATACCTATTATTGGAATCAAATATAGCAGCTCACAATTTAGGACCCATTAAAATTAGTAGTCATTTTTACCCGTGGTGCTAGGCAACTGGGCTTCTCCCAGTTGTAATGTCCCTTTGTGCCTATTGGCCTTGTTTTGTTCTGTCTCCTGCTTGCATGGAGGGAAGTGGAAACATATTTTTCCTACTCCTCCACTATTCTTTTCTGATTAATTTCGTGCAGGATCCAAGACAGGTAAATTCATTCTCCGGGACACGTCGAGCTTCATTGTCTCGGCGCTTTTCTGGTGGTTGCCACTGTTGATTCTGGCTTTCAGGAGTTGCAGTGGTTTGGGAATAGTGTGGTGGGTTTGTCCCAAAAAAAAAAAAAAATTATAAACCTGAAGAGTTTGTTTTTGGTTGAACGCGCTAACCTCAGGATGTACTGGTTTGAAATGCAAAATCTTTGCTATGTTCGATAGTCGATTTATCGAGGAAGTCTATAGGCTATTTATTATCACGCTACGACTGATAGGATCACAGCAACGAGGCTGAAACCATGGGGAAAAGCTAGTCCTTACATAAATTGTGACAATTCGTCAAAAAAACCGATGAAAATGAAGTTCAACGTTTGAAAGAAAGAAAGAAAATTGCATTTATTGGCCTCAGCTCACCATAATGTCAGATGGCAACACAAAGTTTGCCACCTGACGCTGATTTTCAGCTGCAGCCCAAGAGTGCCATACATGTAGTGTTTGCATAAATGGATATGTGTGTATAATATGGGAACTATATTTTTTGTCACCAAAATTTATATTTGTCATCAAGTTGTATCACCTAATAAATAGATCTATCGCCACGAAATATTTTCGTTCTCAGATAAACAAAGAGTGTTCCCAGGTATGAATTACCAAATTATTGTTAATATAATGTGTAAAATATGAGATGGATTACCAATAAAATTGTAGTGCATTACATGAATATAAACTTCGTTCTTATAATAATAGTTTTATTACTTAAATAATAGCTTGGTGCTCAAAATGGTAGATCTGTCGCCAAAAGGTGGTAGTCAACAAATGGACCAAGGATGTAAGAGCGAGCGAAGCGAGCTCGGGACCGGGGACACCCCGAAACGGATAGGTTAGGTACGAAGGGGATGGCGGGGTCTGAAAGACCCCGCCATCCCCTTCGTGTTAGGTTACTTTAAACCTTTCTCACAGAAATAGGAGCCCCGCGAAGCGGGGCTCCGTCGACCTACCTTTGCTTAAATACTATTAGGACAAACCTATTATAATACATACAAAACCATTTATTTGGTACTTGACCCCATATCTCCATGATTTTCGGTAATTTATTGTGGAATTGATTTTATATTGTTTGGTGACTACATTTTGGTGACAAATCTACTATTTTGAGGGCAAACCCTATTATTTAAGAAACACAAAATGAATTAAATTGGTGACAGCTTAAATCATACCCGTATAATATCTGTAGCATCGCAGGTCGCAAACGTATAAACAGATTTCGATTTTTTTTTTTCTGTAACTGAACACGGTACAAAATAACGGAGTCGTCGAACCGCGTTTTGTGAATTCTGGGGACGTCTTAAAGCGATTGTAGTTCCACTGTGGGAAAGAGACAGAGCTATAAAAGTTATCTAGCGCCATCTCGTTCTTACCTACGAATCTTGATAAATAGCAATCGCATGGTAAGCCATACTAACCTGTTCACATTTGTTTCAGAGGGTGCTAGAACCGGCCTCCTTCTCAGTGTCTGCCGACCGTCGTTTCCTGTTGCTCGCTCAGAACATTCGCAAGATCCACACGCACTCCTACCTCGCACGGTACACTGTGTACGACATACTGACCACGTGAGTACTTTATTTCGCAATAAAAACTATTTCCATCTCTATCTCTTGTTTTGCGTTACTGGAGATAGAAAGTGTGTCTGACACTAGTAAGGCAAAAGCAGAGATGGAGATGGAAATAGTGCTTCTATCTGTAGTCAGGTATAACCAGAGATTGAGATAGAAATAGTGTTGCTATAATTGAGATTGAGAATGAAATAGTGTTTTTATTTCTAATAAGGCAAAACCAGAGATAGAGACGGCAACAGTATTTCTCTCTCTAGTAAGGTAAATCCAGAGACAGAGATAGAAATAGTGTTTCTATCTCTAGCAAGGCAAAGTCAGAGATAGAGATACAAAATAGTTTT
This sequence comes from Agrotis clavis, assembly GCA_954870645.1. Lineage (NCBI taxonomy): Eukaryota > Metazoa > Arthropoda > Insecta > Lepidoptera > Noctuidae > Agrotis > Agrotis clavis. The sequence continues at coordinate 14,968,781 of OX940936.1, read as the reverse complement.
TTCCAATCCTGTTAAGCGGGCCATACACGTACTAGTTTACTTGCGCAAGTTTAGAGTTGCGCAAGTATAGTGTAACATCATCAGCCGGAAGACTTCCACTGCTGAACATAGGCCTCCCCCTTAGACCGCCACGCCGAACGACAATTCGCCACTTGCATCCATCCGTTGCCCGCGACCCTCACGATGTCGTCGGTCCACCTAGTGGGAGGCCTGCCTACGCTGCGCCTTCCGGTCCGTGGTCGCCACTCGAGAACTTTTCTTCCCCATCGGTTGTCAGTTCTACGAGCGATGTGGCCTGCCCATTGCCACTTCAACTTGCAAATTTTATGAGCTATGTCGGTGACTCTGGTTCTTCGCCGAATATCCATGTTCCGGATTTTATCCCGCAAAGAAACTCCGAGCATAGCTCTTTCCATTGCTCGTTGAGTGACTCTCAGTCTCTCTAAAAGGCCAGCAGTCAAAGACCACGTTTCAGAGCCATAAATCATCACTGGCAACACACACTGGTTAAACACCCTTGTCTTGAGACACTGTGGGATTCTCGATGAGAAGATATCACGTAGCTTCCCAAACGCTGCCCATCCGAGTTGGATTCTTCGGGCGACCTCTTTCTCGAAGTTGGACCTACCTAACTGAACAATCTGTCCAAGGTAAGTATAATGGTCTACAACTTCGAGAGTATCGTTCCCAACAACAACCGGTACGGGTGCCACATGGACATTCGACATGACTTTCGTCTTGTCCATGTTCATTTTAAGGCCGACCCGTTGGGAAACGATACTGAGGTCGCTGAGCATAGCATTGAGGTGCTCCAACGATTCTGCCATGATGACTATATCATCGGCAAAACGAAGGTGAGTGATGTATTCGCCATTGATGTTGATGCCGAGTCCGTTCCATTCCAAGAGCTTGAAAACGTCCTCCAACGCGTTCGTGAACAGTTTCGGAGAAATAACGTCTCCCTGTCTCACGCCTTTCTGCAATTGGATTGGTTTCGTGCTCTCTTCCTGAAGTCGGATGGACATGGTGGCGTTCCTATACAAACACTTCAACACTTCGATATACCTATAGTCGATATGACATCGTTGGAGGGACTGCAATACTGCCCAGGTTTCGATTGAATCGAAGGCTTTTTCATAGTCCACAAACGCTAAACACAATGGCCGATTATACCAGCAGCGAAGCTACCTAACATGCCGATTCCTATCGGGTTTACTTTCGAAATATAGGGTCAATCAGGGTAATTGTAAACGTTTTTGAAAAATACCTTTTGAACTAATAAACTTTTGGCTTTGTAAAAAAAAATATTGGTAGTTAGAAAAGAAGAGTTAATTACTTTGATTGTATAGTAATTTATCTAAGAGCTGCAACATCAACCATTTGAACTGCGTCATTAGCGGCTTTGAAAATTAAGTGTTTACATTTTACCCTGACTTTAAAACAAAAAATGTTATTTTGGGGTAAATGTGAACATCAAAGGTAAGCCTACGTGATAAGCATTATAATTCCGCTAACTCGTTTTCACTGTTTTGAGTCTCATAAATGCAAAAGATTTTGTTCTGAGCGTCTACCAATATACAGGGGTAAATGTAAACAAATCATATAGATTCGATATTTTGCATTGACTAAATTACGGGGTGATTGGAAACATTTAATTGTTTTACGGGTATTTGTAAACGAATTATGGAAACCTATACATTTTTAAAGGGGGTAAAAGAAAACAAAATATGTAGAAGCGCTGTCTATTATCTGTTTTTAAATTAACTGCAACCATGAGATGGTTATGGTACAATTGGTACATAATGCCTTAGTAATCAAAACAAACATAGTCTTCATCATCCATCAATATAAACTCGGTTTCATTTTCATTCAAAGTAAGCAAATTTACGTTTTTCACAATCATAGTAGCTGGTATAGTGTCAACATACTTCTTAACGACGTTTTTCAGTTCTTCTTTTATACCGGGAAGGCCGGAAGGCCCATTTGTGCCCGAGTTTTAAGGCAAGCAGCTATGTGTTCTTCCACGCGAGCTGGCAATATGGAAAAAATCTTCTTGTTTTCCTTTACATCCTTAACAGCGTTTTTAAGTCCGTTAAGGTACCTATATTTTGTATTTTTTTTCGGATGTAAACGCGTGGCATTTTGAAAAAGTACTTGAAAATAAATGTTTACGTTTACCCATCACTATGTTAGTAGCAGAAATGATAAGAGTTTACAATCACCCCACTGTTTACAATCACCCCCTAACCTGTTTACAATTACCTCCACCCAGTATATGGTATGGGAAAATGTAAACACTACTTTGCTGCTTGTTATATTGATGTTATTGATGGAAAGCTTGAAAAATGCAAAGATAATTCCATTAAATGAAAGCGAAAAAAACAATCAACAACTTATCTATCAACTTTTCTTACAAAATATTTTACTATCAACTTCGTGCAAAAACTTGAAAACAATTTTTCTGCAGACAACTTTTCGTAACACTGAAATTGAGATTACTTTTCTGAAAAATCAATAAATTGCTATTTGCAGTGATGGACAACAGATTAAAATAACGTTCTGTTTCATGACCGTCAACCTAAATACATTATTAAAAGTTTAATGGGAATTGTTTCCAATCACCCCAGTTTACAATTACCCTGATTGACCCTAGCAATATTAGTATCAATGATTTTCATTTATCATTAAAAAAAAATATTATTTACGAAGCTACATTACTTGTGAAAATAACAATCAAAGAAAAACAATCTAATACTAAAACTAACAATCAAAGAAATAATAAACAATTTCAACTCCCGCTAAACAGAAAGGTTTGTAAGCCGCAAGGCAAATCAGGAATCCCGATCATAGTTCCTCTTGTAGCGATCGTGAGCTTGACGCTACATAACACCGCTGAATTAAGGACGCTGGAAAGCCGAATGTCTCCGGCTTATGATAAGGACAGAGATATGAAATGCGTACGCCAGAACGGGATGGAATGATACTGGACATCGTAATTCGTTTAGATAGTTTTATTTGGATGGCAGATTCACATTAGTTTTGGCCCGCTTATTTTTTTTATAGTTTTGAATAATTATATTGTTTTCAACTGTCCATTTGCATTTGATTTTGTATTATTTTTGAAATTGATAAGTTTTGCGTAGTAACCGCAGTAAAAACATGGTTCGTTCAGTTCAATGATAATGTTTGGTATTAAACAGTGTTATGTTAGTTAGAAGTTTTCAACTAGATGGCGCTGTGCAATTACGTCACGTTTTTGAATCGCGGTGTTAAGATCTGTAGGCGATTAGTATATGGTTTTGTGAACATAGAATTTTTGGAGTTAGGAATTTTAATAAAGTTCAATGTATGATTGTAATAATTGGATAACCGACTACAGAAAAGGTGGACAAGGAGGTTACTCACTCAATTCGTCCGTATCCATAGGATGATACGGAATACGGACGAAGTATCCATAAATATTACCATTTTTTGTTCTTTGTTCGCGGGATAACTTCGTCGTAGATGAACCGATTTTGATGATTCTTTTTTTGTTGGAAAGAAAATATTTTAAAGGTGGTCTCATGATAAGAAAATCAGGGTTTGATGATAGAAGACCAGAGGAGAAATCGAGTGGAACTTTCAAAAATCTTAGGGGCGACTAGTGTGTTAGTAAGTTTTTTTCATTAAGTATTTCAAATAAAGGTCTGGAGTATATCTTGATGATGGAGCCGAGAGACAGTTGAGAGAACTCCTCAACGATTCACAGCAGCTACCTTGTGTTTGAGCTTGATTAATTTGTATGGATGAGAACTTTGCACCTATATGGATTATATTATTCGATGCCTTCCGATACCTGCCATTTTTTCCCATAAAAATTAATTTAGTTTGGTTAAGTGGTTTTTATTTTATGACCATTTTTAGCTTATTGTGTAGGTACATGGGCGGTGTTGTGGCCGGTGCTGCGGATGTTACAATTCTAGTGCCCCAAATTGTTGTTGAATATTTAAACAGAAAAGGCTAAAATTAGCCCAAAGCTATAGTTACTATAATTCACGTTTTGGTCCGGGTTCCCCTTCAAAATTTTTTACCCTACGCCACTGGATTATACTCCTCTGTCTTCTGTATAATCTGGCGGAGCGTGTGTATGTGGTCTATAGTACTAAAACCTTTTCGGAAACCGGCTTGTTCGGGAGGCTGGAAGTCATCAAACCTGCGTTCGAGACGGTTCGTAATGACTCTTGAGAACAGCTTGTACACATGGCTCAGAAGTGAGATTGGCCTGTAGTTCTTCAACAAGGTGTTGTCACCCTTTTTGAAGAAAAGAACAACCACACTCCTGTGCCATGCTTCTGGCGTAGAACCTTCGAGTATGACGGAATTAAATAACTTCTGGAGGACTAGAAGTACCGGTTTTCCACCCGCTCTCAGAAGTTCTGTTGTGATTCCGTCCTCACCCGGCGCCTTGTTATTCTTGAGCTGTTTAAGAGCCATTCTAATCTCGTACAGGCTGATGTCCGGGATATCCTCAGTGTAGTGTCGAGTCAGTTTAGCTCTTGCGTCTCGAGCTGTACCGACACTGGGTTGTCGTGTTGATGTGTATAACTGTCCGTAAAACCTCTCAAGGTCTCTTAGGATCTCCGGTTTCGTCGAAATGATGCTGCCGTCGTTAATCTTCAGCTTAGTCATTTGGCTCTGCCCAATAGACGAATTCTTTGCGAAGACTTTTGAGCCCTGGTTCCGCTCGATTGCCTCTTTGATCCGTGCCGCACTAAAGGAGCGCAGGTCACGTCGCATTGATTTAGAGATTCGTCTATTGAGTTTGCCATATTCCGACATATCAGCTGAAAATTGCAGCCTCATCTCGGACCGGTCTTGCATCAACTTGATGGTTCCGTTCGAGAGCTTTTGAAGCTTATTCCGGCGCGGGGTCTTAAAGAACTTGGACCACAGCTTGGACAGTTTCCACCAACCCATTGTTGATTTCGTCCACAGTTTCGCATTCGGTTAGGCACTGGAAGCGTATAGTGTAACGTGTGTGGGAAAATACTTTCGCTCTAACTTTGTCATGACTTTGTCACAATCCTGCGTTTGTGCAAGTCTAGAGTTACACAAACATACTGGTGCGTGTATGACCCGCTTTAAGGCAAAACCAGAGATAGCTTTAATATTGGGAACGACCACTAATGAAAAAGATTCTAACGCTCCTTTCCTCCTTTCTTCACACCCTCAAAAAGTACGTGAATATGATGAAGAATAGATTAATTATAAAGTTATTTTATCTAGCGTAGATAAAATAGCTTTGTAATTAATTTAAAACGTTTTAACCTACTTTCAATAAATTAGTACCACGCATATAGTTTCACTTTCAAGTGCTAACAGAGCAACTATGAATAATTAAAATAACGGAATACAACACAGCTGGGGCAGTAAGTTATTTCACTAGCTCAGCTATTACTTATGCATGACTGGTCCTCGTTAAATCGTATAAAGTTAAATTATTTTTGGGTACCGCAGGTAAAGAAGTGAACACATTATAACAAAAAAAAACCTATTTTTTTATACCTAGCTGAAAGCTGCTTTTGCCAAACTGCGGCCTTGTCACAAGATTTCTGTATTTTATTTACAGCGTACTTGAAGTATTTACTGAGTTTATCGTATGGAAAATTGAAAAACGCGCCTCTAGTCGTACACTACACGAGGTACTATTTTTTCCATCAAATTCACGTCTAGCTCCCGTTTTCTTTAAACCACACAAACGTGAATAGATCCTCAGGAATGAATGACTTGAACTAGCGTAGCAAGACTGCGATGGCCGAGTTGGTTAAGGCATCTAATATACTGAATTAGAAGGTCACAGGTACAAGTCCTGCTTGCAATTCAATTTTTCTTTCCGAAATCATTAAATGAGTATTCCACCCAGAGTGGCGGAAGAGATGGTTTCTTACTGATTAAAAGTCCACCCTGTTCCTTGTTCCTTGTCTATCTGGCCTCCAAAACCTGCACGCGTAGCATGGCGATTCTATCTCTATTCTACCAAGAAAAGACAAAGTTATTTCATCGTAATTTCTATACAAATCGACTGTTTTTTTGCACAAGTATGACACGATTCATACACCATTAAAGAATAGAAACATAATCTCTTCTATATTTTAAACATTGCTATGCTTAAATCGATAAAAATCTTTTACGTTCTGTCATTTTGTCCATTCTCGCGTCGACAAAACCTGTTTCTACGGCGCCTTGCTTCGCGTGCTGCTTTTTTTTTTTTTTTTTTTAAGGTGGTAAAATCATCAAATGAGTCCTCCCGCCCTGGGTGGGGCGGAAGGGACTGTCAGACTCTTACTGACTAAAATCCACCCGTGTTCCTTCGGATGCCCTTTACGTTCCAGGGCCACGGTATCCTGGGTTAAGAAAAAACCCGCGACCCCAGCAGGCATTTGGCGCGAAACACGACGCGCCACCGACCCGGGCTTGGTCCCTGGTCGGACGGCGAGCTACCCATCACTCACCGTCCGCAAGCCCGCTCCGCCGCTGTGCCCTCTGCTGATCAGAGGGACACGCGTTGGAGCGTCCACACGACAGGCTATTCGCATACGGGCAAAGAGACCCCTTAGGCACACAGTGCCTAAGGAAGAGTTTTTGCCCGCATCCCAGGGTGCACCGGCCCGAAAAACTGGTCTTCCCCCCGGACGTATCCGAGAGGGAACTCCAGTCCACGGGCACACGTGGAGGTTTCCTGTCATAGCACCCCTTCGCGTGCTGCTTAGAAAATGATTAAACGAGTCGTCCTGCTCTCGGTAGAGTGGAAGGTCTATCAGAATCTTACTGATTAAAAATCCACCCTGTCCATTCAGTTGACCTTTGTGGGACATGGCGTACTTTTAAGACGAATTCCCGCGAAATGCTATACTTCGATATGTGTGCTCTATCCCTTACAAAAGCATTACAAAGTACACACCGCGTCTCAGTATCGTGGCATAATTAATTATTAAACAAAATTAACAAAGCGCTAACGAGCTCACAAAAGTTGAAGGTCACGTTAAAACTCCCGTTAATTTGTTGTGCTATTAGTCTTTTTAAACGACTCACTTTTTGTAGGGTAGTTACGATATATAAAGTGGGGGACGTGATATCGAAGTTTCGGTAATTACTGTTTGTTTTCATGATCTCCTAGTACCAACTTGTTATCTTAATCACTATAATGGCCTGAACTTGTTAGAATAACTACTTCCTGGGTACGTAATTATCATCATCAGCCATTATTGTTCCCACTGCTGGGACACAGGCCTCATCTCTGTGAAAGGAAGTGGGCCGTAATCCACCACGCGGGCAGATGTCACATGTCTTCGAATTTTTGTTTCTAGGATATGCCGGTTTCCTCACGGTGTTTTCCTTTACTTTTTTTTCTTTTCATTTTCCATAAAAAGAGCGCAATTATGTTGTATGATTATTCAACTTTAAAATACCAAAAAAAAAATCTGATTGTCTTTTGCATTTCTGTTCAACCCGCTTTACTAAGTACCTACCTGTTATTCTAAGGTTTTTTTTTAATAACGAAACACGCGTTTGAATATTTTCCTCCTTGTACACAGAATTCAGATAAATTCTTATTACCACATTTTTATAGGATTTTCATGTTGGCAGTAAAAGGGTGGAAATCAGTGTATTTCCCCTTCCCGAGTGAAATACAATATTTTGTAGAAAGGGCTTTCGTGAAAAGTTTGGCATGTTTGAAATCTGACTACCTAAAATATAAATGCACAAGTTTGTATGTATGTTGTTAACAGACTTCATAAAAAGGAGATTCTCAGTTTGATGACAAAAGTCAAGTTATCGACTTCCGAAAGAAAAGTTAATTTAAACTTTTGTGTTTATTTTTGAAGACGGTTCCTGTTTAAAAAAGTTTATACTCAACCACGTCAGAACTGCAGAACGGAACTTGATGAAATTTGGCTCAGAGATAGATTATAGTCTGGAATAAGAGGTGAAGTGGTCAGACAAGCAGTCAAATAAAAATCAGATCAAAAAAAAAAAACAGTGGTATTAATAATTCAACTGATGAGCCAACCGTGTTATCAAAGCTGGAAGCAGATCCCAACATAACCGTAGTTGAGAAAATACTAGGCAGATTATGAGACTTATGGATATTTTCTAACATGTTTTTAATTCATAATACATTCACCATGTGGTATTAACTTCGCTTCTTCAGAATAACTTCTGGCTCTCCACGCCTACCGCCATAAAACCTCTAATATTTCAAAATCCATTATTAATTCAAGAGTTCGCGAGCTTCCTCCTTATATTTTGTTTCGTGTAAGGCTGTGAATTATGTAATGAAACATCTGTTTTGAGTTCTGAAGAATAAAGGAATTGGAGAATGTATGGGTTAACTTTTTGGTTAGGTATAGATTTTCGTTAGTAAACCTAATTAATATTATTAATGCGAAAAAGTTAGTTTGTTTGTCACCTTTTCACGTCACTACTGAACCGATCTTGTTAAAATTTTCCATAATTTTACTTTTTTAGGTGTACAGAAACGGATATAAGGTACCTTTCATCCTGAAGGAAATATTGTTCACCAGAAAAACAACAATAACGTGTATGTAATAATAGATGGTGCCACATATAAGATCACATTCTAAACAAACGCGAGTGAATTTTACTCCAAGAATTTTTTACTCCAAAATACCGAAAAGAAAAACATTGAGTTCCTTTTTCTTCAATGATTGAGAACCGTAACGATTTTTGACTTAGGAGCAATTTTATGCTTTATCGAGATCATACAAACATAATACCTACATGTACATCAAAACAAAATATCAATCAATTTCACAATTACAATTTAATCATTTTGTAGATTGAAATCAACAAACCACCAGCCCCTACATCAAAATTTTAAAACCGATTGGAAATTAAAAAAATATTGCAAACCAATAAATCTCTTCCACATTTATGAAACCCTGGTACCTGGTTACAAATAGCCACCATTATGCACGGGGTAACAATTGAAAAACGGTGAAAAATTGACTTCCAGTTCGAGGAGCTTTGAAAACTGGGTAACAAATTGCTTTTCAATGCGCTATGTTAGCTGCAAGATTTATTTTAAAAGAAAACGTGTTGTTATTTCTGGGAGCCTGGTAAATGATGACATTATTTGTTCATGTTTGATAGTACCATTAGCGTATTTAGACCGAAAGAAAATCGAAAAGTCCTACTTATTTGGAGTAAAAAAGAACAGTGTTGCGGGCCTGTCTAAGCAGGATACCGCGGCAGTGGAAGGTAATGGTAGACATGTGAGGGTACAGGAAGATTTTTAGTTTACAATAGTGGCAGTCTTTTCCACTCTGCCTATGACGGGAGGACTCATTTGGTCTAGTATTATATTCGTAATTATATACGTTCAAGTTTTAAGCATAATATTATGTGTTAAATACAAAAAAAAAACCAAAATGCTTGCAGGCATTTCGACGATTCTTCTAGACCGTCCGTCCTGCTTAGATCACGATTCCAAACTTTTGAAATGATAAATTAAGTACTTTGTTTGCATAAATATAATTACATATAATGTATTTTGGATTACAATTACCGAATTGAAACAAAAAGCTAAATATGCTATGGCGCAGGTACCTAAATTAAAATACACACATCAAAGAGAACATCAACGCCTGCCTATTCATAGACAATAATTCGCAATGGCCATTGTCTCTAAACATCACAAACCACAAACAGACAGCTCTATCCCAAATCGATCCCTACAAATCTGAGCTCTAATGATAAATCCAACAAGTAACAAAACTCGTTGATAGTCGGTTAGTTTGTCACTACAACTTGATGGCAACACAGACTTATTGATTGCCGTATATATTGTTCGAATTTGATTTAAACTTTGAATCGATTATCGAACTTAACTGAACTTTGTAGACACGGAATAAGTAGGTACAGAAGTTTCATATGCCAATGGCAATTTATGTCCAAGCAACAAAAACGAAAAAGTCATCAAATGTCTTCCTCGTTGCGGTAAATGAGGTGACTCAACCGGGCCAACATAAATGCGACTAATTTGGTGATATGTAATTGACTCAAGACAATTCTGTGTCGAGAGAGAATGACTCCTTTACGGAATCATAAAAAGGACACTACGTAATAAAGAGATATACGCATACTTAGAAATCTTCATGTATCGTAAACGCAAGCGTTCTTGCGACTGGTATTCCTTTGAGATCTCCCTAAATACTCGTCGACAGCGCAAAATTAATAACAATCCCAATATCAACCCAATGCTCCCAATCTTGGACCGTAACTAATCAACGATCGAGTTTGCCAATCACAGTCTTTGAGCGAATTAAAAGCAGACTTCAAAGACCTCGGTTCAAAATTGAGATTCCTAAATTTTAATAGACCGTAATCGCGCCCGTTTTCATTAGTCGTATTGATCCTTCTGTATCTATCTACTCAGTGGCCTGTATTTGGTTATTCCTCTTCTCCATTATGCCCCAACAAAAGAAACTTTTTCATGCTTTAAAAGTATTTCAAAGGCCGCGGTTTCATGTTTTGTGAATTGCCTTTTTGTATCCGATTTGAGTCGATTGGTAAAAGGATTTTTTTACGATTGGAATTTCGTTGTGAAAAGATAATTACGAAAGTTCTGTTGAATAAATATAAATTTTGGCTTGTAAACGTTTGTTTGTGTAATGTTGTTTTGTAATATGGTAAAGAGTTAAGTAATTGCTTTTGTAAACTGTATCCAAAATCATTCAGTTGGTTCCTTATTAATTTTTGCTTTTATAATGTCCACTAATTGGAATCTACTCTCAGAGCACTCTTTATCTCTGCAATAAAATCTCTATTTCTTGCAACATATAGGTGGTCGCATAAGGCCGAGACTCCACCAAAGCTGTGCGAGTCGAGACGTGTTTTGAACAACCAATAGAATTGCGTTATTGACACAGCCACACCATTCACTTATTTAAAAACTACATTACAATTTTCTTACCTTAACCATTACTGAATCTGAAATGTTTTGAACATTTTCGTTTGTACATAGTAAAGTTCGGAAGTACTTCTATACAAACATAACAGTACAGCAGCCGTAATCGCAGGTACCAGGCGAGCATAAAACCTAATATGTTCATAAATCGGGCCTTTAACACTACGTTCAGCGTACTAAGGTATTTCACTAGAACATACAAGACACGTTAAGGATTCTCCACTCTATCTCAAAGAGATAAGGTTGGTTATAAATTGTGATTATTTATTTACTACGTTGTCTGGGTACATACAAATCTTGTAGTTTGCAGGAAGGTGTATCGCAAGAGATTTTGTATGTTAACACACTTCATATTTTAAAGTCTGGTTTCATGTTTTCGCATTTTTCATTCCCATTTGTGCTCATTTCTCATATGTAGGGTTCCGTAGCCAAATGGCAAAAAACGGAACCCTTATAGATTCGTCATGTCTGTCTGTCTGTCCGTCCGTATGTCACAGCCACTTTTTGACGAAAGTATAAGAGCTATCCTGTTGAAACTTGGTAAGTAGATGCATTATGTGAACTGCATTAGGATTTTCATACACAAATATTACAATAGTTAAATTTGGGGGTACCCCCCGTACTTAGAATTGAAACTCAAAAAAAATTTTTCGCCTGACCCATACGTGTGGGGTATCTATGAAAAGGTCTTGAAAAATGATATTGAGGTTACTACCATCATTTTTTTCTAAACTGAACGGTTTACGCGAGAAACACTTCCAAAGTGGTAAAATGTGTCCCCCCCCCCCTATAACTTCTAAAATAAGAGAATGATAAAACTAAAAAAAAATATATGATGTACGTTACCATGTAAACTTCAATTGAAAATTGGTTTGAACGAGATCAAGTAATTAGTTTTTTTTAATACGTCATAAAACGTAAACCGCAATTTACCTTGCAAAGTTACAACCAACTACAAGAACTTTTATATTATGCTACTTGCAGCTACGGAACCCTTTATGGGCGAGTCCGACTCGCACTTGGCCGTTTTTTTTTTTGGAAATAGAGCACATTCTGTCATAAGTGACTTTTTCGTAGTTACTTTTTAGAAGTTATAACTAAAAAAGCACAACAAAAATAAAATCCTTTTTCTTCTGGAATCATTGATTTTATTTCATGAACAGTGCCAACAAAATTTCTTAAAAAAACCTACAGGGTCTTTTACGAAAATCAAATCGTAACCAGTAATGGACATGACTATTAACTTAAAAGGCAACGAAAAAGATCTCTATTCATCCATTTTAATTTACAGAGATTACCTAACATTTCTTTAACATTTTCGTGAAATCAATGCCGTGTTAAAACATGGCCGGCCGAGTAATGTATTTTTAAAAAGTGAAAGAGAGGCAAAGACGACTGAATAAAGCCTTTGTTCGCCCTTCAGCCACTTCCCTAGTGCCCATTGTTGGATAAAGAAAAAAAAATTCGACCGTAGCGCGGGAAAACACGGCTTTGTGACTAATGTCTTGGATGCTAGTGGATACATGCTTGTTTATTGAAGCTCTTCACAAACTTGGAAGCCTGGTACTTTGTATGACTTATTTAGAAAAAAACCTGCAATAATGCATTAAAAAGTCTGGTAAAAACTGGTACGGACAAATTGCGGACTTGGGCTGTGTGTTAGGTGATGCACTGAAATACTTATTTGTAAAAATCCCGTTAAACCGAATGGAGGGAAAGAGTGCATGGGTCTGAGAACATCGGACTTTGAGAATGTGTTAAAAGATTTATCGGAGTCCGGTCCACAGCCAGACTGTTGTCCCCAAACTGTCCGCAACGGTTTTTTTACATAATTATTTCATTTTATTTAGTTTCAATGGCCCTGAAAAAACTTGCGATGAATGGGCTATATTCAGCATTGGGTTAATTCAGCACATAATGATGGTAGATGATTAATTAAACCTAGCTCGAATTGCAGAATCAACTGTCTAGTAACTAAATAAAACTGACACCTTTGAAAGATACTATTAAGTACTCACGGAACAATAGTCTATGTTATATGAGCCAAAGACCTTACAAAGAAGTCAGTTAAAAATCCAGGACCAAGTCAAACAAAATTCTGCAACAATACTCAGATTTCGAATTGCATTCTTCAACCGAAGCAAATATTTTTACATCATTCAAATTCATATATTCCGTCGGAACTTCGCCACCCAAGCTCAAGGAGTAATGGAGCGGGTGAGGTTTTCTATCAAACTTGTCTTGGGTGCTGTCTTGCATATAAAATCTCTTCGTGAACTTGTGCGCCTGGTACTTTTTGATGATTTTGTTTCATTGAATTAAGAAAAGCATTGAGATTCTACCAAACTGGCCTTGATAGTGTTTAAGAATCTCTTCGTGAATTTGGGACCCTGGTACTTTGTAACTACTTATTTTAAATTCTTTTTTTGCCTGTGATCGAACGGTACTGATTCAATAGTTAAAAGTGGTATAGGTACTCTTTTTTACGTGTAATGTTTGAGTCCCACCCCAAGCAATAGGGGCTAGCCTATTGCCATTGCCAACAACACAGCACAAATCGTCCCCGTAGTTGGAAAATTAAATAACTCTGATTTTGTAGTTCTGAGATAAACGCGATTTAGTGTTTTTTTTTCAGTTAATGTACATTTCTTAAAAAATGTGAGACAATTTTACTGTCGTAATTTGATATTTTGTAGACCTGATTACCTTTTACATTATGCTTTAACAAACTGAACTCAATCTTTAACTATAACTAAAAAACACATAAAAAATCAAGTTGTTTAATTTTGCCACAACTGTTATTTATGACGTACTACAATTATCTACTTATTTCGGCTATTTATTTAGTTTTCCTACAAACTAAATACATTTGGTAGAGTAAAATTTGGTGAAATAAATGCAGTTATTGAATTTATCAAACTCGAAATATTTTGAAATGTAAAATTTAGTGGCTTTGTACGTTATTATTACTTCGATATTTTTTTAACTATTATTAGTCTCATTTAAAATAAAAGTTGTTTTATGATATTAATGAAGTTATATTCAGGAAGAAATAGAATAGTAGTTTATGTAACTGGTACATAATGAGGGGTATTATACACGAGTGTGAGTTTAAAAAACGAGCGAAGCGAGTTTTTTAATAGTATCACACGAGTGGTATAATACCTAATTATGTACAGTTACATACACTACTTTATCTACTCTCATTGAACACGAACATATCAAATAAAAGATAAAAATTAGTAAACACTAATAAACATCCACCATGTCATCCACCGAAACACAAACGTCAAAATTCCAACATTCCCATCTAGAGCGCGCGCAGCCACAGATAAAAAACCGGCCAAGTGCGTGTCGGGCCACGCACAGTGTAGGGTTCCGTAGTTGCCCATCAAAATACTTATGCGAATTAACTAAACTGATTCGCTGAATTTAATTTTAAAGAGAAGAATTTTCAAAATCGGTCCAGGAGTCTGAGAAATCGGGGAAAATACATAAAAAAAAGATTACGACGAATTTAGAACCTCCCCCTTTTTTGAAGTAAGTTAAAAATAGTTGACGATAAAAACCTACCTATCCCCAAAAAACATACCGTAAAAACATACCTATTACAGCTGTAAAAATAAAGTTGACAAACTTACATTTGCAGTTGAAGAGCTTGTTCTCCGATACATTTTGTTTAGGAAAATATGTTATCCAAGTACATTTTATAAGTTGGTCGACTATTACTCGTAAAGTTGTAAAGCCTACTTAGTCATGATAATTTTCTTTTAAACTTCGTTATATATACTACTATTGTGAATTTTTTCACACCCCCAAACATAACCGTTTAGCTGGTAGAGGGGGGGGACACTCGAGTCGAGCAAAATTTAGCACTTTAAAGCTTAATATTTCACAAACGAATTTTTTTATCAAAAAATTGTTAATGGAAACTATCAATATTTTTTAAAGACCTATTTAATGATACCCCACACTAAGGGGTACGCGAGAAAAAAAAAAACATCCCCTCTTTACGTGAACAGGAGGTACCCTAAAAAAAAATATTTTACGAGATTTTATTTTACCACTTTTTCGGCACAACAAATCCGTATATTTACACCAAATTACAGCTCTCTAGTACTGTGCGTCTCTGAGCTAAACTGCGGACAGACGGACGGACGGACGGACGGACGGACGGACGGACATGGCGAAACTATAAGGGTTCCTTGTTGACTACGGAACCCTAAAAATGAAATAGATGTATCTATGATCTGTAATCTGTATCATAATGAAAAAAAATTATATTACAACATTATTTTGTTAGAGAAGTAGTGTTATAATTTAATTTTTTAATTTCATTTCGATACTCTATGGTATAAAGTACGTCTTTATAAACTCGTTTTGAGTTTTGTATTTCGAATTTTACGATATGAGAGTAGATAAAAGTACATTAAAATTTAGAAAAAGTGTATTGTAATCAGATACTTATCTTACCACAAACTTAAAGAACAACTTATTCTAATATCAATTTACTTCATCATCATCATCATTAGCCGGAAGACGAACACTGCTGAACATAGGCCTCCCCCTTAGACCGCCACGCCGAACGACAATAATTCGCCACTTGCGTCCATCCGTTGGTTGCCCGCGACCCTCACGATGTCGTCGGTCCACCTAGTGGGAGGCCTGCCTACGCTGCGCCTTCCGGTCCGTGGTCACCACTCGAGAACTTTTCTTCCCCATACCGATGGGGAAGAAAAGTGTCAGTTCTACGAGCGATGTGGCCTGCCCATTGCACTTCAACTTGCAAATTTTATGAGCTATGTCGGTGACTCTGGTTCTTCGCCGAATATCCATGTTCCGAATTTTATCCCGCAAATAAACTCCGAGCATAGCTCTTTCCATTGCTCGTTGAGTGACTCTCAGTCTCTCTAAAAGGCCAGCAGTCAATGACCACGTTTCAGAGCAATAAATCATCACTGGCAGCACACACTGGTTAAATACTCTTGTCTTGAGACACTGTGGGATTCTCGATGAGAAGATCACGTAGCGTCCCAAACGCTGCCCATCCGAGTTGGATTCTTCGGGCGACCTCTTTCTCGAAGTTTGACCTACCTAGCTGAACAATCTGTCCAAGGTAAGTATAATGGTCTACAACTTCGAGAGTATCGTTCCCATCAACAACCGGTACGGGTAACACATGGACATTCGACATGACTTTCGTCTTGTCCATGTTCATTCTAAGGCCGACCCGTTGAGAAACGATACTGAGGTAGCTGAACATAGCATTGAGGTGCTCCAACGATTCTGCCATGATGACTATATCATCGGCAAAACGAAGGTGAGTGATGTATTCGCCATTGATGTTGATGCCGAGTCCGTTCCATTCCAAGAGCTTGAAAACGTCCTTCAACGCGTTCGTGAACAGTTTCGGAGAAATAACGTCTCCCTGTCTCACGCCTTTCTGCAATTGGATTGGTTTCGTGCTCTCTTCCTGAAGTCGGATGGACATGGTGGCGTTCCTATATAAACACTTCAACACTTCGATATACCTATAGTCGATATGACATCGTTGGAGGGACTGCAATACTGCCCAGGTTTCGATTGAATCGAAGGCTTTTTCATAGTCCACAAACGTTAAACACAATGGCCGACTAGACTCCTCTGTCTTCTGTATAATCTGGCAGAGCGTGTGTATGTGGTCTATAGTACTACAACCTTTACGGAAACCGGCTTGTTCGGGAGGCTGGAAGTCATCAAACCTGTGCTCGAGACGGTTCGTAATGACTCTTGAGAACAGCTTGTATATATGGCTCAGAAGTGAGATTGGCCTGTAGTTCTTCAACAAGGTGCTGTCACCCTTTTTGAAGAAAAGAACAACCACACTCCTGTGCCATGCTTCTGGCGTAGAACCTTTGAGTATGACGGAATCAAATAACTTCTGGAAGACTAGAAGTACCGGTTTTCCACCCGCTCTCAGAAGTTCTGTTGTGATTCCGTCCTCACCCGGCGGCTTGTTATTCTTGAGCTGTTTAAGAACCATTCTAATCTCGTACAGGCTGATGTCCGGGATATCCTCAGTGTAGTGTCGAGTCAGTTTAGCTCTTGCGTCTCGAGCTGTACTGACACTGGGTTGTCGTGTTGATGTGTATAACTGTCCGTAAAACCTATCAAGCTCTCTTAGGATCTCCGGTTTCGTCGAAATGATGCTGCCGTCGTCAATCTTCAGCTTTGTCATTTGGCTCTGCCTTGGCTCTGCCCAATAGACGAATTCTTTGGGAAGACTTTTGAGCCCTGGTTCCGCTCGATTGCCTCTTTGATCCGTGCCGCACTAAAGGTTCCGGATGTGGGCAGGACCAGGTCGGAGCGTGGACTTCACCAGACGAGACCTTTCAAGCTTGACAGTGATATTCAGTGTGCCTCTGACAATTCGGTGATCGCTACCGGTTTTTACCTTGGCGATCACAGAGACATCAATGAATATTCGCTTCTTGGTCGTCATGGTGAAGTCGATCTTATTTCTGGTAGTACCATCGGGGCTCATCCACTTCCACTTCCTGGATGGCCGCTTCTGGAAATAGGAGTTCATTAAATGAAGTTCTTCCTTTTCCATGAAGTCGACCAGTCGCTGGCCCCTATGGTTTCGCTGCCCAAACCCAAATGGCCCCACACTGTCGACTTTCACAACGTCGTTAATGAGGGACCTGCGGACGAGAAATCCAACACCACCCTGGGATTTACGGTCTCCTTCCCGGTAGAAGAGCATGTAGCCGGAACTAAAATACTATCGTATCCTGACCCTCTCTTCGGATTTCAGATAATCCCAAGATATCCTATCGCGCACACGCGAGCGATGCATCAAACCGCACCCGCTCACCCCCGCGCTCTCCGTCGTCGTTCCCTATCAGAATATTTCGCGCCAAATTCTCTTAAAAATTTAATGATAACTTTCCTCAGGTGCATTTTGTTTTTATGGCAATTATAAACAACTTAATTTATTTAATTTTATTTGCCTAGTATCTTATAATTAATCATTATCTAGTTGTAGAAGAAATAGATAACGTCTAAATTAAGTACGTTATATCAGAATTCTGAATAGCAGAATTAAATAAATAAAGTTATTTAGTTTTTCTAGAACTTAGTTAGTTTTGTGAAAGAATTTTGAAGTTGAGGAAAAATTCAACAACTCATGTTATTTAATTTATTTGACATTAAACTTATCATTGACCACAGTTATTGATTTATTTACTGAGTTATTTATTTTTCCTTCAAAAAAATAGTGTTTGTCTGAAGATATTTATTATTCCATCTGTCCGACAAAAATGACTATATTTTTGGAACGGAATAAGATACGAAAACGCCTGTAAGGCTCAAATATGCGGCATGTTTTAGGTGTTTTGAAAATAGGGAAAAGTCAATATCGCCAAAATCGGACTTATTTAATTTTCCAACTACGGGGACGAAATGCTGGTTCGAGGCTGCTGCCAAAGCAAAAGCAAAGATTCTTCTACCACATTTTGCTTTCATCAAAATTCAGACACAATGCTCAAAATTAGAACGAGACGTTTTTCCATTTTCCAAATCCATAAAAGAACATTCTCGTCAAGAGGAAAATCACCCTTAGTTCAAGGCGCAACGGGGCTAAAGAGGTTTTTTATCATATAGGACGGTGAATATTACTTGGTTAAGGAGGGTAACGGAACAGTCATTTTTTGGGTAAGGTCAGGATTTTTAGAATAAAGTACGTGGACTAACTTTAGTATGTAAAGGTTAGGGTAAAATTTGCAGTTTCGGACGTCAATTGAAACCAGATGTTACCCTTACCTGATGTGGTTTTGTACTTATGTGGTATAGCCATTCATCATTTGCCGACCCTCCCAACTATTTTGGCAGCGGTTATAGGTCTTTCTGGAGTATATTAATTGGAGCGATTGCTTATTTTTTAGTCTAAAACCTATTGGCTAGGTAAAATGAGACCGTAATTAATGTCAAATATCCACAAGTGACAGCCAAAATCAACAGTTTTACGTATTTTCCGATGTTCTGCGAGAATCGGATATAGATGCTTACGTCTTTACATCTGCAAACGTTTAAACTCTCGTACACAAACAATCAGACATACAACAGCTACACATGTAGGCCATATAAATATTTGTTCCATGCGGTAATCGACCCCATGACACCCAGTGCACCGGCCAACCATGACGTCAGCTTTAAAGAGATATAAATAGACTATACAAACAGCTATTTACAAACAGATCTTAGAAATAGGGTAACATGATGTGCGGTCTTATCGCTAAAAGACCAACATTAAACATGACTAACTCTTCCGTCTTTTGTCCTCAGAGAATCCTACCCCTTAACTCATCTGCCCGATGAGGTCGGAGGTGGCGTGATCACCGAAGGACCCTCACTGCTCCTAGCCACTTGGACGCCGAAGGGTCACGGGCTGATCACCGTCAAAGACTATGACATATACTACAGGCCTGCTCCACGGTCTTCTACGGGCTATCGAGTCACGGAAACTGGAATCCCGGGGACTATCCACAATGGTGTGCCTGATTGGCTGTATGAAGGTAGGTTTTTTATTCAAATATTGATGCCTATAATTGTATAATGATTTCTTGGTGCATTGCTCATATTTTTCAGTCGTAAGTATTTTGCGTAAGTTTACAAGCAACATAGACCTCCCAATCTCTTACGTACAGTACGGATTGTGCCTAAAAGTTCGTGAAACTTGTAAAAAGGTTTGAAGACAAAATGGAATTTTAAAACTAGGCCAGATCTTCAAAAATCTTTTGTAAACTTTTTTTCTCCACAAAAACGATTTTAAGTTTGTTTCGAAGTATTATCCGTTCTCTGATACGTAATTTTACGGCTTTTTGTTACATCCAACGTATTTTTGCTCTTGAAAACAATTTCGCTAATGAAAAACACGGCTCCATCATTTCCTTAAACTCCTTTCCCCAGCACAGCACAAAAAAACAGCAATTTCCTCTCACCATAATATTAACAAACAACAAAGGGCCTATCCGCTCACTTTTATCGTATCTTCCAAAGAATGGTCGCCGAAAATTTTCAAATATTTTCTCCCTACAAACAGACACTTCAATTTCATGGTCGACAAGGCGTAGCCGTATAACGCTTACGTCATAACCGTTTGTTCTCACAAAGGAAAATCTGGAAGTCGTTTTGGTACAGTGAAACCAGTTTACACAGGGCCGCCTTTATCGGAGGCCTCTGGGCACTATAGCACTATGAGGCTCTTGCGGTATTATCCAAGCAGGATACAGTAGCCCAGGAAAGGCAAAAGGCAACCTAAGGGGCAGGGTAGATTTTTAGCAAGAGTAGTAAAAGTCTGACAGTTCTGCTCCACCCAAGGCAAAAAGACTCATTCGATTATTTCCAAGCAAAGCGAATTTAATTCTGCTTGGGATGCCGATTTTGACCATTTCTACAACATTGACGAATGCAAAAAATCAAGAGACATATAAATAATAATAAATTTATTTAAGGTTTTTTTTTTTTAGCTTGGTAAAATCATCAAATGAGTCCTCCGGCCCCGGGCAGGGCGGGAGGGACTGTCAGACTTCTACTGACTAAAATCCACGGTGTCCTTCAATAGCCTGTTACGTTCCGGGGTCACGGTAAGGAAATAATCCCGCGACCCCGGCAGGCTTTGGCCCTCTGAGAGGGGGGCCCCGTCATTATGCTGACGCTCTTTGAGGCGCGCGTGGGACACAACGCGCCGTCGACCCGGGCATGGTCCTTGGTCGGGCAGCGAGTTGCCCTTTACTCGCTGCCCGCATGCCCGCGCCTACGGTGGCCGGAGACCATCTGCTGACGTCCGACGCCGCGGGCGCCTACCACTGCGGTTGGGGCGGAGGGAGGACGCTGTCCTCTCTCGCTCGCGGCCCGCCTCCTCCTTCACGAGCATTACTGCCTCGCAGAAGGAGCAGACCGCTTCCCACTCCGTCTCGCCCCGCAGCATGGCCGCAACCAATGCCGGGCGCGAGAGGTCTCCGCCAATATATTTAAGGTTAACATAATTGTTACAAGCGAAATACAAAAATTCTATGTGTAATGTAGCGATCTGCCTGATCTAGGTTTAATACAACCTGTGTTTCAGGTCATCGCTTTACAATTAACATTTAAATAGAACACAACAATATTTTAATTAGACGACAAATTAACAAAAAGATAAAAGTTCTAAGTGACAAAACAAAGTCAAAATAAAGCGTGAAAAGCTGTAAAATTTTAAAATACGAGTATAATAAGATAGAGACAAGATTAGATATTTAAGCCTCCTATGATGCCTATACATACTTGCAACCATAGGCCTTGAGCATATGCCGAGAATACCCATTGGAAAATACGGCCCTGGTTCTCTAGTCAATTTAAAATTCGAGACGATTGCGCCATTGTCTGAAGAAAGGGTAATAGGTGAAGAACGGGTTGTAATCGAAGTGTAATTGTATTTCTATTTATTTTAGTGTTGGTACTGCGTTGTTATTGTATTTTCGTAATAAAACGAGTAGCTTACTCGTATGTGCTGCCGTTTCATAAATTGGATATTGAAAATCGTCAAGAATGTATTGAAAACACCACACGCCTTTTTCGATCGCATATTTTGGTATAGCTAAAATGCATTATGTAAATATATCGTCCGTCCGTTTAGAGCCCTCGCTGACGCTTGGGCTCTAAATCAGGCATTCGGGGCAATAATAAATTACTTTGTGCTCAATGCATTTTGTCCTCTATAACTCTCATATTGCACATAAAGTATCAAAATGGCAGGGGGCTGTTGGGGGCACCCTCCTTACAAAAATCATCGAACCTCTTTCTTCGAAATCCTTCTGAATGTGATATAGGTAAGTGTGTTACAGTTGTGATATATATACGCAACCCAACCCGTCCAATCTGGTTGCCTACCATGTAGTTCCAGTGAGGGACGAGGTCGCGCTAGACGACTTGTTCAGCTCTGTCTCGCTCCCTCAATCGAACTTCTCTGGCTTTAAGACGTCGTTGTAGGCCACCTGATAACCTACAATTTTCAATACCAATGTAAAATGAAAACACTGCCTCTTGAACAGTGGTCAATGAAACTCGATATTTATCGACGATTCGCTTTTTCAATATGGCCGCGTCGCATTCAGCCCAATATTGTAATTCTAATAAAGTCCCGATCGAAATGCTTGTCGTTCGTTCCTTGAGAGAATTTCATTCAATTTTGAGGGTAGGTACTTACTACCTATCTAGTTGAACGAACACCGATAAAAGTTTTTTTTTATTGATATGACGGTAGTTCTATTTTGGTGATAGGGTTTGGCCAATGTTTGTGGTAGTTGGGTCCCAAAATGTCGTTGAAAAGGTTAGGTTAGATATGACGAATATGTGGTAGCCCGGTGTCGTAAACTGAAGTGAATAAAAGAAAAGCGAAGCAAAAGTTTCCGCATAATTTATCGACATTCGCATATCGACATTCCAAACTGTACATAGAATCTGTACAGGCAACGTTATGAATTAAAAGTCAAGAATGTACTGTACTGTACAGGTAGCTGTACTGTACAGGCCACGTTATGAGTTCAAATTGGATGTAAGGTATTAATTCACTTCGTCGTTATATACGGGATAACATGTTCAGATACAGGTGTGGTTGACAGAGAAGAAAAGTTAATAGTAGTACTGGTTATATCTCGAAAGCCTTTGACAGGGTCTCGAGACAAAAAGCTTGCTTGCTTTTGATATCCCAGTTGATTTTTGTAGCTGGATATCAGACTTTCTCAGTGAACGATCAATCACAGTTGTCGTTGATGACTGATCCTTTGAGCTTTTGGTTATTGACTCTGGAGTTCAACAGTTATCTGTTTTCTTTGCAACTCTTATTTTGCTGCACATTTCTTACTCACTTCAGCCTGGTGTTGTTGGATAGGTAGATAACAGTACTGTTTCAGTGACATACTTACCCACTGCAAAATCCAGTGGGGATGAAGTTCATTGCTTCAGAGAGACCATGGTAGAGCGAACAGATTTGATACTTAGTATCCCAGCGAGCGAACAAGAAACTTCTCTCTTTTAACGTCACCAACATACAGGCGTATATTTCCTTAGTGAAGTAGGAGTAAATCGAAACTACATCTTTTATAGAGTAATTTGGACCAACTATTTTTACTCGACTACGGCAAAGCCAAAAGGAGGGTTATGATTCCTGTTTCTGTAACTGATGACCTTGAGCTTCTGGGCATGGAGCTGACATTCAGTGTTAACGGCGTATGGCAAAGCGAAAGCATCGTTTGATGAGTCGGAAAAGTTGCCACGCACCGCCACCAGTAGGCGCCAGTATCGCGAAATTAACGCAATCCAAAGTTTTATGTATTTCATTTCGTCAACTTCGACATTTCATAAATTAGTGTTCCCTTTATGCAAAATACATGTATTACTCTAGTAGAAATATTTTGATATAATGATATTGAAACATTTACTAAAACAAAATGATAGAAATACTTATTGATGTGGATAAATATTTTGTAAATATTTTCATCATTCACAGTCTTAAATTTATTTTATAACACTTGGACACAGATTTTGACGTCCCGAGATAACGAAAAAAACTACTATTTGGTAGAAAATTAATAAAATTGGCACACTTTGCGAAAGTGACAATTCCCAATTATCTAAAGCCCCAAACACATGCGCGCACGGGCATAGGCATGTGAGCATCCCGGGGTCCCGGGACTAACGAATACCGTGACCCCAGAACGTAAAGGTCTATTGAAAGACATCGTAGATATACCCGCCCTGCCCTGGGTAGGAGGACTCATTTGATTATTTTACCACTCTAAAAAAAGCCCCAAACACACGCTTCTTTTATTAACGTCCGTTCAGAAAGCTAGTTGCGTGTGATGCATTTTGTTATAATGAATGACAGACACTAGCGCCGCGTAAAAGGGACTTAATAGTTTTTTACTCGTATATTATGAGGTACAGGTACACAGATTATTGTAGTACAACAATTTTATTGTCTGTAACTTCTTTATAATTGAATCTTCATTCTATAATATCCTATCAATTTTTTTTGGGACAAGGTCTTAATATCACTTTTCTGATAAATGAAACCTTTGAGAGATATCTATCGGCTCCAAAAGAATGAGCCCAGTGCCAATCATTTTTTTTTTGACTCCAAAGCAATTAATAGTGCGAGAACAACTTGTACCGAACACGCGGTGAGACAGCAATGACCACAAATTTTTCATCGCAGTCGCAGCATTATACTATAGGCGATATTTAACAGGGTGGTGGGTGCTATGCCTTATATGTAGTTGACATGTAATTTTGAAGTATTCAAAATTTTGACAATAGCAGGTTTCATTTAATTTATTTTAATCCTGTTTCTTCGAAATTTTTATAAATCTGTGACGAAACTAAATAAATAATAATAAGAGTGAAGTGTTTCTTATCGTATATCGCAGTTTGATACGATTAGAAGTTGTTTTCAGTTACATATTGTCTCAAATTGTTGACTGCAAATCAGTGCATTTATCATTAGTTCATGTGAAATGGTATTTGGATGCACAAAGATTACATGGGAGGAGGATGGACACAGAGGAACCATCCGACAACAATAGTACGATATCACGAATTCACGATAGCATTGATATAATAATCACTGTGAGTAATTTATTATATTGATAGGAACAATTCGTAATGTATAGTATCATACGTATTCTAAACATTTCCCTTGTTTGCTCTGTAGGGGTCGTCAGGAATTTCCTGCGATGATATTCAGTATGTTTAGTTTATTTTATACTTCATTTATTAATGAAAATAAAGTGTTATTGAAAAAAGAAAGTTTACGTGACTTATTTACAGTCGTGTCCGTTTAATCACGTCCCATTGAACACATCGAAACATAGTTTTGAATAATCTATAAGCCTACGTATCATTCGTTTTTATTTTCTCGATCTTTTTATACATTTCCAATTTTATTATTACGAAAATCTGACAGCCGCGATCTGAAAAAAGTGTCACAGGTCTAGCCTGTAAGAGCCACGCTGGCTGACTGATTCGTCAAGGAACGAAAGTGATGACACTACTTTTAAAAGGCAAAAGATGAGAGGACGATAGTGAATGTGTGCTCAGAATAAAATGGCGTATGTGCCCAAACATATTGACGCCTTTTTATGAATTAAAATTGTTATTAATTGAAAAACTGTCTTTACAGAATTTAGATACTAGTATTTTCTACAATTTAAAACAACATCCTTTCAATAACTCATAGTAGTTACGCCGTAAAGTCCAAAAAATAAAAAACATAGACTGAACTTTGCATTTTTTTTGTATCGAGAAAATTTAATTGAATCGTGTTTTCAACTTTGTGAGAATTTAGATCATATAGTTAATAACTGTATTCCAAGTTGTAAGATCTGTAGTCCAGTCATGTACGACAGAAAGTAAAATATAAAAACCGTATCAGTACTGACTTAGCCCCTTAACTTTAACGTGGGCATCCTAAATAGAGTGAAGCGATACCTTAGACCTGGATAGCCTATGTGCAAGCCCATTTCTGCATAAGGTGATTGCGTCGTAGTAGCCCGCGAAATTCAAATTTTCTTATGTTTTTTCTTACGGAGTATTGCAGCAACCTTACTCAACTTAATCATTGGGATGGTTCAGATAAATACAACTTACTGCACTAGACCCAGTGGAACGCAGAGCTTCTTAGACTAATTGGCAACGTGAAACTGGTGGATGGTTACTCTACAGCTTAGCTCATCTCATCGGTGCAAGCTTACCCTCTTTTCGTTTTTTTTTATTGGATTCGCTCGTGGCTAAGATGAGACCCAAAATAAGTCAAACTCATGAATTCTACAACCTCTTTCCACCAGCCTACTTGCATTACATCTAATGTCCAGTATTGGACATCTAGATGAACTGCAAGTTCCATCCATTTAAATTATTATAGTTAGTACAGTTAGAGTGAATAGATTTGCCATCTCTGAATAGATAAGAGGCTAGAGCAAACCATGTCCATGAAGCCGACGATTATGTTGGTTGTATGATTTATTCAGAATAAATACTATGTCCTAAAGTTATGGATGGAGTCATGGAAAAAATGCATTTTTGTCCCGAAAGTCCCGAAAATCCCGGGATTTCCCGGTTCCTTAAACGCCTGTCCCGAAAATCCCGGGTCTTCCAACAAGGACCGGTTCTCGATTCCTTACTTGCGGGCTTAGTCGGCAGAATTTTATTTATGTAATTCGCTCTGATATTAGCTCAATTAATCAAAAGGAGGGATGAGACTCATGTGACTAAGAGAGTATGGATGTTGATGGATGGAGAGGAAGAGAAAGGCCAAAGAAAAGATGGATGGATTGTCTAAGGAATGATAATAGAAGAAAAAGGAGTAAATGATACTGTGACGTCTGATAGGGGAGAATGGTAGAAAAAAAGATAGAAATTGGGACAAGGGCAGGAAGATCTCTTCTTATCTTACTTCGAACTTTAATCTCACTTCTTACAAATATTATAAATGTGAAATTTTGTGAGGGTGATGATGAGGGAGATTTGGATGTTTGGCACAAAGGTAGTTTATAACCTAGATTAACATATAGGATAGTTTTTATCCCAATTTTATGTTTCTGTCGGACAATTCCCGAGTTTTAGGTAGTAATTTATTTTACCAATGCTAAATCATGGCTATATACTTATTTGCTCTCCCAAAGCAGAAGTTCTCGCATTATTTATCGATGTTTTCCCCACACTACAAATCGACAGTGCACATGAGAGACTAACTTCGTGAGTTATCGAGTTCAGAGAGTTTCTTGTACCTAAGTTCTATGCGTCCCTAGTCACTTATAATTTGGATAGTTTATTAATTATTAAACTTACTTGGTCGTAGTAGTTTATATTATGGATTCTTTATTTTATACGTAGTACGTTACTTCTCAATTCACTTGCTTTCTAAGGAAATTGCTTACATAATTATATTCACCCATATACGTATTCAATGTATACAGGGTGAATTATTCAACTGGGCGTGGATGGCTAGCTATATCCGAAACAATGAGGAGTATCGAAAAACATTGAAACGAGTCCCGAGGTCGAATTTGACGAAAACCGTTTTTTTTTTTTTCAAAACTGCGTCATTGGATTAAAAAAAAAAACATGTATCCTGGCCAGGAATCGAACCAGCTAATTTTGGAAAAAAAACGCACTCTGTATTATTTCTCCATTCCATAGTGTCGCTAATAAGAATCAAATTCTGAGAAGTAATGATATACGGCAAAGTTAAGGAAGTCGGAAAATTGCGTCGCCTTGTACGAAGAGGTTTACAGTTCATCCGTTCTTCCGCCAATTGCAAGCTTCAGAGCCTCGACTTTTTCGGTCATTATTATTAGTTCTATTGCTTAAAAAGAGTATGGTTCCCTGAAAAACATTACAAAATACATAACATTTCGTTGATATAGGAAGATATTGCAATAGATTGCAATAGAGTTTCGCAGTAGGACAATAGAAGCTGGTGTATTACCTCTTTTGAGTCTAATTAAATCAAAACTACAATGGAGACACGTAAAACAAAAGAAAAACACATTTCCTATTGTCTGCATTGCACTTAAAATGAAACCGTATTATGTAGTTATCTAGTGTTATTACAAGTTGTCTTTAAGTGTTATTATTTTAATTACTTTGTGTCTTAATTCCAGCCAGCATTCTGCAGTATTGTATTCACTCTACTTTTCTCATTATGATAAAATTTTTTTTGTTTAGCATTTTTTCTCTTAATATCGAATGTGTTTTGAAATTATTGTCTAGTGACGAGTAGGGACATTTTCATACGAAACCTTTTCCAATTAATCTATAACTAGCAATCTACTTTTTACAAAACAAGGTTTTAAAAAGGCTACATAAGCAAAATCATAATAAAATTGCTATTAAATTATTCTTTATTTAATATCTGCTCTATTATTTGAGCAATAAAATGCGATATTCCACTACCACATGCCATGACCGTGAAAAGAAAGGCTTACACTCAATATAATACTGTGCTATGGTCTCACAGCACAGCACTGGTTTTAGTCGCCCGAAGAAGAAAAAAAACCTACACATACCCCAACCGAACAATTTAATTCAAAATTGGAATACTTCCTGACCTTCAATTCCAACCAGAAATAACTGCCGAAATTTCGCATAAAACACGTCCCAACCCTCCAGCGCATCTCAAGTGGCAACCTGGCAGGTATGCCAAAGAATCTGGCGGACTGGCAACTGGCACAATCTGACGACTGGCACGCCAATGAGCCGAGTGCAAGCGCTCATTAAGATAAAGGTGGGGGCTCGTTTACAAGCTGTGGAACGGAATAAAATGATCATTCTGTCCCCTCAGGGGTGGAAAATTAGAACGTCTTGTGGTTTTGGTGTTTTAGGGTTGTGTTGAATGGTTTGAGGTCAGTGGATTGTCGTCTTTATGTCGGTTATGTTTAGATATTACGGTATTTTTTTTTTCAAATTATTGCATCATGTTGATGTGTTCTTTTTTTAACTTGTAAAATAAAATTTTAAGATCTTTATATTACACATGCCTCATACTAGAAATTTCTTCTGTGTCTTCTCCGTGTTTGTAAATATTTAAACTCACAGACCTGTACAGTCACGAGCAATAGAATGTATACTCTAAGCAGTATTCAAAAGCGATTTTCTGTTACCATATTGATTAAACTTTTGCCTTTTTATTAGACTTCTATTTTGAAAGCCTTAGTTTTACGAAATTTATTACGAAATAGGTCTTATTTCAAAGTGGAAACCAGTATGTCAGGAGTAACTTGCGTTTGAATTTTGTTAAGTGTATACATGATTGTTATTGCTCGTGACTGTACAAACAGCCAGTCTTAGAAAAACTTCTTGCAAGTGTGACTGTCTGTCATGAACCCTTGTTTTTAATTCAGAATAGGATATTTATTTTAAATCACCAAGTGCATCTGGGCCGCTTGGAAACACATTAAATCTTTACTTTATTACCCGACAGCCAATAAATAACAGAAAGCTCATACTTATTTTGGAGAAGTAGAACAAAAAACTATTCAATTGCTTTGTAAAGCATAAATCCTTTATTCTTAAAAACTATTGACAGACGTTAACTGATGTTTTAGAAGAATTCTAAAGGACGATCTTACATCTTAGCTTATCTGCACACGTGTTTGTAATTTAAGTTTCACGAAATGGCCAAAACGATCCTTTTAGAGCAATTGAGACGGGCACAGCGCAAAAACAAAAGAGATATTCGGGCTAACAGCCCTCATAAACATGCCACGGTGTCGTGGGAATTCCTAAGGGCTTGGCGAGTCCCTTAGCAGGTAGCTGGACTCAGGGGACGCTGATGATTACTCAGGGCAGTTGGGCTTGGAACGTCTTGAGGGACACACGGGTGGACCCAGGAGAAAGTTCAGGAGATTCGGTTGCCGTTGGCCGAGTGACCGGGCGCGATATTACTTTGTTGTTTATTTGAATTATGTTTGATTAAGTCAAATATTAGTCTGTAAAGTAAATTCAGTGCTTGTGGTCGGAGGAACGCGAGGAGGTGAACCCAGAGGGCGGTCTGATGATGGAGATCATACGGGTGGTATTTGAGCAGTGTCTGTAAGTTAAATTATAGACTAATTCTCTCCTATAAACACTTGGTAAGTGTTAATTATAGTAACTTTACAGTAGCAGTTTGCTGAAGGCGCTGGATGGCTGTTAATAATCATTTATTTCAGTACAGCGGGGCGACGCCTGAGCAGTACCTTATTTTATATTATTATCTTACGTCTTATTTGTTATGACTCCTTATCCCGTAACCTAGCAGTGATGTATCATTGGTGTTTGGTTATAGTGACACGGGGAAAGTCTTTGGCTACACTCTACATGCATCACGCGCATTTCGTCTCGTACTCTGTACAACGACACATCTGACTCCTGACGAATATAGACTTTTACGTGACGTCTCACATAAATCAAAGGCAGAACCATGTCCATAGTTCGATTATACCAAGTTATATTATCACCAGCCAATGCGGTGATAATGTAACTGCTGGTGACAAGTACAAGCGATAATAACAAGCATTGCTATTAATTGGCAAACTAACCAAATGCTGTTGATGATTACTGTTTCCCGCAGTCTTGCTCAGAGACTTTGCGTGTTGGTTGATGGATGCGCATTTCAAGTTGGGGTAGGCACCACCAAGTATGTACCTGTATCTCCTATGATTTGCTAGCTCCGTTCCAAGAGAACGCTAGGGACTGACAAACGTGTCCCGCTAAAAACAACTATGGCTAATATGCCCAACATTGTCGAATCGACACTATTTTATTGGCACGACACGTTACGACTGGGGGGGCGCTTAAATACGAAATGTGAAGTGACGATATTACCCACTTCGGCGTCCAGCAATACAAACGTGAAATGTTCTGCTATAGACTGATTCTACGAAGCGCTTGCGCAAGTTGTTTGTTGTGATTGCCAATGGGGTAAAGCCGTAAGGGTATTACGATAGTGCGCGTGTGTAGGAGATTAAATGGAAACGTGTCTTCCTCAATGACAGATGAACTTCTCAGATCTTTGTCTTAGGTGTTGGGTAGGACATGTAGAATAGAGTATAGGGAGCGTGATCTGTTAGGATTCGTAGCAGTGTCCTTAGTGGAGCTATGCGCTTAGGCCTAGCGGTCGCGTACTGGGGCAGTTATTGTAACCGGATTTACATGCCATAGAAATGGGTTAGCTTTAATCAAGTGTAACTTGTTAACGTAACTTAATTAAGCGCAAGCGTGACGTTTCCCTATCACATTTCTATATTATATCTTTGCTGTCCTCTTGTCTTACTAGCTTCATAATTATTATTTGATTTGTTAACATGACTTGATATTATTCATGTATGTATTACTGTGAACTCTCAGCACTAATCTACTTTGGTCCCCTCCCCTTTGCTGAGAGTTCAGTCCTCTCTGTCCCGGCGGAGGTCGCAGTTGTCAATGGTACGTGCGCCACGGAGGTTGGGCGGAGGCGGGGCCCTACCTCGGCCCCCCCAGGGGGGGGGCCCCATACTTCATATTTTCCACTATATTAATGCAATTTAGGAAAAACGAAAATTTTATCAGCCTAGGGTATTATATGAACAGTCACACAAGTCATACAAATATTTCTTCCGTGCGGGAA
Source organism: Agrotis clavis (assembly GCA_954870645.1). Taxonomy (NCBI): domain Eukaryota; kingdom Metazoa; phylum Arthropoda; class Insecta; order Lepidoptera; family Noctuidae; genus Agrotis; species Agrotis clavis. Next base: position 14,937,645 of record OX940936.1, on the reverse strand, counting down.
ATGAACTTGCAAAACGTAGCGCAGCAGTTGATCATTGATAATGACCACGTTTTCTCTCACTTTCTTATTCATTTACTTTCTTATTTCTTATTCATCCCTCCTCATCACATGTTCATACCAAGACAGACGGTTCGCTTTCATTTTTCTGTCAAAGTCTGATGCACAACCAAAATCATAGAAAAAAGATCAAGATATTGTTATGTTCGACTAGAAAATACATTGCCCCCACTCTTCCTAAAGTGCTTTGGTGTAATAAAATCAAATACCCTGCCAACTATCAGGCTCTCACATTACCGGCTCAAAGACGTAGGGTCCTATTCTCGACCGGCCGAGCTTACGACGACACTAATTGAGCCAGGCACACGTGAACCTTGACATACAGTGCAGATGGATAAAATTTTTCCACAATTTTTTTTTACATGGTAAAATCATCAAATGAGTCCTCCCACCCAGAGTAGGGTGGCAGGGACTGTCAGACTCGTACTGACTAAAATCCACGGTGTTGTTCAATAGCCCTTTACGTTCCGGGGTCACGGTAATTCGTTAGTCCCGCGGCCGGCTTGTCTATGCTAAGGTAAAACGTGGTACTACGCCCTAGTTGACAAAACGCCCCGTCATTCTTGCATTCATACTTACTGCTCGGAAACACACGGGAGTGTGGCCAATGTTGGCCTACAGCATGGCCGAGAAAGGGCCATATTGTAGAAAGACAAATGGCATTTGGTTAACTACGGGACTCTCTCAGGTAACCGTGACCGTAACACGTCAAAGGCTGTTGAAGGATGGAAGGAAAAAGATATAGAATTTGTTTTTTTGAACTCTTCGATGAAGTATTTGGAACTGCTGATCAGAATCTGAAATCCTTATCAGCATGAGAAATACAAAATATCTTCGAGTATCGTCGTATTACTAACATTGTAAAAGAGAAAGTGTATGAGGATAGATTTTTACTCTTTCTTTGTATGAAACTAGCAGCCCGCTACGTGCTTCGCTACTTTGACAGCAAAATCCCCATTAACAAAATGATCCGCCATGTATTGAATTCCTTTGTTACAATAAATGTGATAAATGAAGAACCGCTCGACCGATTTTAGGCAAACTTCACATAAACCATCTACTAAATAGTCCGAACAAAGTACGTTAGGTTTGAATAGGTGAGCCGGTTCTTGAGTTATAAAATTAAACGAAAAGTGGCATTGATATTATAGATTTGGTACAAAGACTATTTAAAACCTGTATAAATACTTTTTATCCGGGTATGAGGTTTCCCGTGGTGTAATTACCGAACTAAACACAAGCAACATACACTACTAGATTCCGAAACGTTCCAGAGAAGTAATTTAGAATCATACTACAGATGAAACCTCGGAGAAAACCTAGTCTATAGAAAGAAAGGACCAACCATCAATGGTATGTCCTCAATAAATCCCATTTTCGGCTATTTCATAGTTATTTTTCGCAAACACGCCGAAAAGGGTTTTCACTGCCTTTTCATGAGAATTCTTCAAATGGCGGAAAGGGTCCGCATTCCTCCGGGAGTGTTAACTTACTTTCATACTCGAAAAACTACACAAATACCTATCCCAGTTTTGGGACTTGCATATAACCAAAATATAAGTAGTAAAAGAAGTAACCACATTGGTCGATAAGGAATGTCTTTGAGCCGGTCAGTATGAGCTTGTTGAACCAAATTGTGTTTTGATGAAGTATGTTTTTATCTTTGTTTACATGGCAGAATCATCATCAAATAAGGCCGCCCACCCAGGGCAGGATGGGAGGGACTGCCAGACTAGTGTAGACTAAAATCCACAGCAACAGCTGACTATAATAGTAAATTACGGTATTTGTTGTACGAGCAATCAATGTAAAACCTTTTTAATACTTAACTGTTTGAAAATAGTTAAAAAACATGATTTGTGTTGACAATTTTAATTAATCAAGTTGCTCGTGAATACTTTTACAGCTATAACGTTTAATTTATTAGGACACGTGTGCGTCACAGAATTAAATATTTGCTTCTATGTCGTTTTGATTGGCAAGTATATTTTTTGCAGTATAAATTAACGCCTGTATTCCCCGAATGCTTCCACGGAGGACTCATCACAAGTGATCCGTATTTTACCGTACGACGCGCGACGTCCTTGAAGTATATAATTATGGCGTTTACTGTATGGAAAATGAAACAGCGCCTTAATAATGTACGATCGAGGAACTAATTTTGTCCATCTTTTCGTCAAAATTTCCGTTTTCTCATAGAAAAGGGGCGACCTTATTGCCATCGACCAAGCGCCGACTGCTACTAAGATATTTCCAATGGAATAAAACCCAATAAAAGTCGCCGTTTAATCCAATCTGGGAATTTGCTGCACATAATGCTGTGAGATCCCTAAACACAAAGGTGAGTATTGGGAACTAAACCCTGGACCTCATCCTCAACTGTCGCATTTGCAACCACTAGACAATGTGTCAAACTTGACAATGACAGACGTTTTTTTTTCTTCTTTGGTAATGAGTTGCTTGACTACACTGCCAGTGTCATTTGGCGGTCATTTATGGTTAAAAATAAGTTAGACATGTAGTCCGCGCCACGACTGAAGTCCTTTTGATGCAGCGCTAACTAGTGTCTATGTCATTACATCAAATGGGGATGGCAACTCAAAGCTAATCGTAGATGGCGCTGCGATAGTTGGTCCCTACGTCAGATTACTGTCTACCTTGTACAAAAAACAAACAAGATTTATTGTTATAAAAATTGAGTATAAATACAAAACAAATATGGAAAATTATTCGTCAATGCAAGTGCATATACTAAAAGAAGAATTAAGACGTCGCGGTGCATCTACAAGAGGAAAAAAGTGATTTAATTGAGTGGTTATACATTTGATTTTACCGTAATAAATCCACAATTACTTGTAGTTGAGGTTTCAATTTTTGAGTTTAGGTCTGTTTTACCTGTCCTCTCCTATAACAAGAACATAATGCTGCTTCTGACTTTCTATTTTGATAAAATATCATAGTGTTTTAAGTCAGTAATTTTACCCCTTTTTCTATTTAGATTCGAGAAATATCACAATATATTTGATTTCTTAACACCACACAACTATCACAAAACTCGTTCCAGGTGATAATTCTTCCACCAGACGAACCATTTCATGATTTATAGAGCGATGCAATACTGGTACTTAACCTCCAATAGAAAAGTAGACATTATTTTGAAAAGTGTATTAGATTGTTTAGTTATGGTATAATCATAGAATTTCATTAATAAACTCAACTAACGGCCTGTCTCGGCTTCGCAAGGCTGGATATTTGTTTATTATATAGCTTTTCCTTAGTTATAATTCAATTTTTGTTCTCAAGGCAGTCACAGCAGCTACCCATTATTTCTTGATAGTGTGAATTGTCGGAAATTTGTATGTTCCATCATTTTTACAGCTTATTATACACAACATCTAGTCATTTTACATCAATAAATCGTTTTTTTTTCAGAAAATTGCTTTGATTTGACAGTTCTTTTGGGACCAAACTGTCACTTGTCACTTTGACACTTGCCTTCCCCATTGCATTAAAACATGTAGTACCACATCCGCCAGCCTTATTTCTTGGCGCGCACTCTTAGAATCACATTTTTCTTCCACGCCATTTTCTTCAGATAGCGTCTCAACATAAATTATTTTAGACCTACAGAACCATAATCATTTTCCCTGTAACAATTTATTCAGCAGATGTCTTCGCGCCTCTATCTTATCTATGGAATGTCATCGAGACGTCTCGTGAGCGCGCACCTTTATAATGAGAACCTTAAACTTTTTAATAGAAAGACTTGGAATGAAGTGAGCTACAGGCTTTATAGGACTTTGGAGTATTGTTCTGAAGTTGATTTAATTTTGAAAGAACATTTCTTGGTAAGAATTGGGCGTTTGAGTCCGTTTGAAGTTGATGGTTGATTTAATGAGAACCTCCTCCTTTTTTTGGAATTGGGCAAAATAAAAAAGCTCTTTCACAAGTTATTTATTCCCCATAGAGGCCATTCGCACGAGCGCTTTTTTATGGGCGTTAAAAAAGGGCCCGAAATAGAACAAATGCTTTCCCATGTATTCTGTTCAGACGTCAGCGCTTTTAAAGCGTGGCACTTTTTTCGAACTTTTTTTTTATTTTAAGTGCTGGGCAGAGACATTTAAGTTCAATTTACCATTTCGTTAAAACTCAGCGCTTTTTTAACGCCCTGAAATAAAGCGCTCGTGCGAATGTGCAAGAAACAACAGCTAGATCATAATACCCCACCATATTTTATAATAGCACCCAACCCCACGCTACCATACACATTTTCCACTCTATTATACAAAGCATCCCCTGATAAACAATATTTATAGTTCCCCTACAATCTATGTAGGCCTGGTAGCTTGCTTACTGAGGTAAAATAAACATGGACGCAATTTTGCCACAGATAATGTAATAATAGACCATTGTGGGGAATTATTACGTGGTTCTGTGTGTTTATGGAGGCCATACACGTTAGAGTTTGCATGATAGTTTTAACCGTGCACGCATAACCGAACGCACGCATAAATGATACATGCACCGGTAACTGTACAGTTACTATAAAAAGTCGAGGGAATTCGAGAAAACCTAACCATACTGAACTTCGGGGTGACCTCAAAACCTTACTAAAGCATGACTTTTTTGCAAAAACTCTATTATTTTTCAGCAACAATTACGTAGACAGCGTCTATTTTTAGGGTTCCGTAGCCAAATGGCAAAAAACGGAACCCTTAAGTATAGATTCGTCATGTCTGTCTGTCTGTCCGTCCGTATGTCACAGGCACTTTTCTTCGAAAGTATAAGAGCTATCCTGTTGAAACTTGGTAAGCAGATGTATTATGTGAACCACAAAAATAAAAATTAAACTAATTTGGGGGTTGTCCCCATACTTACAATTGAAACTCAATTTTTTTTTTCACCGAACCCATACGTGTGGGGTATCTATGGATAGGTCTTTAAAAATGATATTGAGGTTACTAACATCGTATTTTTCTAAACTGATAAGTTTCCGCGAGAGGCACTTCCAAAGTGGTCAAATGTTGGTCCCCGCCCCTGTAACTTCTAAAATAAGAGAATGATAAAACTAAAAAAAAAATTGATGTACATTACCATGCGAACTTCAATTGAAAATTGGTTTGAACAAGTCTATTATACAAGTATAATCACGAGTCCATTTACAAACATAGATACTTATAATATACATACATTTAACGCCCAGATCAGGAACAACTACTTGTAGTTCATACAAATTTAATATTTGCTCCGTGTGGGAATCGAACCCGTGACACAGCGCAGCAGTCCAATTGCTCAACCAGTGCGTAAATCGTGCCGTCTTTATCCGTGTTTTCGCGATATCGCTAGATATTTTGAGAAAATTCGGTTTATCAAATTATCCTGCGACACAATATATTATTTCACCATAGAAAACTTCCACCTACGCCTTGCTGAATAATAATTATAATCTCCAAGTCTCTTTTGCGTCATGTTTGACCTACCAGGTATGTACCAGGGTAGCATCAGGGTAAAGAGCAAAGTAAACAGCGCGTTCTGACCTTTACAAGACAAGAGTTCGTGGCCCTTTACTTGATTCAATACGTTTTTAAAGGAAGGGAACAATTATTGTGGACAGGAATCTGAACACCGGATATTGATAAGGTTTTGAAAGATCTGTTTGAAGTCCTGTACCTGCTACCCTATTGGTAGGTTGAACCTTATGTATCGCCATTGACCTACATACATCACCCACCATCACCATGTTTGTTTACACTTACCAGGGCACTATACAGGGTAAAGAGCTTAGCAAACACGTCTATTTGGTGTTCGCTGTTCTTTATTTTAAACGTTCACACAAACCCATCATACGCACAAATGAAAGGTCATAAAAGACTGTTTGTATTCAATCCGTGCCATTTGTTCGCCAAATTATTTACCACAACACCTCCTACACACGTGTTGCCAAATTTAATTCTAAGTCTTTTTTCTTTCTGTTTGTATACACCTACCAGGCGACCATACAAGGTATAGAGCAAAGCAAACAGAGCTTCTGACCTTTACAAGAGTACGGTCGGCAAACTCATGGAAATGTTTTATTAATTCAAACTTTATGCACATACACAGAATTTAAATTTCGAACTAGAGGCTTTTGAATAAAATGGCGGCTGTGTAAGTTTATCAGTGAAGTACAGTCACGAGAATATCCTGATACTTTTACTGCCGCTTTTATATTGCCGCAAAATTAAAAACTTCAAAACTGCATTTCAAAAAACAATGCCCTTTTGATTTAGTTTTAAATGTGCTAAGTTCGTTACAATCACAAAATGTCTACCATTACTTTAGGAGGAAATCTCTGGAGCATTTAAAAAACATATTGGTGTTCGTAACAGTACATTTGTGTCATGTACTCTTATGTACAATTTAGTGTCCCAGTCACGTTTTCGTCGGCTACCGGTCCTTTTTATTCCGTACCTATTCAACCGCACCCTCGTGTTACAATTTGACTATTGCAGCGATTCTATCTCATTGCAATAAGGATGGTTTTTGTAGTTCAACTGTGTCAAAGCTTGGGAGCACGTTTTCCTGCTACCTTAGTAGTTGCAGCTGTCATGTAAATGTGTATATTTTCGTTTAAAATCGACTGAAGTATTTCTATAGTGATGTTTCAAATAAAAGAAAAAAAATATAATGTCTGGAAAATTGACGAAAGCTATTTTATAGTCTGAGTGGAAAATAGACAGCTTGAAAAAAACTGGCCAAGTGCGTCTCGAACTACGCACAATTAAAGGTTCCGTAGTTTATTACCTCGCGGTAACCATGTTATTTTAAGATCATTGCGTTTTTATAATTTTCCTGTAATCTGTAGGCAAAGGGATTCCCTTTAATTTTGTCTAAACTGTAAAGTCAGTAGTTTCGGAGATAAGCGATTTTTCAATCAAAAATTTAATTAGATTAAACCTTAACCCTTTTCATTTCAAAAGTTCAAATATTAATTGATTTTTTGCTGACGTTACGTTGGTTTTTAACAAACACCAGCCCATTCAAGTGGAACTTTTTATGCTGACGCTACAAAATCTCTATAGTTCTAACGAGTGGTAGCGTCGGAAAAAACACGTTGGAAATTATACGCCTTTGCATTTACGTCAGGGCGTGAACAATGCAGCCTTTTTTGCTAACTGTACACCTTATGTTTTACTTTATAGCTTTTTTAGTATAATGAAGGAACTGGGGTTTTCTATTACATACTGGCTGTAAGAGAATACGGTGGTCTAATGAGGGCGAGTTCGTGTGTGGTTGAGAGTACAGTATGTACGTGGGTATGTGGCTTGTGCACTTTACAAATGTTCCATGACATGTGTGTCACAGCGTTGCAGGTGAAGTGATACCATAGATTTTCTTTGGTAAGAAAAATTCGAACCGCGGACAGGACTCGAACCTGCGATCTTCGGATTCAGTACATCCGACGCTCATTTCCAACCGAGCCACCGAGGATCGTAACCGCCACGGCGAATTCTTCATTCCATTTCTAACGTCTCATGGTGACGTTTAGCGCCATCTATTGCAGAGTATTCCAACTACTGCACCAACATGTTAACATTACAGTTAAATCAATGCTGTAACAGATGACGTCAACCGTACTTAATATTTTTAAATATTAAACGCATTAACGCATGCGTAGCGAATTTTCAAAGATTTTCTTTGGAAAGAAAAATTCGAACCGCGGACAGGATTCGAACCTGCGATCTTCGGATTCAGTACATCCGACGCTCATTTCCAACCGAGCCACCGAGGATCGTAACCGCCACGGCGAATTCTTCATTCCATTTCTAACGTCTCATGGTGACGTTTAGCGCCATCTATTGCAGAGTATTCCAACTACTGCACCAACATGTTAACATTACAGTTAAATCAATGCTGTAACAGATGACGTCAACCGTACTTAATATTTTTAAATATTAAACGCATTAACGCATGCGTAGCGAATTTTCAAAGATTTTCTTTGGAAAGAAAAATTCGAACCGCGGACAGGATTCGAACCTGCGATCTTCGGATTCAGTACATCCGACGCTCATTTGAAAATTCGCTACGCATGCGTTAATGCGTTTAATATTTAAAAATATGAAGTGATACCATATTAATCAATCAACAATACTATGAACGTATATAGAGGACAAGCATTCATAATATTTTATAGTTACGAGTATATAATTATGATAGTTTTGACTGTGTCACACACTTACACCCACATGTGCATCCTCTGCTCTAAACACTTCACTTTCGTACCACAAACACACTTCTCACACATTCATTAGGCTGCTTTTCCACCAGAGATGCGCTATGCTACGTTGCTGCGGATGCGTTTGATATCCACCAATCACATTCATTGGTTTACATAGCACAGCACTGGTGGAAACGGATTCAACTAAGATGTGTTTTTTATATGTAAGGATGCGTGCTATGGCTGCGTGCTGTGGCTGTGTGCTATGGCTGCGTGCTATGGCTGCGTGCTGTGGCTGCGTGCTATGGATGCATGCTATGGATGCGTGCTACGGGTCGTCGCGAGTGGTGTAGCTGTCACTGAACCAATTTAGGGATTTGTCAAATCACTAGATTTGTTTAGGGGAATGATAAAAATCGTGTTGTTAGTTTAACAAATCCCTGGTTTTATCATATCCCTGCGACAGATACATCGCATAGCTCGAACTGCGCATCTTCGTAGCGCAGCAACCTTATGACAGCGCATCTTCGTAGCGCAGCTACCTTGTGCCAGCACATCTTCGTAGCTCAGCTACGCATCTTCATAGCGCAGCTACCTTGTGACAGCACATCTTCGTAGCGCAGTTACGCATCTTCATAGCGCAGCTACCTTGTGGCGGCGCATCTTCATAGCGCAGCTACCTTGTGACAGCGCATCTTCATAGCGCAGCTACCTTGTGACAGCACATCTTCATAGCGCAGCTACCTTGTGACAGCACATCTTCGTAGCGCAGCTACGCATCTTCATAGCACAGCTACCTTGTGGCGGCGCATCTTTGTAGCGCAGCTACCTTGTGACAGCGCATCTTCATAGCGCAGCTACCTTGTGACAGCACATCTTCGTAGCGCAGCTACGCATCTTCATAGCACAGCTACCTTGTGACAGCACATCTTCGTAGCGCAGCTACGCATCTTCATAGCACAGCTACCTTGTGGCGGCGCATCTTTGTAGCGCAGCTACCCTGTGACAGCGCATCTTCGTAGCGCAGCTACCCATCTCCATAGCACATCTTACCGTACAGCTACATAGCGTAGCATCGGTGGAAACGGTCACACAGTTTCGTAGCTCAGCTTTTACATCCTCGCAGCACAGCTACATAGCGCATCTCTGGTGGAAAAGCGGCCTTACACTGCACACTTCACAAACATTATACTGCACACTTCATACACATTACACTGCACACTTCTTATACATTTTACTGGACACGTAACACGCGTTTCATCTCGAATATTCAATTATTATAACAATCTTTTGTTGGTCATTTTGTATTTTGCTGTTTTTTTATTGTTTTATGTTTCGTCTTATTATTTTTTCTCATCAATTCTTAAATTGACTTTTTTTTTGTTTGGAACCTGAAAATTAGCTTTAATTACATATCTTGTCAAAAAAATTGTATTAAGTTCGAGGTGCCTGGAGATCCGTCACACAGGTTATCCTAGTATGAACGCCAGTCTCTCACAAAGGAACATACTTAATTATTGTATTCATTGTTATACTATGATCCTTTGTGTATAGAGAGATATTTATTATTACTATTCAAACTTAGTTAAATGAGTGTGCGCGTGTTAGAAATAAAAGGATTTTTGTGTGATGGATAGAATGTGTATTTCTGGTTTTATTGACATTATTATCGACTTTATTATCAGGTTTTAGATATCAGGATGGTTATTGTTATTTATTTACTGTATGTAAGGTATCTCTATAGACTTTTGTATAGGAATGGGTTTATAAAGAAAAGCACAAAATCAAGACTAGGTATTTATTACCAAGCTACCTCCGTTCGCAAACCCTAGGTCCTCGTGGAGAAGAACGGAGAAACAAACTCCACGGCAACATATTTTATCAGTACACACATTTATAAAAATACATCAATATTCTCATCATAATAAATATCAATTAACTTACATTTTCATTGTAGAACATTAGAACACAAATTATAACTTTCAGCATCACACAGTTGGATTCTCAATTATTATATCACATTAATTAAACAGAACAACACTCGGAGCACAGCTTTTACCTTATAAAACGATTGGATAATAATGACCACGAATGTGAGGGTACATCTGTTTTTATAAACTTAGAATTGTACCACTTCCAACAAATATTGCCGCCATGTTAATTGACCAATGGCAGAGTGTCATACGTTTTAGCTAAATAACTAATGAAATAAGTAATAATAAACAAATCCTATGTAGTAGAACCTTTTTAAAACTTGATTACATCATTTAGAAATTTAGTTATTATTTATTTGTCACCGTTATTAAATTCTATACAATATTTGACTATCAACTGTTTTCGTTCGGAAATCAGTTGATCGTAGTTTTAAATATATTTCTATTATTAATTACATAGGAGCTATGTATCATAAATTCATAAATCTAACACGCGCATAGCACTCTGTATTTACCGACAGCTAATCTTGGGGTCTTCAAGTCAAGAGTGAATATAGGATCCTTCTAGATAAGGGTGCTTCGCCGTTGTACACTACTTCGCTCATCATCAGGGTGATCAACCGCGATCCTATAGTTAAATTAATAGTTATTTGTTATGCAAGGCTGCAAAGTTGATTTTTGGCGCGAGTATTTGAATTGAAAACTGAGCGAGCGAAGGATTGTAAGATTGAACCGCGAGAGAAACGAGCGGTTCAAATATAGAATCCTGAGCGATGCGAAGTTTTCAAAGGTACGAGACGCAGAAAAACTTTGCTGCCGAGTGCAACACACAACTTTTCACCTCACACAGCGAGGAAATGTAGTGGGGGCGGCTCGCCTGCCAGTGTAGAAAAGTAGAAAACAATTGAATACAAGACGTGTTCGAATTTTAAACAACACTTTGTGCCCTAGAGCACAAAATGGAGTTTTGCGCTCAGATTTTGAATGAGAAATAGAATCTTTCCGAGCGGGTGAGGTGAAATAGTTATTTGTTATGCAAGGCTGCAAAGTTGATTTTTGGCGCGAGTACTTGAATTGAAAACTGAGCGAGCGAAGGATTCTAAGATTGAACCGCGAGAGAAACGAGCGGTTCAAATATAGAATCCTGAGCGATGCGAAGTTTTCAAAGGTACGAGACGCAGAAAAACTTTGCTGCCGAGTGCAACACACTACTTTTCACCTCACACAGCGAGGAAATGTAGTGGGGGCGGCTCGCCTGCCAGTCTAGAAAAGTAGAAAACAATTGAATACAAGACGTGTTCGAATTTTAAACAACACTTTGTGCTCTAGAGCACAAAATGGAGTTTTGCGCTCAGATTTTGAATGAAAAATAGAATCTTTCCGAACGAGTGAGGTGAAAAAATAATTATTGCTAATTACATTATTTTGGACTATTGAAGAAAAAAATTGCTAGCTTGTTTGATTTTAACTTCTATTGGTTAAATCTAATCGTATGATTAACTACCGATTCTGCTAGCTACATCTAGGGTGAACTCAATAAAAGAAAACCCTGCATTATCTTCCTTCTCTATAAAAGTATTTAGTGAAACCAAAAACGCGTAACTTTCACGCAACTTCAGCTAACTTAGTACCGAAAGGAACAATTTACATAAATAATTGAGTTGGCGATTCTTCATGAACACCGTTACTTTGGGCCTGTGGAGGGTTCTAACTTATTGAGATAAAAACTTCGTACAATAAACTAGGTAGTCCATTAAAACCCAATGGGGTTTAATAGTAGATTAGTAGCCAAGGGCTGTAAGGTATCAATTGCAGCCCGAGATATTTAGGCGCACGAGCGCAGCGAGGGCGCCTATAGTTCGAGGGTGCAATTGATGCTTACACCCGAGCTAACTACTCTGCTTTACATCTCGATTGTGAGGTAAGTAGAAAAAACCGGCATTGCAAGAATAAAACATTTTATTAGTTAATTGCTGCTTCAGCTTCCATTTTCATTGATTCGGGAGTGCAGCTTAATTAAATCTTCATCACTTGCAGTACTCATGTTTTTTTCCTAATTATCACGTAATTATAAAAAAGTCCCAAAAACAAACAATATAATAAATATATTATAATTATATTTAAAGTAAAAGTTTTCTATTCCCGCCTTATTTCATCTTTTTTTTTTTCAAGAACGGGATTTGAGCTTCGCCGTTCGATATTTAAAATTGATGACTATTAAACTCGAAGACAAGGCTGAATAGCGAAGCGACCTCTTTTGTCATTAGGCTGAATGCATGATGTCTATTGCCAATATGATGGTTAGATGTCCGCAAACTTTTTTTTTAATTACTTACCGCCCTAGGGCCTTTTCTAGCTACATTACTACCCTAGAGCGCTAATTGGTTACTTACAAGCCCCATTTGGGGGTAATAAGGACCTACTTACCGAACATGAGAGATGTAAAGTACTATTAAATAGAGTTAATTTTGAACCTCACTTGAGTCTCTGCTTCGCGATTAAAATAATCTAACAGTTATTCATCTTTCAAGTACCAGGTTCGCATATTATTGAGGCGTTTCATGTTCATAATTATAATTTTCTAGACCTTCAGATTCCTCAATTAACCTCCTTCCTAATGTAACAGTTATTTTTCTCTGAGTACCAGAGTCGCTGACGCAGACTGAATAAAATTATTATTAATTACTGAACTAGATGGCTCTGGATATGGACAGTATAATTTCCAAAATTAATGATCGAAGTTTCTATCAATTTCCACTTGTCTAGATTCCGAAGCTGATCAAAAATCTTTAGTGAAAATATTTCGATTAATCTATAACAGTAATTCATCTTTCAAAAAGTACCAGGGTCGCATAATCATCGAGGCGTATCATAATGGATATCGGAATTATAATGTAGGCTAAGTAATTAATGTCAATGACTGCGCGTAGAGACTGCGACCATCGCACCGCATCTGTGCGATATTATTAGATACGAATATAAGGGGTGTTTTAGTATTGGTCGTTTTGAAACAAATTCTAGTCAGAAAATGGATAAAGCTGAAATTAGACATGTTTTGCGCAAATGATATGGAGTGCAGTAAAATACTACCATTATTGTTTCTCTCAATAAAAATACAAAAACGCGTCCCTATTTTTGGAACGAAGTTCCTTATCGCGCGTTGTGAAAGGGGGCTAGACGGAAAAAATTCTTACGAAAAGTTGGCACGACACTTTTATCCGACTGCGCGACGCAAAGGAGAGTAATGTGTTTATTACCATGGAGTGGAGTGGAGTGGAGTGGAGTGGAGTGGAGAGGAGTGGAGTGGAGTGGAGTGGAGTGGAGTGGAGTGGAGTGGAGTGGAGTGGAGTGGAGTGGAGTGGAGTGGAGTGGAGTGGAGTGGAGTGGAGTGGAGTGGAGTGGAGTGGAGTGGAGTAGAGTGGAGTGGAGTGGAGTGGAGTGGAGTGGAGTGGAGTGGAGTGGAGTGGAGTGGAGTGGAGTGGAGTGGAGTGGAGTGGAGTGGAGTGGAGTGGAGTGGAGTGGAGTGGAGTGGAGTGGAGTGGAGTGGAGTGGAGTGGAGTGGAGTGGAGTGGAGTGGAGTGGAGTGGAGTGGAGTGGAGTGGAGTGGAGTGGAGTGGAGTGGAGTGGAGTGGAGTGGAGTGGAGTGGAGTGGAGTGGAGTGGAGTGGAGTGGAGTGGAGTGGAGTGGAGTGGAGTGGAGTGGAGTGGAGTGGAGTGGAGTGGAGTGGAGTGGAGTGGAGTGGAGTGGAGTGGAGTGGAGTGGAGTGGAGTGGAGTGGAGTGGAGTGGAGTGGAGTGGAGTGGAGTGGAGTGGAGTGGCGACGATTATTTTTGTTGAGTGTATACAGTAACTTCGTTCCATCCGGGTGTCCCTTGACACCTCTCAAGTTTTTTTTGTGTTTGTTTTTTTTATTGGCCTCAATCTAGCCCGAAGCCTAAGATGGAGCGACCTTAGCCAAAAGGAACTGAAACACCCTCTAAAAACATTGGCACATAGTAGTGACGTGACGGTTCACTAACACAGTCGTCTGATTAGCTACACATGAAGTTTCTTGCCCGTTGTGTCATGTGGATGACACAAATGACATTGGCACGCTGCAATACGCACTAACGTAGAAGCGATGCACCGCTGTCAACAGTGACGTGACGGTTCACTGACACAGTCGTCTGATTAGCTACACATGAAGTTTCTTGTCCGTTGTGTCATGATGGATGACACAAATGACATTGGCACGCTGCGATACGCACTGGCGTAGAAACGATGCACCGCTGTCAACAGTGACGTGACGGTTCACTAACACAGTCGTCTGATTAGCTACACATGAAGTTTCTTGCTCGTTGTGTCATGTGGATGACACAAATGACATTGGCACGCTGCGATACGTACTGACGTTGAAACGATGCACTGCTGTCAGGCGTGACTTTTTCTGTCCTATTATCTATTTATTTATGATAAATTCGGCGTACCTAGTTGATGCTAAATATAAATCACCCTATATATACATGACACGAGTGACATTGGCAAGTTGTTTACGCACTGACGTAGAAGCGATGCACTGTTGTCAACTATGACGCACTGCTTGCAGACACACGTTTCATTAATTACATTCTGCGAAGAGATCTTCAGCTCATCAATTATTATTTTTATTGCTTTGGTTCACGGTTTCACCCGCATGTTGTCTGAAATTTTATCGGTATATTTTACAGAAAATGTGAGTATAAATACAATAATGTTATATATTTTAATATTCTGTTTTCTAATCTAATTCATGACCTGTGTCTCATTTATAAAATAACTGCTCAGCTATATCCTTAAAAGCAAATAAGTAACCGACAGACAAACTGAATTACATTCACGATATGAATTGATTAATGAACTTAAAAGCTCACTGAACGGGATTAATTGAGCGTCTATATTTAACGCTATTTATAAATCACCCTGTACTCGTATACGCATGACATGAGAAACGCTGCATCGCTTTGTGACGAGACGGTTCATTGCCACAGTAATTAGATTAGTTACGTAGTAAATAAGTAAAATAACTACATAATATACTATGCTTTATAATAAACTATATACAAAGCAGATTATACAATAATATTGTCAGTTATGAGTACACTAGCGGTCTTACCGCTTGCAGGTAACGGAGGCATCATTCAGAAAACTTTAGTAGTTCTCGTGGCGCTTAAAAAAATGATATGGCCTGTTGATAAAATATTAAGATAATGAATGGAAAAAAAACAAGACTTGGGCCGCTCGCAATCTCGCATATCGAATCCGTTACCTTATTTACTATTTATTAGTAATTTATTAAGGTTTTTTTTTTAATGCAAAATTTAAAACCCCCTGTATACACGTCATGACACATTGGCTCGGTACGCACTGACGTAGAAGAGATGCATCGCTTCGTGACGAGATGGTTCGTATTTCATTAGATGCAGATGCCACCGTGACAAGTGAATGCAAAATTAATTATGAAAGTTTATCGCACCTATTATGAAAATATCTTCTGATATTTCTCTTTAACTAAAAAAATATACAACTAAAGACAGATGTGAGTGGCAGGCAACACTGGTGCGCCTTAGAAGGACATGTTAAATACCTTTTGCGATATCCTCAAAATTATAGGATCCATGTACTTGTTGGTCTAACTAATTAATTTTTGCCCCTCACTAGGAATTTCTCCTGTGTCGTGGATGCATTTCCAAACATAGAAACACGCAGGCACAAACACCCAGACTCGGAATAATTAATTGTAAGTCATACAAATATTTGTTCCGTGCGGGGCTCGAACCCGCGACGTGCTACGCAGCAGTCGATCAACCGGGGCGTCAAAGAAAACATAAATTTACTCGATTATTTGTGTCTGAATTCCTACCGGATTAAAAAAATAGGATAGCCAAACAGGAGAGTTGAACAAATACATAAATATGACGAATATATTTATATGAACCTCTTAATGGAGTATAGGCTATGTTATTATGATATATATAAAGGTTAATACCAACTTTCATTAATATTTGCCATAAAAATTCAAAAGCTTTCAACAAAAATGGTTAAAGTACCTAACAAATATTTTTGCATCGAATCATTTCCAATAGTGTTCCGCTAAAATAAATATTCAATGTTGAAATGGAAGGAGGAAAATGTCATACTAACTTATTAACTTTTTTTTACAGTTCAGAAAATATTTCTGTGTACAAAATTCAGACTTTTGCGGCTTTACTTTTATGAGTACCACTGTAGGAAAGAAACAGAGCTATACAAGTCGTCTAGCGCCATCTCCTTCCGGGATAGGCGCTACTAGGCCCGCAGATCATTGTTCAATAATTCCAAGGAACAACTACTTGGCCTGACAAACTCACTGTATAATTCGATCTTCAGTTGTCTTGTAATCAATATTTACTCAAAAATGCATGTAATGTGGTCATTATTTTGACAACCTTGTTTGAGCAAAGTCGACCTTGCCGGTCTGTTTCAAGGAGCGGCCAGCAATGTTTTTGCTGGCCGCTCTAACAGGCCGGCAAAACATTGCCGGCCGCTATTTTGACGTTTCAACTTTAAAAAAAAAAATGCAAAAAGATTTTATTTAAAACACAGCTGTTTGTATACAAAGAGATAGGTTCATAAAGATTTTATTCCATAATTAAAAAAAAAAAACAATGAAGTAACAAAAGCGCGGTTTAGCGAAATTTTTATTTTTACTAAGTGGCTTAGTAATAAATGAAGAAATAATACAGCAGTCAAAACCGCATTTAAATTATCGCAAACTATTAGTATATGAAACCGGGAAAGTCGGTGTTGAATTTTAGTAACTGAACTTTTCAAAATTGTCATTTTGTTTAAAGGAGATTGCCCAACTGCGGTCCAACTGTTGCCCAGGAATGGGAGTACGTGCGTTGTGTTGCCGGCACTAATGTATGTCTGTATACGAAATATTTTTAAAATCTATCCTGGGGTTCCTGATTTATTTACATTTTTATGTTGATGACTTTAATTTTATCTCCATGTTTTTTTTAACGTACTTTACACCTGTCCAAATGCTATCCAGGACTGGGAGTACATGTGCTGTGTTCCTGGCACTAGTGTCTGTCTATATACGAAATATTTAAAGAATCTGCCTTGGGGTTCCTGATTTATTTACATGTATATGTCGATGATTTTATTTTTGTCCCCATGTTTTTTTTATCGTATTTTATACCTGTTCAAATGCTGCCCAGATATGGGAGTACGTGCGCTGTGTTCCTGGCACTAATGTCTGTCTACATTCGAAATATTTTAAGAATGTACCCTTGGGTTCCTGATTTATTTACATTTGTATGTTGATGACTTCCTACATTTAATACATTTTGTCTCCATTTTTTTATCGTTTTTCACACCTGTCTAAATGCTGCCCAGTAATGGGACTACGTGCGTTGTGTTGCTGGCACTAACGTTTGTCTATATACGAAATATTTTAAGAATCTATCCCAGGATTCCTGATTAATTTACATTTTTATGTTGATGACTTCATTTTTGTCACCATGTTTTTTGTCGTACTTTACACCAGCTGTTCAAACACTGCCCAGGGATGGGTTTTTTTGGAGACAAAATGTAGGAAGTCATCAACATAAAAATGTAAATAAATCAGCAACCCAAGAGTACATTCTTAAAATATTTCGTATGTGGACAGACATTAGTACCAGGAATCCAGTGCACGTACTCCCATTCCTGGGCAGCATTTAAACAGGTATAAAGTACAATTAAAAAATTGGGGACAAAAATAAATCATCGACATAAAAATGTAAATAAATCAGGAACCCCTGAGCAGATTCTTTAAATATTTTGTATATAGACAGACACTAGTGCTAGGAACACAGCGCTTGTACTCCTATTCCTGGGCAACATTTGGACGGGTGTAAAGTACAATAAAAAAATAAAGGAGACAAATATAAAGTCATCGACATAAACATGTAAATAAATCATTAACCCCAGGGCAGATTCATAAAATATTTCGTATATAGACAAACACTAGTGCCAGAAATACAGCGCACGTACTCCTAGTCCTGGGCAGCAGATGGACAGGTGTAAAATACTATAAAATAAAAATCATGTAGACAAAAATAAAGTCATCGACATAAACATGAAAATAAATCAGGAACCCCTGGGCAGATTCTTTAAATATTTTGTACATAGACAGACACTAGTGCTAGGAACACAGCGCTTGTACTCCTATTCCTGGGCAACATTTGGACGGGTGTAAAGTACAATAAAAAAATAAAGGAGACAAATATAAAGTCATCGACATAAACATGTAAATAAATCATTAACCCCAAGGCAGATTCATAAAATATTTCGTATATAGACAGACATTAGTGTCAGGAATACAGCGTACGTACTCCTAGTCTTGGGCAGCATTTTGACAGGTGTAAAATACAATAAAATAAAAAACATGGAGACAAAAATAAAGTCATCGACATAAACATGTAAATAAATCAGGAACCCCAGGGCAGATTCTTAAAATATTTCGTATATAGACAGACATTAGTGCCAGGAATACAGCGTACGTACTCCTAGTCTTGGGCAGCATTTTGACAGGTGTAAAATACAATAAAATAAAAAACATGGAGACAAAAATAAAGTCATCGACATAAACATGAAAATAAATCAGGAACCCCTGGGCAGATTCTTTAAATATTTCGTATATAGACAGACATTAGTGCCAGGAACACAGCGCACGTACTCCCATTCCTGGGCAGCATTTGGACCAGGTCCCATACAAGAATGGGCAATGTCCTTTCTAGTTAATTAATATATTATATTATATTTTATTTACTTAACTTGCTGGTTTTAGTTAGGTTAGGTAGTAGCATTTTTGAGTAAAGCACTATACAAGCCTTGGCCTACGATGACTACTTTGCTAGTCACGCTATGATTGCCTCGAGCTAGCCTAGCTACGCTCTAGGCCTTCCAGCTTGGCCATCATTGCAGCCCTTGCTGTCCTCGCTGTAAAGGCCTCGACCTGCGGCCTCGGCCTTTATCTCAGCTCGTCCATCAAGTGCTGCATGCTGACCGCGCTGTGTCGGCCTGGAGCTGCGCTACGCTGCGCTATGCGGCCATCATCAGCGCGACCAGCAAAGTAGCCATTATAGACCGCGGCAGTAATGTACTATAATTCGCCGGTTGATGAATTAGTGGTGTCAGAACAATGTGTCAGAATGTGTAAGTGAATTGTAATAACTGGCAGGCCTGCTGGTCTAGTGGTTAGTGACTCTGACTGCTATGCCGGAGGTCGTGGGCTCGATTCCCACCCAGGACAAATGACAAACATTTGTCCTGGGTGGGAATCGAGCCCACGATGATGAGCACGATCATTTGTTCTATATCTGGGTGTAATTTATTTAGGTATAATATTTATGTATTTAGAAATGTACTCGTATTTAAGTATGTTTATCAGTTGTGTAGTACACATAACACAGGCTCTGCTTAGCTTGGGACTAGATGGAGTTGTGTGATACTTGTAAAATGTAACTTATTCGTTACAAAAATATTATTGTTATTGTTATTAATTTGACAGATCACAAAAATTTATATCAAATATTTTAATGACCTCTAAAGTACTCGTAATTATGAATGTGGAATCTCCCCACTAAACATGAAACTTACAAGAAGTTTCAGTAAGTTTGTTTATCACGCATTTGGAAGTTACAAAACAAATGTACCGATAATATTGTGGTAATTGTCAAATATTAGCTAAGACCTTATTTTCGAAACTTATTGAAATTTATATTTATAATGTAACTATTAAATTACAATTGAAAGTTTTAATTTTCATTTTGCAACAACCTAAGTCACTTAACTTTGTGAAACGTTAAATTATAACATCGCTACAACCATTTAATTATAACGTTCCTAAATACGTGTTGCAACAACGTTACTCTTTTAACATCATTATTTAATATTTGCCTCTACCTTGCTGGTGAAAGCTACTGAAATGTTAATTAGTGAAATTGCATCAAAACGTCTTTTGTAATATAACTTTTTTCATTTATTGACAACGTACAAGTGATCGTTCTGTAAAGTTAGCTTAAAAATTTTGCTGGAATCATATATTTGTAATTGCTGGAAAAGTTTTTTGGTACGGTACCTAACATTGGTTAGATTGGTACCTAAGTACATATACTAGCACCCGAGTTTGTACTTATAAAAATGATATTATGATGGCTGTCCTAAATTAAATGTATTAAGTACAAGAACAATTTTAATAATAAGTAAATTAAGTGACTCCGCGGACCTGAATGACGGTCAGAACGACGGGTGTACATAGACGATGGATAAGAAGTGTATGAGGAACTTGTACCTACTTACTTAATAGTAGATGTCATAATTAATGTTAATTATATATCTACCTTATATTTTTACCACAGAAATGTGCATGCCTTCAAATGTACCTATAGGCTTATACACCTAAGTACCAACCTAATTTAACCTCCCAAAAATATTATAATAACAATAATAGGTAATTATTTTTTTGGCTGGTTTGAGGTGGAGATCGCAAGAGGAAAGAAGTATTATCTTAAGTACCTCATACAGAGCCTTAACACACTACACATGCCCTCACATACGCTATCACATGCTTTAAAAAACCCACCAAACTTAACACCTGTCGTATCACCCGGAAGTTTCTGACTTCTTCGACAATATCACTAACTTCTCAATATATTAAACTTCCCTTTACACACTGGCCCGTGTGTAAAGTCTCTAACTTTATAACAAGAGAAGAATAAGAACTTGAAATAATAATCAGAAAATATAATGCGACGAGTACTATACCTACCTATGAAAACTTTTGACGCCTACCAATTTTTTCATAGCAATAATTATGTCGAGTACCTAATTTTGCTCTGCTTCATACTTTTTCCCCCAGTTTTTTTTTAATGCGCCAACCGTGCCAAATGCCTCTACTTTTATATTGGTGTACAGAAACAAATTAAGGTGAAGGCTAGGCTCCAACCAGACCGCGATATTCAAAATTTCGTACGTTTTTTGCAATTTGCAGGCCAGTGCTAGTTTGTATGTTGATTATAATGTTAATTGCGGCTGTAAGACGTATGTAGTTACAGAATTAGAATCATCAATACAAGCTTCCAAGTTCATAGAGGTGTAAAAATGACTTTTTCAAGTTCCTGCACCTTTTTATGTAGTATAAGTAAACACGATTGCGTTCGAAAATAGTAGATAAATAGCTAAGATAATTTATCCGCAAGCCAGCAAATACGGGAGCTGACTGCCGTTGCATATTTTTCCGTTGGCCGCACCCACGGTTGTCTACTACCACAGTATAATATTACCGTGCTACTACCGTTCGCGATCAAACTGATCAAACGCGAATATTTTAATTTGGAGTGGGGATCGCTTTGCGCATCGTTCGACAAATGAAACGCACAATAAAAGGCACAAACATTGCGCACAAAACAACGAATCCCGAGTGGCGGCTATGACGCGATGCCAATGGGCCAATCACTACACTTTCCCCCAATGAGGTTTTACCAATAGAGACGTCATACACATTGTAAAGAAATAAAAACATGGCGATATTTTAGAAACATATTGTTGACATGGCAATGGGGAAGGCAAGTGTCAAAGTGAAAATGACAGTTTGGTCCCCAAAGAACTGTAAAATCAAAGGAATTTTCTGAAAAAAAAAACATTTATTGATGTAAAATGACTAGATGTTGTGTAATAAGCTGTAAAAATGATGGAATACACTTTTCAAAATAATATCTACTTTTCTTTTGGAGGTTATGTACCAGTATTGCATCGCTCGAAAATCGAAGAATTATCACCTGGAACGAGTTTTGTAATAGTTGTGGTGTTAAGAAATTAAATATATTGTGATATTTCTCGAATCTAAATAGAAAAAAAGGTTAAAATTACTGACTTAAAACATTATGATATTTTATCAAAATAGAAAGTCAAAAGCAGCATTATATTCTTGATAAAGGAGAGGACAGGTAAAACATACCTAAACTCAAAAATTGAAACCTCAACTACAAGTAATTGTGGATTTATTACGGTAAAATCAAATGTATAACCACTCAATTAAATCACTTTTTTTCTCTTGTAGATGCGCCGCGGCGTCTTAATTCTTCTTTTAGTATATAGTACTTGCATGGACGAATAATTTTCCATATTTGTTTTGTATTTATACTCAATTTTTATAACAAATAATCTTGTTTGTTTTTTTGTACAAGGTAGACGTGGGGACCAACTATCGCAGCGCCATCTACGATTAGCTTTGAGTTGCCATCCCCATTGTCAACGACAGACAATGACGTTTCATCGGCTCCCAGCTAGAGTGAAATGGGGAAAAATAGGCATAGAAGGCAGAATGAAGAAAATAAACAGTTTTTTTTTAAATAAAAATGTTTATTTACAAATTTTATTCAAAATCAAATCAAAAGCATTTAATTCGAGTAGACCAGTTACAGGCACTTTTGAATTGTCAAAGACATAAAAAATATAATTAATCATTACAAAGTTATGGTGCTACAGTCCCAGTCACAAGACATAAAAACTGTGAAAGTACAGTAGATGCCTATTCCAAGAAGTAGATCTCTATGGAGAAGAACGGGCAAGAAACTTCATGGGCACACTCTACTTTGGTTGTGCACCACGATTCTGAAAAAAAAAAACAAAATGCGAGTGACCGATAGGCTCACCCTCCATAATAAAATCTGCTATCCCCTTTGTATAATAGCTTATTTTCTTAAAATTTTATTATTCTCTAATATAAAAGTCGGTGACAAAAAGTCAATGAAACAAAAAATAAAGTCACCGACTTTCGAAACAAAAGTTTTTTTATAGGTATTATTTATATATTTTGAAGTTTTTTTGTGGTTGTTTTGAAGTCGGTTACATTTTTTTTTGAAAAAGTTTTTTTTTTTGTAACGTACCTACTTGTCTCTTTCCACAAAGTGTTGAGAACAAATAGTTGAGTAGGTATGTCGTTGGCATCCATTAATCTTCTCGTCGTTGTTTTCTTACCACTTGTGTCCATTTTTCTTTTATTAAACCGTCTTTAGGAAATCTAAATCAAAATAGAAATTAATTTGGAAAGTCAATTAATGTTGTTGATTCTGTTGTTGATTGTTGTGTTGTTGTTGTTGTGTTTACCTACAATGGAAATACCAGTAGTGAAAAATAATATTGGAGTCGTACGGCCATATGGGGCCATAATTATGGCCGTACGACCCCAACATCCTCTAGCATCGTTCAAACTGACAACACCGCGCGCCATTTTCTCGTTCTCTCTGTCACTCATACATGCAACGCACTATTTGTCTCGTTCGTGTAGGTGGCAAAACGGCAACAGCGCGACAGTAGTGATTTTTGAGTAAAATAAAATTTTTGATTTTCCGTTCTAAATAGATTAGACGATACTTAACAAATGAAAAGACACATCCTTCTTGCTTTTTACAGCCGGCCCAGTATAAGTATTGCAGTTTCGAAAAACACAAGTAGGCATCTTTGTTTATTTTTTACCTATCAAACCCGCTGACATAAATTGGCATCGCAGCCAGACGCAGGACGGACTGAGTTGACTCGAGATAATTAGCTTGTATTTGTATCGCCACGCAGACGTCAGTAAGACGTATCTACCTCAGATTATATATAATATATCATTGCTTTCCCCGACCCTTCCTCACTTCATCTACCAAAGAGACCTAATAACTCACAGGGCTGCGTTCAAATCAATTATCCAGTCTTTTATACTGACTAAATGTCAAACACCCCGTTCAAGCACACCGAGAGGTGAAAAATAAAACTAACCAAAATTTAATCTGCCCCCTTTACGGTCGTCCGCTGGTTAAGTTTTTGGTGAAAGGAATTAAGCTGGAAACACATTATTAACACCGACGCCACCCGATGAAACGTGATGCGTGTTGGGTCAAATCAAATGTATTGTTTTCTATGACCAGAGTCACACTATGAACACCCGACGCGACGACAGGACGACACGCGCTCACTGCACATCGGGTGTCGACACGTTGCGTCGCCTGGCGTGTTAAATAATGTGTTTCCGGCCTAAATTTTTGCGACCTTTAAGTGTCGAGAAGAGTCGAAAAGAAAGCAACAAGAAAAGACAAAACGCTAGAAAACTATGGAGGTAAGTACTAAATTGAAAGTAAAATTATGTAGTAAGTAGTTGTAAGTATCCATAGCAAGTAGAACTTTTTAATTATGTTCTTCTTCTTGTCTCTTGAATAACCTCCAAATCGAATGTCCAAGCGTAGGTAGTGATTAAATCTGTGGTGCGAGTTCAGTCCGTCACTGCCAGCGTTGCCAGACCGTAGTACGGTTTTCCGTACTATTCATCACACAATCGTACCACAACCGTACCTCAGAGTAGACCGTACCTTTTTCGTACCTTTTCTATACTAGTTATTTATTTTTCACTACACAGGGGAAAAAAAAAAAACGCTTTTTCCTGTTTTTATCAGCATTTTGAATTTGCGTTTAAAAAACTTTTTTCTTCCAACCAAATAAGACTTGGCTGTTTGGGTTCCCTTTCATTTGACACTGAAATTTATACACAAATTACTTAAATGTTTTTTTTTAGTTCCTTGAACATTATTTTCATATTTTTATGAAAAACAACTTGTTTCCGCTGTAGAATTTGAGTGGACGGAGTCGACCATAGCATTTGCCAAAATTCTAGCAAAACCGTACGGGTCGGAATACTTTTGCAAGAATTAGATCAGTTTTTTCTTCTTCGAGTTGCGATTGATTCAAACTTCGACTAAAAAAAATAGATGTAATTTGATGTTTTTAGACCTAAAAATATCAAATTACCTAAATCTAACTTTGTTTTTCCGGTATTTTAATTCAATTAAACAACATTATTATTGTAATTTCTTTTCAAGCACATACTCGATAAGGATTCAAGTTTCTGATAGGTATGTAAACAGCAGAATTTTGCACACCCAACTCGAAGAAGTAAAAAACTGAGTATCCCGAATTCTCGAGCCAACCGTACCTTGAAGTTAAAAACCGTACCGAAAGCCAACCGTACTTTTTTGGGAAATCATACTGGCAACACTGGTCACTGCGTTGTATAACCCCGTCGGGCGTCGACTGTTAATTACATATTACTGTCCTGTATCTATAATGTCTGGCTACAATTAAACATTGAAGATCAAGAATCATCTCCATAATAATTCCCCACATAAGCTGTCAGAAGTCCATTAAAAGAAATCGAAGAAAGTCTGAAGATTGTCGAAAAAATGCTAAATCAAGGTGACGTCGTCCTTAATCAAGATGGCGAAGGAGAAAAAAGTTTAAATTCTCAAATAAAGCAACTGAATATTTCGTCAGATCCAGCTAAAAACAATGCCGAGTCGTGGAAACGCTGGTGGCAGCAGCTAGAACTTTATTTGCTAGCTACAGGCCTGGACAAGTCTAGCGAGAAACGGGAAATCGCAATTTTACTCCATTTTAATTGGTGAACGTGGATTATATATATTTATTAAGATCAATTTAAAACTCGATGGGAGCACGCTCAACGAAGTCAAATCCAAATTCGACAATTACTTCGAGTCGCGAAGAAATGTGACCATGTGCAGATATACATTCTTCACACGTCGGCAGGGAAGTAGTGGAGATCAAAAGTAAAAATTGTGAGTTTGGCACAGTCAGAGAAGGGCTCATCAAATATATTTTTATTGCAAATTTAAATACATGACTTGTCACATGTTCGTCAAAGATTGCTGCAAGAACCTGATTTGACATATCAGAGGATGTAAGAGCTAACAAAAACGCTCATAGTCGCTCAGCAGGATGCTGAAAGAATCATCAAAGACAGCAGTGTCCCTGGTGAAAATGTCATGCAGTCGGAGGAGCCGTGGTCGAAGAGACAGTCGACAGCGAGCTTCCAATGCAGGTCATGTAAATCTTTTGGTCATTTTGCTAAATATTGTCTCAAGAATAAAAAAGTCAGTCAGTTACAACCATTGCATTATATGGCATTATATTTTCAGCGCAATTATATGGTGGTAATTTTTACCGCCCAAGGGGAAGAATTTGTGTCAGCTGCACCATCAAAATGGCTTCTTGAAGACACAAAACTGATGTGGCCACCTGCAAAAAATATGGAGAGAAAAGCCTGAAATGATTGGATATGTTACAATGACGTTCGAGTAGTGGGATATTATGGTAAGTATGATTCACGTTTCATTTCCAGAGGAAGAGGCAGAGACTTATAAAAGTATAATAATAACATTAACTTTTAATTATTATTAAACTAGCGACCCGCCCCGGCTCCGCACGGGTGCAATATAGATGTGTAAACCTTCCTCTTCACTCTAATGTATTGATGAAAAGTTGAAAACCTCATTTAAATCCGTTGCGGAGCTTGAAAGATCTAAGCATACATAGGGACAGATACGGCAGGAAGTAACTTTGTTTTATAATATTGTAGTGATAAAGTTGAATATTTACAGCAACGTTAACAGAAGCCAATGTGGAAAAAGACAAACAAAACAGTACCACTTGCAGCGAGGCAGAAGTCAGAGAATCAGAAGTCAGAGGAAAAGAAAAAAGAAAAATAATCCTCCACCTGCAGTTGACGGTAAGTATTATTGTCACACGTTTAGGCTGTAGTGCGGAGTGCAAAGATTTCATATTTTGGCCAATTTTTAGTTGTTTGTATTCGGTTCACGTGCGAAGTATCTAGGTACACATGATATACATCTCATGTAGCACATGAGAATTTGTCATTTGCAAGTTGAGACAGTTATGTGAATTGAAAAGAAACGGTTCAAAGATTTCTCTCATTTACCTAGGCGGTTGTGTATTTTTTAATTTTTCTAAGTCTGACAATGAAAAAGCTGTAGTTGTTTAAAAAAAATCTCCGTTGAACCTCCTGTAAATATTAATATGTTCTTGTATAAATTACATCATACTGTACTGTACCTACATGTTTTTAGGGTTCCTTACCTCAAGAGGAATAAAAACTTTTTCAAAAAAGTAACCGACTTCAAAAACAACAACAAAACAAAAAAGGGTGAAATAACCTAATTAATAACTTCTTTCGGATGTCGATGGCTTTATTTTTTATTTCACAGATTTTTAGCCACCGACTTCCGAAAGAAGTTTACTTTTAAGGTTACTTTTTTGAAAATATTTTATTTTACCCTTTTTAGTTTATTTATTAAATATTCAACCCAAATTCTTGTAAAATACAAAATTTTCTTACTATGCACTAATCTTGTAATCCGTCACAACATAAAAAAATCCATATCTCTAAAACTACTGAACCGATTTTGATGAAACTTGCAGTGTACCCTAAGTTGAACAATACCTAGTACAACAAAAAAGAATTACTTAAATCGAAATTTGGCACATTTGTTCGGACGCTGATATAGACTAACATATATGAAAACTGGGCGAATTGATAACCTCCTTTTTTTTGAAGTCGGTTAAAATGGAACCCTTATGGGATCACTCACCTGTCCGTCTGTCTGTCTGATTAGTATATTAACCTATATTCATAATACCTGCTTATAATGATTATTATTTATGTTTTTGCAGAAACAGATTTTCCTACTGTAAAAGACATAATCAACGCGAAAATTTTACTGGAGCCCCCTCCAGCAGTCGTCTTGGAAATTGAAGGACATGAAGAAAATACAAAAAAATCAGAAGATTGCATTGTCATTTCTGAAGCAAGCGGTTCAAACTTTTTTGGAAATGATAATAATATGGCGAGCTCATCTGTCGACGTAATGCAACAATCTCCATCAATTAACAATTTAAAAAAAACACCGAGTGACACAGAAAGTCTTCAAAGCGATTCTGCAAAAGGCGGTTCAAGTTTTTCTGGAAACAGCTCTATAGGTATTGTTATTTAACTGTATTCTTCTTTAATTCTAGATTGTTTACTTATAGTCAACTTGGAGTATTCCCGTTTGAACAACTATTTATTGAGCACCTATGCATTAACCTATGGGAATACTTTGGTGCTAAATGCATAGGTGCTCAAAAAATAGGTACTCAAACAGGAATACTCCGTCAATTTATGTGCTTAAGTAGGTACTAAGTGTTTTTATTTCTTATTAATGCAGATGAACTTGTATCGGAGATGAAACAGATAAAACATTTTGTAATGTATACTATGCGCAAAGTTGAATCATTGGAAATAACTCTGGCCAAGTACAAACCAGTTCCGTCACTTGAGCCACAAAAATCTCTCTTACCAAAACTCCCATTAATGGAAATTGCGCAGCTTCGTACCCTAGAAGACAATCTCGAAAATGAGAGCATTCGGAGAGAATTGGTACGTGATTTATAGTATAGCCTACCTACTAATAATTACACAAAAGAGACAAAGGAATGTGACACAAAACAGTAGACACTGATAATAATATTTATCATATAATAATTGAATAAATATTGTTTTTTAATTTTAGTTTGACATGCTGAGACACACCGGAGGAGCAAAAGAACGTGACTGTGTCACTCGATGCTTAGAAAAATTATTTTCTAATTACCTAGGGCAATACTGCTCATGGACTGGAAAAAAGAACAATTACAAACTGTCATCAATGAATTTGATGACTACATTAAAACGTAAGTATTTATAACGTTATTTTTAAGCATTATCATAATAATATTATACTGGTATTAGTTACCGCGCCTACGGTGGCCGGAGATCATCTAGCGACGTCCGTCGCCGTGGGCGTCTACTACCGCGGATGGGGCGGAGGGAGGACTCTGTCCTCTCTCGCTCGCGGCCCGCCTCCTCCTTCGCGAGCATTACTGCTTCGCAGAAGGAGGCGACCGCTTCCCACTCCGTCTCGCCCCGCAGCATGGCCGCGACCAATGCTGGGCGCGAGAGGTCTCCGCCTATCGCAGCCGTGAGGACACGTCGGTGCTCCGCCCAAGCTGGGCAGTCTTGCACCGTATGCTCCACCGTGTCCTCCGGGCGATCTTCGCAGTGGTGACACCCAGGCGTCTCCTCCTTTCGCATCAGACACAGGTACCTCCCGAAACTTCCGTGTCCGGTGAGGACCTGCGTCAAGCGGTAGGTCAGGACGCCATGACTTCTCTCCAGCCACTCCTCAAAGAGGGGTCTTACCGCCGCAATTGCGGCGTGCCCGATGTATACAAGTTTAAAAATTAATGTTATTATTGTTTTAATTTAAGGGGGATGCTCCAACCAGCCCGCGAAATTCAAATTTTTTTACGTTTTTTGCAATTTGCAGGCCAGTGACATGTTGTAGCTTTATAAATATATGAGTTGCGCTAATAACAAGTATAATTTTAAATATAAAAATTATCAAAAAACTCGCTCCATCAGCTCTCACATAGAAAAGGTGCATCATGTTAAAATCTCCGAAATCTAACTACGATGCACCTTTTCTATGTGAGAGCTGATGGAGCGAATTTTTTGATAATTTTTATATTTAAAATTATACTTGTTATTAGCGCAACACATATATTTATAAAGTTACAACATGTCACTGGCCTGCAAATTGCAAAAAACGTAAAAAAAATTGAATTTCGCGGGCTACATCGAAGCAATCACCTTAAATGCTTTTGTTGCTTAAATAAAATTCTTATGGCATTTCTCTTTTCTAACAGTTGCCGTTAGGGAGACATTCCCTAATATTACCGACAATAGCTTCGAGCGTCACGTTATGGGGTGGTTCCAGCACGCCGGTAAGAGACTGAAGCGTGAAAATTAGTCGCTGTTTTATATTCCAAATAAGATTGTATTTTTTAAGGATTTTTACTATGTATAGGTTATATATTCTGTGGTATAGGTATATGTTTGAATATGATGTTATTCATAAGTCTTTTGATCAAACGCTGCCACCGTCTAAGCGTGATTGCTCCAATGGTGAAAAATAACAAATTCGCGATTAGTCCAATTTGCAATTGTTCCAAAATAAAAGGATTTATCCAAAATTAAACAAAGGAGGTCATATAATTGTATGCATTTTAATTGTACATAATTATAAGTATCTTGAAGCCATTAATTAAAAACTAGTTTCGTATTGTTTATCGTTTATAATTATGTAGGTATAATTATAATGCATCCAAATAAATCACCTCCTTTGTTTAATTTTGGATATCCTTTTATTTTGGACCAATTGCGAATTGGACTAATCGCCACCCTAAGCTGGATACTCGGAAAACGCTTGTCCATCTATCCACCCCATCATACTATCGAATCAAGTACGATGGGGTGGATAGACACGCGTTTTCCGAGTATCCAGCTTAGGGTGGCTGTCTCAGGGTGGATAAACGATATAAGCCCTCATTCTCAATGGTGTATCTTTTTTGCTGTTTCCAATGAAAGTGTATACCCATCTATCATTGTACTCACCAATCTCACTATATCTATTTTCGATGTCAAATATTGTCTGAATGGAAACATTAGAATTTGACATAGTTTCCCTATTGAATACAAATGACATAGTTTAATAGTGAATACATGTATATTTTTTTTAAACCAAAGTAAATGCTTTGGTAGCATAATCCACTTGTAGAAGTTCCTATTGGTTCAGATTTAAAATGCACCTGCAAGCCTGATATCAGGCTAGCCACTCACTTTGTTTCTAACTATTTGGATCTGAAGTTGTGCATTTGTGACCATTCTGTCAAGCCAAATTACAACGTAGGTTACAAAAATAGGATAAATATCAATAATTCTATTGTAATAATAAATATAAGGATAATGATAAAGATAATTATTATAAATTGTTTTTTTTTAATAAATGTATGGGCACTGTATTACCTCTTATTATTTAATTCCTATAATTATATAATAATTTGAATTTTTGTATTTACTATTCGTTTTTAAATGTTTATTTTTTAGTTCTGTTTTATAAGTGTTTGATTTCCTAGTATGATTATTAATAATAAGTTCCATGGAAGTTTCCTTAGCAAGCTACCAATAATGTTACGATTATAACATGCCATGAATTGCAGCTTGTTGCAGCTGAAAGAATACAAGGATATACATACAACACGAAGGTCCATTGTAAAAATCCAGGAACTATCTGGAATTAGAGCATTATTTTGTCTTTCGAAAATATATAAATAATATTATCAAAAGATAAAATAATTCTCGTAATCAGGTAGTTCCTGGATTTTTACAATTGATCTTCGTGTTGTATGTATCCTTGTATTCTTTCTGCTGCAGCAAACTGCAATTCATGGCATGTTATAATCGTAACATTATTGGTAGCTTGCTATGGAAACTTCATGAAACTTTTATTTGCAACATTGCCGAAACAACAAAAATTCAAGTTACTGGAACCTTACAACTGAAACTTTGATGCAATATATCTAGATAAACTTACACACAACTTTTAAATACAACTTTGCAGCAACTTACTGTACGCATATAACTGGAAACTTACATTTGCAACATTAATGCAACTTACTATTTGCAAGTTACTTGAAAGTTATTTAGAAAATATTAATGCAATGTTAAATTTGCGACGTCCATGTAAGTTACATTTGCAACATTAATGCAACGTACTATTTGGAAGTTACTTTAAAGTAATTTACGAAATATAAACGCAATGTTAGATCTGAAGCATCCATGTAACTTACATTTGCAACATCAATGCAACGTTAATGACATTACTTACATAAAAATTATAAATGTTAAGTTGTGACAATGTAACACTCAAAAGTTTTTGAAACTTTACCTAGATACTTATTGAAAATTTCAGCTGTAATATTACCGTGACATTGCGTTTGAACGTTACTGAAAGTTTTATAGATTAGGGCTGGGTAAGTTACGGGGTATATATAATGGGTGGCCGTTAGGGCTTTGCGTCAACATTGCTCACACATTGCAGGGGCTTTGCGTGCTCCCGTTTGTGACGTTCAGCAATATTGCTGCGATTTCTGCTTGCTTAGCGGGTCCCCGCCTACGAGTATTAACATTTACAGAAACTTTTGTCACCAGGTATCTTAATCTAAAAAACACCATCACATTTTTGGAGAGTAAAGCTCATTCAACCGGAGCGAGCGGAGTTAACTATCGGACTTACTGATAAAAAAATCACCCAAGTTCCTCCATTTTCCCTTTGAATTCCAGGGCCAAGGAATCCTGCTTAGACAGTTCCGCAACCCTAGCAGGCGTTTGGCCTTATAGAAGTCCTGTCAGTTTGCTAACAGCTCCTTAATCAGACGGCGAGCTACGCATTACTCGTCGCCCACATCAAGCCCTCACCACCCAGAACTTGAAATTTTTCGATAACTAAACCTAGTTTATTTGTTACAGAAGAAATCCTGGGTTCTCGTACTGCGCTATGGATGTCAGCAGATGGTCACATGGTGCTGTATGCGACCTTCAACGACAGCCTGGTCCACGAGCAGAAGTACCCCTGGTATGGGGCAGCGTTAGACACTGATGATCCTGCCAAGGTAATTTGAATGTTATGTGTTGAGTGATAATGTTAATATTATGGTGAAGCAATGCTGCCGTAAATAAAAGGTGTGGAGAAAATTGAACCTTACCGTCTTCAGCAGTAAGGCATATTGGCGATGAAGATATGGGCGAGAGTGTGAAAACTAATGTCATTTTTTTTTCTAAAGCGCAAAAGGAGATGTCTCAATTTTACCAAAATATGTATATATATCCAAGGAAACTTCCGATGCATTTGCGATATTTTTGAACACTCAACAAAAGCTATATACTTTCGTCTGCTTAATATAAGTCGGCCTTAGACAGTTTGGTCAACTGGGTGGTCTGTCTGTCCGCTCAACGTCTTAAACCCACAGTCATATTCTCTGTATCGGTAATCAATGAATTTAACTGTAATTCAAGTTAATCAAAAAGATTAAAGAAATGATCAAGGTAAAATAAATATTGTTATAAATATGCTTTACTTAGATATTTACGTCAAAATTTATTTCATCTCTATGCAGACGTACCCGGAGATCAGAAGTGTGAGGTACCCAAAGCCAGGGACCAACAACCCGACGGTAACGCTCACAGTTGCCGACATCGCAGACCCGAAGCACATTCGTACAAGACATCTCACGCCACCAAAAGTTATACTAGAAGAAGGGTAAGTAATGGCTGCTACACACCTTACGATAAATCGTTACGATTAGTCGGTACAGTTCAAACTGCAACGATAAATCGACAAGTGTGTATGAGAAAAACTGTACAGTTTGTTCGATTTTTCTCATACACACTTGTCGATTTATCGTTGCAGTTTGAACTGTACCGACTAATCGTAACGGTTTATCGTAAGGTGTGTAGCAGCCATAAGGATTATAATCCTACAGCAAAGGATCCAGACTAAGTAGAAACTTTAGACTTGTAATTAAAAAGACATTGGAACGACTTCAGTAACTTCGTATTACGGCATTCCTCATCTTTGACAACTCTGCTCAAACTATTGCCGAGTAGATTATGTCTCATCTCCTTTGTGTCATGCTTTCCTGGTAGGTGCTGTTTTAATTGCGAGTCCTGTCTTACGAAATACTAAAGTCTACCCTTTTATTTCCCTACCAATTATTATAATTTGTATCAACAAGTAACTGTAATAATGTTACCCTGAATCCTAAACAGCTGTTACCATAACAACTCTGAACATATTTTACTACATTCAAAATAACCCTTTTCCATAGTGTTCCAATTTGCAAAGTCCCCAGATCTACATATAAAGCGAAGACTCTAAAGCGGACCCAACTGCTTTAAAGCGCTGCAAGCCATAAACCAAGCTGGATAAATGAGTTGAACCCCATAAAGTATACAAAGTGGGTGGGTTTCTTATTAAAAGTTCAATATTTTGGATCGAACTTCATTTACATTGTTAGTTTATCGATGAGAGAGCCAGATCGTCTTATGTTTTACTGTTTAGTGGCAGTCGCGAAGGTACATTTTGAATTCGTGTTATATATATATATTTTAGAAACTGGTCATCATGAATATTTGTGAGGTTCGATCAACCTCCCTGAAAATCTACGATCCAAGTAAGGAAAACGGATCCACGCGGGCAACGTCACGGGATATCTATTAGTGTTATGTACTAAAACCTTCTCCAGAATGTAATGAACACTTTCCTGAAAACTGGATCAAAATCCGTTCAGCCAAACGCGAGATAATCGTGGACAAACATACATACATACAGGTCGAACAGAAAACCTACTTTTTTTTTTGAAGGTGGTTAAAAAAAAACTTTTTGAAAAAAAGGGAACCGACTTCAAAACCAAACACAAAAAACTATAAAATAACTTTTCTTTCGGAAGTCGGTGGCTTTGTTTTTTTTTTATTTCTTTGACATGGCCACCGACTTCCGAAAGAAAAGTTATTTTATAGTTTTTTGTGTTTGGTTTTGAAGTCGGTTCCCTTTTTTTCAAAAAGTTTTTTATTTTTCCCTTTTTAGTTGAGATAATCAACAAAAATCTTCATAAAATCGGCGTCTTTGAAAATCCACAATCCTATTAAGCAAAACCGATCTATGTGAGCAACTTCACGAGATATTCATTATTGTTATATACAAAAACCTTCCCCAGAATGTAAGTAACACTTTTCTGAAAACTGCATCAAAATCGGTTCAGCCAAACGCGAGATAATTGCGGACAAACATGCAATCGTCCCTTAAAATCTACGATCCAAGTAAGCAAAATGGATCCACGCGGGCAACGTCACGGGATATCTATTAGTGTTATATACTAAAACCTTCCCTAGAATGTAACAAACACTTTCCTGAAAACTGCACCAAAATCGGTTAAGCCAAACGCGAGATAATTGCGGACAAACATGCAATCGCCCCTTAAAATCTACGATCCAAGTAAGCAAAATGGATCCACGCGGGCAACGTCACGGGATATCTATTAGTGTTATATACTAAAACCTTCTCCAGAAAGTAATGAACACTTTCCTGAAAACTGCATCAAAATCCGTTCAGCCAAACGCGAGATAATCGCGGACAAACATACATACATACATACATACATACATACATGTCGAACTGAGAACCTACTTTTTTTTTTGAAGTCGGTTAAAAATAACGGTTATTCTCTATGCGTTCATATTCATCAATTGTAATTTCACTTTGGTGTGTCCTTTTGAGTCTCCGGCAAAGGTTTCTGGAGAAAATAATTATGAATACGTGATATTGCAATACATAACGGGTTCATCTATTGAGCTATAAAATTGTAACTTCGAAGGCTTCTCGAATGGTGCATAATATCAAAAAGATGTCAGCAATCTGGAGACAATGTTGCTAACTGTACCACGTGTAAAAAAACGGTCTCCAAAAGGCCATTCAATTTTATACGTCAAGTATCTCTTCTCATTCTTTGTACCCTGGTATTTTTATCGAACGCTACATAATTATACAGTTCGACTGAAGCGGAGCGGACCAGGCCCTATAGCCAAATGGCAAGCGACATTCGCTATCGTTCAGCAGTCGCTAATACATTTTCAGCTTTATATCCCATTGCATAAAGTTGAAAATCTATCAAAGATTTCAGATCGTTTTTGTTTGTTTCGCTCGCTATCGCTCACCAGTTTTTACTAGATTTTCAACTTTACGCAATGGGGTATACAGTTGAAAATGTTAGCGACAATCGTTCAGTCGAACTGTATAATATGTACCGTTTCAATAAAAACACCAGGGTAATTCGCGCAGGGTAGGCCGCGATTCACCAATCACATGGCTTGAATACACATGTGTAACGTGGCCAGCCATGTGCATCAGTCATGTGATTGGTGAATCGCGGTTCAGCTCGTCTCCGCTCCGCCTCAGTGGAACCGTAGCCTAAACATTT
The DNA here is from genome assembly GCA_954870645.1 of Agrotis clavis. Classification (NCBI taxonomy): domain Eukaryota; kingdom Metazoa; phylum Arthropoda; class Insecta; order Lepidoptera; family Noctuidae; genus Agrotis; species Agrotis clavis. The sequence continues at coordinate 14,901,667 of OX940936.1, read as the reverse complement.
ACAGCATCTTTTCAGGTGATTCTGATCCAACTTCGCGTTCATTTGTTTTTATTTCCTCGTCGGTTTCCAAGCTGTCTTCTACACGAAAACAAGCTATACCCTCATATAAAAACCGTCATTATCCTTCACAGTTCTGTTCTTTCTATTGCAGGGACTATTACTTCACGAGTGCACAATGGGTGTCCCTCACAGAAGTATGTGTGGTCTGGCTGACGAGGATGCAGAACTTGTCTGTGGTCTCAGTTTGCAAGAGTCCTATGTGGTACTGTCAGGAGGTAAGTGTGGTCCCTTTTTTAATATCTATGTCTCTTTTATGACTGATTTTGAGGTTGATAGCGAACCGGGGCAGTTTGATGTAAGTATAAAAAAACAGGGTTGAAAAAAACCAAAAAATTAAATTAAGTAGGAAAGAAATGTTCTGTTTTCTGAAAGATTTATGTGGAAAGAAAAAAAAAATATTAGACACCCCTTCTCCGATATTGTCCTTACTTGCAAACGCGTAGCATGGTTTCAAAAATAATACTTATATACGTGGGTGTTCTTATAATGCCCAAAAATGGTGCCTTTATTGCTCTGTTTATAGCAACAACTTAATAAATAGTATCTCATCTAGTTGTAGATATTTCATTTTACAAGCGATTTAGGTAGGTTGATGAGCTTATTAGCATAGTAAAATGAGGTATTCATCAATCAGAATATTTTATCTATTATACTGTGTCTATTATTAATGCGAAAGTTAGTGGGGATGGATGTATATTACTCTTCAACACAAAAAAAAAACTGAACGAACAATAAAACGCTTGCTTTTAAGACAATTAACTTAAATGTTTCATTAAAGCATTGAAAAAGGCGGTTATCAGTGTCTGACTTCATAAAAAAATGTCTGACGAAAGTATTTCAAGAAATATTCAAACAATAGTTGAAGTTTTTCACAATTCCAAAAGATTCTATTTTCACATTGAAAATCCTTTTTTTTCCTTGTTTTTTTTTTAACAAGTCTTTATAGTTTTATTTTTGTCCTTGCTTGTCTATTATAACACTGTTTAAATATAAAATTGTGTGAATTTCGATAAGGCGAAAAGAGTATGTAAAAAAAATCATAGATGAGGTAAATTGTATGGAAAACGAAAGAAGCACCACTATTCACGAACGAGGAACTAAACTTATCCATACCGTAAAATTTAAAATGACGTCAAAGTCCCCGTTTAGCTTTATGTTACAAAAAAGTGAAACCTAAGGCCTAGTTTCAGTATGCCATGGGGAGAAGGCGTGAGTTTATAGAAAATGAGTTTGCAAGTTATTTTAATACTTTTCCAACTGTTTTTGTTTTCTATTTTGTTCCTAAATTCATAGCTAAAAAGCTAAAGCAGCTCTAAAGTCTTATTAATGTTTTAGGACGTAAACTTTTCGTGGCTTGAACATAAGTCTTAGAATTCTAAATATTCACATGAATGAAAGTTTAATAAGAAAAGAACATTGTGTAATTTACGTCTTCACGGGCGCACATTATTTTCATTACACCCGGGTTTTGGCACCCGTTGCGAAAATTTAGGCTGCCTTTGTTATTATTTTATTCTACTGTCGTATCTGTTTATTCTAGTATTATTCAGTATTATTTTAAACATCTAGAATAAACAGATACGACTGTTTTAAGACTGTTATAAGACTGTTTTTTGAAATAAACTTACTTTATTAAATAGTAGACTACTGCTGTGTATCCACCACTATCTCGCTTGGGGTTGTTGTAAGTTCGCCACAAAAATTATCGCCTCGAAATTAAAGGTTTTGATCCTGTTCTCCTAGTACTTTCTGTTCAGATTCCACATTGTGTCTTCGTTTTCGGTAGTTTTGTGCTGGATTTTACAATTTATGCCTATCCCCGTGGGGCAAAAAAAAGGCTCGAATTCTTTGCCTAATTTATACATACTTTTTTCCGTGGGGATTTATTTTTGTTGCGAAATTACAACAACCCCTCGCCTGATGGTAAGCGTAGATGTGGTCGACGGTGATTCACACTTGCCTAGAAGTAACCAATCCACTCTTGACCTATAGACCCAAAGGTCTTAACAAATACAGCTTATCAATTTAACACCAACATTCTTCCCCAGGTCTACAGAATATCTTCAGGATTAGATGGCTGGGTAGAGTCCGCCCCCTCCCCACTCTGGTCAGCGGGTGGGGGAGCTCTCGTGACCTTAGCCCCAGTCAGGGACGGGCCTGCAGGGTTGTTCCGTCATATAGTGAGGACGGAACATAACTCCCATGGCCCCAGGGCTTTGCCCCTAACGCATGGAAGCTTCGATGTGGTGCAGTTGTTGGCCTGGGATCATGCCAATCAGCATATGTGAGTATTTTCTCTCTCTTTCTGACACATTTTCAGAAATGGACATTCGAAATGTAATGATATTTATTTATGCAAGTAGATTTAGAGAACACTATTACAAGTCATTATACAAACTAGATGAGGCCGTTGTTTCGTACCTGATTACTCTGAGAAGAAAAACAAACTCAAACAACAAACAACAAACTCTCTCTTTTGGTCGTTTATTGGTTACAGACAATATCGATATCAATGAGATAGTTTATTAAGTCGATATTAACAGAATTCTCTTTTCAGATATTACCTGGGTATTCCAGAAGGGAAACCAGGACAGCAGCACCTATACAGAGTGTCGTCTGAGGCGCCTAGACCGGGCTCCCCGCAGAAATTACCGTATTGTGTCACGTGTAACTCACAGGTTTGTACAAATACGTATGATTACCAATTCAACTACCAGGAGAACAGAATCAACAAAGAGCATTGTCATATAAAATTAAGGTAAAGTTTAACAAGGGCTTTCATGTCGCATTTGTAAATCACGAGCCAGGGCAATCAACAATGAAAGGATGGTGTATGGAGAAAAAAAAATGCACAAACGTCTACTGTTGAAATTACGCAAGATAATAAAATAATAACTCAATAGCTAGTTAGTCCATGCGTTTCATAAGACGACACGATACTGCAAGTCCGCACGATGAGGCGTTGAATCAAACGCGTCACACTGCTGGTTTGTTTGAAATTCGTTATATCCTAACACAAGTTCAACACCAGACCGCGCGGACGAAAGGCCCTTACCGCGTCTTCGCGCGGACGAGCGAACGAGCGGTTGGGCAGCAGCGGTCGTTTGTGATGATGTTGTGTGATAACCTTCTTAAATATGTTGGAAATAAAATCAGTTATCAAACGACTATTCATATCAATACCTACTTAGAGTTTCTCACTTACATTGCGTAAACGTTTAGTATATATTTCAATGCGTAATGGCTAAACGCCAGAATATTGTAAAGCACATAATTACCGACATCTGTGACACATGTACTAACTCAGGATATGATATACCGTATATACCAATACATACATTTTTAGATTTTGATTGCCTATTTAAATTGTTTTTACAGAATTTCGATAAATGTTTGATTCGAAAACGATTTGGAATGAGAAATTACTCAGTAGGTAGCTCATATCGTCTTGAAATAGATACTTTTGAGAGATTGTTAATATCTTTAGGTGATATTTAATGAGATAAACGTAAATAATGTTTGTTTAAAGTAGATGGTGTTAGCTTTTGACAATTCGCGAAACAGGAAGACAGTGTTTTTGTTATCTGTATACTCTCACTCAAGAAACACCTGAAAGAGTTCTTCCCATAACATAATCCCATGTTATTGTTGCCCAAGTTCTGATTAAAAAAAGAGATAATAATCGATGACTAATAAAAGATGATGCGACGGTGAAAACTCTGTACTTACTTAGTCTTCAAACTGCAAATACGAGTAGGTAATTACTAGGTACTAGGAATGTAGTAAATTAAAGAGATGAACACTGATGTCACGAGTAAGTACACGCTTTTGATATTCGAGAAATCAGTTCGATAATTTTCTGCATTTTCACGTGGAAAGTACTAGGAGTGTAGTACGCGCGTTGAAGAGATGAACACAAATATCTCAAGTACACTTGATGTTCGAAGAATGTAGCTTATATTGAAACAATATTTGCTTCACTGGTTTCAGTAATTGATGAAACTAGATTATTTATAATGTACGAGTAGTAGTAGGTATTTCAGCTATAGGTATTTTGTGAAGGACGATTCCGAGGAAAAACTGTTAGAAGAAGTACAATCACGGAAACAAGTATCTACTTAGTATTTTTGAAAATAGCGAATTTCTTGTGAAATTATTATCGCGACTTTGAAGTAATGCCGCAGTATTTTTTAGAAAGAGAAAATCTCTATTGAAAGCTAAGGGCATATTATGTCTTGAAATTCGTGGCTGTTTCTTTGTATTTTTTAACACAAAGCATAGTCCGATAACTTGGTTAATTTTCAAGTCGGTCTAGGAGACACATCATTAACTTTCTTCTTTTCTCTCCATATTTGCACTTTGATTAGATGAAATGACTTTCATCATTCACAATTACTTACATCATCATTCTTCTCCAGCCATCTCCTTCAATAAACCTGGAGTACTACGGCAACCTGGCGTCGTCAGGAGACAGCACGTGGGGAGATAGCGACTGGGATGAGGAGCTGCCAGCCACCTCGCCTTCACCCAGCAAGAAAAAGAAAAAGAAGTACCCTGGTAAGAGAGAACATGTTTTTAGTTTATAGAATGAAGGAAATTAAAGGCACTGTTGTGGAATTGAAAACGAGGATTTGCTAAATACTTTTATTTGATATTGCCGAGATAAAGGTTATATAGCAAACAAATTAATCAAATTAGTTTATCGCAATTTACTGCTCGACATACCTTTTTCATAAGCTGCATCACAAAATCTTGAGCAGTATCCGTTTTTAGTCCATTTGACTGTTAAAGCAAGAGCACGGCAAAATTTGCTGGAGAGGTAATCGGATCGCGATTTCTACATCGTTCTCACATAATGTACCATCTGAAAGGAATGATGTAACAAAGGTTCTGTAATAATTTTGGCGATCAAAAAGAGTGTCCATGGAGTTTCTTGCCCGTTTTTTCCATAGAGATCTAGGTACTTCTTGGAATGGGCATCTACGGTACTTTCACAGTTTTTATGTCTTGTGACTGGGACTGTAGCAACATAACTATTTTTGAACTGTTTTTATTTAACATAACTATATTGGAACTGTTTTTGTCTTTTAACAATTCAAAAGTGCCATAACTGGCCTACTTGAAATAAATGCTTTGATTTGATTTGATTTGATTACTCGAGTATCTACCTGGTAATGGTGATGGTAGGTTTGTGTGGCCAAAAATATTTTTTGAGAAAACTGCGGGTCTATAACACACACTTAGCAATATTCCTAATGATTCACTACGTGAATGAATAACAGAAGAGTAGCCAATGACGATTGCTAGAAAATCACGAAGTGAATCATTAGTAATAATGCTGATGGTTATATGTATATACCCTCTGTGCCACTTCAAGGCTTAAATTACAAATCGCCATCCGGTTGCCTCTCCGATATACATTTGACATTGCTTTGAATATTTAGGATTCTACATCATTTATTTTGAGACCGTGTCATTTCAAAGGTTTATTATCTAGATAAGAGGCATACTATACTAGCTTGCCAACACTCGGGATCCACTACAGAAGTCATTTTCTCTATAAGCAAAGGGCTCCTGTCTAACTCTAGAATCAATGACCTAAAGTTAAGTTTTAGTAACTTTGGCGCGGCTAAAATGAACATTTCATAAGAAATCTTTTACACGTACAGACCACACTAGAACATCAACGCCATACAAGAGCCCATTTACTTTTTCCCCCGTTTCCCCCCAGATGGCATGCCTCAGAACCTGCCGTGCCTGTACCACGAGGCGCACTTCAGTCCCTCGTCAGCATACTTCGTGCTGGAGTGCCTGGGGCCAGGAGTGCCCACCTTCAGTCTGCATAGAACTGCGCTGCCTGATCCGAGGCTTGTGGCGCATTTGGAGAATAATACTATTGTTAAGGTAAGTTTTGTTTATGCCTAGTTTACTTGCTTATGCCCGCGTCAGGCACAATAAGTTGTCTGGCATTTTTGCTGAACTGGGCCTAGCTTGGCGCAGCCGTGGGGCAAACAATTTTGTACCAAACGGTTTTAGGTTATTTTTTAAATCACTTGTTCATTTTTCTTTTCTTTTTTTTTGTATATTATTGTGTATGCCCTGTGTCTGTACCTATAAATGCTATTTCTTTCTTCGTTTGACCCCCTGTCAACTCTTTCAAGTTTTATGCAATGAAGTAGGTACATACTACGTATACTTTTCAATCTCATTAATATTATAAATGTGAAAGTTTGTGAGGATGGTTGGATATTTGGAACTCTTTCACGCAAAATCACTGAACAGATTTACACAGATCCTACTTCCTACTAAACGGGAAAGTTTAAATAAACAGTAATCATACAAAATAACTTTACAAAATAACAAGATAACGTCATAGCACTCTCCTGCTTAACCCTTGCGGAATTCCAGGCTTGAAGTCCTTGATTATTTTATGCTATAAACTTTCCGCTAGACGCTTTTATTTTCAATTGTTAAACGCCATTAACTTTATAGCCTACTTTTTAAACATTCATGAACATAAAAACGCGTCACATACTTTATTAAACATGCTGGCTGGAAATTTTATATTCAAAGTCTTTAAAAAGCCATATAACAGACCTAAAAAACATACAAATAAATTGTTAACAATAAGTAAAAAGTCCCGAAGTTATTTCGGTAGAAAAAAATATTTTGGAATACAAAATCCGGCTTAGCTATTAACTTGGATAATCTTTGCTTTATCACGGATCGATGGCTAAGAGAACTTTTCTTCAGAAAGCTGAAATATTTTGATTTTTTCCTTTTTGCGACAGCACAATATCCACGAATAATTTATTAACTTCGTTTCTTTTAAATAATGTCTTTGCTCGTTTGACCGTATTCGGTTGGCCGAATGACTTTAGTCTACTTCGAGAACCCGATGCATTACACTAGTCATTAACGCAATTCTATAGGCATTCGAATTCGGGCAAACGACCAAGAACAAGTAAAAAAAAATTGCGCCACGTGTTTTTGCGTTAACTTTTGACGGACTTGACACACCGAATGTTCTTCGGTTTCATGAAAAAAAAGAGACAGAGTGCTGTGATTGTTATTCGTTTACTTCGAAATCATTTCATAGCTATTAAGTGTTCTGTGGCTTAATAGAAATATTTTGGAGAAGTTTCCACCTTTGCCATACTTTTTTCGGACTTTACCTAGCCTCTACGTTGTACAAATAAATCCATTCTGATTCTGATTCCTTTAAAATGCATTACCTACTTACCCCACATCCATGATTATTGGCCTTATAAATTGAGCATGATTTTTATGTCGACGATTATCTCAGTGGGGGCGACTGCATTTCAGAAGTAGTAGCGATGTGTAAGGAAGTCATTTCGGTGTTAGAGTCAGCTGGTTTTCATTTGCGAAAATGGCAGTCTAACAGCACAGAAATACTAACTGAAATAACTGGTACTTCAGGAGATTCAAGTAGTTTAAACTTATCTGAAAATAGAAACGTGTCTTCAAAGACACTAGGTTTGCATTGGCTTTGTGAACTAGATTGTTTAGCATTTTCTATAGGTATTGATGCCACCAGACTCGCTACTAAACGTCACATTTTGTCAGTGATTAGTCAGATATTTGACCCATTAGGTCTCGTTGGACCTTGTATTGTTGAGGCTAAAATAATTATGCAGAGATTGTGGATGCTAAAATGTGACTGGGATGATAAAGTGCCAGACGACATAAATAGTCTTTGGGTCTCGTTTGTCAGTACTCTCCCATGCCTTAATGACTTAAAAATACCACGGTGGGTTGTAGGCTGTAACTCAATCCTTCATGAACTTCATGTTTTCACGGATGCTTCTGAAAGGGCGTACGGTGCCTGTGTGTATGTCAGGTCTGTGGACAGCGAGGGGTCAGTTAATGTGCGGCTGTTGGTGTCGAAGAATCGTGTGGCACCAATTAAGCCAACGACTATTCCGAAATTGGAATTATGTGGAGCTCTGTTGGGATCAAGACTGTGTACTAATGTGCTGAACTCTCTTACCTTACCTATATGTGGTTGCAGGTTTTGGTGCGATTCGACAATAGTGTTGAGTTGGCTTAACATGGCCCCAAACTTATTAAAACCTTTTGTACGGAATCGCATTGATGAAATACAGGACAGCACTGCAGGGTATATGTGGAGCTACGTTCCGTCCAAGGACAATCCGGCGGATCTTGTTTCCCGCGGGCTGAATGCTGATCTTATTAGCAAGTGTTCGTTGTGGTGGTCTGGTCCTCAATTCTTGTCAAAAGATGAGAAACACTGGCCAACAATGCCCAATGAAATCGCGAGACAGGATCTGCCAGAGGTTGTGTCATCTCATTTCATTGACAACACTAATACTAATTTAATTTCAAGTCATCAATCTGAATCAATAATTAAATCATTAATTCTTAAATATTCTAATTTTAATCGGTTACATAGAGTAGTTGCTTATTTACAAAGATTTATTCACAATTTAAAACACAGAAGTAACAAATCATTGGGTTTCCTGACCAATCAAGAACTAAGTAATTCTTTTAATTTAATTTTGCAAACCGCTCAGAGTGATATGTTTCCTAAAGAGAGCATGTTATTGCAATCAGGAAAGTTACTTCCTCGTAAAAATAGGCTCGTCTCCTTGAGTCCCTTTATTGACGCGGATGGCCTTATTAGAGTAGGGGGGAGACTTGACAACTCTCCCTATGATTACAATGTCAAACATCCCATTTTACTATGTGCTAAACATCATATTACAAATATTATTTTTCAAAAATACCATAATGATTTATTACATCCAGGCCCTCAGCTTTTGTTGGCAAACATACGGCAAATGTATTGGCCTCTAGGTGGTAAAAATCTTTCTAAAACAATAGTTAAAAGATGTATCAAATGTTTTAAAAATAAGTGTCAGGTTGTGCAACCCATAATGGGTCAATTGCCTTCTTCAAGAACACAATTACAGTTTCCTTTTTTTAATTGCAGTGTTGACTATGCCGGGCCAGTACTGTTAGCTGACCGCAAAGGGCGGGGGTGTAGGCTTATAAAGACATACCTGTGCATTTTTGTTTGCCTTGCAGTTAAAGCTGTACACATAGAGCTCGTTACAGATCTGACCAAGGAAGGATACATGGCTGCTCTTAAACGTTTCGTGGCTCGTCGTGGCAAACCTCATAGCATCTTGTCAGATAATGGCACAAATTTCGTCGGTACATGCAACGAGTTACGAAAATTCTTACAAGATTGTAACCTAACTTTTGAAGTTGCTCAAGAAGGCATTGAATTTACTTTTGCGCCTCCCTATTCTCCCCACTTCAACGGTATCGCTGAAGCTGCCGTGCGTTCCACTAAAAATCATTTAAAAAAGCTTTTAGGCTTAACGCATTTTACCTACGAGGAGATGGTCACTTGTTTGAATCAGATAGAGGCGGTCTTGAATTCTCGTCCTCTTACCCCTCTCTCCTCTGATCCTTCAGACCTCACTGCCCTCACTCCTTCACATTTTTTAATTGGACGACCACTGAAATCTGTTCCGCATCCACAGGTGACTGACATCAATATCGGACGGCTGGAGCGCTACCACAGAATGGAGCATATTACCCAACACTTTTGGAAGCGGTTTCATATAGAATATGTTTCTCTGCTCCAGCAAAAAACAAAATGGACCACTTCAACAGGACAGCTGTCAGTGGGAACACTCGTTCTCGTCAAGGAGAAGGGACAACCGCCACTGGTGTGGCCACTGGGGCGAGTCACGAAGGTGTTTCCAGGGAGCGACGGAGCCTCACGGGTGGTCGAGCTGAAGACGAAGAAGGGGCCGCTGCTGCGCGCCTACAACAACGTCTGCCCTCTTCCTTTGAAGTGAATACTTCAAGCGGGGGAGCATGTTCGGGCGTTGTCGCCATTCATCGGGTGACGCGAGCGATGGCTGCGCGGGCGCATATATCTAAGGTCAACGGCCCACCGGGGCACTCCACATTCGACCGGCACCGAGCTCACACGCTTAACTTCACTTGTATTGTTTGTCCGGGATTTATTATTCCTTGTAAATTGCCAATATATAACTAGTTTTACAGTCCACTGGTTTCACTTCATAAGGTCCTCAGTAAGGTCCCCATCAAATGACTTAGTACGTAAAAGAAGAATCTTTTCCTGTTTATTTAAAGTATCAATGCTAAGCTCAACGGATAAACAATATCCCTCGAAAATCATAATCCAAAAATACTCCAAGATACAGCGGAGATTTCAAGCCCATTTAAATGACGCTAAGCTTTATAATTCCGTCTTTGTTACAGTTAAATCGTAACCTAAGGCACGGTGCCTATCAAAGCGGAGATGAGCGAGGCGGACAGAAGATGAGCAGGATTCAGGCAATTTATTAGTTGAAATGTCCATCACATCATTCGCATCGTATCTCCTGTCAGGATTCCATGGCGAAATAGTAAAAGTCAGATCGATCTTGAAGGTTAAGAAGAGCTTTTTTTTTTTTTAGCGTGGTAAAATCATCAAATGAGTCCTCCAACCCCGGGCAGGGCGGGAGGGACTGTCAGACTTCTACTGACTAAAATCCACGGTGTCCTTCATAGCCTGTTAAGTTCCGGGGTTGCGGTAAGGGAATAATCCCGCGACCCCGGCAGGCTTTTGGCCCTCTGAGAGGGGGGCCCCGTCATTATGCTGACGCTCTTTGAGGCGCGCGTGGGACACAACGCGCCGTCGACCCGGGCATGGTCCTTGGTCGGGCAGCGAGTTGCCCTTTACTCGCTGCCCGCATGCCCGCGCCTACGGTGGCCGGAGATCATCAAGCGACGTCCGTCGCCGTGGGCGCCTACCACTGCGGCTGGGGCGGAGGGAGGACGCTGTCCTCTCTCGCTCGCGGCCTGCCTCCTCCTTTACGAGCATTACTGCCTCGCAGAAGGAGCTGACCGCTTCCCACTCCGTCTCGCCCCGCAGCATGGCCGCAACCAATGCCGGGCGCGAGAGGTCTCCGCCTATCGCAGCCGTGAGGACACGTCGGTGCTCCGCCCAAGCTGGGCAGTCTTGCACCGTATGCTCCACCGTGTCCTCCGGGCGATCTTCGCAGTGGTGACACCCAGGCGTCTCCTCCTTTCGCATCAGACACAGGTACCTCCCGAAACTTCCGTGTCCGGTGAGGACCTGCGTCAAGCGGTAGGTCAGGACGCCATGACTTCTCTCCAGCCACTCCTCAAAGAGGGGTCTTACCGCCGCAATTGCGGCGTGCCCGAGGTTAAGAAGAGCTTGGCTCGGTCCAACGACGATATAATACTAGACTCCTAATAACAGGCGACCGATGTCTGCCAACACATTAGGCAAAAAAGTCTTATATCCGTCTTATTTCGACCAATCCTGTGAGCCGTAAACATACGTTGAGACAGAACAGACCTTGAGTTAGCCAATCACAACGCAGTACCCCGTCCCCCTCGCTTACGTAGTACCTCAGCGAGTTGGCAGAATAGTTTTGTTCGTTAGATCGTGCAATGCGTAGTCTAGTAATATATGTATAGTCGTTGGCTCGGTCCGTGGATGGGTCCATCCATTGTACTGACTGAGTTTCCTCTGTGCCTCATAAAGCACATGAAATCATTCATCTTTGCTTTCATGTGTAGACTTTTGACAGTCGTTTACAGATAGTCAGATGTCTAAATGTTTGACAACCAAAGAACCTTTTACTATCTTTTTTTTACAACCAGTAAAACCAAAAAGGTATCGTATTATTCAATGCTAACTAGGTTCCCTGATAGTAGCTCCATGTAAAATACTGGTATGCATTGGTTAGACTGGAATACGACCCAACATAGTTGGAAAAAGACGACTGAGTATGATCTCTCGAATATTCTGCGATTAGTTGAATCTCGCTCGCAGCACGCCTACGCACCGCTTCGCTCGTCTCCGCTTTCGATGAGACCTGGCCGTATACTCGTACTTAGCGGAGTGATTAATCGTTTCTTAAGTCACAAACAATTCTCACAATATAGCAAGAAACGAAGGTTTTATGAATGGTCTGTGTTATTGAGGAAATATAGCGGAGAAGAAAATGAGAGAATGATAAGAATATTACACAAGGGTTGTTTTTGTTTCTGGTACTGTTTAATTAGCTACTTACATCAATATAATATGCCTAGGCAGGCACGTCGTGATATTTCATGAAATAAATTCCTGTGCTCAATAAAAGTTTAGTGGATTGACAAGAACAAAGTATTGACGTATTTGTTGTGATAAAAGTGATCAGAGACTAGCACGAGTTTTCACGTTTTTGTGATGTAAAGTTGACGAGAACTCCAATGTTAATTTAATGGAAAAAACTAGAGGTGCTATTTAATTTTCCATACAATAAACGCCATATCAAGATCGAAGCATGTAGCTTTAAGCTTGCTTTACGATAAAATACGAAAAAATTCTGATAAGACATCGATGAAAACAACGTTTTTATTAAATGGTTTTATTTAGCTCACCCTGTTTATTTTCTTTGGGCCAAAATTAATTGATTTGACCACACTCTGACTACGACAAGTTAGGTTTGAAGGGCTCCCTGGAAACTGGTTGGACAGTATGGTTACAACCAGTTTCTGACCAGCCAGCCATCTGTTTTTAAATAGTTTTTAAGCTATTGCAGAACTTTCATTGCGGGCTCTGAACGCGGCGACCGAATCAAGAATTTCCGTAACGAAAATTAACCTAACGAAAATAAACCTAACACCCCGCATCGTCTAATGTCGTTTCAGTTCGGCAGAATTCGGCACGGTGTTTGTTTTTCTTGACTTTTTACTTGATAAAATGCTATGCAATAGCTTTACCGCGGCAGTCCCCGAGTGCAACACGTATTTTTTTTTCTGTCTAACGACCTCCTTATTCTTTGTAACAGGAAAGATTGGCAACCATAGCTCTGCCGACGCCGCGTACCTTCTCAGTGCAGCTGTCCAGTGGTCACGCAGCCAGGGTGCGGTTGCTTCTACCTCCAGGGTTGAGAGAAGACGAGGTCACTAAATACCCTCTGGTGTTGAAAGTGTGAGTATTTTTGGCATAAGTGTGAGTATTCCTGGCATAAGTGTGAGTATTTCGGGCGACGAGTAATGGGCGACTTGCTGTCCGACCATGCCCGGGTCGACGGCGCGTTGTGTCTCACGCGCGCCTCAAAGAGTGTCAACATTATGACGGGGCCCTCTGTAGAGGGGCAAAGCCTGCCGGGGTCTATTGATGGATGACGCCGTGGATTTTAGTAAGTATAAGTATGACAGTCCCTCTTGCCCTGCCCTGGGTGAGAAGACAAATTTGTCGATTTTATGACGCTAAAAAAAGCTTAAAGAAAATGATTTGTATCGGGATCCTCCAACAGCACTTCGCACTAAAAAATACATTGTTAAGTTCCGACATCCACGCGAACGAAGTCGCGGGCACAGCTAGTAAGAGATATAATGGCTTGAGATCCCACAAATCATTTGGACAATAGACTCTGAAATATATCTGATGCTTAACATTCCTTGTAAGTAATAAGAGACATTTATAGAAGGATTTATTACTGTCGTTACTGTTCTCAAATAATACCTACGGATTTTTAAGTAATTGTTAACTTTTAATAACGTATGCGAGTAAAATGTTTTAAATAAAATAAAGGCAAAGAATAATTTTTATATTGTAACAGTCATTTTGTTATAAACAGTTGTCAAGGTAACGACATGTATTTACATAGAGAGCTGTTCTTTGACATACAGCCTCTTTACACCCTGGATACTTTTAAGAATTTTTAAATTCTTGTCAGACCAATTTTTCTACTCAGTTCTTCGAGTCTTGGTCCAAACAGAGGTTTGGTCAACATGTCTGCTAGCTGACTAGCAGATGGTACTTGTTTGACTACAAGTTCACCATTACATACACATTCACGCACAAACAGATGCTTCAATTTAATATGCTTGGTACGTTTATGGTATTCATACTTAGGATTGTGTGAAAGCTTTACAGCGGACTCGTTATCGAGATACAACAGAGGTTTTTGTAAGTCACTCAAGTCTTTCAGTAGGCTGTTCAACCACAAAATTTCTTGAGCGGTTTCGCTGGCTGCGATTATCTCTGCTTCAGTCGACGACAGTGAGACTACAGTTTGTCGTTGACTTCTCCAGCTTATAGCTCCTCCTGAGAGTAGACACACCATCCCAGATGTTGATTTGCCTGATGTTTGATCTCCTGCGAAATCAGAGTCAGAGTAACAAACCAAATTCTTTGGGTTCTCTTTTGCGTGCCTATATACCAGACCTTTATCTGAAGTTCCTTTGAGGAACCTAAGAATCCGTTTCACTAGCATGACATCATTTGGGTGGGTGTCTCTAGGTTTCTGGATGCTTTGCTAACTGCATAGGCTATATCCGGCCTTGTTCCTACTGCTAAGTAAGTAAGAGCTCCAACGGCCTGTCTGTATGGAAAAACTGTCTTAGTTTCACCATTTGGTTCCGTATCATCGATAACTTCTTTGATTATCGGAGTCGGTGTTGGCTTACTGTTCAGCATACCGAATTTATCCAGAACCTTCTTTGTATAGGCTTGTTGGCGTACAATAATTCTGCCCTTTTCTGCTTTTATTTCCATACCAAGGAAGTAAGTGTTTAGTTGTAATCTTGAAGCGAGCTCTTAGTTCTCTAATAAACTCATCTCCAGCAGTATTTGTGTTAGACGCCACCAATCCATCATCAACATAAAGACCTATTATGACTTTGGACTGTCCTTTGATTCTGGTGTATAAACAAGGGTCTGCTTCACTCTGTTTAAAACCAGTTTTAATTAGGAATTCGGAAATGCAAGAATTCCAGCATCGTGGCGCTTGCTTGAGTCCGTAGAGACTGCGGATTAGTTTGCATACCCGATTAGTTTCGTCTTGAAAGCCTTCAGGTTGTTTAATGTAAATTTCTTCCTCAACTGAACCATTTAGGAAGGCTGTAGTGACATCAAATTGACGCAGATTCAAATTTTCTTTAGCACTTATTGCTAAAATTGCACGTATAGTGCTGAGTCGAGCCACAGGACTAAATGTCTTATCGTAATCGATGCCTTCACGTTGTGAATAGCCTTTGACTACTACCCTGGCTTTAAATTTATCAATGGAGCCATCTGGATTCGTTTTCAATTTGTAAACCCATTTACAAGGTAGTGCTTTTCGTCCTTTTGGTAATTTCACTAAATCCCAAGTTTTGTTTTCGTTTAGTGAGTTTATCTCGTTTTGCATAGCTTCGAGCCATTTGTCTCTGTTAGGCGAATCCAATGCTTGTTTATAAGTCACTGGATCTAGAGGTAAATTTTCAACTTCAGCTACAGCTGCCAAAACATAATCATCATACCTTGTTGGTTGTTTTATAGCTGATCTAGGTCTAAGATTGTGGCTATTTGGTTCAGGATCTAGTTCTGTTTCATTAAGTTCAGAATCTAGTTCTATTTCGGCTAAATTTTCATCATCAATGTTCTCATGATCAGGGATGTCATGGTACTGTTCACTATCAGTATCAGGTTCTTGATCATTAACATCGTACTGAGTAGTATCTGCATTCACGTCGTTTACAATAACGTTATTTTGTTGAATGTAATCATCGTCGTAATCGATATCTATATCTACCAGCGTTTTCTTGTTTTCTGGAGCCGAATCACCATTAAGGTTTTTATTGTATGTGAAGTTGTTGACATTACCTTTAGTGTTTGAATAGTAGTTTGCCATTACAACTCTTACATCTTTGGAAATTAGACTTTTGCGTTTGGATGGAACATAAACCCTGTATGCTTTGCTGGTGTCTGAGTATCCAACAAACATTCCTGGTATTGCCTTGGATGCAAACTTATGACCTCTTGGTCCCTTCTTCAGTACAAAGGCTTTGGATCCAAAAGAATGGAGGTGATTAACGCAGGGCTTTCTTAGGACCCATTTCTCGAATGGTGTTTTATTATCGATAGCACTGTTTACCGATCTATTGGACAAATAATTTGCTGTGTTAATAGCTTCTGCCCATAGGTGTAATGGTGCTTTTGCATCAATAAGCATAGCTCTGGCTTTCTCCACTAGTGTTCGATTTTTTCTTTCAGCGATACCGTTCTGGTGCGGTGTATAGGGTGCTGATAATCGTCTGGCAATCCCGTGTTCCTTTAGATAGGCCTGAAATTTTCCGTTGACAAATTCAGTACCGTTGTCCGTTTGCAAATGTTTAATTTTATTTCCAGTAAAGTTTTCCATTTCTTGTTTGTAATCTTTAAACTTGTCTAGTACTTCAGATTTGTTTTTTAAGAAGTATACCCGTCCATACCTACTGTAATCATCTATGAAGGTGACGAAGTATTGGTTCTTACCGTCAGAAGGTGTACTTATAGGACCACATACATCGCTGTGAACAATCTCTAGACGTTCAGTAGTTCGAGGAGTCTTACGTTGGGGAGGACTTGTCACTCGAGTCATTTTCGATTGTATGCATGCTTCGCAATCTGACAGAGTCTCGTTTTTATTAAAGTTTAACCCAATCAATGTCTCATTTTTCAGCGCTAGGTGGAGATCTTGGTCGTTCATATGTCCAAGTTTCCTATGCCAGTCTTTTATGGAACCTTGCTCCGTGTTTACTGAACTTTTTGCAGGAATAGCCGCAAAGTTTCGTTCAATGTTTGGTAATTTGACATGATATAGGCCATTTGACTTAGTTGCTGTCATTAACAACTTCCCCGTTTTATTTCTTACGACTGCTTTGTCCTTTGTAAATTGTACTGATGCACCGTTACTAGTTATACGCGGTACTGAGAGTAGATTTGTAGACAGGGTGGGTACAAATAGAGTGTTTTCTAAATGTATTTTCCCGAATTTATTATTAAATGTAACTCTGCCTTCACCCTTAATTTCGGTTGAGTGAGTTTCTGATGCAAAGTTGAGTTTTCTTGAAACAGTCTTCACGTCTTTGAAGAACTCACGCTTTGGCGTCATATGAGACGTGCAGCCACTGTCAAGTACCCATTCGTCCTCGTTGTGACGGTTTGCTAAAAGGCACTCTTCAGCGTAGTGAGAGTTACTGTTCCTGTTCGACTGAATTTTCTTGTCTTTATTTTTCTTCCAACAATCAGAGCATATCTTGTGAGTCTTTTTCTTGAAGATTTTGCTACCTGTCTTTTTGCATATTTTACAAAAAGTATAAAGTGCGTTCTCTTCTTCATGATCATGGTGTTGTTCACCCGATTCGAATTCTCTATTATTGTTGTGATGACGAGCGTCACTCTCTTCAATGATCTTAATTTTAAGTTCTTCCGGTTTTGGTAGGACGTCACGTGACTCTATAGCAACACGGAAATTTTCGTAATCAGAGGATAAACTGTACAACATCATTATAGTTAATAAATCCTCATGGATGTCCACGTCCATATCGGCTAGTTTATCGACCGTGTCCATAAACTTGTTGAGGTGTGCACGTACATCATTTCCTTCAAGTTTTGAAAGGATTAATTGCTTTAAAAGATATGCCTTACGCGCAGGTCCTTTACTCGCATGGATTTCCTTAAGTTTCTCCCACAACGCCTTTGCAGATGTGCATTTCTTAATTTCTTTTAGTTGAGAGGGAGCGATTATTAAAATCAGTTCTGATTTTGCTTGTTTGTCTCCTTCGATGTCCTCTGCACTAGCATTAGTTTTAGGGGTACACTCAACATATTTCCAAAGTTTGTTTTTCGTTAATACAGCTTCCGCCTGTATCACCCAGGTATCATAATTGTCCTTATTTAGTGGATCAATATGAATCGGCATTTTTGCAGTTCAGAGTTTAATGCAAATTTTCTTACCGACAGTATTTTTTCTTTACATTCGCTCTGCTACCATGTTAACTTTTAATAACGTATGCGAGTAAAATGTTTTAAATAAAATAAAGGCAAAGAATAATTTTTATATTGTAACAGTCATTTTGTTATAAACAGTTGTCAAGGTAACGACATGTATTTACATAGAGAGCTGTTCTTTGATATACAGCCTCTTTACAGTAATCTCCATTGTAATTTCGAAATCAAAATTCCCATTTAATTTATGTTCAGATCCGTAGAATAGCTTTCCACAAAGACTTTTTGAAATATTGAAATTAGAAGGATTTCAAATCAATCTTCGGAACCTAAATATTTCTATACTAATAATAATAATAATTAATAATATAATATTATAAAGAGGTAACATTTGTTTGTAAGTTTGTATGTTTGTAAGTTTGTATGTAGGGGGTAATCTCCGGAAGTAATGAACCGATTTTAAAAATTGTTTCACTGGTAGAAAGCTACATTATCCGTGAGTGCTATAGGCTTAAAAAGATATCATACATATTAGCCGAAATACTGCCCAACGAAGTGGGCACGGGTCAGCTAGTCTTCAATAAAATAAAGAAAAAGTCTACCTGTTTCGAAACAAAAATCATTTTATCTAAGCTACGAGGTTAGGTTTCATAACACAGTCCAAGCAAAACCACAAATGTATAATTTCACTGGTGTTGGAAGCTTCCAGAGTTTACTCTTGATCATTTTTAGGGTTCCGTAGTCAACAAGGAACCCTTATAGTTTCGCCATGTCCGTCCGTCCGTCCGTCCGTCCGTCCGTCCGTCTGTCCGCAGTTTAGCTCAGAGACGCACAGTACTAGAGAGCTGTAATTTGGTGTAAATATACGGATTTGTTGTGCCGAAAAAGTGGTAAAATAAAATCTCGTAAAATATTTTTCTTTAGGGTACCTCCTGTACACGTAAAGAGGGGATTTTTTTTTTTTTCTCGCGTACCCCTTAGTGTGGGGTATCATTAAATAGGTCTTTAAAAAATATTGATAGTTTCCATTAACAATTTTTTGATAAAAAAATTCGTTTGTGAAATATTAAGCTTTAAAGTGTTAAATTTTGCTCGACTCGAGTGTCCCCCCCCTCTACCAGCTAAACGGTTATGTTTGGGGGTGTGAAAAAATTCACAATAGTAGTATATATAACGAAGTTTAAAAGAAAATTATCATGACTAAGTAGGCTTTACAACTTTACGAGTAATAGTCGACCAACTTATAAAATGTACTTGGATAACATATTTTCCTAAACAAAATGTATCGGAGAACAAGCTCTTCAACTGCAAATGTAAGTTTGTCAACTTTATTTTTACAGCTGTAATAGGTATGTTTTTACGGTATGTTTTTTGGGGATAGGTAGGTTTTTATCGTCAACTATTTTTAACTTACTTCAAAAAAGGGGGAGGTTCTAAATTCGTCGTAATCTTTTTTTTATGTATTTTCCCCGATTTCTCAAAGACTCCTGGACCGATTTTGAAAATTCTTCTCTTTAAAATTAAATTCAGCGAATCAGTTTAGTTAATTCGCATAAGTATTTTGATGGGCAACTACGGAACCCTACACTGTGCGTGGCCCGACACGCACTTGGCCGGTTTTTTATTATTATGCAGGCTTTTGGAAAAATTTTGGAAAAACTAGACATTTTGCTATGAGCCAATGATCAACCGCTAGAAACTACAACTACTTATAGTTCTATGTTCCTTACTACTTATACTTGCCTAGTACTTTTTACCTGCTTCAACATCTCTTTTTCATTTGTTTTTGGTCACATCATCACAGAGCACTTCAACTAGGGTTCAAAGCTGCTGACAAAGGACATCCTAATGTTCTTATCAACATATGTTACCCTGGTACTTTTAGGGAGCTTCCACATGACGCGATTCGAGCGATTTGAAATTCCTTATAACTAAAAGTGAAAATCGTCCTTGCTACAACGATAAAATGATGCAGTTCGATTGATCGTCGTGGCGCACCTGTGTTTTGTTTTTCATCTACCCGTAGGCAACTGCACGTTTTATTTCATAATGTCATAGCATAGTGGTAACGTTGGATGATTTTCACTTGTAGTTGGAATCGGTCGAATTGCGTCGCATCGCGTCTTGGGTAACCTCCATTAGATGCTGACAAAAACTACCCTAATGTTCTTATCAACCTATATTCTCCTGGTACTTTTACTTTCTAATTTCTTCAACAGGCACGGAGCACCAGGGACGCAGCTCGTCACAGAACGCTGGGCCCTCGACTGGGGCTCGCTAGCTGCTGGAGCGGGGGCTATCCTCGCCTCAGTAGACGCGAGGGGGGCGGGAGGAAGGGGACTAGGAGCTCATCATGCGTTACATCGCAGACTTGGGACTGTTGAGCTGCAAGACCAGTTGGAGGTTGCTGAGTAAGTTACAAGTGCTGCAATATGAAATTGTTCCTTTTCTAGTTAGAAGTACTCGTAAATCAGTCATACTCATGATTATGAGTGGAAAAAAATGTTATGAGTGGTCGAGGAGGTCTTTTAACGTTAGCACATGGTTTCAGTAAAGACAAACAGACAGTAATTAGGTATGTTCGCATCTTTATCTTGCACTTGCACAGTGGCAGTAAAGCTTATCAATTTATTTCTACGTTAATGTTAAATAACGTTTCAGTATCTACAAGTCGTACTTCTGTGTATATGTTTAAATGACGATACAAAACGTTTCATTTGGCTAGTGGAAAATATCTGCAAAATAGACTACCCACTGATCAGATAATAAATAAAAAAAATGCCGTTCAAGATATGAGTGCTGCTTCAGACAGTCCCCCAAAACAACCGATTATGCAGGATGACTTTTTTACCACCGTCCAAAATTTTTCTATGCCTTAGGTATCAATCACTAAACCCATTTTTGAAAAAAAATCGATACGTCAAATCGTCATATTAAATCATTTTCTTATCCGCTCTGTGTGGTCACTAAGCTAAACGTTAATGATATACACTTGCCGACGCATGAAACGGGCAGAGCGCATCCCGCTGACCCCTCGCCCCGCCCCGCTACACCTGAGCGACACATCACAGCGCGGTGTCCAGATTCATTAACTTTTTATAGATAACATTGAGACGTGATATCTCGATATTTTTGTATTGATTGATACAAAAAGAAAAAACACGTATTCAATGATTTTCGCCAAATATTAATAGGTTAAAATTTGGATGGTGACTAAAAAATCACCCTGTATATCACCACTTTGTGATCAAATCTTCTCGTAATAAGAGTGTTTTGAAAAGCATTATCTAATACTTCTAATCTTCCACCAGGTACCTTCGAGATTCCCTCCACTTCATAGACTCGCGTCGCGTAGCCGTATGGGGGCGAGCTCACGGCGGGTTCCTCGCTGCGCTCGCGTTAGCAAGCTCGCTAAACGTGTTCCATTGCGGGATTGCGTTGACACCCATCGTACGTTGGCGGTACTACGGTGAGTAATGTATAGTGAACAGGGTGTCGAGTCTGCTAATTATTAGTCAGAATGGCGCCACAATGGCGTTTCAATTGTAGTGCTTATTCGAACCATTTTTTACTACTGAGTAAAAAATGGTTCGAAAATTGAAACGCCATTGTGGCGCCATTCTGAAAAACAATTAGCAGACTCGACACCCTGTACGATAGATGTTACGGTAGGTACAGGGGATAAGAATGGGTTCATCACCTGTAATATTCCACAACTATCACACAACGCCATCTAGTCCCAAGCTAAGCAGAGCTTGTGTTATGGGTACTAGACAACTGCTAAACATACGTATATATTTCTAAATACATACAATATTATAGATAAATTACACCCAGACACAGAACAAATGATCGTGCTCATCACACAAACATTTGTCATGGGTGGGAATCGAACCCACGACCTCCGGCATAGCAGTCAGGGTCACTAACCACTAGACCAACAGGCCTGTCGAAATTGCATCATTATAATGTCGTAGTAGCATAGCAAGGACGATTTTCATTTTTAGTTTGTAGAAATTGCAAGCCGTTGACGCCCATCTAAGTTCTCTACATAATAATGAGTAGGTAGTTTAATTATGCTAAAATTTTTGCATTAAAACGTTTCTCTCAATGAAATGATAAACAACCACAAAATTCCTTCATTTGAATTCAGAAGCCAGACAACAAAGGAACTCAACAATCGAAGGACGATTGTAATAGTTATGGATACAGTAATATCACCCTTATTCTAATGGGCGTTAATGTTATTTTAATGGCGGTACATGACAGGCGTAGCTCGGGTAATCTATTTTAATTTGTTGACTTTTGTTTCCAAGGGAGTGTGGTTTGATAATCTTGGGTGATTACGAGTAGAGATGCCGTGAGTAGTGATTTTAGGGAATAACGAATATTTTGCGCATTTGCCGACAATCTGGCCGAATATACAGTATTCAGCAAAATATTTGACGACACCTAGTACATAACCGATTCCGACGTACATAATTGGAGTGAATACCGTAACGCCACGCATTATTCGTTGATTTTGACATCAAATCATAATTATCAAATGGCTGTGTTTTAGCTTAAAAACAAAACTTGTGAAAATACATATAAAATTAATTTTATACTGAAAATCTTTGTCAAATACAATAATAATACTTTGTAATTTTCGGCTGAAAACTTAAAACAGTTGCTAAATAGGCCGAATACCGAAAATCAGCGAAATATTCGTAGCATATATCTAATTCAAAGGATATGTAGGATGGTTGGGTATTATTTTCAAACGGTCATAAAATTAATATGAAGTATGTAATGGACAGAGGAATGTTACGGACAGAGGAATAAAGCTATTGTCAAACAGACAGGCGAAGCGAATGCGATCCGAGGCGTTTTTTTTTTTGTTTGTAATGTATGGAATTGTTTGAAGCCAGTCACATAGACTATCGGATCGCTTTCGCTATTCTATGAGACTGGATTCAAACAATTCCATACATCACAAACAAAAACGCCTCCTTCGCGTTTGCCACGCCTGTCTGTTTGGCAGTAGCTTCAATGATGACGTTACGTCTGACATGGGAGAATGGAAGAAGAAACGTATTGCACCGACCACTAGTAGAATGAGATACAGGCAGAAAGATGAACATCATCATCATACCAAATAATGTCTGCAAAGAAGACGGTTCTATTTCCATTGGACACTGGCCTGTTTTAAACGTCCTTTAAAGTATAACTTTATATTCTTTCACAGCTTCACTAGAACAATGCATAAATTGATAATTGTATTATTCCAAAACCTTTAAAGTTAATGTAGCAGAAAATAAAAACTTATTTTTTTGTTCTGCATCTTCGGGATTTCTTTTCGGTCCCAGTAAGTCCCAAAAGATGTCAGCACCTAGTAACACATCTATTGGAGCTGGAGTATAAAAGTTAGGGTCAGCCAGACAAATATTAGATGGAATTTTCAATTTTAATAAATCTACATGTCTAATCGGAATATCATCGGTAATTGAAGGTAGGACAAAACAATAAATGTTAATGGAAAAATCATCATCCAAAGATTTCATTAAGACCGGACACATTTTACTGTGAAGATGAATTATTAATACCTAATATGGAATTGTTCACATTAATCGCAGTTAAACCTAATTGGTGATGCAGTCTTTCCGTCATGAGACATGACGTGCTGCCGCTATCAAAGACTAGGGTTGTACTCGTATTGTCTGTCCCAAAATCATGGCTCAGATATTAAACTCCCAAATCACGTAAATGGAGTAGGTATCCTTTTTAACCGACTTCCAAAAGGAGGAGGTTCTCAATTCGGATGTTTGTATTTTTTTTTTTTTTTATGTTTGTTCGGGCATAACTCCGTCGTTTAACAACCGATTTGAGAAATTCTTTTTTTGTTGGATAGGGTATCCTTCCAAAATGGTCCCATTAAAATTTCATCGAAATCGGACTAGCACTTTTTGAAAAATCATCAAAAATCAACAAAAACCTAAAAAGTTTTCAACTTTGTCTACACCGATTACTCCGAGGTTTCTGGTCCGATTTCGATGATTCTTTTTTTGTTCGATACAGTATATCTGCCATTTGGTCCCATCAAATTTTCATTTAGTTTCGTGCAGTAGTTTTTATTTTTAGCTCATTATGTACATAGTAACATACATACATGGGCGTTTTTATTACCGGTGCTACGGATTACAAAATTTTAGTGCACATGTAAGAAAATTATGTATTTGACAATAATTTGGGTTGAATAGTGAAACTGAAAAGGAGAAAATAATAAAACTTTTTCAAAAAAAAATGTAACCGACTTCAAAACACCCACAAAAAAGTTCAAAATAACCTACAAAAAAAACTTTTCTTTCGAAAGTCGGTGACAAAAAGTCAATAAATTAAAAAATAAAGTCACCGACTTTCGAAAGAAAAGTTTTTTTTGTAGGTTATTTTGAACTTTTTTGTGGGTGTTTTGAAGTCGGTTACATTTTTTTTAAAAAAAGTTTTTTTCTAGTTTGTCCTTTTATTTAAAGATATTAAAAAAAAATTGTAGTTCCTACAACTTTTGTTTTTTTGTTCTAGAAAAGTGTTTTAACTACTTTTTATCTTACAAGAGTTTTGAAACTAAATCAGCCATTCATTCAACAATATCATTTCAATCAACAAAATAATCAGTAATGTTTAAATGCAGAAAAATAACATAGATCTGTAATTTTTAATCTATGCGGCTATATGGTGGCCAAACAAAAGACTTCTAAATTCAAATTTTACTTTTTTTTTCTCACAGCCTCTGCCTACGCGGAACGCTATATGGGCTTCCCGAATGCCACCGGGAACTACCGAGGGTATGCCGATGCTGACGTCACCAAGAAAGCAGCAAACTTGCACGATAAGATGCTGCTATTGGTGCACGGGACTGCAGACACAAATGTGCATGTGCAGCAGAGCATGGCGCTCGCGAGGGCACTGGCGGACCAGGGGAGCATGTTCCGGCAGCAGGTTAGAAATGAACAAATTAACTTTAATTTCTGTGTGAAAATAAATTCTCGAATGTAACCTCCGTCATATGGCGGCTCCACATTAGTGCCGTGAATTCTCGGCACAATACCGACACTGATCGGGGAACAAGCGCGAACGCGCGTCAACCCCGCGAAAACCATCCACATTCTCGTTCGCGCCTGTTCACGGGGGTTCACGGCACTAATGTGGAGCCGCCATTAGAGGAGGACTTAGGAAGTAAACTATGTCAGACGTTTTCCACCGACGAAAAAAACTGAGCAATAACCATTAAGGACGCTAGCAAGGGCGCTGATGACCAGGAGAGCATATTTCAACAGAAGATAAAAGAAAGCTACCTATCACCCTTTTCGTAAGTATGGGAAAATCAGTATTAGTAGTCTCAGTCGACGTAGTGATATTTACATCGGACTTTTACCAAATATAACCAGATAATTATGAAGTTCACACTGACGTCACAAATATTGATAGGACTGACTACAGACAATAAAGTGAATGTGGAGTTGCCCACCAGGATAGCATGTTTAAACAGCAGTTAAGAATCGAGTAAGAATCGAGAAAGTTGTTGTTCAGTTGTTTCTGGTGACAAAATAGCACTAAAAAGTACCAAGACAACATGCTATAATAGGGGATGACGAAATATTTTAGACGCTCTCAATATCATCCTGCAACGCGTGGATACTCCAATAAAAACAAACCGAGACAAAACAGTTTTCTGAGAAGATAACAATAAAAAAGAAAGTTTATCTAATGATACGAGTAAGTTCAGCGAATACCCTAATACTGTTAGTGTTACTCGTGGTTTATCAAGTTTTTCTTGGTCATTTATTTCACATTACTTCCAATCTGTTGTTATCGTATCTTCCTCCCCGCGCAGGGATTGCTTAAAAGGTTGTGAACCACTTACCTTTCATAGAGGGGAGGCCTGTTTCCCAGCTGTGGGGATACTAGGAGGCTAACGATTGGATCACCACTGCTCAACAATAGTCCCAACTTAGACGTGTGTTATTTATGCCTCCTCTCAAAAACTGTGAGCAACGGAATGTTGGGGAAACTATTGTAAGGAAACCTAATGTCCTAGTACCAAACCCACTTGGTATATTACAGCAAATAGTAACATTATAGCCCACCTAAACTATTTTCTTCCTTCACCCCCTTAGATCTATCCTGATGAAGGCCACAGCCTGGATGGAGTGAAGCGGCACCTGTACCGGACTATGTCGGCCTTCCTGGACGACTGCTTCCGCAAGCAGGTGCCCCCTGAGACCAAGGCGGGCCTGAGGAATGGCGGGAACCTAGACTGAGACACGTGGAAAGACGAGGAGTTGTGCTCTTGGTGAGATGTGTGTAGTTGTGACGTTTCTTCTATGTGTTTTTGGCAATGGAATGGATATGAATGTACAGGTCGTCACTATGGTCAAGGCGGAATCAACTCTGTGTATATGATCGTTCGTAAAGAAATAAGGATTAATAAATAAATAAATGTTTTCCGGTATGTACCGATAAATCAAAATGCGAGATTCTGTATATTTAAGCTAGCATCCACACGTCACCTCTACTCATTGACTTAACAGTTTAATCATGAAATTAGTTATTAACTTAATTTTTTCGTTGGCAGCTAATTTTAGTACGTTTATAAAATCAATTTTAAATTGTATGACATTCTAAACCCGCTTTATTTTATTAAAATTAACTCTTTTCAAATGAACAAACGTCGATAATAAGTAGAGTAAGGGGTATCTATTCGCATCGAAATCATAAAATAATTGATTGGATCCCAAATTGGTTAAAGCAGGCTTTGTCCAAATATCCATTAATCAGCCTAACCGGACAATTCGGCAGCAATACTGCTCCAAGTGAAATACCAGGAATACATAAGTAACGAGAGGCCGGTTGTAGCCCCGCATCAATGCCTTGCGGTCTGGAGTCTGGACACAATGGCAAGATATACGTACACTCTCATACATGTTGCAACTGCGGCTTGTTGTAATCCGGTCGGAGCATAATCCGGGCCTAAATGTATGTCAGATGGTTTCAGTATGTAAATGATGATAGAATATGTTGGTTTGTCAAATGGAATGCAGTAGTTAATCGTCACTAGGGTAATTTACAGCTTACGTGAACAATTTGTCTGCAAATATTTTACGGTGCCTAATACTCCTTACTTGCTGCACCTATGAAATTATTATGATGAAATGCTTTTCAAATCGATTTTTCTAACGAGGTTTACGTTTCTATTTCCCCCTAATTAAGTTTGTTGTGTTTAATTTCCGTACTTACAAAGTAACTAATGTCTTATTCGCACCACCCGTCGCGCGTCGTCGCACCGCTCATGGAAGGGCTGTAAGGAAGATTTTGATAAGCTTGACTCAATTGATGTTTATATTTTCTGACAGCTCACCAATACGAGCAGAGGACAACTCTGAGCCAGAAGACTCCGATGAGAGGTATGTGAAAACAAACTGTTAAGTTTTATGTTATCTTGGTACATCAATAAAATAATTGTGTGTTCGTCTGGGTAGGATTTTAGGACCATGTCTAATTTTCGATTTTGTATGAATTTATCTTTGCTAAATTCAGCGACCTTTCAAAACTAATCGTAATGTTGTATGAGACAAAATTATATTGTCGCCTCATTTTCATTTTTATACATTAAAACCTACCAGGCAATCAGAATATTTTAGAAGATTCTATCATTTTGTTTCTATAATTACTGTTGTACTGTTCCCGAATATTTAATCTATTCATGATTTCTGTTATTTATTTCCTCATAACATTCAAATTAATTATTCCTTTCTCTTTGTTCCCAGGTAATAATAAATCAAAAGGACTAGCACCCGAAGAGAGAGTGTAGTGATAATTAAATAACCCGTAGTACAATTAATTCCATATCCGATGCGTTCGACAACTGCCACTGTCATACATACAGGTTTTAATATCATCACAGTTGTAAACAAAGCCAGGATACCTTTAATTTTCAGAAACTAACAAGAAAAATGATTAAACTGATGCAAGGATCTGTTGGCGCTTGAATGACGTTTACAGAGGCACCTTTGGTGAATGTACAGACGCTCTGACAAATCGCAATCGAACATGAACTTTCGCATATTATGATAAAGTTAAAAATCTATCACGTCTCTACAATATAATATATACGTACTGTGAAGACGCGGTGATGACGTTTGTTCCTATGTTTTAGTTTAGATTTATTGTTTGAAAATGACAAAAAAAGTTATGATATCTACATGGAATCCTGGCTGCGTTCATGACGTCATAAAAAGTATTGGATCATTAACAAAGACATGGCCACATTATTGAGGTGGCGTATTATTATACGTATGGAAGTAATGGTTCAAATTAAAGGTACATTGTGATGAATGATACGAATACAAAAAAAAATTGCATGAAGACATTTACAGCTTAACTGGTTAAAGGTTGTATAATGATTGAGTGATTTAAAATAATAATTATTAAATTCAAATAATAATACGCCGTACCTATAGTGTGGCTGAACCATAACGGACAATCATTGTGAAATTTCTTATTATATTAAACATACCATAATATAGCACTAAAATCTTAACCTCAAATGAAAAGTAACGCCAACTAAAATTAAGTATAAAAACGATATTTACAGCAGTAATTTTACACAAACACATATCGGTAACCTCGAAGATTTCTTATTAATCCTATTCAAATCTCAAAAAAATAATTATTCGACACTTATCTACTTTTAAAAATATAACTTTACGCTGCCTTATTTTCTGCACAAACACAAGAATCTTCCATTATAACCTCTGTGCATGCATTATACGCGTCTTCTCAACATTTAGCTTGTAAAACGCAATACTTCATCTAGCGACTAATAAAGGAATTGATAAATAGTTCTTTAGTCAATCAGTTTGTGATCTAGTAGTTAAATTGTTATAACTAGTGGTACCTTCTCATGTATTCATTGTCATTATCACTCGAGGACGAAGTTCCTTGAATAATGTAGAATTTTCGTTGATCGAAAATTGTCGTGAAAAGTGTTCATTATTTTTGATGAGGTTGCTGTGGCATGTACATACAATGGACATGTTGCAATTGTAGGAAAATGAATAAAAAGGGAAACTGAAATGTCCTAGAATCGAAAAATGCTAAGAAATCTAGTATCTTATTTATTCCTTGTGTTGTGACAGTCAATGGACACATTATATGCGGATAATAAAAAATAATATAAATAGTGCATACTTTAATAAACTGACGAGTAGGTAAGTGTGTGTCTTTATCGCATTGCTATCTCAAAGCAAAAGTTACCAGCTGGTTAAAAGTTAAAACTCGATTTGCCGTCGTTAGAACAGTTTTCAACTTTATAAACTTCTGTATATGTAGAAAGTTTTTGAAACTAAATTATAAGTATTAATTTATGACATCACAGTTGAGTCATATTAATATATTTCTTGAATGAACTGGGGCAATAAATATTTAAATAAATATTTGGGGGAAAATACAAAGGTTGGAGATCCCCAAATATCAACACCCAATTTTCCTACAATTGCTGTTCACACCAGACCAAAACCTCAAAATACTCGAGTCCGCATGAACCACACTTAAAGACATTGCAATATTTTGCAATGTGAATAATTTTCTTTGTATAATCATTAATTTTAATGGCATACGATGATGATGGTAAAGTGTAATTTCTAAATGACAAATAAATTGTACAGATATTTATATATAATATTTCCCATTTAGATAATATAATACGCTTCTTATGTATCTTACTAAATATATGGAAGAATCATAACAGAGAAATCCTCATAAATATGTTAAACAAATGATATTTCCAAACATTTGATCTTTAAGTATAAAATTGCTCACTCTCATCAAGTTTTGCATGTTTCTAGTCACTTCATTTATAGTATTAATAGTATTTAATATTAAATTTTATTAAAGACCAATAGTACGTTAAAAATATTTTATTAAAGAAAATAAAAGTTTTAAAAACTAATTAGTGAAGATTTTGAAAAACTAGTAAGATTTAGTGCATTAGTTACTTTAGTGGAGTTTGAAATTAAAAAAAAAAGTTTTATTGAAATGTAACTAATATAGCAATAATTTAATAGATAAAATACCTTCTTTGTAAGTAAGCACTCTTCCGATAAAGCACTTGTATAAAAGGAATTTTGAAGCGTTAAACAAATTAATGAGGAAACTATAGAAATGAACAATTAGTGCCCTCGCATGTATAACTGGGTATATATTCAGAATAAATCCGTGCACAAACTCCGCTATCGTTGAATACTTTGGTAAGAGTGTCTGCACTTGAATAGAAACGAAACTGTCTAGTTCCGTCTGTCGTTTGCACACATTTTCACCTCAAGTAATAAGCACACTATGCTTGTGCACAAAATCCTTGCGAAAATCCAGCGCTATGTGCAAGGGCTCTAAATCTACACTTAAAAGAATATTTACTCTAGTGGCGTACTATTGTGAAAATAATACGAAAAAGAAGTAATAATACGCCGCTAGAAAAATGGTTCTACATTGTAGGTTGAAAATGTTTCAAATAATAAAGTTGAGTGAAGCAATGCTCGAAAAAGATTGTTCAAAAGAATAAAGGAAAAGACCTAAGTGCCAAAAGCGTCGTTTTATCTCGTACGTTTCTGTGTAAGTAATTATTATAAGTACATTAGACTCATACGGAAATCAATCACGTACTCGCGTATTATTTATTTTGTCATTAGATTATTATTCCAGTCGAATACGCGATTCGTTGATAAAAATCTGTTATAATACGACGTTTTTTTTTTGTTTAAATATTATGTGATTTTATTTTTTATTATTTACCGTCTTTTCCTTTGGCATAAATTGATTTCGGTATTTTTCGTAATTGTAGATACTTATTGTGGAAAATAATGTTATTTTGATGTATTACTTTGTATTATAAAAAACGTATAATTATGTTGAATATATGAATCCTATCAATCGAATGTATAATAAGTTAAATACTTAATACAAATTAATTGGTTTGAATGTGTTTAGGGATGCCTTCGCATCAACCTTCGCATCTTGCATTGTTTAACGTCGCTTTGACGTTAACTTTACGTCAACGTTGATGCTAACGTCACGTGGTCGCGGTGTTAGCGTCACATCGCCGCGGCATTATTAAGATTTTCACACAAAGTTAGCGTCACGTTAACTTCTACAGTGCTACATGGATCTTTTGGCGCTTGAATGACATTAAAGAAAATAATATTGGAAACATAACATGGCTGTTTTAGTTCTGATTATGTCCACGCGCCAAATAATCCTTGTATACACTTTATGCTAGATGTGAAGACATGCCTTAGTCAAGTGACAAATGTTAAAGGTTGGCATACACTAGCACGTTTGAGTAACACAAATAAAACGCACAGATTGTGATTTTTGCCTTATCGGTGTTCTCGCTGTTAACGTTTTTGTTTTTAAGCAACCAGTTTGTTTGTATTGCTGAAATTAATCTTCACATCAGCGGTTTTTGTTTTTGTCCTCCTCACAATATTTCAGGCACCATAGTTGTTCATCTTTAACAATAAAAAAAATTATCCAAAGTAATCCATTTTTTTTCGACAAAATTGAAATATCTACTCGTAGGTACTTATTAAATTCAGCAATACAAATAAATAAAAGGCAATGGTGCAATCGCTTTGTGATTACAATATAATAACTTTAAAACATAGTTTTAAGCTGTTTAATTGGGGGCGTTGTTAAATGTAGTTATTTTCAAACCATTATCGTAATATTTAATTAGGAAGTAATTGAAATACAACGCTATATTTTTATTGAGATGTCTCTGATTCTACTTTGTAAAGTACAGGACGATGCAATGTTACATAAAGTAAAATGGCCTTACTCAAAACTACCATTTGTACTAAAATGTAGTTAGTACATTTTTTTTCTGTGGGTATAATTCATGAAAGCTGAGCCAAAAAATGGAAACGTACTTGGCCTTAACAAGAATCTGTCCCCAAAGTACGAGAAAGTATTCTATCATAATATTGAATGGAGCAAAACGGGTCTAGAATAAAACATTGAAGATTTATTATGACATCTACCCTGACATCCAATTGCACATGCTGGATTAATGTACAGTCCACTCCCGGTCGTAGAAAGGAGCCTGTATCCCAGTAGTGAGAACATTGTAGGCTTATTTATACTTTTAATATTGCATCGAACTGTATCATTCTATAAACAATTCAAAATACAGTCTAAAATAGTATTTCTCTATATTATTTCGCTTGATTACAGATGATTAAATCGATGCCAAAATGATTTCTAGTGATTTAGCAGTATTGAATTTTTGTTTTAATTTTAATCATAGTTCGACTGTTATTTGATCAGATCAAAGTATTATTAGCTAATTAATATTATAAACGTTAATTATTGTGAGCAGTGTCAGTCAGCGAAAGAACTACGTAATTGGTAGAGAGTGACCAAACTTATCGACAAATGAGAAAGAACTTTATGCCTACGCTATAAAAGCGAAAATTATGTGATACGACATATTTCGACCCGGATCCGTAAAAATTAAAGAAAACGTCAGAAATACTACACATGTGTTGAAGTCCACTACTTAAAGTAATAAACACTAAAACTTAAACTGTCAAAGTAAACTGTTAAACAATTTTGCGCTTCAAAATACTACACTTTATGGTTAATCTGAAATTTTATGATACAGGTAAATATACCTACTACTTCAAAAAGGAACTCGAGTACTGCCAACAGCATACCAATTGCAACCAAATAAAAACGCTACGCAAGTGCTACGCCGCTACGAATTATTATATAGTTGCGTAGTATTTGACTAAATCGATGTGATGTGTGCTTACCTTTAGGTGTACAAAAAAAAGATTATAATTATTGAGTATTTAAATTAAATATGAATAATGTTTACGTGCTGTAGTAACCGTATTGATTTATTAATAACTACTTGAAAAAATCATTTGATAGTAACAATTTGTCGACAAAAAAATATTCACAAAGAAATATCAACACAATAAAATACGCGCAAATTTTTTCGATATCAGCCGTTCTCGAGATAAAAATTAAATTTCCTTTTTCACTGATTTGTTATCTTTTGCGGAAATATTGACATTTTGTTGAACTAATGAACAGGATGAAATAAAGGTGAAAACGGAATAAAAACGTAAAACATCTTTCAATATAAATTCTTTAGGCACTGGTCCCACAAAGGGCGATAAGCGAGACAGGAGCGGAAATCATCATCTGCTTTGCTTTATCATGTTGGAGTCGCCTTCCAGTAAGCAAACTGCAACTGAACACCTGTACCTACCTATACTTGAAGGGACTGCCTGTCTGACGTCCAGAAACCAAAAACTACTGAGTCATAGTACGATAGCCTAGGTAGGTAGGTTAAACCATTTATTCACTGCACTCACTTTACAGGAGAACTTCTACACAGTCCTATACAGGCTATAGGTACATTCTAGAACATTCCAAACCCATCTTGAGTCATCTAGAACAGGGAAGAATTTTCTAGAAACTTCCAAGTCGATCCTCAGTAAAATTGTCGAGAACCTTGTGGGATCTTCGTATCGCACGAGAAGCTCGTAGATAGTTCCCGCAATACACCCGACGTAACAATACGCTTCCTCGCTGATAGTGGGACAGTGTCTTATTTGTTCGACAACTCGGCAACGAGTCGAATTGAACCCGTTGAAATAAAGAATGTGAAAAAAATGCTAATTATTTGAATCGAAAACCGGTTCCTTTCCAGTTCATTTGACTTTTTTCGTTTTCTGATTTCAAAGTCATTTTGCTAGCTAGCTTGATAAAGAGTAACTTTTAAAAGAGTTTGTAAAAGTCAAATTAATTTAATTAATTTGATGGTTAGTCATGTAAAACATGACTGAAATACTTAGAAATTACTGGTTTAAAACTTTAGCAGATTGGATTTAAGATTTATTTTTGCAATCCATTTGAATCTACAATACGATTTCATTTTAATATTTTCATTTGCTAAGACTACCTATACACAGGTATTTTAATTTGTTCTCATTGCACTTATGTTGCGATATTCTGTCTGCATGTATTACAACTGTCACAGTTGGGTCAATGGTCAGGCTCATCTTAGGGGGTTAAGCCGATTTTTTAAAATGCGAAACATAAATCCAATGAAATTATAATGATACGCTGCCTACGATGATCTATGCAACGCTACGCCGCCTACGATGGTCTACGCAACGCTACGCCGCCTACTACGGTCTACGCAACGCTACACCGCCTACGACGGTCTACGCAACGCTACGCAGCCTACGACAATCTATGTAAAGCTACGCCGCGCTACGACATCGCTTCCGCGCATTGTTTTCGATATCAAATGTTAGTTGCAAGAAATAACGTTGTAATAAAAAGGGTACATTATTTTGATATTGTTGTATGAACTTTGAACGTCCCGTTTCTGGAGTTAGAAAAATCGTTATCGTGTTTTCTAAAACATAGTAATTTCGCTGACTGATACTTACCACAGATCTATCTACTTCTAAGTATGTTATTGCTGCAAATTTTATTTACTTACTGTTACAAACTATTGGATGAACTCACTCACTTCATCGAGACTTATCTATTGTACTATGAAATCAATAAATAGATATCATAAATGATTTGTGCTTTTATTTTTATATTCACTCCTTTTTTTTTGTAAAAGTAACATCCTGCCCGGACTGGATCGGAGGCTACTGTCAGACTCTTACTGATTAAAAGACCAGAGATATTCCACATAGGACATAGGGCACCCGCTGAAATGGCACCTGAGCTATTCTACATACGGCAACTAACAATACTGTTCCTTTGGTTACCATTTACGTTCCAATGAGGAGTGCCTATACCATGGCAAAGTCAGCTGATTGTTTCTTTTTCTTCGTGATATTGGGTTAGCTTCAATGTAAACAAGTTTTCAGTTTATTTTGTCTCGCGGTTCAATTTTTTGCGGGGACCAATGACTGATTTACCTGACCAATTTCCTCTCAAGCGATAATTAGTAGAATGCATCAGAGAGTAGTATCATAAAAATTCGTGGATAGAGAGTTATTTTTGTCTTTTACTCCAATTGTTGAGGCTATTTCACATTACTCTACGACTGGGGAGTCAAAAGCTATTCGCAATATAAACTAGCGTTGCTCTGAGTCGCACGGCAATTTCCGGTGCCTCTCTGCACTGCACACTGCACTTACCGAGTCATTTCCACACGCTGTAGTTGTACCTATTATTTATACACTTGTTTTGGTAGTCGCTGTGTGTGACCGACGTACTTAATCTGGGACCGAAGCTTTTAATGTGTCGGAGTTTGATCCCCGCACGGAGCAAATACATTATTTGTATGACCTACACGGTTGTTCTGGAAGTTTATGTATGTGAGTTTATATGCTTGTAAACGCAACCACAACACAGTAGATATTCCTAGTGTGGAACAACGTTTTTTTTTTTTTTTTGAAAAGTGTGCCTTGTATGTTACAAAGAAAGAGGGTAGACCGATTTTGTCTGCTACAAACAATTTCTTTTATTTTTCATCCACCCACTTTCTCCAGTCAACTTGCGATCATGGCGCTTTCAACAGCGTCGAAATATCGGTAGCTCAAAATAACGAACAATGGGGGCCTATATCCCGTAAGTGTCAATTTAACCCGTGAAAGTGAAACAGTGTTTAGACTACAGTGTATTTTCTGTGATATGACTGTAAATCACCAAAAGGATTTATGCCTATAAATAATTGTACTGTAAGTTCTTACTTTTTTCTAAATTATCATGACTCTAGATAAATGATTCTGGGTCAACTTGAAGTAGGTACCAGACAAAGGGACAGACAGAGGACAACAAAGTGAGCCTACGAGGATTCCACTTATTCTTTTGAGGTACTGAACTTTCAAAAGTAGTGTTCAAATGCCAACCGAATTGTCTCGGAAATACATTGACTGTATATGGCAACCCTGCCCGTAAGTGACACTATAAATTTAATTTTAAACCGTGTAAGTAATTAGATATTGACAAATAAATTACAGATTTAAAAAATCTAAAAACCCACGTTTTTAAATTTCCTAAAATAAGAAAATAACCCTACGGGGCTGAGAGAGGGGCCACTCAAAACGTGGGGGCGTATATTATACATAAATAAGGGATTATTTAAGGGATATATATTTACATGACGTGTATAGATCGTGGGTGTCGCTTGCAAAGATACGCCCCCACGTTTTGAGTGGCCCCACTCTTAGCCTCGTAGGGTTATTTTCTTATTTTTAGGAAATTAAAAAACGTGGGTTTTTAGTAGTGACCGACCGAAATTTCGGTTTCGGTTTCGGTTTCGGCCGGTTTCGGCCAAAATACAGCCGAAACTTTCGACCCCGCTGAAACTCAAGTGGATAAACATTAAACCAATCCTAAATATCCCATCCTTCCTTCCCCGCCTAATTTGAATTTACCGCCATAATTGCGAGCGACGCTATCCGCTCGCGCTGCACTCCCGCTCTCTGGCGGCGGGAACAAGAACGAGAGTCTCAAAATTCGCGCGCGGCCACGCGTAACAGCTCCCGAGATCATCCGATAAAATAAATGTGAAAAATCAATAATAAACCAACTTCGCCAACAAGTGATTGACTGATTAGTTCCCGTAACCCTCTGGTGTCGTGAATCAAGAAAAATCTGAAGAGTACATTGGATACACGCTCCTGCCGGCCGGCCCTTCAAGTCCCGAGCGAAGCGGTACCTCCAGTCCCTGCCCTTTCCAGATCCCAGGTTAGTGTCTGTTCTTTTCTCGTCATCCGGAATCCCAGGGTTGCGGTACTAGCATCAGGTTAATGCAATCCTTGCTGCAGACGAAGTCCCAACATTTAATTTGGTGCCTCCTGTGAGGACGAGCAACCTCACATTCGCTTTATAAATATAAAATCTCGTTGAATGAGTACATACGGCATTGTATTATCGTGTATTCTTACGAATATAATAAATCACAAGTAAGAATAACGAGTTAAATAAAGTAATTTCATAGTTTTTAACAACGCTTCGGCGTAGGTACCTACATACAGTCGGGTTCCCGCGTAAACGCCGCGTCGCTGGCCAGCGGACCACGATTGTAGGTATTCATACTCATTCATTCTTTCTAATAGTTTGCTCAGTAAAAGTTATCGTATTTAGTTTTGAATTTAAACTTATATTTTGAAAGGTAATTCTCGTATAACTGTTTCCTGCAATAACTGATGCTAGTATAAAGCTAACGGATAGTTTCATGGTCAAATAGTTGTGCTCGAGAAAATACTTATGTACCTACATAACTTCAATTGTTACGACTAAACGCGATAGTTGATTTGTGTCTAAATTATTACGGAATTATTAAAATTCTATATCACTTTCATTTTTATTATTAGGTATAAAAATTGCCTATAGCTTATTCCGATTGCAGTTCGGATAGTTAGGTACTTACCTACATCTACCTATCTCATATAACATCGTGACAATACATACCTACGCAGGTTAATATGTCTGTGGAGGCGGAATTACAGGCGTGCCTTAAAAGGCGTGAATATGATTTTAAATGTATGCAGATAATCTACGATCTGTCGAAAATAGTCCAAAAGGATAGCTCAAAGTTATCCACCTTCAAGGCTAGATATAAAAATATTGATCAGATTAGGGCTGCTTTCATGGAATCTAATGAACATGTAAACAAACTACAGTTACAATTAAAACCCAATTCAGAAATAGAAATTGGTCCGCTGTTGTCATTTGATGAGTTGTATTACGCTTCGGCTGAAGTTGCCGAGTCTTTGCTCGCGTCGACGTCCGCGGCTGCCGCTCCGTCCGCGTCCGCACATTGTCGTCGGGAGGATTCGATTGTTCAAGTGAAATTACCGAAATTGGAAATTCCGCGTTTTGATGGTAAAATCGAAAACTGGCAGACCTTCAAGGACAGTTACATCCCGCTTATTCATGACAATAGCTCCCTTTCGGACACGGAAAGATTTCATTATTTGTTGTCGTGTTTGTCTGGGTGTGCGTTGACCTTGGCCAAAGGCGTACCTATTACCGCGTCGAATTATCCCGTAGTTTTTAATCTTTTATTAGATCGTTATGACAACAAACGCATATTAGCAAATACATATTTAGAAAAAATATTTAAATTAACGCCTGTCAACAAACCGTCTCTCGAAAATTTATCCGAACTGACCAATTCTTTATATGAAAGTGTAAACGCGTTACGTGCGTTAAAAATTGATGATCTCAGCGAATTTATTTTATTTCACATCGCTTCGCGATCACTTGATCTCGAAACCAAAAAACGGTTCGAGTTACAAAATACTCACGAGATTCCTAAGTTTAATGATTTAATTGTTTATTTACAAAACTATATAAAAATTCTGGAAGTTAGTCAACCTTTCGCAGTTTCGACTACTCCATCGAATTCTAATAATAATAAACAGTTTCGAAATAAAGGTCAGCAAAAGTCATCGTCATTGGTAGCATCTACAAACCAAAGTAATAATAATAATTCGTCGGGCTCCGTAGCTTGTTTATGTTGTAATGAACATCATTCTATTTACCGATGCGGCAAGTTACATTCTATGACACTTGAACAACGTGAACAATTTGTGCAGAAATTTAAATTGTGTCACGATAGCAATAATTGTAAATCTAAAACCACTTGTTTTATTTGTAACGCAAAACATAATACGTTATTACATGTGGAAAATAAGAGTTTATTAACGTGTTCGGTTCAGTCCAACGAAAACAACGAATGTTCCGCTAAAGGTACGAGCACACTTACCTGCATAACGTCGCAAACTGCGAGTACAAATAATAATTGTAGTACGAAGATACTTGGCTCAGCAGTGGTGCGAGTACGTCACGCGGACGGTTCGCTCCAGTGTGCACGCGCCGTAATTGACAGTGGTTCGATGGATTCTTTTATTACTAGCGCATGCGCGCGCCGCCTAGGTTTACGTATTAAAAAATGTAATTTGAATGTTACCGGGCTCGGACAAAGTAATGTTTGTGATATAAAGGGTTATACTTTTGCTTCAATTATACCTCATTCTCGTGAGTCTCCTAAATTCGATTTACCTTTAGTCGTTTTACCTAAAATTACTTCTATGATGCCTTCATCAACACTACCGTTGCATGTCAAGGATCATTACAAGCATCTTGATCTCGCCGACCGCGACTTCGATAGATCCGGTCCGATCGATCTACTGTTAGGTGTCGAGTGTTTTGATCAAATATACACTGGCTCACGTTTCAATCCCGGTCCCGGATTACCTTGCGCTTTGTCTAGTGTGTTCGGCTGGGTGATAAGTGGCCAATATTTTCATAACACACCATCTGATAATTTAACCTGTGAATCCGTTACGTCACTTCTCGTGTCGTCTTGCACGATCGAAGATATCGTTCAACGGTTCTGGGATTCTGAGGAACCGCCGAAATGTAAAATTTCCGGTTTTGAAGATGAAATTTGTGAACAAATGTATAAAAAGGGTACTTACCGTACACGTGAAGGTCGGTACGTAGTTCCTTTAATGTTAAAGGAGGATGCCCCTTTTTTGGGTGTTTCATCTCACCAAGCTTTTAATCGCTTTCTTAGCTTAGAAAGGCGTCTTATTAATCAGACCGAGCTGAAGGCTGATTATAAAGAATTTATGCACCAGTACGAAGAGCTAGGCCATATGCAGCTTGCAGACTCTTCGACTACTAATCGGTACATAATTCCACATCATTGTGTCGTGCGTCCAGACAGTTCTACGACACGACTTCGAGTAGTCTTCGACGCTAGCAGTCGGACTACAAATAATCTTTCTCTGAACGATATAGTTCATGTTGGACCGAAACTTCAAATTGACATTGTCGATTTAGTTACGAAATTCCGACTTCATAAAATTGTTTTCACTGCGGACATTTGCAAAATGTACCGCCAAATATTGATACGTCCTGAGGACAGGTGTTATCAGCACGTTTTGTGGCGTGACGAGCCTAACGAGACCTTAAAAGAGTATGAGCTGAATACCGTGACTTATGGAGTCAGCAGCTCTCCTTACTTAGCTATTCGCACTCTTCGTCAACTTGCTGAGGACCACGGTTCTGAATACTCAAGTCGCGCCGCTCAAGTTCTGTGTGAAGACACGTTCATAGATGACGTCACAACTGGCTGTTCGTCTCTTGATGAAGCCAAACAATTAAAAGAGGACGTCACCTCGTTATTGTCAAAGGGTCATTTTGAACTCCGTAAGTGGAGTACGAATACTCCAGAGTTATTGTCTGATGTTCCTCCTGACCATCTTCAGACTTCCAAATCCTTCGATGATGCTGGAAATGAGTTTGTCAAGATATTAGGGATACGGTGGAATCCATCTTGTGACAATTTTTCCTATAAGTTTTCAGACTCCTTTGACGTTAAATTTACTAAAAGATCTATCCTCTCAATAGTGGCACGCATTTTCGACCCACTCGGTTGGATCAGCCCGGTAGTGTTTTCAGCGAAATCACTTCTACAAGAGATGTGGCGCTTAAACTTAGGTTGGGACGAAGCTATTCCATCACATTTAGCTAAAGTGTGGCATTTAATAGCGGCCAACTTATCTGATTTACAAAATATTACACTTCCGAGACTGATTATGCCTACCAATCCACTCGAAATACATTTAGTAGGATTCTGTGATGGTTCACTGAAAGGGTATGGCTGTTGTGTCTATCTTTGTGTAGTGGTGGACGAAGTCACCACCTGTACTAACCTGTTAATTGGTAAATCTCGAGTAGCTCCGTTAAAACCGACTACGATAAACAGACTTGAGCTAAGTGCAGCTGTGCTTCTAGCTAAAGTTATGTCACACATGTACAACTTACTCAAAGATAAAATTCTCATAAATTCTATGAAGGCCTACTCGGACAGTACCACCACGCTTTCTTGGCTCAACACATCCCCTCATTTACTAAAAATGTATGTGGCAAATAGAGTTGTGCAAATAACCGATTTAATTAGTCCCGAATTTTGGTTTCATGTGTCCACCGAGGATAACCCGGCCGATTGTTGTAGTCGCGGTGTTATGTGTACAGATTTAATTGACCACCCACTCTGGTGGAATGGTCCTTCCTGGTTGCAAATGGCGCCTAATAAATGGCCTTGCAAACGTACGTTGCTCGTAAATGCAGAACTGCCGGAATTAAAACCGTCTGTTCCCTGCAGCTTACACGTTACTGAATCTGAAAATTCGCTTCTGACGTTAACTTCTAGACTTTCTTCTCTTACAAAGATTCAACGAACTTTAGCTTGGTGTTTCCGTTTTATATCAAACTCAAAGGTTGTTTCCTCAAATAGAAATTTTTCCTCTCTTAGTAGTTTTGAACTAGAAACATCAATGAAGAGACTAGTCAAGTTTACTCAAGACCATTATATGTCGTCTCAAGTCAGTCAAGTGAAAAATCAAGAGCAATGCGACAAATCGATTCAAAAACTTTCTCCTTTCTTGGATGAGGATGGTTTATTGCGAGTGGGGGGTCGCATCGATGAGGCTAATCTATCGCCATCTGCGTTACATCCTCTCCTCTTACCTAAATTAAGTCCATTGTCAAAGCTGATAGTTGAACATTTCCATTTAAAATATCTGCATTGCGGTCCAAGGACTTTGCAGTCCCTAATTCAAAGAAGGTTCTGGATAATTGGACTTAGATTACTTATTCGTACCACCCTCTCGAAGTGTGTGCGTTGCTTCAAAGTAAAACCAGTGTCCAGCCAACCCATGATGGGCAAGCTACCAGCTGCTCGTCTTCAGCCCTCTCGATGCTTCCAAACCACAGGAATTGACTTCGGTGGTCCATTCTTTCTAAAAGAAAGTCGTCGACGTGGAGCTAAAACCTTTAAAGCATACATGTGCCTTTTTGTTTGCTTAAGTTCGAAAGCCGTCCATCTGGAGGCCGTTACTGAGTTGAGTTCAGAGGCATTCCTCGCGGCTCTGGATAGATTCGTTTCCCGTCGCGGAATGTGTGATACAATCATTTCCGATTGTGGCACTAACTTTGTAGGTGCAAATAAATACCTTAAGGAAGTAGTTAGTGAACTTCAAAAACATCACTCTGAAACATCAGATGGTCTAGCTATTCGGCAAATAAAATGGAAATTTAACCCGCCAGGTGCACCACATTTCGGTGGCATATTTGAAAGTGGCATAAAGTCCACCAAATATCACCTCAAACGTGTAGTTGGCGCCCAAGTTTTAACACTAGAAGAATTTATTACGATTCTCGCTAAAGTGGAAGCTGTGTTAAATTCACGCCCGCTTTGTACTTTATCTCCGGATCCGCAAGAATCGAACGTTCTGACTCCAGGACATTTCCTGACGGGAGGTCCTTTAGTTTCTCTGCCAGAGGAACCTATAAGTGAATGCTTATGTCCACGTTCTCGTTGGCAAATGCTTAAGAAAATAACACAAAGTTTTTGGCTTGCTTGGCAACGTGATTATCTGCATACACTTCAACAAAAAACTAAATGGTTAAAAAATACACCTAACCTCAAACTTAACGATTTGGTCCTTGTAAACGAACCTAATCTTCCACCTTTGCTTTGGAAATTAGCTCGTGTAGAACAGATCCATCCGGGATCAGATAATATAGTCAGGGTTCTGACTCTTCGAACTGCAAACGGTAAAACTATGCGCAGGCCAGTAGTTAAGGTCTGTCCGCTACCTATTAATTAACATTTTTTATTATCTTAATTCCCGAACAATATTGTGTATTGATCAATATTGTTCAAGTAGTTTAGTTTAGACACTAATTAATGATCGTTAAGTTTTAATTTTTATATTTCTCGAGCACTGCTAGTGGATCTCTGGCAGTCCTTTGGCTTGCGAAATCCTGGTTGATTTCGAGTGGGGGGAAATGGATAAACATTAAACCAATCCTAAATATCCCATCCTTCCTTCCCCGCCTAATTTGAATTTACCGCCATAATTGCGAGCGACGCTATCCGCTCGCGCTGCACTCCCGCTCTCTGGCGGCGGGAACAAGAACGAGAGTCTCAAAATTCGCGCGCGGCCACGCGTAACAGCTCCCGAGATCATCCGATAAAATAAATGTGAAAAATCAATAATAAACCAACTTCGCCAACAAGTGATTGACTGATTAGTTCCCGTAACCCTCTGGTGTCGTGAATCAAGAAAAATCTGAAGAGTACATTGGATACACGCTCCTGCCGGCCGGCCCTTCAAGTCCCGAGCGAAGCGGTACCTCCAGTCCCTGCCCTTTCCAGATCCCAGGTTAGTGTCTGTTCTTTTCTCGTCATCCGGAATCCCAGGGTTGCGGTACTAGCATCAGGTTAATGCAATCCTTGCTGCAGACGAAGTCCCAACACAAGTGTTCGTGCATTTTCGTGCGTCGTTCGGTAAAATTCGTAGCTAACACGTGCTTGCTCGCCGGCGAGGCTCCGGCACAGTTCGCTACCGTCCATTTAATCGTGAGTTGAGGTTATTTTTTTGAGTGTACTGCCAGTGGTGTTGTATCTTCATGTCATGATTTAATATATTTGTTACGCGCCAAGGCAGTGACTGTATCGAACGAAACATAAATATATGGTTTCTTTTTTGAAATAATACTTTTTTTTGCTTTTGAGCCGGGGCGAGTCGCTCGTGCTGAATATAGTACAATTGTTGATTCTTCAAATCCAGTGAAACATTAAAAACAATGAATAAAGATATGAGATGATGAGAAACAATGAGAAATATGTACTTATAAAAATTAAAACCACTTTTCGTTGTAATTTTATAACACAAGAACGGGCTTACCTATCCAAACCAAATGTTTAAGCTTTGTTCGGACTAAGTATTTAGTAGATGGTTTATGTGAAGTTTGCACAAAATCGGTGGAGCGGTTTTTAATTTATCACATTTTTTGTACCAAATGAATCAAAGTCAAAGTCAAAGTCAAATCATTTATTTCAAATAGGCCATCAAAGAGGCACTTTTAAACGTCGAATATTAAAATTAAGGAAATAGGATGGGATGGGATTGATTCTACACCCATTCGCAACGGTAGGTTGTATGGAGAAGAATGGGCAAGAAACTCCATACTTACTCTTTTAAAAAAAATGTTTTACAATATTTTTTAACAGCGTTTGAAATAATTAATGTCAAAGCAATGTACCTTGAAAATCTAGACTAAAAATATAAAAAATAATAAGAAATAAAAAAAGCAAAAAGGTACATGGCGTTCCCATTTTAACAAAATATTGAAATTACACAATTTACAAATATAAGTGTGTGAGCATTCAAATTTCAACCAGCTTGATTTTGTTTAAGCCCTACATTGTACTATGGAGCAGGACCAGCATGTTTCCAAACATTTTTATCTTGAATATAATCTTCTAATTTATAATATGCTTGTTTACTAAGTGTGCTTTTTATGTAACTTTTAATTTTTTTTTCATTTAGATTTAAGATTTCACTCGGGATTTTATTGTAACATTTAACACAGAACCCCATAAAAGATTTTTGTACTTTAGACAATCTAAAATATGGTTGATCAATTTTATCTTTATTTCTCGTATTAAAGTTATGTCTGTCGCTTATTTTGTTAAAAAGATGAAGATTTTTCCTAACATGCATTATATTTTCATAAATAAATTGACAAGGCACTGTCATTATATTAATCTTTTTGAATAATTCCCTAAGAGATTCGCGACGACGTAGATTGTAAATTGCTCTGACAGCTCTTTTTTGCAAAATAAAGATAGATTCAATGTCAGCTGCCCGGCCCCACAATAGGATGCCATATGACATAATGCTGTGAAAGTAGCTGAAGTAAACCAAACGCGCAGTTTCGACGTCTGTTAACTGCCTTATCTTTCTAACAGCATAAGCGGCTGAGCTTAGTCGCCCTGCTAGAGATGCTATATGGGGGCCCCATTGTAATTTGTCGTCTAACGTGATTCCTAGAAAAACTGTCTGATCAATAAATTCCAATTTTTTTCCGTTCAATAA
The DNA here is from genome assembly GCA_954870645.1 of Agrotis clavis. Taxonomy (NCBI): domain Eukaryota; kingdom Metazoa; phylum Arthropoda; class Insecta; order Lepidoptera; family Noctuidae; genus Agrotis; species Agrotis clavis. Next base: position 14,856,844 of record OX940936.1, on the reverse strand, counting down.
GATGTCAAATTCGCTACTTCTAACATTTGGTAAAGTGAATCTAATACATTTTGTTTTCTTTTCATTAAGAACTAAATTATTAACAGTAAACCAATTTTGAACCTTAAGAATACAGTCATTAACATTATCTAGATTTTGTGCACGTCTGTCAATTTTAAAAATTAAAGATGTATCATCAGCAAATAACACCATCTGTGGTTGATTTTTTAGTAAATGAGGTAAATCATTAATATAGACTAAGAAGAGTAATGGACCCAAAATAGAACCTTGAGGCACTCCCATAGTCATTTCAGCCCCCGATGAGTTTGTACCGTTTATCTGAACTTTAACCTGTCTATCTTTTAGGTATGAATTTAGTAAATCCAGGGCTTTGTTTTTAATACCATAATGTTCTAACTTCAGCAAAAGCGTTTCGTGGTTTACGCAATCGAATGCCTTTGAGAGGTCGCAAAAGATTCCTATGGCATCCTGTGCTTCCTCCCAGGAGTTAAAAATGTTCTTCAATAGGGTAACACCGGCGTCAGTTGTACAACGACCTTTGGTGAAACCGAACTGTTGATCATGAAAGATGGAGTTTCTATTGAAGTGACATAGCAGTTGTGCAAGCATTAACTTTTCAAACACTTTACTGAAAACTGGCAAAATTGACACAGGCCTATAATTGTTAGGTTCTTTACAATCACCCGATTTGAAAAGTGGAGCTACCTTACTATGCTTCATGAGATCTGGAAACACTCCTTGGTCTATACTGCTATTAAATATAAAAGCTAAATAAGGTGCCACGGTTTCTATTATGGATTTACAGGCCTTCACAGACATTCCCCAGAGATCTTCTATTAATGAATTCAATAAATGGCGGATCATTTTGTTACTGGGGATTTTGCTGTCAAAGTAGCGAAGCACGTACCGGGCCGCTAGTTTTTTTTTTATAATTTTGAATAGATTATGGCTCAGTAGAAGTTAAATAACATGTCATAATCGGCCTCGAGACTCTTTCAAGGTTTTTTGATATTCCTCATATTTTCGGAAGTAGCCATCCACGGCCAGTTGAAAAATTCACCCTATACATGACACTTTTTTTATGCGTTAATAAAATGTAAAAAAGTGAAATTCAAAAAATAATGGAATTTTTAAATGTTTTAAAAAGTTTCGGTTTCAGCCGAAACTGAGAGCAAGGCCGAAAGTTCGGTTTCGGTTTCGGCTGAAAAATCAGTTTCGGTCGGACACTAGTTTTTAGATTTTTAAAATCTATTAATTATTTTGTTATTTTATTTCTTACCCCATTCGGTGAAATCCTTTCTTTTAATACCCATATCATGGGGGTGCATTTCAAATAGCCAATCCGCCATCTTGGATGTCTGCCATGTTTGATTTAAGACACGTGACTATTTTTTTCATATTCCTGACAGCAAACCCTTTCATTTGATACCCATATCATGGGGGTGCATTTCAAATAGCCTGTCGACCATCTTGAACGTCCGTCATATTGGATTTAAGTCACGTGATTATTTTTTTCATATTCCTGACAGCAAACCCTTTCATTTGATACCCATATCATGGGGGTGGATTTCAAACAGCCACTCCGCCATCTTGGGGAGGCCGCCATATTGGATTTGTTATGACGACGTTTCTTAGCTAGTTATGTATTGCCATTAGAACTCAGGGCGTGTGCAAAATTTCAGCCTGCTAGCTTATCGGGAAGTGCCTCAAAATTGAGTTGCAAAAATCCAACCGGAACAACAAAGAAACAAACAAGAAAAGTAAGTGTATAAAAACGTGGGAAAATAACAATAGCGTGACAAGCCAAAAATACGAACCAGCTAGAAACATTTGTAAACTAATACCCTAATAAGTAATTAACAAAAAAAAAACTGGACAAAATAAACTCGCCCTGTCCAATAGACAGACCAAAAAATGAGTTCTCCTAATCCTAAGTCCGAAAACCTAGTTAGGTTTTAATTTACTGTGTTCTGAAAGCAATTTATCATTTTCGCGAAGGAAATAAGATGAATCGCTTTATTTAATCACGATTAGGCAGGTTGCTGGAAGTTTGTTGGTTGAAATTGAATATGAAGAGGAGTTCCCGTAATAACCTTTAGTAGGTAAGTACCCGCTTCATTATGTTTTTTTTTTTAATAAGTAAGTTACTATTTCTAAATTTTTGGGTCAATTTCAACTTTATATTTAAAAAAATCTTACCGCTTTACCATTGTGGTAAAGCGGTAAGTTAAATATTTTTGTGACAAAAATATTTACATCTGTTGAAAGCTTAACTAAACAAAGTGTAACTGCAAGATTTAACCCTTGTATCAGTGTGAATTGTCGTTTTGACGTTTTTGAGACAAGTGTTCTCTGGGTGCTGGTGCGTTCAAAAACATTTAAACTCATAATAGAAACAGGCAGACCCGGAACAACTTCCGTAGGTAAAGAGGAAAAGAGGAAAAATTGTAAAATTGGACGGTTGGCACAATGGGTGTTGCATGTCGCGACAACACAACAGTCGACCACTGTGCCAACCGTCCAATTTTACCTACAGTTTTTTCTAATAATATTAATATATAGTTATACCAAGTCTAAAGAAAACGAGTGCCAAACTCTACGTTGCCCTAAATAAATAATTACAATCTAAAAAATTTGAAGGATGGATTCGTTTACAAACATAGAAACTCACATACCACAAAAACCAAGACCCCGAACAACTACTTTTAGGTTGCAAATATTTGTTCCGTGCGGGAATCGAAACCACGACACACTACACAGCAGTCCAATCGCTCAGCCACTGCGCTAAATATGCCGTTTTTTAGGGTTCCGTAGTCAACAAGGAACCCATAAAGTTTCGCCATGTCCGTCCGTCCGTCCGTCCGTCTGTCCGCAGTTTAGCTCAGAGACGCACAGTCCTAGAGAGCTGTAATTTGGTGTAAATATACGGATTTTTTGTGCCGAAAAAGTGGTAAAATAAAATCTCGTAAAATATTTTTTTTAGGGTACCTCCTGTACACGTAAAGTGGGGATGTTTTTTTTTTTCTCGCGGACCCCTTAGTGTGGGGTATCATTAAATAGGTCTTTAAAAAATATTGATAGTTTCCATTAACAATTTTTTGATAAAAAAATTCGTTTGTGAAATATTAAGCTTTAAAGTGCTAAATTTTGCTCGACTCTAGTGTCCCCCCCCTCTACCAGCTAAACGGTTATGTTTGGGGGTGTGAAAAAATTCACAATAGTAGTATATATAACGAAGTTTAAAAGAAAATTATCATGACTAAGTAGGCTTTACAACTTTACGAGTAATAGTCGACCAACTTATAAAATGTACTTGGATAACATATTTTCCTAAACAAAATGTATCGGAGAACATGCTCTTCAACTGCAAATGTAAGTTTGTCAACTTTATTTTTACAGCTTTAATAGGTATGTTTTTACGGTATGTTTTTTGGGGATAGGTAGGTTTTACCTTCAACTATTTTTAACTTACTTCAAAAAAAGGGGGAGGTTCTCAATTCGTCGTAATCTTTTTTTTTTATGTATTTTCCCCGATTTCTCAAAGACTCCTGGACCGATTTTGAAAATTCTTCTTTTTAAAATTAAATTCAGCGAATCAGTTTAGTTAATTCGCATAAGTATTTTGATGGGCAACTACGGAACCCTACACTGTGCGTGGCCCGACACGCACTTGGCCGGTTTTATTCATTAATATTTCACTAATCTACTCGTTGGATTAGTCCACTAATTAATTCATATTTCACTTACCACTCACAGTACACCCAAATATAATCTCTTAGCTAACTAATAAGCAAAGCATAAGCCTGCCAAATAACCCATTTTAACCTTAATGACATACAACCTTGACCTCCGCCCTTGCGAAGGTCATGGTGTCAAGTTCGTAGGTGTTTGTGACGGATTCAGAACAAGTAGAGATGTGACCTCCATGTCTGTGTCTATGATGCTGTCGTTGAGAGCATTCGGGCGACTCTAAATGGGTACTGGCGAAAATAATGAGGTTTTGGATTTAACTTTTTTTTTTACTTTGTCCTGTACTAGGAATTTCTCCTGTATCGTGGGTGTGTTTACACCCGGACACGGAACAACTACTGTAGGTGACATCACTTTGGGCCCTACCAGAAAACCAGCGCTGTGACAAATTTCGCAGCAGATGCTAAGGCAGGAGCCTTTTGGCCTCGCACAGGACTAAATTGTTTTTTTTTTAATTTTCATTTTGTGTGGTTTTACCTTTTGTTTTTCTTTTATTTTATTTTTTGTTCTGTCCTGTGTGTGCCAATAATCTACTCTCATATCGTAAAATTCGAGATACAAAACTCAAAACGAGTTTATAAAGACGTGTAGCGATGCAACGTTAAGCTCGTAATGTCGCTGCAACAAGGTTACGCCGCGCGGAAACGCGTCGCCCGCTCCTACAAGGTCAGCGCCTCGCGCGCGCCATCTTGCACGGCACACCGCTCGCGCAGGCAGTCGGCCCAACGCAACCACTGAGTGCGCACGCTCACTTGCTGAACGAACCTATGTACGCGAGCCCTAGATCTTATGTACTTAGAGTAATGTCCATGTGCTGTATAGTTTGTGTCGTACCGTTATTACACTTTTATTGTACACCAAACCAGTGAGCTTCATTTCTGTGCCAAGTCTCTGTTTCAAGTCTCAGTCTCGCCGACGGAACGCAACAGGTACGTAAATTATTATCATGTGACACAAACGTTACGATTCAGAATCGCGTTATCCCCACCACTTTTCTTGTGATACCAGAAGCGAGCAATAGGACGCTTCTAGGACAAGACTTCATCGCTAAAGCAGGTATATTGATGGACCTTCAACGTAACCGTTGGTTTTTTAGCGATGCCCCTGGGCAGATGTTTGAGTTCGTAAAAACATACAGCCTAGAATCTACCAGTGGCGCAGGGTTGATGCAAGTCGATACCACCAGCTTGGCGCTGAGAGAGGAAGAAGGTACGAAACTGACACCAGCCCAAAGAACACAGCTTAACCAGCTCATAGTAAGCAGAGCTGAGCGCTTCGCAACCGAAGGACCCCCAACAACGTACGCCACTCATCACATTCGGGTTGACGAGAAGCAGGAACCGACCGCTTCACCTCCCTACAGAATGTCGCAAGGTAAGAAACAGTCGTTGGACGGTGAACTCGAGAAGCTGTTACGAGCTGATGTAATTGAGGAGTGTGAGTCGCCTTGGGCTGCCAACGTAGTCTTAGTAGCGAAGAAGGATGGCGGAGTCCGCCTATGCGTGGACTACCGGAAGCTGAACGCGGTGACAGAACCGGACCGGTACCCGCTCCCGCGCATGGAAGACGTGCTTCATGCGGCGAAGACGACCAGCTACATGACCACGCTTGACCTCCACTCCGGCTACTTCCAGGTTTGTGTCGCAGAAGAGGATCGCGACAAAACCGCTTTTGCGACTCCGTCCGGCACCTACAGGTTTAAAATTGGGGATTCTGTATCACTCGCTCTCGCGCAGTCGCTCGAGCTGCGTGATACAGAATCCCCAATTTTATAATCGAGAACTAATTGTGTAATTGGGGTTTTCTTCATAATTACAGATTGACTTATTGATGTCTTTTTAACCACTACGGTTTTTAAACTGATGAACGAATGTTGCCACCGGTTCGTTGTAATTGCCTCCAGTTCACGGCAGTTCGCTCGAACGGGTGATACAGAACTCTTCAATTTATGCTGTCGTATACTATCGTGATCTGCGATTCGGTCTATAATATGGCTGTGTTCATTTTTTCCCTGGCGCAGCGTCGAACTACAGAGAAGCAATAGTGGTCATTGTTTTAGAGTGGTATCAATGAGACTCGTTAGCTCAGTTTGGTAAGAGCGCCGCCGATAAGGTTCGGAGACACGGAGGTTGGAGGTTCGAATCCTTCATGAGTCTCTTTTTTTCTTTTTATTGTTTTTTTTTCGTAGATGTATCAATTTTAACGAACAGATTTATATTTTTGTTTCTTTTAAAAATAGACATCTTGATTTCTCGACATAATATTTACCTTTCACAGCATTTAAATAAAAGCAATCAGGAAAGTTTAAAACATGCTGCAACCAAGGATCATCGTAAATCTCCCAATCTTCTATAACACCTCCACATGAGAAACAAGCCGCTTTATCATTTACACTGTTTCCACAATAAAAAAATCCTGCGTCAGCCATTTCCATCACTAATCTTCTCCTCGAATCAACCGTTGCCCAATAATTACTAAATGAAACTTCACGCATTTTATACGTGTTATACAAGTCATAGCGCGGATTGTATTTATTTTGAGACATGTTGTGATCACTCACTCTCTACTTCTTGCTTCAGATAATTATAATAGTATAATAAGGCTTTATAGTTATTGCTAGCAACTTATAAAGATTAACAATTAGGGGTTTGGGAGGGATAAGAAACTGTTATCGTAAAAATTAAACAAGAAAATATTTACATCAAAATTTTATTATCTGTACACCATCTTTTTAAACATAAAACATTTTTTAAAGCACATATTGAATCATGATAAATACAACTATACAAATCATGGCAATCTTCATATTTTTTGTACAGGCTTATCAAACTAGGACAATCTTTATCTTCTAAATTATTTACATTATTATTATTTGAAATATCTTTTAACCATAATACTTTTTCTATACCTTTGGTGTAAACACATTTATCTTTTAAAATATTCTCAATCAAATACCGATAATTTTCGTAAGACACAAATCCTTCACCCCAGTATATCTTCCTATTACGTTCAATCCAACTAACTTGTCGTTTTTCTGGCTCCGTCAAACCGCGAAATGGAAATGGTGGCTTAATTAAAAACACTTGAATTTTATTATTACATAATATGGCAATTTCTTTAATGATAAATGAATTTGATTCTGTTTTGAAACCTTGAACATCTACAATGGCAGTCATGATAACCTGCGTACTATGTTACTCAAAGGTTTATATTCCACAAGTCGATCGTTAATAATTAAACAATATCCAGTTGTGTTATCTGGTATTGGTGCTGAACATTCAATCTCCAAACGCACATCTACGGGACCTGTTTTCAAACTATCGTTTTGCCTTGAACAGTCTATGATAAAGAGAGGAGCCTTCTCCTTGAAACCGGTTAAGTCAAGCAAGGGGTCTGCAGGGCAGTTGTAATACGACTGACGAAATTTCACATACATTTCATATAATATACTGTATTTGTTTTCGGAAAAATTTAAGCATAGAGGCTCGTAAGGATAATATTGTGAATTCAAAAACAAAGTTATGTTAGTAACCCCACAGTGATCGAAAAGAGAACTGTCTTTGGTTTTACTATTTTTTCTACCGGTTTGCAAGCAAAAAATTACATACCGAGGTTTCTCTAATTGTGAGGCAGTCTTAACAGACCAACAATGTTTTGTAGTTTTAGGGAGTAAAGGATACTCGTATAAATCCCAATTTCTAAAGGCTATCTGAATAGGTTTATCTCTTTCTAAATGTTTAAGAAGCGTCAGTCGTTCCCGATCTGATACTTTTATATGTGGCACCCGCCATTGCACTTTTTGCATATCTATTTGAAAATGCGCAACATCGTCAGTTACTATAAAACTGTTTAAGTTAGAGTTACTTCTATTCAGAATAAGTTCATGTTTACAATTTATTACTATTTTATTGTAATCCTCAGCAAATCCTAAAATCTTATTAAGAGGAACAATAGCACTAAAATAACCATCGCTTTTAAATCCATCCATGTTCCAACCCCACAAGGCAGCGACTTTATTTTCTCCATCATTCATTGAAACGTATGACTTTATTGTTGATGTTATTCCAGAATTTTTAATGCGATCTATTTCTATACCATTTATTTCGTATCTGATATCTTGAAACAAAAACATAACAGGGTTGTTACTGAACGTAATAGTTTTCTTAATAAGATTTCCATCTTTACCGAAGAACTTTGCTTGTCCTTCAACGTGAATTGTGCTGGCTGATGGCAACACATATACGTCTTGCTGGTGTATGGGAATTCTGATTTCATCGTTTTCTCTAAAGCTGTTGTTGTAGGGATTGTACGAATGGACTTCATAACTTTCAATCGAATTATCGAAGCGTGGTAATTCAGTAATCTGTAGCATATTCATACTTTTAAACCTAGGGCTTTAAGAAAATCTTTATTTGCTTTAGTTAATTTTATAACTTTTTTCTTACGTCTTTGCACCTTAGTGGTTGTACAAGAAATAGGACGTTTTTTGTTAACTACAGGGTTTTTATAATATAATATCATTTTATTTCCCTTATATGAAGGCGTAGTTCAATATTTTTATGTTCTTCTCTAAAGTTAATACAGAAGCCAAATTGATCAACTATCTTAATAGATATCGATGTAATAATATTTTTGTTCACTGGAAAGTAAATAAGGTTTCGAGGTATTTCTATGATTCGCTGACATGTAGCAGGATTACATATAAATTCATGAATTATATGAGTTGGTAACCCGTTAGAGTAGGAGCCGTGTACAAGATCACATTCGATTCTGATCACTGGAATAATGTCGTTATTAGTACGCACATTTGGTATTGAATTTAATACTGAAAAGTATAACAAACCGCACTCATATTGACCAGATAAATACAGAGGTGGTTGAAAGAATGTATCCAATTCTGATTTATTTCCAGAGATGGTTACCGTTATAGACATGCTAGTAGACTGAACACTTTTAGCAGATCCTGCTCATTTTATTCTTTGACTACACCAAAAATTCTTTAAAAAATGTAAACATAGGTGTCCGCAATTGTAAGGGTGGTCGCGCTGTATATTATCATAATTATAGTGCACTTTAGCACCTAAGTATTTTATAAACTCCTTTGGTGGTTTAAGATTTCCATAACTATCAAAATATTCAATATAATCATTGCTTTTTGCATAGGCTACCCAATGAGAACCTGGATTTTTAGAACTATCTAAATTAACAACTCCACACTCTTTTTTAAAAGGCTGTTTAGGGAGCTCATCTCTCATAAATACCCCTCGGAAATAAGGAATATTATTTCCATACTTCAAAATGTCAAAGTTAGTTAAGGCTCGTTTGGGTAGCCGATCTCTTAGTTTTTTTCTTTTGATATAAAAATTCCAAGCCCACGTTTATGCGGTTTAAGGTGTAAACCGCTTCCAATGCGAAGAGCTTCCATTTTTTCATTGTGTCTTTTCGATTCAGCCAATTGCTTTTTGGCCATCTTGAATTCATTTATAGTTTTGGCAATACCAGCTGCACCGCCTGCTAACGCTCCCACCGCCGATAATCCAGCAAAAATAGGAATCAAAGGTAATACACCACCACTTTTCGGTATAGGAATAACTCGAGGAAGTTTAATGGATGAATCGCCAGCTAATTCTCTGGCGGCCGCCATAGCTAATTCAATCGCCACTTTTTTGCACTTTGGCTTTAATTTTTTAAAGCGTCTTTTTGTTTTACTAATAACATTTTTAAATTTATTTTTTAATCCTTTTCCCGATGTAACTTTCCGAGAGCGCTTTTTGTTGCTGCTTTTTAGGCCACAGCCGGTTTTAATTTTTGCAGACATTGCTTTGCTTACTAAACGGGCCATGATTTTTTCGCATACACTTGCATCCGAGGCAACTGCTCGCTCTTTTGCCCTTTTTAACAAAATTAAATCAGCTTTGTGACGATCCTCTAAGTTTGATGATTTGTGATAGGCAATATCGTGTTCTTTGCAATATTCGTCTAATTTATTAATACCTTTATCTCTATTTGCAAGCCTTTTAATTAATTTTGTACCGGGACCGCAATAATTGTATCCGGGTAAGTGTAATTCAAATGGTAAATTGTTTATAATCCAATTGAGAAGACTACTCTCTCCAATACACATCATAAGACTAATGAATCTAAATCGAACACTGTAATAAATACTTACATACTTCGAGTTAAGTTTATTATTATTTATAATACTATATTCGATTTATCAATCCAACTGTTTTCAGCAGAAGACAAACCCAACCATTTGACTAAAACCCTGTTTCCTTTTCTTCTAAGAACTTTCTCGACTAGATATACATTGTGATGTTTTGTCTTTTGAAGCTCTTGTGCATAAAATGCTCCTAAAATAGGCCGACCTCTGATTGTATCTTCAATTAAGTAGGTGATAGGAGTTGTATTTTGTATTTTTCGAATTTTAAATATTTCCGTTGACCAGTTAGGGGTATATCCTTTTTCAAATGTTCCTTTGTACTTACTGATACGTACATAATCACCTACTTTAAACTTGCTTTTTATACTATCTTTTTTTACCAACCTTAAATATCTTTCTAATATTCGCTGCTTATTACTGCTATCCACGTTAGCGGGGATTTCATCAATTGTCCGATGGTAAGTGTGATTGTATTTGTAAATTATGTCATTAAGGGTTTTATCTACCCAATTATAGTTGCCTTTTAAACTAAATTCCTTATAAAGTTTAGATTTCAATGTTCTAATGAATCGTTCAACTATCGAAGCCTTTTTTGTTGAGAAGGTTGAATAGTGATTAATTTGATTAGACTTCATAAGCTTTCGGAATTTATTATTATAAAATTCTAGTCCATTATCTGTTTGCAGATTTTTAGGAACCCGTCCTTTATCTAGAAAAATTTTGAAACAGTTACATACATCATCTTTGGTTTTAGTCTTCAGAGGAAAGACCCAAGCGTACTTTGAAAATGTATCAATAACAGCAAGAATAAATCTACAATTTTTATTTTCTTTTGAAATTGATTGCATATCAAGTAAATCTGCTTGCCACAGATCGTCTATATCTTTCATAATAACATGTCTTCGAGGAAAGTTTACCCTTACATTTTTATGAATTTCGTTAACCACATCGGCTTTGCTCATTTTCAGAATTCAGTACATTTGTCTTGAATTCATGTATAATACTGAATGTAAAGCATATTATTCCGACTATTTATTCTTTAATTATGCCAGCTTCTTTTAATTCTTCTATTATCGATAAAATTTCATTATCATGGTTCGTATTGCCAGCATCTCTTGAAGCTACCAATAGTTTCAATCTCTCGACTAATTCGTTAGGATCATCCCAATATACCAAGTCGGTATTGTTTTTGTATTTTTCTAACACTAAGCTTCCGCCAAGCTTAGTGTTAGAAGGTTTATCATCGTTTGACGATTCAAATAGGGGTTTGATTATTTTACAATATTTTATACCTTTGTCACCTCTTATTTGACCTTTAGGATTGAAATCTCTTTTATGTGCATTTGTATAATGTAACATATCCTTATAGACAAGTTTATCTTCGCTCGATATTAACTTTAAATCAGGTCTTCTTCGAAGTAAAAGTTCTTTTAGACCAGCCGTTAAATTGTAAGCTTTGTCACCGATTTTAATCAAAATGATAGTATCGTTATTCAAACTATCAATTTTAGAAAATGATACCACCGAATTACCCATCATTAAAGTTTTGTTTTCACTTCTAATTCCAAATGGTATACTAACACCTTCATAAATACCAAAGATATCATCACCCTCCAACGACATTTCTAAATTATCTATAGATTCCTTTTTAGCATTTTCTTCAATGAATTGAGCAGAATTTAGATTTGCATCGTAAAAGTCATCGATCTTTGTAGATGAACTAGTATTATTTTCATTGGATTCGATTCTTTCAGAGTTATTTAGAGTTGTATTTCCAATTTGATTCATGTTTTCTTCAGATCTATTAGATTCAACTAGAGTTTTTAGAGGATCTGTGACAGGTTTTAGCATTTTATCAAGTGACAAGTTCATTGTATGTTCCTGATTTTTCATTTGTTTTATTTTGTTCTTTATGGAGTCGACAGATTTCACTAATTCCATTTTAATATTTGTCTCCATCTTTCAATAAAAATAACAACTGTGTTCAGCTAAGAAAGAAATAATACTAACGGCATTTATGTGTGTAATTCATATTTATGTACCTATGAACCTTCATTCAAAGTTGAAAAAAATATCAAAATTCTGCCTATACCTTCCTTTGTTTAATGGCGATTCTTTGTTAATGAGTAGAAAATTATAAGGGTTACTCCAAACAGTTTTACAAATTTCTTTAAACTGATTCCATAGTAGATCAGAATTTACATGTTCTTCATAGATATGCTTTAGGTTCACATCATCTTGTTTAAATATTATAAGAAAGTTGGCATTATCGCGTAACAACTGTTTCGGAATTTTCGAGTAGGTTTGCGATAAGTAAAAACAGTCAATTTGCTTATGTCTACCCATACAGAAATAATTCCGGATGTTTATTTGATTTTCACACACAACATCATCAAATATAAAAACAGAATTTGGTAAAGCTTCACTCGGAGATATGACATCTTTATCGTCATTGAACTCACTGAATTTTATCTGAGGTACTCTTCTTAATACTTCTCGTAAAAAACAATATTTTGGCTGAAAATTAGTCTTCGAGTAAAGGTAAAGGTTTTGAAATTTGAGTCCATTTTCGTGCAATAACAAACTGATCACAACGTTTGTTTTACCGCAATTAGAGGGACCGCAAATTATACAACGAATCGTATTTGGCAATAAAGCGCTATGTCTAATCTGGTGAGGAGACTCGTCAAGATTTATATTTTTAACGTTTAGTGATATGGGTTGTTTGATCAACTTCATCTTGTCAATTAATTTAGTTAATATCTAACATAGGCATATATACTTAATTTTGCACTTCTTTTGACGTCACTATAGGAACGGTTATTTTTTCATCTTACAAGATAGGTCTGTCCAAATTGATATGGTTAAATATAGGCCTCATCCTAGGTAAGTATGCATTGAAAGTTGAGATGGGTCAGAACCTATGTTATATAAAGCGGACTTGCATGTGAAATCTACGACTTGATGTCATCGACTGAGTTACACAGCGGCAGTGCTCGCGAACAGAGTTTTTTTTTGTCTTTTATTAAATTATCTTTAATCGTTAATTCATCTATTTATAATTGTGAGTAACTAGTAAATTTGTCAAAACGAATTATACAATAATGTTAATCTAATTATGCAATGGAAATTAATTTTATATATTTTTTATTTCAGAAAAATGGAAGACCTTGAAATTGCGGATGATGTTATTAAGTCATTCTATTTTACTCAAGAATTAGCTGGGAACAATATTGAACAATCTGAGTTCCAGGAAAATCAGCAAAATAAAGTCAAGGATACTCGAGAAAGACCAATAAAAGTAAAAAACAAAAAGCCTAAATTAACTTCAAAAATTACCTTATCCAAACTATTGGATGCACCTTCTACATCTTACGTTATTCGCAAGGAACCAGGAAAAGCACACCATTTAATAAAAATATCTATTTGTGATTTAAGTGATAATAATTTAATAAGTCGTGTTGATTGCAGTGAAAGTGATTGTGCTTGCATGAATGTTCAATATCTAGTCAAGGACAATTACGATGAAATTATGGATGAAGCAGAATATCTCGTCGGTAAAATAGTTAAAAAATTAAGTTCGCCTACATACAGACCTTAAATGTAGACTGTACAGACTTTATAAGTTATTGTTTAATTATATGTAAAACAATAAAATTAAAATTGATTCTATATACTGTGTTTTAATCACCTAAAAGCTAGTATAGATGATACCTCTTATTAATAAACACTGCATATAGTTATGACAAGCTTAGTCTTAGATATAAAAGTATAGTTATACTAACGTTATTCATGACATAATTTTATACACAGTGTTTATAAGAGACAAAATCTTTCTGAAAGGAAGAAAAAAAAACAAAGAATATAGATTATATATTTATTGATTTTAAGTAGTTACATTCATTTATTACAATTTCTATTTGATTATACAATTATAGCTTATAGCTTTTATATCTTACAACATAGTTTAAGCTCAGTAGAACAAATACATAAAATAATCCTACAAGTACTAAAGTATTGAACTATAATGTCCCCAAGGTAAAGTGTTGAAATTACCTTCAATTCTCTGCCTTTTATCATCTTCACTATTTAGTATGAGCTTATTTATTTTTTGTGTAAATACTTGATGATTTTTAGATCTTATAACATACATATCACCTCGCAGGTTATCATTAAACATTAATGCCCTTTTATATTTTTCAATATCCAATTTTTTCGTTATCGGCTTTGTTACTCCCTTTGCTTTCTTTATAGTTTTATTTTCAGTGCGTACACAATACAACTTAGCTCGTAAACCTACAAATTCTGAAATAATCTCTCCACCCAATTCGTCTTTGAAATAGCCTGGCATTTTCATGTTGGCTTTTGGTAACCCATATATATTGTTATCCTCAAAATTGCTTGTGTCAAAGTAACGAATATTGTTCTTCATATCCTCATAAAAATCATCAGTTTTTACAAAATAAAGTAAACTGTCAGTATCAGTGTAACATAAAATTACATTATTTCCATACATTTTTTTAATTACAGAATAATGAAAATGATATAAATGTGTTTTAGAAATTTCAAGAATAGAAAATCCGATATAAATAGGGCGATCTAATACAACTTTTGTCTTATTTAATTGAATAGCTACTAAATTTTCGGACATAATTGACAAGTCTTTAAAATTCGGTGCACTAATATACCTTTCAGCGCCATACAATTTGTTGGTTGTATTTAACTTATCTTTCCATAATTTTACGAGCCTTACATCAACTTGTTTCCGCTTGTTTTCAATTGTTTTTCCAAAAATAGAATTGTTTTGTTTCTTAAAAAAATCTTTTTCAAAGTCCGATTTAGCTTTTTGCCTAAGAGAAGTATTTAATAAAATGTATGGTTTTAAAAAGTTATCTTGATAGAATGATAATATTCTATAAATTTTTAACAAAATTAAACCATTTTTTAAGCACTCTTTTAAATGTATATAATGGATAACAAAACGATGTTTGCTGTGTAAATTTGCAATTAATTTTTTACATTTGCTTTGCATAGGTGAATATTTTTCGGCAGCGAATGGCAGATCCGAATGAGCATTATGAATGTTAGGCGGGTAATATAAATCTACCTCTAAAATGTATCCTTTATCACTGTTTTTGTCAACATCATTTATAATGAAGTTATTAATTTCATTATTATTAAGAAATTGGAAGTTACGCATTGGAAGTTTCTGCATCATTGCAAAGCCGTATAAATTTACACAGTCCAGATAAATAAGGTATGTGCTTGCCTTGTCCTTATTATACGATGATTGATATTTGTTATTAGCTTTGGCATATCTTAATGAGCATTGGGCAAGACCTCCTCGAATTCCATTTTCTAACATTTGATACATTTCTACATCAGATATTAAATCAAGCTCTACTTTAGTATAAATTAGCATAGCATCCCAACTTAACGATGGTGATGAAACATAATAGCACGGGTCTAAATTATAATAAAGTAAACTCATTTCTCTAAACTTTTCGAAAATATCGCATAATAACAGTACATCACATTTTAAATAAAGATCTGTGTACTCTCCTAAATTTTTTATTTTAAAAGTTTGCCATACGTTTAAAGCGTGCTGATAATGTTCAGCTGAAATATTTTCGCCCGTTAGTTTATTGAAAAATTTTGACTGTTCTGGCAGTTGAGTTTCATCATATTTTTCCCATTTGTCTACATAATCATAACAATATACACCTTTTCTACATGCTAAATTAAATAAATGATCCTGATTAAAAAACAAGCGCATGTGTTGAAAATCATCCGAGTGTAACATTTTTACCAATTGATCTAAACTAGTACTTAAAAAGTTAAACGAATCAATAAATTTCAACTGAACTTTATTTTTATTATCAATAGACATGATTTTTGTGAACGATATGTACTTTTCTTTCGATTTAGGAATTAAAGTTATTTTCCCAATTATATCCGACAGCTCTTTTATAAATAAATGAGAATCATATCCAGATAGATTGTGAAAAATTATAGGCATGAACTGGCATTGTTTCAAATTTAAATTACAAGCATTGTGTGCAGGACCTCTATATCTACCTGTGAAATGATCATGATCTTTAACTTTTTTATCATTTTGGGCAATATTGGTTTTACATATGTGGCATAATTGAACTGTTTTGAATGATTTTAACTCATCAGAAGTAAGAGGTAACATTGGTTGTTTAATTTGTAAAATTTTATACAGCCTTTTTAGGTCATTTGTAATGGTTTCAACAAATTTTTGTGCACAGTTTGGACCTCTATAACTAACAAAATCATTTAATTCAGGTTTAGATTTGCAACAAATATAATAAGCATACGATGATGCTTGATGTGACTGTACAGATTCAGTAAAAAGCGATTTATTTTTGTCTGAGTAATTGCAAAGCAAACTTTCAAAATCTCCGTATATTACAATTGGAATTCTTTGGGTTTTTTCGAAGTTTGAAAATTTTAACTTGCTATGTTCATCAGGCAAAACTGTTTTCATTCTACTACAATTGTGATTTAATAATTTATCTTCATTGTCATAATACAAAAAACACTCATCACACAAAAATACTTTAGATTTATGTTTGGTTAATTGTCTATGCACAAGGCGACTAAAGTTTTTTATTAAACAAAAATGGGCTTTATCGTCTTTCGTTATGTACAACAAATTGACATGTGTAAGCTTTCGTTCGTGTGTCAAATATAGAGGGCCCGTTACATGATTATTGGCTTCAAGACCATAAACATTCACACTTAAAGAAGGATTATTTTTCTCAAAGTTTTTGATATCATCGAAACTTGGTGGAAAAGACATATCATTTATGTTTAAAAGCAACGTATAGTGTGGGTACGATTGCATTCTATTTGCATTTAGTCTTTTTGGGAACATATGAGCAATAATACACCACAAAAAACAATGATTGTCATTATTGCGTATATTCAAACATGACTTTGTGTTTTTTATAACCTTAGGCAATTCTAAGTATGTTCCAGCTCTTAAAGGATTGTACTTATTTATGTTTATTTCCAAATGGTTTATACAATCAATAGTCCAACCAGATTCGGCAAGTTCAAACTCTAAACATTTAGATATTAATTTTTCAGAGCATTTAAAATACATATTGTAAATATTTGTATTCGGAACTGCTATCATATATTTGGTATTGAAAGATTTCATAGAGCTTTCACTATTTTTTGGCAAAATATATGACACAAATAATTCAAAATTGACTTTAATTGCTTTATGTTTTTGAATCATAAGATTGATAATATCACATACAGATTTTGAAATTTGATTTAAAAACGTTTCTGGAGTTATTGTTATTTCACTAGATTTAAGTGGATTCACTTTGTAACTTATGATTCTATTTTTAAACGCTGTGGCAATAATTTGAACATTTTCGAATTCGGAGCAGAGCAATCGATTAGATTTATGAATATTTGTTCTACTATGTGCTGATAATTTTGAAACATAAATATTACAGTCTTTACAAAAAAACATATTTACTTATTAAACTTATCTTGTAGAACAACAATTTTTTCTATTTCAGAATTTCTTATTTTTGGTTTTTAATTTTTTAAGTATCAATTTCTAAATTTCTTATTTCAGGTTTTAAACTTCTCAGTTTTTAATTTCAGAATTTCTAATATCGTGTTTTCAAATTTCGTGTATTCAGAACTCTGAAAAGTACATGTAAAATAATTATTTTAAATCAATTTAATTACTTTATATTTTTTTCAATTTCAGAATTTCTTATTTCGGGTTCTAAAATATCTCAGTTTTGATATCAAAATTTCTTATTTCGGGTTTTTAAAATTTTTCAAATTTAAAGTTCTAAATTTCTTATTTCAGGTTTTAAACTTCTCAGTTTTTATTTCAGAATATCTTATTTCATGTTTTCAAATTTCGTGTTTTCAAATTTCGTGTATTCAGAACTCTGAAAAAGTACATGTAAAATAATTATTTTAAATCAATTTAATTACTATCTATAAAACAATTTTCCTATTTCAGAATTTCTTATTTCGGGTTCTAAAATATCTTAATTTTGATATCCTAATAACTTATTTCGGGTTTTTTCATTTTTTCAAGTTTCAATTTCTAAATTTCTCATTTCAGGTTTTTAAACTTTTAGGTTTTTAATTCAGAATTTCTTATTTCGTGTTTTCTAATATCATGTTTTCAAATTTCGTGTAATCAGAACTCTGAAAAAGTACATGTAAAATAATTATTATTTCTTATTTCGGTTTCTAAAATATCTCAGTTTTTTTATATCAGAATATCTTATTTCGGATTTTCAAATTTCTCAGTTTTGCATTTCTCATTTCAGAACTCTGAAAAAGTACATGTAAAATAATTATTATAAATCAAAAAAAAAAAAATTCTCACATTTCTTTATAAAGACTATCTAATATATTTCAGTTTGTATACATAAAATGAGATTAAATAGATTTATACTTATGAATAAACAAGATTAAACAGATTTATATTAAAGTTATTATCAAATTACAAAAACTTGCACAATAGAGCGCATAGTGTGGTTATAGTTATAAACTGAATAAAAAGAATTTTCATTTAAGAAGGCTGGCTGTATAGAACAGGCAGAATCTCTTTAAATTCGGCCTTTCCAGTATTCACAAGGTGTGTTAAAGCCTTCCACACAGCGTTATCTATATCAGTTGATAATTTTAACGTTGCAATCGATTGTTTCCAACGCTCGTTTGGGGCAAGTTTTTCCACTTCGTTTGTATTATAAACTTTTAATTCAAAATAATACTTTCCAACCCTGCCCGGGTCTGATTGGAAGGTATAACCATCAGCGACTCGTTGAGTGAAGCAGCTTTTTAGAGTGGCAGCACGGATCGGCGGACGAGACGATTCATCCTGAAATACATAAAATCTAGTTTTAATTAAAAATAATAATGCGTGAGGGCAAGTAATTAAAAATTACATAAATTAAAAAATAAAAACAGGCAAGTTTCGAAACTCCTACATTGTTTAATCTATCGTTACCATAATTATAGATAATCTATTAGAAAAGTCTATTTAAACTCTTGTGTCTGCAAATAAGTATAATGTTTGATGGAGAAAATCATACGCTGTGAAACACTGATAGTATATGAATGTTTTATAATGAAATGAAAATTTAACATGTTTATAAAAAAATCGTACCTCAGAATCTGAAACGATGGTGCTTCGTTTTCTTTTTGGAACTGGTGCTGTCACTGCTGGTGGTCCGTCGCTATCTGACGATTCTGAAGCGAAAGGGTTTTTAGAAAGCAAAGCCTTCTTCTTCTGAGTCACTTTTCTAACTCTTTTCACAGGTTTATTTTTTTTATGAGCCGCCGCTGGTTTTTCTTTTATTGCTCGAGACGTTGAAGGCTCGGAGTCCTCTTCTTCAACCCAAAAAGGATTATTCATCGACTGAGCCCTGAAAACATTATTAAAATGCAATACATATTTTTGTTAACAACGTTCGTAGCAACATGAAACAACAGCACCCGTTTTCCTCAAAGGCTAGGTAGAGGTGTAGTTGATCACCCCGTTTTGAAATCTCATCGAATAGGAAATAATTTACGGTAAGTATCAGAAAAATAAAATAATTTAAATGACTTAGGAATCGGACCCAGGCGTTATGTTTATTGCATGATATAGCAACGAAACAATAATTATTATTAACGTTTGTAAACATAATAATATGTAACTACAAATACAGTACAAGTACAAGTACCAACGTAGCTATGTACAATAGTTTTGAATTATTAAACGAATATACATTTATTATCTAACCTAATTAATAACTTAAGTAATTTCAGTCGTAAAACAATTAACTATTACAGTCGTATACAACATGTAACATAATTAACGCACATCCTGAAATTAGTTTGTTCAGAATCGTTTACTGAATCGATTTCTATCATTTTTATTAAAGGTAATTTTTTATCAAAAATAATTAAAACTATGGAAATTATAGTCACATTACCCCTGTACAGTCTAAACAAACTAAGATAGACCGCAAATCAAGGCAACAAGACTTAAAAGTGCAATTTTATTTGTATTAATACAAATTCCGTCATTCAATACAAAATAAAGAAAAATAAACCTTACTGCAAAATAACTAATTTAGTTAATAACAATGCATTTACATGTTAAATTAAAAATTCAATAATGTATTATGAATATTCTAATTGGGGGTGTCTGAGGGGGTGCGTTAATTACGTTACATGTTGTATATTGATGAAAAAAATGATAAGGTAAAATATAATACTCACATACTTTGTTTCAACTGCAACACTTATGAACAACCACAAACAAATTTAAACTCACTGCTCAGTGAAATGAGGGAATGATATCGGCAGATGCTTATTTATAGACCTCAATCCTAAAGCCTTAGTCATAAGTTAGTTTCCAACAATAATTACTTGGAAATTTTATTTAAGACAATATTTGTTATTAGAATTTCACCTCTAACACCTGAGCACTTAAAGTAGACTTTATTTTTTTCATTATTCGTACTGAAATCGCAATGTGAATGCTTCCGAATACTCTAGTTATGGAAAGTGTTTTCACAGCACTTTATCCTTATTAGAGTTTTGGAGGCGACTTGAGACGAACATCATAAAAGGAATGAGGTGTCCATTAACTCTGGCGGAATACATACAAACATATAAGAAACCAATAAAATGAGGTCTGTGGTAGTTATTTGCCATGTATACAGAAATGAATATTGCGCGTTGGGAAATAAAACACTCAGAATTTTAAATAATAATTTATTAATTAAAAGAGTAATTAATTTTCTAAGAAATTACAGATTACTTAAAATCAATGTGTATTAAAAATAATTACCTTAAATGGTAATTATTTTTAATACTAGAAACGTATAATATTAGAAGCTATTTTTATTATGCTACATAAATAAAACAATCGCTCGTACTTTATTGGTTATCTTAATTATCTTTAGACATTTATAAAAATATATATAAAATTAGTAAATTTTATTATTTATTAGTTTATAAGTTATTAAAGTTAAGTTTTATTTATGGAAGACATTTTGAAAATATTCTGTGATTAAGCTAAACTATATAAATATAAAATACTAAATTAAAGTAAAACTAAACTAAACTATTACAGAGCATATATAAAATCATTACAACTATACATTTTCACGAATTTTACTTATAATGTTTTCTAAATCTAAGTATATATCACTAGCGTTCGCATTTTCAGATACAAATTGCACACACTTATTTGCATTGCACTCGCAAGGTTTTTCTGGTAAATTATCACTCTCATATATCTCAATTTTGATTGCGAATGTCCTTGAAGATGTATTTGGCGCCCTGGTTTTGATGTACGAGTAGTTTTGCTGTCGTTCACGTTTCTGTGGAGTGCTTGCCGCATCATTTTTTTTTCTCTTCAAATTGAGTCGTGATGTAACAGATTCTTTGAGCTGCTGGTTCGGGATAAAATTAAAAAGATCCTCGCTGTCCTGAAAACAGAAATAAATAGTGTTTTGAATATAAATACGTGCAATGCCTACATTATGATAATAATAATTTAATAAATTATAACTATTACTTACCGACATTGTGCTTAAATCAAACAAAAAAAATATGTTTACTGTGTTGCAGTCAAAGGCTCTCTACGATCTGTACAAAACAGATTCTTTTATTTATGGTGTATAAATTCATGTCTTTAAGGTTTAAATTTCTTCATAATAATACCTATTAAAACTAAACATCATGCTTGGTGGTCAAGTCGAAACATGTCGATATTAACAATGTGCTTGTGTACATAGATAATATTGGCAAACGCATTATTTCTACTGCAAGCAATATGAACTTAAACTTTGTAAAAATTAGATCTATTTTAGAAACAAATTCATGTCTTTAAGGTTTAAATTTCTTCATAATAATACCTATTAAAACTAAACATCATGCTTGGTGGTCAAGTCGAAACATGTCGATATTAACAATGTGCTTGTGTACATAATATTGGCAAACGCATTATTTCTACTGAAAGCAATATGAACTTAAACTTTGTAAAAATTAGATCTATTTTAGAAACTGCAACTGGAACTATTGAAGTGCAAAGAAAAAGGTCTTAACTATAATTTTTGGTTGCACTGGAATTAGAAGGTTGTTGTGTTACATTATGTTTGTAGTTCCAAAAACATAATAAATTAAATAATTTATCTTTATTAACGAAAGGACAAAGTGATACAATATTTTGTCACATCTTTAAAAACACATTTGGTGCATTGGCTAAGAGTGCTACATCACAATGTAAATAGTAGGTTTAATAGATGTCTTATCGAATGCATCAAAAGTGTTTTTGCGGGTTCGATTCCCGCACAGAACATATATGAATATTTGTTCCGGTTTGGTTTTTATGATTATTTACATTCTTTTTTAACATAATCAATTACTCTATCTCCATAATACAGTTAAATACTAGATCTTGAGTTCAATCCTTTTTCTGGATTTCTATCCGTACCCAAGGCACCGATAGCATTAACTTGCACGGTTGCTTATATATTGAACGCTGTCATAGCGCTCAATACATCGAGCGATGCGACAAGCGGATGACATCATTTCACATTATCCACTGACCGCTGCTTGATGTACCTAAGTTTATGAATGTTGATGAATACATTTATTAGATGCAATATGCTATGCGTTTTCTTCAATGTTTTGTTTGAACTCTGTGAGTGGGGGATTATTATAATAATTATACTTATAATTATTATATTTTACAGCACAAACATTTTAATCGCAGTATTAATAACCATTATAAGTTACTTTTACACAGCTGTACCTACATCAAGTTATACTTTCCAGCAAAAGCTGACTTCTCATTAAACGGAAAGCCTAATACATTCATCACTAGATACTTACAAAGATGTGTGCCAGGTGCACCTCATCGTTTCGATTCAACGCTGTAATTTTGCTTCTCTGTAGTTCGACGCTGCGCCAGGGAATGAATGAACACAGCCATATTATAGACCGAATCGCAGATCACGATAGTATACGACAGCATAAATTGAAGAGTTCTGTATCACCCGTTCGAGCGAACTGCCGTGAACTGGAGGCAATTACAACGAAACCGGTGACAACATTCGCTCATCAGTTTAAAAACCGTAGTGGTTAAAAAGACATCAATAAGTCAATCTGTAATTATGAAGAAAACCCCAATTACACAATTAGTTCTCGATTATAAAATTGGGGATTCTGTATCACGCAGCTCGAGCGACTGCGCGAGAGCGAGTGATACAGAATCCCCAATTTTAACCTACTAATGGGCCTACGGAACTCAGGTGCCACATTTCAACGATTGATAGATCGCTTCAAATCGAACTTGAATGTGCCCGTTCCAGAGAAGATGATTGACAGCTCCAGTGCGTGTTCAGACCCTCAAGGATGCAGACCTGTTACCATCTTAGGGTACCTGGACGATCTCATCATTCTCTCGGAAACTTTCGAAGGTCATATCGAGGATCTCGGAGCAGTTTTTGACAGACTCGAAAAGTTTAACTTGCGTGTCAACCGCAAGAAGAGCTGTTTCGCCCGAGACTCGGTCAAGTTCCTCGGCCACATAATCGTCCCTGGCGGTCTGCAAGTTGACCCAGAGAAGACATCAGCTATTGCTGACATGCCCTCCCCGAAGACCGTAAGGCAGCTTAAGGGTTTTTTAGCAACTTCTAGTTGGTTTCGGCGCTTCGTACCGAACTACGCTGCAATTGCCAAACCTTTAACTGACCTCCTTAAGAAGAACGGCACTTGGAGATGGCATGAAGAACAGCAAGCTGCTTTCGAGCATATTAAAGAGCTCCTGGTCACTGCTCCCATCTTACGCCAAGCCGACGAAAGCAAACCCTTCTCCCTCCGCACAGATAGCAGTGGCTACTGTCTCGGCGCAGTTTTGATGCAGGGGGAGGGCCCCGATGAAAGACCGATCGAGTACGCCAGCCGACTACTAGAGGCAGCTGAGCGCAACTACACAACCACTGAACGGGAGGCCCTTGCCGTCGTGTGGGCTGTTACGAAGTTCAGGGGGTACATCGAAGGATCCAAGGTAGTAGTTAAGTCTGACCATCAGCCGGTACGATGGTTGATGAGCCTCAAGTCTCCTACAGGCCGTCTTGCCAGATGGGCACTTACCCTCCAGGCTTACGACCTCCAGATCGAGTACACTCCTGGAAAGGTGAACGTAATTGCTGACGCTCTAAGCCGCCCGCCCTGTTGCGATGAGAACCCAGGCGGTTGCGAGGTATGCTTAGTGACCGTAGATATACCACACAGGAAACCCGATGACGTGCGCTCTAACCAGCTCAAAGACCCCGAGCTGAAGAAGATTATTGAGGAATTGGAAGCACCTGACGATCCCTTCAGGGGGAGGGGTTGGTCAGAGAGAGGATACCTGATACCGGATGGTGTGTTGTACAGGTGTGCACCTGAATCTGAGGACGAGGACTCCGCCTGCCTCGTCGTGCCAAAGCACGAAAGGGAGGCTGTGCTGGCAGATTTCCACGACGCTCCTACAGCAGGTCACTTCGGTGTGGAACGAACACTACAACGCATCAGAGCCCGATACTTCTGGCCAGGTATGAGAAGTTTTATCACTGACTACATTAAACGCTGCACAGCTTGCCAGCGATATAAATCGACAACCGGAAACCAGCTGGATTGCTGCAAACCCCAGCTCCTACCCGACGATTCGAAGTAGTGGCTGTCGATCTATTTGGTCCGCTACCGAAAACGTCGAAAAGGAACCGGTGGATCTTGATACTGGAAGATACTTGCTCCCATTGGGTTGAGCTATTCGCGTTAGAAAGCGCCACCAGCGTAGAGTGCGCTGAGATCTTGATTGCCGAAGTCTTCCTAAGGTACGGAGTCCCGCGCAGGATGATTAGCGACAACGGAGTGCAGTTCGTTGCTGAGGTGATGCAGCAGACGTGTCACGTCATGGGTATAAAACAGTCCCTGACACCACTGTATCATCCCGAAGCTAACCCTGTAGAACGGAAGAATCGGGACTTAAAGCCTCAGTTGGCTATCTTAGTAGGAAAAGAACACGCATCATGGGACGCTCATCTTGCAGCCATAAGGTTTGCCATGAACTCCGCTGTAACAGCAAGTACTGGATTTTCACCAGCCTTTCTTACCTTCGGGAGAGAACTACGCGCACCTTCCGACGTCGTAGCGGACATGAAAACCATCGTGGATAGCGATAATTTCGTGCCGAATATTACTCCTTACCTGCGTAAGTTGTCAACGGTATTGCTCGACGCTAGAGATGTCCACGAACGCGCTCAGACCGTGCAGAAAAAGTATGCAGATGAAGGTAGACGCCAACCCCCCGATTACAAGGTAGGTGATCTTGTATTGTTGAAGACACAGGGGACGAATGATGCCGGTCAAGGACAGACTGCTAAGTTTATACCTCGTAGGGATGGTCCGTATCGTATACGAGAAGTTGTAAGTCCCACAACCTATGTGTTAGAGGGAACCGTTAGGGGTGAGCACGTTGGACGCTACCATGTCTCCGATTTGACACCATTCATCGGTGACGTTGAGGTCCCAGTTAGGGAAAAACGCAGACGTGGTCGACCCCGTAGGTATGATTGCTAGCCCGAATGCGAGGGCGCCATATTCGAACTAGAGGGGGAGTGTGTAGCGATGCAACGTTAAGCTCGTAATGTCGCTGCAACAAGGTTACGCCGCGCGGAAACGCGTCGCCCGCTCCTACAAGGTCAGCGCCTCGCGCGCGCCATCTTGCACGGCACACCGCTCGCGCAGGCAGTCGGCCCAACGCAACCACTGAGTGCGCACGCTCACTTGCTGAACGAACCTATGTACGCGAGCCCTAGATCTTATGTACTTAGAGTAATGTCCATGTGCTGTATAGTTTGTGTCGTACCGTTATTACACTTTTATTGTACACCAAACCAGTGAGCTTCATTTCTGTGCCCGCCGACGATCCCACCGCGCCATCTTTACAGACGTACTTTATACCATAGAGTATCGTAATGAAATTAAAAATAGTAGATTATTAACCAAGGGGATAAAGCAGTGTCTTCTGTCGCGGGTGACGATTTAAATCGCGAGCGTCACGAAGAACTCGAGGTTTACTCCCGAGCGTAGCGAGGGTGTTAAAACCTTAAATCACGAGCGAAGCGAGGGATTTAAGACGAGTCCTGAGTGTAGCGAGGGATTTAAGTTCACCCAAGACTAAGACAGCTTTATCACCGAGGAAAATACTCTACTTTTCGTACCATTTGCGAAAAAAATAACACAATAATAATATAAGATAAGCATTTAATAAAAATAATGAAAATTAAAAGTAAAAGTTAATATTTGAAACATTGGTCCAATTATTTATTGAAAGAGTAATATTTTTGTTGGGTACATTTATTGTTGATGAGTTAATTTGAGTATTTCTCTGTTCAAGTTGCGTCTGAGGAACTTGC
Organism: Agrotis clavis; assembly: GCA_954870645.1. Taxonomy (NCBI): domain Eukaryota; kingdom Metazoa; phylum Arthropoda; class Insecta; order Lepidoptera; family Noctuidae; genus Agrotis; species Agrotis clavis. The sequence goes on along the minus strand of OX940936.1, from coordinate 14,830,453 downwards.
GTTTCATTGCAGCTAGTAAACGTCGGAGATAGTGGTGGTGGTGCAATGTCAGTTACGGACGAAGATAAGATGCCAGAAGTTGATGGTTGTGGCTCTGATGGATTAAATTTTATGTTTTTGTTAATTTGACTGCTTAACATAGTTTTATTCGCCATTGAACTTTCAATATACCCCTCAGCTACTCCATCAGAGCTCCAACCACCGTGTATTTTTATTGACGTAATATCGGCCCCTGAATCCGCCAAGAAAGTCGCCGAAGTTCTTCTAAAGCAGTGACCGGTGTAGAGTTCAACATCTTTAAGTTGTAGATATTTTGCAATATCCTTTGGCATGTTGCTAATTTTATTTTTGCCGATGGCTTGTCGAGTACATTTCCCATTCCGATAGTTTATAAAAAATCTACTGTTTTCCATGTTGGTGGGACGTAATGCTTGGTATTTGTGAATGATTTTAGTATATTCTCCTTGTACAATGAATGAGCGATTTTTCTTTGTCTTAGTTTCCTTTACATTAATCAGCAGCAACTCATTGGAATGATTTTCAACGTCCTCCACCTTTAAGTTTACAAGTTCACATCCGCGGCAGGCACCATTGAGTCCAAAAATTAAGGCCACCTATAACAAAGATAAAAAACAGGTAAATATATAGAATAATTACCATTACTAAGATACGAAATATTCATAGTTATATCATGTACACTTACTTTTGTGGCCAGATAAACTTCGTCAGGAGCTTCATTAAGAAATTTTTCCACATTTTGAGTCGTAAAAATTTTAGACTTCTTTGCGCAATGCCCTTCTGATTTTCTTTTTAAAAAAGCCAGCAATTTCGTAAATCTGTTTATTTCAATGCTGTGTTTGATGCTTATTGTAGCTTTCAGTTTTGAGTATATGCACCAAAGTGTATTCGGATTCTTTGTCTTGGATAAATAATCAAAATAGACAAGAAGTACTGATTCTGAAATTGATAGGCCTTTCGCACTTCTCCACGTTGATAATTCTTCATAAGTTTTTAAATAATTTTCCTTGGATTTTGTTGGAAGCAAATTATTTATAATTGCGGCAGCATTTGCACTGATGGAATCAGACAATTCACTGTCACTGTCGCTTTGATTTAACATCGTAACTTATTTTTCCCACGTTTTTATATTAGAATATTAATTTATTCATAAAAATAAATTAAAATTGTATTTATAAAAACAAAAACGCGGCAAATTCCTAGACTAATATTTTTTTGTCGGAAAAGCAAAGGCATCAAGCTCATACGGCCTCGACGGTTTTCGTAATTGTATTGAATAATCATAATTTTTTTTTTTTTTTTTTTTGGATTTTTATGACCTGGTCATTCGGACCTTTAAGTCAAGTCTTATTTAATTTTCCAAAAACACTGCACTGTGTATCACTTCACTTTTTATATTGATCCAATCGTGTTTTTAATATATTTATATAGTGGTTTGAAATTGTTTTTGTCTTTTAATATTTGGTTAAGTGGCGGCGGGCGGGATGAAGAATTGATCACATCACTTTCACTGAGTTCACTAGCCAACACTAATCTGTCAAGTAGGAAGTTTTGACAGTCGAAGATAAGATGTTCCATGGTTCCTTCTTGGGATTCACAATGTGGGCATATATTACTTCTAATAATATTAAGTCTAGCAAGGTGTGACGGTGCAGTATTATGGCCAAAGCGCAATCTATTTATCGTAGTGATAAAGTCTCGGCTGGCTTCCTTCAATTTATTGTACCATGGCTTAACAGGTAATCTTTCTTGAATACTTCCATACCATTTTCCTTTGACGTCTTGGTCTTTCTTCCACATTTCTAACCATAACTTACATAAACTTTCATTAATACATTGCAGGAAGTCAGTCATAGGAATGTCCATTCTATTACTAATATCTACAGCATTACTACCTTCATATGCGGTTTTATCAACTGCTTCATTGCCAGAGATACCTCGGTGAGAAGGAACCCACAGGAAAGCTATTTGGATGTCCTTAAGGTAATATTGATGAATTATTTCCTTGATAAAATACAGAATGTGATTTGACTTAAATGATACTGAAAGATTAGTTAGGGCATTTATCAAACTTAATGAATCAGAAACTATCAAAAAGTATTTACAATTATTAATTTGACGAATATGTAATAATGCCTGATAAACCGCATATGCCTCTGCAGTGAATATGGTACATATATTGTGCAGAACAAAGCTTCGAGAGATTTTGCTTTGAGAATCATATATAGCGGCGTGCACATGATCACTCCCCTTACTGCCATCAGTGTAAATAACATAATAATTTGTGTTATCTTCCAAAAACTGTAACATATCTAAATTATTGTTAATGGAATTCTGCAATTGTTTTACAGGATGTGTAATACAATGATATGAGAAGGAGTAACATGGCCATGGACACTGTTTTCTAATACTAGTAAAACTATTTATTATTTCTGACAATATTTTGGATAATGTTGGGGATTTGCCATTCAAAAGATCCTCTCCTGTTGTGAGAGGCCCAGGAGTTCCACTTACAGAAGGTATAATTTTGTTAATAATTTTTCTGTTATTTCCTGCAATTAATTTAAGACAGAATCTCTCTGCAAGTAGAATACGTCTCAAAATTAGGGGCATAATTCTGGTCTCCACTTCCATGGCCCTTATGGGAGTAGAGCACATTGCACCAGAAATTGTTCTCAAAGCCCTGTTCTGCAATAAATCTAGTTTATTTACATGAGTACTATTTATATACACTAGTGAACTATAATCAAAATGACTTCTCACTATACTTTTATACAACATTGACAAAATTTTGGGGTCTGCTCCCCATGAGACACCTGCTAGACATTTAATTATATTTAATCCTTTGAGAGCATTCTTTGATATATGTTTAATATGTTCATCAAAAGTTAATTTTCTGTCTATTACTACCCCTAAAAATTTCTTTGAATTTACTGGATTTATAATTTCCCCATTATAAACTATTTTTGAATTAGTATTATCTTTTCCAAATATCATGACACTGCTTTTAGAAGGATTAATTTTTAAATGAAGCACATCATTATAGTAGTGAAATAGTTGGGATAAGGCTCTATTAACATTGTCTATTGCACATTCTAAATTATAATTACTACTGTACAAAACAATATCATCTGCAAACTGCAAAATATCTACATTACTATTTACAAATTTACAAATCTCACTTGTGTATATATTATAAAGCAAAGGAGATAGTGTGGCACCCTGCATTGTACCCCTAGATGCACATTTTGGACCATGTAATGTATTATTGTGTCTTACATAGAGTGTTCTTGTAATCAAAAAATTGTAAATCCATTTACATAGTTGACCAGGCACACCTAACCTAGACATAACTTGTACTAGTATAGCTGGATCTAGACTGTCAAAAGCACCTTGAACATCTAAAAATACACAAACAGTGTGTAATTTTCTCTCCTTTGCATGTTTCAGGTCCGAAACTAAGGAAGTGAAGCTGTCTGCACAACTTCGCCCTCGTCGAAATCCATATTGTACATGTGGAATGATGCCATTAGATTCCATATACCAATCCAAACGATTTTTAATCATGTTCTCAAATAATTTACCTAGACATGAAGACAGTGATATGGGTCTATAAGAGCTGGCAAGCTCTGAGGGTTTATCTGGTTTGAGAATCGGAATGACACATTGTGTTTTCCATGATTGTGGAATACATTTACAATGCCAAAGTAAATTAAGAATATTAAGAAATATTTTTTGTGCAGATTCATCTAAATTTTTAATAATGCAATAAGGGTAATCATCTAAACCAGGTGTTGTATCTTTCCGAGTTAACAAGCTCATTTTAAATTCAGTCCATGTGAAAGGATCTAACAAAAATTTTGAATTTAGATTATCATTATTTAATTCGAAAATATTGCCTAAACTATTAACATCAATTAAGTTGCTATTATCAGATAATTTATCTAGAAATTGGGAAATAAACTCATCATTATATGATTTATTGCCAGCTCTTATACCTTTGAACATTTTAAAGAGATTCCAAATCTTACTAATAGGAGTAGTTCTATTAAAAGTGTTACATAAGTTATCCCAACCTTTTCTTTTTTGTTCCGAAATGGTTCTTTTTTTAAGTGCATCTTTTCTTTTATAAGCTAAATAGTTCTCCATGGTAGGTTCAGTTCTATACAGTTTCAATGCATTGTAAGAGACAATTACACTTTTCTCACAAATGTCATTCCACCAAGGAGTTGGAGGTCTGGTTTTAAAATGATTTGGTTTATTAAATTTAGGAATTGTCATATCTTTTAAAGTATCCAATCGAGAACAAAAATCATTATAGGTTGAAATAGGATCATACAGTTTTAGGACTAAATCATTAAATATTGTTTTGGAAATAGTTTTATACTTCTCCCAATCTGCTTTTTTATATGTAAACCTATCAATAGGGGGATTAATATGATATCTATCAATATGTAATGAAATCTCTGTTATTGTTGGGTAGTGATAGCTGCCCATGGCGTCATCATGTACAGACCACTCGCATATTGATGCGAGGTTAGCACTAATAAAGCTAACATCAATTGCAGACGGATTTCGTCTTGGGTTGTTAACAGTTGTAAAACGACCGTCATTTAAAATACATAAATCCAAGTCATCAATAATATTGAATAGATCCTGACCTCTGCTTTTAGTGGATAGACAACCAAATGCAATGTGGTGCGCATTAAAGTCACCACTGACGAATATTGGCTTTGGAAGATCATTAATAATATTACGTAGTCTATTGATCCGTATTTGCCCACTAGAAGGAGGACAGTATACACAAAGAATAGTCAAACTACCATGCACAGTAGATAAGGACAGAGCAACAGTTTGAATGTCTTCATAAAATCTAGTGTTTAAAACTTTATACCTTAAATATGGTTTAATTAAAATTGCTACACCATTATGAGTATTGTTGGAGTTTTTAATATAAATGTTATAACCAGGTATTCTAAAATTATTGTTTTTAAACCATGTTTCGTTCAGTAAGCAAATGTCAATATTTTGTTGTTGTAAGAATTGAATCAATAAGGGTTTTTTACTATTAGCACTTTGAATGTTATACTGAGCAATACGTAGTTTAGACTGAGTGTGACTTGGATCCATTACTTTAGATTTTTAAGAAGTATTTCTTTAATACTATTGACGGTGGTAGGCGTATTATCTCCCTTATTACCGAGTTCCACCAACGTCTGTACCAGGGCCATAAGTACGTCGTTGTTGGCAACTATTTGGGCTTTGATGTCAACCTTAGGAGGGACTTCTTTAGATTTATTTACATTTTGTACAGATTTATTTACACTTTGTACAGAATTATTTACAGATACAAGCTTATTTACAGATGTATGTACAGATTTATTTACAGAATCGATTGTTTTCATTTTTGGAGGTGGCAGAGGTGGGAATTGTGTATTATCATTCTTAATATGTTTTGTCGATGTAGCACTTGAATAAGTAATCTTATTTTTCTTTTCTAAAATTTTATTTATCTTAATTGGACATAATCTAGATATTGCAAGATGAGGCCCGCTGCAATTGCAACAGCAGATCTCTGTTGGTCTATCACATTCTTTATATAAATGCTCGCCTCCACAAATGGAACATCTTTGTTTGCCATTACATATTCTAGCCGAGTGGTTAAATTTGAAGCAACGGAAACATTGCTGTAATGGGGGAATATATTCAAAAACTCGATAAGAAAACAAATCATATTGGACATTGTCTGGAAGTACATTAGATAAAAAAGTTATGCTAACGGTTTGTAGTGGTACTCGTTCTTGTCCTACCTTTTTTACAAATCTTCTTACAGCTATTATTTCATAGATTGATGATAGTTTAGTATATAGTTCTTTGTTAGAAATGTTTGCTGGTACAAATCTGATTATTCCTGTTTTTTCTATTTGCGCAGCCGGAATAAACGCTTTCAAGCCATGTTTGTTAAGAAATGCGCTATTGTTGATAAGGTTATTGGCCGTATTATACTGTTTAAATATAATTGCTATTTTATTTGCATTTATTCGTTGTATAGCCGTCACCCCTTTTATCTCGCTAGAAAATATATGATTTAGGTAGATAGGGCTCTTATTGCCTATCCTATCCTTGTTATTTGCAGCTTCAATAAATACCTTATAGTCCAGGTAGTTGGCATTTTCCGGGTATAGTCTTTTATAGTCCGGTTTAATATACGGCGAATAGATTTGCTCACCACCGCCGCCGCCATCCATGTCCATGTTTGTCCCTCCGCTGTCCTCAGGCCGAGGACGTTTAATTGCGGTGGGCGGGTTATCCCCGCCCCCCTCGTTTCCTACCATTTGTACGTGTTTGCACACCTAAAACTGATATTTTTATTGACTTTTGGGTAAAAAACAAGCTAATTTTTAATTAAAAACGAATTTGAATTTTTTTTTTCTCGCGCGCTCTTTTTTAAAGTTCCCGCCAGAATCCAAATAATAATCATAACTGCATAATAAATGCGTACTCCTTTTTCAAAAAGTTGTATAATGCTTTAAATCATGTAGTCTGTGCTTTAAATACAAACTCAATGTTGTAAAGACAGACTGATGTAGTTCAGTATCGGTAAGTATTCCAAATTCAAATCACATTCTCTCCCTAGAGGATGAATGAAATTCAGTACAACTTTCTTTCCCTAGGGAAAGCTGTTTCTAACATATTAATAATGACTATTGTTATGTACGCTTTTTGTGGCATAGAATGTCACTTTTTTGAGCAAGTGGTACGAAAATTAAATTATAACACTGTTTCTCTAACAAAACAATGTTATAATATATTTTTCACACCACTTGCTCGTAAATGTCACATTATAAGTCATGCAAACTGGCCGTAAAGCAAGTCATTGTTCCCCACACTCAAACCAGGGAATAATATATGTACTGAATTTCATTATTCCCTGGGAATAATGTGATTTGAATTTGGAACCTCAAACAAAACATAGTATGAAAACTTGGAACGAAGGAATTGAAGCAGCGGCGGCTGCCCCCCGGCAGTCCCCACTGCAACAGCTGATCGCTTGCTGAGGTGGGCACCACAGCATGCTCACGTTCGAAGGTTGTCGTACCACATCAAATTTCAAAATTCGAATTTATTTCCTCGCAGGTGGTGTGAAAAGCAGAGTACTCACCTCAGGAATAAAGCTGCCTTTGTCTTGGGCTAACTTAAATCCCTCTCTGCACTAAGGATTCTTATCTTAATTCCCTCGTTTCACTCGGGAATTAACACTTGAACCTCGGAGCGCAGGGATTCAATACGCCCGTGACGTAAGGCACTGCTTTATTCCCTTGGTGCGTAATCTACTATTTTTTTCATTATGATACAGATTACAGATCATAGATACATCTTTTTCATTTTTTATCTGTGACTGCGCGCGCTATATATTATGGGAATGTTGGAATTTTGACGTTTGTGTTTCGGTGGATGTAGTATCTCTAAGTAGTCTGTGGGTGGATGACATGGTGGATGATTATTAGTGTTTATTAATTTTTATCTTTTATTTGATATGTTCGTGTTCAATGAGAGAAGATAAAGTAGTGTATGAAACTGTACATAACTAGGTATTATACCACTCGTGTGATACTATTAAAAAACTCGCTTCGCTCGTTTTTTAAACTCACACTCGTGTATAATACCCCTCATTATGTACCAGTTACATAAACTATTATTATACCATTCCCACTTTAAAAAGTTACTTTTTCTCACTGAAAACAGTGAGTAAATAGTAGATTGTATGACAAGGGAGCAAAGTAATATTTTTACGGCGAGGGCGCTATTTTGAATCCAGAGCGAAGTGAGGGATTCTACAGTAGAATCCTGAGCGTAGCGAGGGATTCTTTAGTAGAATCCTGAACGTAGCGTATATTGACCCTTGTCATACAATCTACAATTTTTATTCAGCCAGCGACATTCCAGCCAGTCTTTATTCAAACACAATTTGCGTTCGATTTCTTTGGCGCCGAGCACTAAGATGTTCCAAATTCAAAAAGTGCGCGGCAAAGTTCTTTGCGGCGCACTTATAAAGAGGATTAAAAACTCATTCCTGCCCGCTAAAAGTTCCCTATAGAAAACACCAGTTTTGGGCGCACTTAAAGGCGAACCAAGTCGTCCTTTTCGAATAGGTGGGATGAAATAGTAGATTGTATGACAAGGGAGCAAAGTAATATTTTTACGGCGAGGGCGCTATTTTGAATCCAGAGCGAAGTGAGGGATTCTACAGTAGAATCCTGAGCGTAGCGAGGGATTCTTTAGTAGAATCCTGAACGTAGCGAGGGATTCAAAGTACGCCGCCCGAGCCAAAATAGTTATTTGTTATACAAGAGTGCAAAGTTGATTTTTAACCGCGTGCTCAATTTTGATGACCGAGCAAGCGAATGATTCTAAAATTGAATCACGAGTGCAACGAGTGATTCAAAAATTAGAATCATGAGCGGTAGCGAGGGAATCAAAAGAGCACAAGGTAAAAAATCTTTACACTCGAGTGCAACACGTAACTTTTCATCCCACCTCAGCGAGGAAATGAGTAGATGCAAAAAAAAAACAGTACATTTATTTCAGTTTAGGTATTAACTACTACATTATTATAGGTAGGTATTACACAATAATTTTTAAATTATAACAATATACTTAGGTAGTATGTTTTCAAGTTTCTTATTTTTATCTTGGTTTGTCTTAACAATAAGTATGGATGTGAAAAGAAAACCGCACAAAGCAAATTAAAAAAAAAAGGTAAAAAAGAGTTCTGAGTCAAGAAGGTTCCGAGTCTGAGGTTGTAACAAAATAATAGTAGATTACGCACCAAAGGATTCTGGTTCGGGATTCAAGTTAGCCGAAGGCAACGAAGCTTTACTCCCGAGGACCGTACTCTGCTTTTCACACATAATGCGAGGAAACAAATTCTGTTTTTGAAATTTGATGTGGTACGACAACCTTCGAACGTCAAGTGGGCACCACAACAAGCGATCAGCTGTTGGGGTCAGCAGCAGCCATTACTGGTACAAGTCATTATTGCACACGATGTTCTAAATTCAATTTACTTTATCCACTAGAGGATAAAAACGGCTTTTACGCTCAGATATCGAATAGAAAAAATAGTCTTTCCGAGATGGGGGGATGAAATAGTTATTTGTTATGCAAGGCTGCAAAGTTGATTTTTGTGCGCGAGTACTTGAATTGAAAACTGAGAGAGCGAAGGATTCTAAGATTGAACCGCGAGAGAAACGAGCGGTTCAAATATAGAATCCTGAGCGATGCGAAGTTTTCGAAAGTACGAGACGCAGAAAAACTTTGCTGCCGAGTGCAACACACAACTTTTCACCTCACACAGCGAGGAAATGGTAGGAGTAAGAGAAACAGCTTAAACAATTTACTATATAAGTATTTATTTATTCATTTTAGAAATTAAAAGTAAAATTACTACAATTGTTAATATTGAAAGTTAAATGTTTTTTTTGGAACATTAATACTTGTGTTTGACACTTGTGTGTTATTATTACGTAAATTTGCGGAAAATTGCTCAAATTCATTGGATTCCATTGTGAATGTTGGAGACAGAGACAGATATAAGGCGGTTCGAGACGATTTTCTCGAATTTTAAAAACTCAAACTTACCTACGACATCTACTACTTAACACTTATATTCAGAAAAAAATAAATAGGTTGGTGCCATAGATATTTCTGTGGTTGGTGCACTGACATGCAGTGGGGGCGGCTCACCTGCCAGTGTAGAAAATAATTGAATACAAGACGTGTTCGATTTTTAAACAACACTTTGTGCTCTAGAGCACAAAATAGAGTTTTGCGCTCAGATTTTGAATGAGAAATAGAATCTTTCCGAGCGGGTGAGGTGAAAATATATTTTTCACCTCACCCGCTCGGAAAGATTCTATTTCTCATTCAAAATCTGAGCGCAAAACTCCATTTTGTGCTCTAGAGCATTGTTTGTATTGTTTGTATTCAATTGTTTTCTACTTTTCTACACTGGCAGGCGAGCCGCCCCCACTACATTTCCTCGCTGTGTGAGGTGAAAAGTTGTGTGTTGCACTCGGCAGCAAAGTTTTTCTGCGTCTCGTTCTTTTGAAAACTTCGCATCGCTCAGGATTCTATATTTGAACCGCTCGTTTCTCTCGCGGTTCAATCTTAGAATCCTTCGCTCGCTCAGTTTTCAACTCAAGTACTCGCGCCAAAAATCAACTTTGCACTCTACTTTTCATCACACACTATGAGAAAATAAAAAGCGCCTCATATTTTATTGTAATATTATTATTTAATAAAACATAGAGTAACAACTAAATTGAAATTATCTAATAACTAGCTGTGCCCGCGACTTCGTTCACGTGGATGCCGGAACTTAACAATGTATTGTTTAGTGCGAAGAGCTGTTGGAGGATACCGATACAAATCATTTTCTTTATGCTTTTTTTAGCGTCATAAAATCGTCAAATTAGTCTTCTCACCCAAGAGGGACTGTCAGACTTGTACTGACTAAAATCCACGGCGTCCTTCAATAGCCCTTTACGTTCCGGGGTCACGGTAGCTCGTAAGTCCCACGACCCCGGCTGGCTTTGGCCCTCTAAGGGGGGCTCCGTCATTGTGCTGACACTCTTTAAGGCGCTCGTGGAACACAACGGGACGTCGACCCGGGGATAGTCCATGATCGTACAGCAAGTCGCCCGATTACTCGCCGCCCGAATGCCCACGCCTGTTGGCCAGAGATAGTCTTGCGACGTCCGTCACCGTGGGCGTCTACCACTGCGGCTGGGTCGTGAGGTAGACGCTGTCCTCTTCCTCACGCGTCCCGCCTCCTCCTTCGCTGGCATGACTGCTTCGCAGAAGGAGGCGACCGGTTCCCACTTTATTTCACCCCGCAGCATGGCGTCAACCAATGCCGAGCGCGAGAGGTCGCCGCTTATCACCGTTGCCGTTGTGAAGACATGTGCGATGCTCTCCCCCAAGCAAGCGGGGCAATTCTGCACCGTATGCTCTACCTTAGACCCACACCCCCCCCATAACCTCGTAGTGGTGACATCCAAGCGTTTCTTCCTTCCCCGACAAAGGTACCTTCCAAAACTACCGTGTCCAGTGAGGACCTGCGTCAGGTGGTTGGTCAGAAAGCCGTGACACCTATCCAGCCACTCCTCAAAGAGAGGTCTTAGCGCCGCGATTGAGGCGTGCCCGAACCTCGGTTTCGATAGTCGCTCCCTCCATACCGCCCTGAGATGGCGCCGGAGCTCTTTCCGCCGCACCTCGACTTGTCGATGCAGCGGTGATTGGCCAGTGCTTCCTTATAAATACGTGCTGTCGGACGGCAAACTACCCATTACTCCCCGTCCGTAAACGGCTGGAATATGGCCCGCTATTTCCGACGCCTTGGGCGTCTTCAGCGGTGGCTGGGATGAGAGGTTAGAGGGTGCCCTTTCCCTCACGCGCAATTATGACATGCCCAGTATTGCCCAGGCAGTAAATTATTTTGTTATGGCATTATTTTGAAACTATGATATCTCCTAAGAAAAAAATTGCGTATTTCAAGCATAGTATAAACAATAAAATTAAAAACCCAAAACAATTATGGAAAAATCTCAAAACTACCCTATCACCCATTAGACCCAGTCAAGACCTTCCGTCGCATTTTACAGATCCTGACCTAATAAATAATACTTTTTTGATAGTTCCCGGGAACCCCGTAGTCAGTGACTCACTGATATCTTACTATGAGAACCATAGACATGGCAACGCAAGTTTCACTATTGTTCCAGTGGACCAGAATGATATCTCACGCATTTTGACTAGCCTGAAAAGTAACGCGGAAGGATACGACAACATTACCTTGGAAATGCTTAATATGACCTTGCCGTACACGTTAAAAACAATAACGGATATAATAAACTATTCAATTGAAACTTCAACGTTTCCCGATCAATGGAAAATTGCCTCCGTTAGACCTCTGCCAAAAATCACAAACCCGATCGAAATAAAGGACTTGCGCCCCATTAGTATTTTGCCATGCCTGTCTAAAGTGCTTGAGAAAGCCGTCAGTCGCCAATTAACAAGCTTTTTGGAGCAAAATGACATATTACCAGACTTACAATCTGGTTTTAGAAAGCAGCGCAGTACCGCTACTGCCCTGCTGGATGTCACTGACAATATATTATGTGCCCAGGATCGGGGAATGTGTACCTTACTTGTTTTTCTCGATTTCTCCCGCGCCTTTGATGCTATAAATATTCCCCTTTTATTGTCAAAGCTATCATATTACGGTTTCGACTCCAGCGCTATAGAATGGTTCAGCAGCTATCTCAATAATAGAAAACAATTTGTAGATTTGCGTTTTGAAGACGGCACTACACTTACTTCATTTCTTTCACTTATACACAGGGGGGTCCCGCAGGGCTCCATACTAGGTCCGATACTTTTTATTTTGTACTGCGCGGATATTGTTAAATGCCTCCAGAACTGCAAGTTCCACATATATGCTGATGATGTCCAGTTGTACATATCCTTTAGACCAGATGAATACGATAGAGCCGTTAAAGATATTAATGATGACTTACGCAGAATTGCCATCTGGGCTGAAGAGAACTGCCTGTCACTGAACCCAGCAAAAACTAAGTATATCATATTTGGTACTAGGCAGCAACTGGCTAAATTACCCGCAACACTGGACCTCGAACTGATGGGAGAACAGATTGAAAGAGTATGTGAAGCGCGGAATCTCGGCCTTATAATGGATAACGCCCTTCGTTATGAGAAACATGTAGCCGATTCCGTACGAAACTGTTTTTATCGTCTCAAAATCCTATATAAAATCAGGCCATATTTGTCAGAAAAACTGCGGGAACAGCTGGTAGAAACCTTGGTCTTGTCCAGATTAAATTATGCAGACACAGTCTACGGCCCCCGCCTACTAGCTCGCACGGATCGGCTCATACAAAGGGTACAAAACGCCTGTGCTCGTTTTTGTTATGGAATACCAGCCAGAAGCCACGTCACCCCATTTTTGAACAAACACCGTACGCTTAAAATGAAATCACGACGGAAGCTTCACTTGGCCTGTCTATTGTTCGGCGTGGTCAAATATCAGAAACCCGACTACCTATACAACAAACTTAGTTGGATAACTGGTAGACGAGAATGTGGGAGACGACAATGCTCACAACAGCTGTCTACACAGACTCACAACACAGCAGCATTCAGGGGCAGTTTTCGTTACGCAGCGTCCAAAGTGTGGAATAACCTGCCGCCCCCTATAAGAATTATCAACACGATCGAAGCATTCAGAAGACGCTTACGGCAGTACCTAATAGACGAGCAGCAGAAACTGGATATGATCACACAAAATACATCAATTATTTAACCTTCAATTATCTACCCTATTTGAACATACTCGTAAACAGTCAGTGAAACAATATCAAAATAATCTTATGATAACAATTATCATTAATACTGCTCACGCGTCGGTGCATCGTCAATTCTGTGCCTCTAGTGAAAAAGGGTTTAAGTCCGATTTTGTCGAAAATGAGTTAAGTACACTAAAATGTTCAGAAAAAAATGATCTATCCATTCGTGAAAACAGATCTTGCCTATCTTTAAAAATAAGGAAGTTAGCAATGTGCAAAGGGGGTTAACTAACACTAAAAATATTACAAAAGCGGGGTATAAGTGCACTTTAATTTCTTTACACAAAACTATGTTTATTTTTATTTTGTGTCTTTTGATCTAAATAAACATGTATTGTCAGAGCTTCAATTTGTTTAGTGAATACCGGCACAAGTACATTAATTCCTTAAAAATTGTTATGTGAGTAACGATATCACTTGACATAAATCCGTTTTCACCAAAATAAAAGACAAAAATCCAGAATAAGTTTTTTGGTATCAGTTTTCACGTATGAAATATTTATATTAAAAATGCAATTTGACATAACTAAAATAATACCAATATTTCGCTGCTATTTTTCGTGAGAAAAGATACAACTGGCCGATACGGGTTATGGTGCTGGTGGGTGGAAAGTGCGTAGCGCTCGCACTCTTTCGGTGGTCCAAGCACTCTATTGAAGGGAACTTGTGTCGACGCACTGCAAAAAATCAGTAATTGCACTGGTAAGTTGTACCCTTTTTCACATATTTTAGCAAATTATTTTTGAGTGTACGTATTGTTATTTAGATTTTTGTCCAAATGTACCCAATTACACCGAGTTTTTATTTTAAACTCCATTGCGTAACTTATTATGAAGAGGAGACATTGTTTTTTTTTTGTTTTTGTACGTATGTTAGTTAATTCTTCACACAAAAACACTACAATAACAGTGGTTATAATAAACAACCACCAGATATCAACCTCACATATATATTTAACTACACTTTATAGTATAATTATATAGATACGTAAAATTGTCAAATTAGCACATTTTATACTTCTATTTCGACTTACCTACTTAACTTTCATATCGCGATTCCCTGATGTAATGTTTTAATAAATAATATAATACATAATAATAATATTCCACAACTATCACACAACGCCATCTAGTCCCAAGCTAAGCAGAGCTTGTGTTATGGGTACTAGACAACTGATAAACATACTTATATATTTCTAAATACATACATATTATGGATAAATTACACCCAGACACAGAAAAAATGATCGTGCTCATCACACAAACATTTGTCCTGAGTGGGAATCCAATTCACGACCTCCGCAAAGCAGTCGGGGTCACTTACCACTAGACCAACAGGCCAGTCAAATATATCTATTGTTTTAGAATGGCTGGTCGTGGTCGCATTAATTGTTTGATGGGTCTTGTTTCCAAAGATATGGCAATGATGGATGAAGTAGATTGGATTGATGGCGAATCTATACCTGTGCTTATATCTTCCGAAACTATTCTCCAAAGGCTACACATTCTAGGGATCATTCTCCAAGATCAGGATGTTCAAACAGTTATTATCCAAGGCTTGAATGTTTAAAAAATAACTCACCAAAGCAGGGAAACTCTTAAATATTTTCTCCAATACCTGGAAGTTTCAAAAACCTTTTCGCAGAGCCTGATAATGATGTCGATACATTCACTGATTCTGATGAAACTTTTGTCTTATATCTTGATATTATTTCTATGTTCACTGATACGCTATCATAACCCAATTTGCATTATCCCACAGAAAGTAGTGACGATTTCATTCCAAATAATCTGACACAAGTAACTCAGATTGTTCACTTTTACAAAAACGTAAAAGGCGATGTCATTATTCCACAGTCAGATTTAGATACGAGCAATAATAAGTCATTTTGGGATATAAAAAGGTACTTAACAAGACCGGAAACGTAATCCTAGGAAAAGTAACAAGGAAAGAAGAGATACAGAAACTATAAAAAAGAAGAGAAATTTAAAGTTAAAAGACTAGGACCTTGTAGAATTATTTTAAATTATTACTGGAGCTTAGAAGTCTACGACAGACGAGTTAAAGACAAAAGAAATATAAAAAAGGAGAATTTCATTGTAAGTTGTGTGATGAGGAAGAATGGAACATTGTTAATTTGCAGAGGGAAAGAGGAAAATCACCACTCCCTCTGTTTGAAACGGTAATGTATTCCTAGGTCATACGATGGGCCTAGCTAATTCAAATGAGAAAAAGAGAGATTTGATTTCTCTTCTTCCGCTAATAAACCCCAGTGTTCGATCTTTTTATAACAACCTTTTCATTGACGATGATAATATAAAAGATCAACATCCTCTTCTAAACGACAGCAACGACGACATCGAATAAGGTTTTCTGGATCATTTTTAAGGTTTCTGTTAGACTTGATTTATTTGATTATTTTTTTATTTTTGAATTGTTTTCCTGATTAAAAAAACTGCGTCATAATACTTAATTAACTTCTTCAATACTTTTTTACTAACTGCATATTTATTTTAAAACTGGAGTTTATTATCGGTAGAAGTGAAATTAAAATAAGGTTTTCTGGATCACTTTCCCAGGTTTCAACTGCAGTTGATTTGTCCTGACTTATAAAAAAACTGTGCTATAGACATTTCTTGATATCGAACAAGATTTGAATCACTTTCAAGGTTCTGTGGGACTCGATTTGTACTTTTCATTTGTTTTTTAATTGTTTTTATGATTTAAAAATAACTGTCATAGGTACTTCTTAAAATACTTTTCTTCACTTTAATAAAAAAATAAACACCACAAAACTACATATTTTTTGGTTTTATTTTGGTTTAAAGATAGATATAACTTACACAAAAGGTTCACGTAAGTCAACATGCGCCTTATGTTACGTCTAATAACTATGTGAAAAAAGATACAAGTTATTTATTTTTGCTATTTTTCAAAATTTTATCATGTCGATAAAAAGTACACATTCAGTTCATTTATTTTGGCTATTCCAACACTAATTATCTGATTTAATTTCTTAGTTATCATACAAATAACTCCAAATGCGTATCCTTTTTCACTTTTGTGAATTAACTTTTTGTGTATGAGAAAAGGGATCTAACTTCTTTTATACCCTTGTGTAGTTCATTTTGTGTTAAGTATAAGTCGCTATTTTGAAAACTATTCAGTTTATGTAAAAAATAATACTAGAATAAGAAAGAACATACATTTTTTACCTATATAACATATCACATATATTTAATTTGACAGCTGTTTAAATGCCACACGTACTTAAACATGTAATTTGGTGCGCGCGGGGCGTTTTTTGCGTCTCCTGTAAAGTTGCATTTTTAGACTTAGACCCTTTTTCACTAGAGCCACAGAATTATCTTCTGGGGGACTGCTGCGCTCGTTCACGTCACCTACGCCTCATCGCCAGATAGGAGACCTAAAAAAATAAAAAAATAAAAATAATATTTACCTTTTATTTCTTGTAAGTATTTTAATAATAGAAGTAGGTACCTATACATCAAAACTCACCCAATGTGCCTGGCCTACTTGCGTGCGATGGGGGCGTGGTGTCGGGAAAACATTTTATTTGTTGTAGGTACTACCTCCATTGGCGTTTTTGTGATGCACCCATGTTCGTGTCAAGCAAAATCGACCATATTATTCTGAAACAGCAGAATACAAAAGTTAGATTGGTATCATTTAGCATGTATAGGATGCAACCCGTGTAGAAATATTGTACTAAAGCTATATTTACCTTTTCCTTTTTCGATCTTCTTCGTTTATGCCTTTTATTACTATTATTATTTTCCCATTGAATTTTAATTTTGTACACTATGTCTACCACTTTCACCAAAGATTTTAACGAAATATCTATAGATTGAAAGATAATAGTCCTCGATAGGCTAGGTAAACTTACTAAAATGTAGGTATAATTTGTGAATCCGCACTAAGTACTAGAACTTGCTAGAACTGTTATGTAACGTCCGGCGCGCGCGGCTGCCTGCAGCGCTTTGATTGAAGTGGGTATAACAGTGCTTATTCTGTTTGATTCGTTTTTTTTTTTGTCAGAATCAGAACGGTGTTTTAGTCACTTTTATCACACCACATATATCTATGTATACTATGTATTCCTTTATACCTGTACATTTTACTTATTTATTTCTGCTACACATATTTATTTCTTATTTAATTATGTTTTATTACACACTATAAAGCTGATTTACATCTGTAACGTCTCACAAGGCTCAGTTGAAAACCAGCGTCAGGCACCTTGTGGCCTGGCTTTATGCTGAACTGAGCCTATTTGGCACAGCCGTGAGGCACACGGTACTTTTTGTGTTTTTTTTTTTTTTATTTTTATTTCTATTGTATTCTATTTTTATTTCTATTGTATTCTTGTGTAAAACTGTGTGCCAAATGCGTGCCAAATAAACTTTATTTTCTTTCTTTCTTTCTTTCTTTCTTAAGATATTCATTGAAATCAAACGATGTCAAGGGCAATTTTGTTCAAAATTAAATGCTTGTGATGATTAACGTATTTATTTTGATAAGGATTATTAACATATTAATGAAATCCTCAAAGAGAGGTCTTACCGCCGCGATTGAGGCGTGCCCGAACCTCGGTTTCGATAGTCGCTCCCTCCATACCGCCCTCTTTTTTTTTTAACGTGGCAAAATCATCAAAGAAGTCCTCCCGCCCAGGGCGGGACAGGAGGGACTATCAGACTTGTACTGACTAAAATCCACGGTGTTCCTTCAATAGCCCTTTATGAACCAGGGTCACTGTTACCGAGTGAGACAGTCCCGCGACCCCGGCAGGCACTGGCCCTCTTAGGGGGCCCCATCAGATTGCTGACAGCTCTTTGAGGCGCGCGTGGAACACAACGCGCCGTCGACCCGGGCATGGTCCATGATCGGACAGCGAGTCACCTATTACTCGCCGCCCGCATGCCCGCGCCTACGGTGACCGGAGATCGTCTTACGACGTCCGTTGCCGTGGGCGTCTCCCGCGGCGGCTGCGTCGTGAGGTGGACGCTGTCCTCTCCCTCACGCGTTCCGCCTCCTACTTTGCTAGCATTACTGCTTCGCAGAAGGAGGCGACCGCTTCCCATTCCGTCTCGCCCCACAGCATGGCCTCGACCAGTGCCTATCGCCGCTGTGAGGACACGGCGGTGCTCTGCCCAAGCGGGGCAGTCCTGCACCGTATGTTCTACCGTGTCCTCCGGGCGATCCTCGCAGTGGTGACACCCAGGCGTTTCTTCCTTCCCCATTCGATATAGGATCCATACCGCCCCCTGAGATGGCGCCGGAGCTCTTCCCGCCGCGCCTCGACTTGTCTATGCAGCGGGGATTGGCCAGTGCTTCTTTATAAATACATGCCGTCGGACGGCAAGGTACCCATTACTCCCCGTGCGTAAGCGGCTGGAATATGACCCACTATTTCCGACGCCCTGGGCGTCTTCTGCGGTGGCTCGGGAGAGAGGAAGAGGGTGCACTTTCCCTCACGCGCAATTATGATATGCTCAGTATTGCCCAGGCAGTAATAATTTTGTTGTGACATTATTTTGAAACTATGATATCTCCTAAGATATTCATTGAAATCAAACGATGTCAAGGGCAATTTTGTTCAAAATTAAATGCTTGTGATGATTAACGTATTTATTTTGATAAGGATTAATATCATATTAATGAAAATACCTTCGCAAATAATGCATTACTTTAAAACAAATTTGATTTCCATAAAAAAGGTTATAGTGACTTAATCTTAAAAGATAGATATATGCTCTCGCGGACTTTATTTTAGAACTTTTCATGAGGAATAATTCCGTAGTACATAATTTTTGCGTATCTTTAACCGTTTACGCAGCGCACGCAACGAAAGCTCTCGAAAAGGAATACATTTTCCCGATTTTGAAACATTTCTCATTGCTGCTCCGCTCCTTTTGGTGATAGCGTGATGTTATATAGCCTATAGCCTTCCTCGATAAATGGACTATCCAACACAAAAAGAATTTTTCAATTCCAACCAGTCGTTCCTGAGATTAGCGTGTTCAAACAAACAAACAAACAAACAAACTCTTCAGCTTTATAATATTAGTATAGATAAAACAACTAAAAACTTATATTTACATTTGAGACTTTTCGCAATTATGAAAATTATATAGAAGATTCCATTGAGAACGAGGCGAAAACATGTGAATGCATCGTGGAAAACATTAAATTACAACCTACAGTTAATACATCCATGCCACTGTCCGAAAAAAAAAGTTGTTTTATAAATATATTGACCCTTGTCATACTATCTACAATTTTTATTCAGCCAGCGACGCGGCGCGCGGCGGCGGCGTGACTATGGGCCGTCATTCCAGCCAGTCTTTATTCAAACACTATTTGCGTTCGATTTCTTTGGCGCCGAGCACTAAGATGTTCCAAATTCAAAAAGTGCGCGGCAAAGTTCTTTGCGGCACACTTATAAAGAGGATTAAAAACTCATTACTGCCCGCTAAAAGCTTCCTATCAAAAGTGCGCGGCAAAGTTATTTGCGGCGCACTTATAAAGAGGATTAAAAACTCATTACTGCCCGCTAAAAGTTCCCTATAGAAAACACCAGTTTTGGGCGCACTTAAAGGCGAACCAAGTCGTCCTTTTCGAATAGGTGGGATGAAAAAGCTCTTTTTCTCACTGTTTTGTTGTTTGAATTTAGAACACATTGCTGCGGTCCACCCCCGTCAGCCCTGGTGTTGTTAGGATAATGTTACTCTTAATTTAAATCATTGTTCCGAATTTAATTTCAATTTGTTGGCGCAGTGACCGAGCGATTGGACTACTTCGTCGCGTGCAGTGGGTTCGATTCCCGCACGGAGCAAATTTTCGTATGATCTACAGTTATTTGTTTCGGATCTGGGTGTTTGTGTATGTGAATTTAGATGTTTGTAAACGCACCTTTGTCTTTTTTTTCTTCGTTAAATACCTATCTATTATCGCTTAATTATTATTTTTCTTGTGGTCATGGTATAAAGTATCGTATGTAACTCGTGAATAAAACGGATTTAAATCGAGGGCCTGAATCACTCGCGTCGCTCAGGATTTAAATACTTGAATCACTCGCTTCGCTCGTGATTCAATCATCATGGATCACTCCCTGCGGTCGTGATTCAGTCTTTGAAATCCTTCGCTTGCTCTTGATTCATATATATGGCCCTCGCTTTAAATCCGCTCTTTATTCACTCGTTGCATAATGTACTATTCTTTCTTTCTTTCTACAACACGCGGAAAATCGATATTTTTTTTTACGTTGAGCTTTTCTGACTAATCCCGTACGACGCAAGTCTCGGCTATCTTACGACTTTGGCATCCATTGACGAGTGTCAGTGTCCGAAGCTCTATGGATTTATATTACGATAGTCGCCTGGATACCAAACTTGTAGACTTGCGTCGCCTTGTCGAAAGGGCTAGAAGTAATGACTGTCAAAGATCTACAAACGGTTTTACGTGCTTTTTGAAGCATAGAGGAAACTCGTTATGATAGATGGTCATCCAGAGACCACTCTCCCGACAAGTGTGGCCTAGCCTTACTATTTGGCAAAAAGCTCCTCATCTCCATCAAAATAATAAAATAATATGTAATTTAACAAAATAACCTAAACCTAAAGTAAACTTTATATAAATGACATTGCCTCGTTTTTCACTTTAATCCTACAAAATAACACATCAACGAAAATTCTTCATTCCAGCCTTTTTATTACATAAAAAAGTAATATGTATTATGTGCCTACATAATGTCATAAGACTCGCGCTGTTTAGAGAAATAAGAAAAAATATTTGCTAACATTCTTGTTAGTCATTGTACAATCGACAAAGTTGAATCATGACCCATTTTGACAAAAAATCGTTTGAAATCGTCAAATTGACAAAGGTCAAAGTCGTTAACATGGATATGTATATTTACGCGAATGTGGACCTAATTGTATTTGAATGACTGTTAGAAAATAAGCTTATGGTGGGCCATAATTCAACTTTGTCGATTGTACAACGAAGAGAATGTCTGCCATTCTACCCCTGTTTGTCTGTGCTCGCCTGTACAGGTCGACTCACACTCGTTTGTTTTCGCCATCTTGGACTTGATTTTGACCTCACTATCGGCTTTAGCATCCTCGAAAACCATGAAAACGACTCCCATCCCCATGATGAGCTTTTTTGAATTTTAGGCTTATGAAAATATGTCCTAAAACTTCTTGATATCCTCCTATAAGCAATTATAGATTATGACCGTTAGGCCTTTATTTAAAAATACTTTGGTAATTGATTGCGTTAGATACTGTGGAAGTAGGATGGCCAATGGGAACGTCCTAGACTCTAGGGTTGATTCCCTTTATGTCGCGTCCCGTTACGTCGAGCCGAAAATCTTGTCTCGCTTCTATTACCCCTATGTCGAGTTTAGTTTTCGGTACCGTTTCTATTCCCTTTATGCCGAGTTTATTTACCACGCTTCTGTTACCTTTAAGTCGAGTTTAATTATATCATATTTTAGAAGTACAGTCACGTCCAGTGAAATTAATACATGCACATAATTTAGAATCAATTTTTACACAAAAAAGGTACCCCGACAAGGATAGTTTAGTTATTAGGAGAACTTGGGATCCAAGAGCGAGCGAAGCGAGCTCGGGACTTGTGGGCACCCCGACACGGACAGGTTAGGTTCGAAGGGGATGGCGGGGTCTGATTCAGACCCCGCCATCCCCTTCGTGTTAGGTTACTTTAAACCATGCACGCAGAAATAGGAGCCCCGCGGAGCGGGGCTCCGTTGAGCTTCCTTTTTTAGGTAATCTTCACCTATACTTGTATTAATATTATTGTTTTTATGCCATTGGCTTTTAATTTACATTCCTGACTGTACTTGTTCACCAAACTCGACATAAAGGTAATAGAAAGCGTAAAATATCAATACTTTGGAGAACAATAGACTTCCAGACTCGACGTAACGGGACTCGACATAAAGGGAATACTCTAGGGCGTTCTTTTTGGCCATACTATCATCATCAGCTACTATCCTAACATCTGATGGTACGATGGAGAGGAGTCGCTATTAAACGCAGCGCGGCGCCGCTCTGCGTTGCGAAATGTGTATCTTTCCGTAGTAAATAGAGTTAGATTTTAAGGGCCTTCGCGCCTTTTAAGCCGTAAAAACGTTACATTCTAAAGCATGTTCCTCATTAACGGCTGGGTGTAAAGATTGAAAAAAAATATATATGTTTACTGTAGATTCATGTACAACAATGTGAGTATATTTTATTTTCTTATGACAAATAGTTGAGCTGTAAAAAAATATTTAACAAGACGCTATTTTGTTCATATGATATTTTTAACCGACTTCCAAAAGGAGGAGGTTCTCAATTCGGATGTTTGTATTTTTTTTTTTTTTTATGTTTGTTCGGGCATAACTCCGTCGTTTAACAACCGATTTGAAAAATTCTTTTTTTGTTGGATAGGGTATACTTCCGGAATGGTCCCATTAAAATTTTATCGAAATCGGACTAGCACTTTTTGAAAAATCAACATAAATCAACAAAAACTTAAAAAGTTTTCAACTTTGTCTACACCGATTACTCCGAGGTTTCTGGTCCGATTTCGATGATTCTTTTTTTGTTCGATACAGTATATCTGCCATTTGGTCCCATAAAATTTTCATTAAGTTTGGTGTAGTAGTTTTTACTTTTATTTTTTAATGTTTTTTATACATTTTGGGCGTTGTTATTACCGGTGCTACGGATTACATAATTTTAGTGCACATGTAAGAAAATTATGTATTTGACAATAATTTGGGTTGAATAGTGAAACTAAAAAGGATAAAATAAAAAACTTTTTAAAAAATAAATGTAACCGACTTCAAAACCACCACAAAAAAGTTCAAAATAACCTACAAAAAAATTTTTCTTTCGAAAGTCGGTGACAAAAAGTCAATGAAATAAAAAACAAAGTCACCGACTTTCGAAAGAAAAGTTTTTTTGTAGGTTATTTTGAACTTTTTTGTGGTGGTTTTGAAGTCGGTTACATTTTTTTTTGAAAAAGTTTTTTATACATAAACGGCTTCGCTTATTTAAAATATTTTTGAATAGATCAATCGGTGTTAAAATTTACTACAAAGTGAGCAACGCTCATGTAAATCAGTCAATATTTTACAAAGAATATGTTAAATATTGAGATTTCCATATATAAAAACCGGGCGAAGGCGGCCCGCGGCAGTCGTTTCTGCCTCGCTGCATAGTCTATGATATCGTTTTGAGGTATCGCAGTACGCTCGGGACATATTAGTGTGTGCAGTGCAGATATGAAAGTGTGCGTTTAGCTCCGCCCGGATGCTCAAAGTTATTGAGGGTACTATGCGCCTTAAGTAGCTCTATTAAAATGAGCGCGTAGCGTCACGTCTCGATGAGACTTGACCCTTAGGTTATCGTGCGTAGGGCTAGTTGCAAAAAAAAACAGGTTACATATTCATAATTTTATTAGTCCGACATTAAAATATGATCTATACAATAAACATTATCAATTTGTTCGCATTCCATAGTCCAGCCCATTCATATACGCAATATGAAAAATACTTGTAAAATAATATTAAAGTCTATCGTTACGTGGAATATTACATTGGTATAAAAATATATTCTAGTTGTATTGTCGTTGAGATCCCTCCTGGTCCCGCCGAATTTATATTCACTGACGATCTAGAACAAAATGTTTAAAATATTAAATGTTTTACAATATAACCTACACGCTCGACGAGAAGTCTCCCGAGACTTCAAGTAAAATATACGTACACGTAGAGAAACAGCCCAAACATACTCACGGCAAGAAGTCACGGCGAGATTTCTCCACGAGACGTAAAGTAAAACAGACGTAGAGAAACCTTTGTTTTCGTCGTGAGTCTCTAGGCTATGTAAGAACGCACCACAACTTTGATGAGTTGCTTACAGACTCTCGGCAAACTCTTTATTTTATTAGTGATCTCGCGGAGACTTCTCGCCGTGAGTCCGTGTGGGCTATGAGAATCTCAATTCGTTTTGGGCTTGTCTTGTAAGGTTTGGCTAGATTATTCTATTTCAGTCTCCAGACATAACCTTTATTCTGCATAGCCTTTACCAGGCTACAGCTAATAATACAAAGGGCTTTGTGCCTTTTGTACCAGTTCCTTATCCGCCATTTCAAAAAAAAATGTAGGTTCTATTTAGACTCCTAAATATTAATTTATTTTCATTTTATATGCATTCATCCGACTTGAAAAGTAGTTGAAAAGGGTAATAAAAAACACTGTTTAATTTCAAACTGTTTTAAACACTGTTTTAAGCCGGAAACACATTATTTAACACGCCACGCGACGCAACGTGTCGACACCCGATGTGCATGTGCAATGAGCGCGTGTCGTCGCGTCGGTTGTTCATAGTGTGATTCTGGTCATAGAAAACAATACATATGATTTAACCCAACACGCATCACGTTTTATCGGGTGGCTTCGGGTGTTAATAATGTGTTTCCGGCTTTAAACAGGTGTTTTAAAACAACTTGTTTTAATCATGCCAACCCTGCACCTGGTACACGGCCCATACAAAAAAGTTCAAACGCCTTTATATACATACAGGATTTTAAATTAAATTACCGAATGAAATCTGACAAATTAATTACCAATCGTATTTGTAATTATTTATCGTCTAGTAACTTTCTAAATTATTTAGTGGTCGTTTTAGAGTTTAAATTATTACTTTAAGGTTTTGTTACAAAAGCAACTCTTCATTTATTTATCAGTAGAACAGCTGCAGACTGCTTCGCTGTCCGCCATTTCATTTTCACACCTATGTCCTTACGTATAGAGCACATAATTCTACTTACAATATGTTAGCTCCCCATAGTGTTGGAAGTGGTACTCTTGCTCATCAACTTGGCGACCATCTCTTGCACTCGCTTCATTTCTTCCAGCTGCGTCGTCAGCTGGTACAGACGGTTCTCTCGTTCTAGGACTGTTTTCTCTAACTGTTTTATTGTCTGTGGAAAAAAATATTTATAAATTTGCAACTTTATAGTTTCTTTGAGCAGTTGTTTGAGAGTTATATAGTTTGTAAATATGAGAAAAATATGGCAAAACTTCGATTTGTAAAGAGGAAACTATTTCATTTTCTTTTACTTCACTCACATGAAAAGAACAGTGGCTGAGCGATCGAATGCTGCGTTGTGTCGCGGGTTCAATCCCCGCACGGAACTAAATATTTGTATCATCTACAAGTTGTTCCGGGTCTGGGTGTTTGTGTATGTAAGTTTCTATGTTTGTAAACACATCCACTATACAGGAGAAATTCCTAGAGTGGGTCAACGTTTAAAAAAAAAACATAGGCGGATTTAATTCCTTGGGTATTTCAGGGGTGCGTTTAAATCTTCCAGCGACATTTCGCCGGAAAAAACTTAAACTAGCGAGAGTTCTCTGAACGGAGTCATAAGTTTCTGTCAATGTTAGCTGTCAAATTCAATTGACAGCTCTTGAGCTCAGTTTATTAAACAAATAATCAATTTTCCGGTGTAATATTAATGAAATCCATAATCTACAAATAACATTCGCTCTCTTAAATAAAAATATTCGTATTTACGGCGCGAATCGAGCAAAACAACAAAACTTAATGTCAATTTGACAGCAGGATAAAATTTTGCGAGGTAAAAAGGTCGCAAAAATTTATTCCTTTCAGTAAAAACATAGACCAGTGGACGACCTTAAACGGGGCAGATTAAATTTTAATTGGTATAATTTTTCACCTCTCGGTGCACTTAAACGGGCCGTTTGACATTTAGTCAGTATAAATTTAAACTGGATAAAGGATTTAAACGCAGCCCAGTGTACCTTAAAAATAATTATTCCCATTTTTGTCATAACACAACACTTGTTCAGTTTCGATTTTCGGTTCAAAGTGTCATAAAATCGCCGATGTGGAATTATGCAAAACTATTTAAAACTCGATATCTAATTAGCATCCGGATACTTACTACTGCTTACGCTTAGAGCTCAGCAAGAACCGATTAAAATGGGGAAGGCAAGTCAAAGCTAATTGTAGATGGCGCCACCATAGAGTAGTCCTAACCCGACCAATGACGTAGTACTATTTTGAAGTACCTTTAAGATTTGAACTGATTTGAATCAATGACGATGCTTGGAACAAGCTATACTAGCGCCATTAGTTCCCCAGTTGCCATCCCCATTGAAAGCACGTTTTGCGCAGTGGCTAAGCTGGATTACTCCTAGTAAAGAGAATGTCTACTTAAAAAAAAGATCCAGAAATAATGTATCAAATAACTTACCGTATCTCTCTGGTCGATCTCTCTCCGTAGCGCGGCGTCGTTGCTGGCTGCCTCGTCTAACTTCTTGTCCCGTTGTTTGACGCGCTCTTCAAACTTTATTAGTACGCCCGCCAATTCGCTGTTTTTACTTGTCTGTATAAATATAAACATCAGTTAATATACAGGATACATTTGTGTGACGATAGTTTTTCAAGGATATATTGGGCAAATGACAAAATACGGTCTATTCCCATTTGTCACAACTGGCGACAATCGGAAAAAAAACCGCAATTGCCCTACTGCACTGGTGACAAACGGGGAATAAAACCCGATTTTTCCCGCTAGCGTGAGTGAGGCAATTAAAATCTGTCATAAAGTACTAGGCTGGCATGAATTCAAGGTACGCTGTGTTTAAAAATTGTGTGTTGATATGGCCTACTACTAATGCTATAATAAATTGAAATATTATCTTGGAGTCACAGCATAGTACATTCTAGAAATCGAAGCAATGAATGCTTGTTTGACGACATAGCGCAGTTGGCCGCACGATCCAATACTGCGCTACGTGTCACGGGTTCGATTTCCGCACATTACGAACATTTGTAAGATCTACAAGTACTTGTTCCGGGTCTGTGTGTTTGTGTGAGTTTAAATGTTTGAAAACACACAAAAGATACAGGAGACATTCATAGCGCAGTGCGGTGTTTTATCTAAATGTAAATACTTTAAATAAAAATATGTCTTACTTGTTGTTCCAATTTTTTCTGTATCGCCCTATTCTCAGCTTCGGCCGCTTTCAGACGCTCCTCGAACTCTCTTTCGCGGACTTTCATCTCGCTTTCCATGCTCTGAAATAGTAGAAAGTTGTATTAATTTAAAAAAAAATAATTATGGTCTAGCAAAGATATAAAAGTTATTTTTTCATTTATTTCATATTACAACTCAAGTCACTGAATTTCAGTTTCCCAATTGACTATGCAATAAACAAAACAATAGGATTTAAAAAAAAGACGTGTGGCACTCGGGGACTGCCGCGGTAAAGCTATTGCATAGCATTTTGTATCAACTTATGCAATTATAATTTTATTCATGCAGTATTGCTTTTTCTTTGATATTAATTCAAGTTACTATTTTAAATATTTCTTTAAAAAAAAAAAAAAACAAAACAAAAAAAAAATATTATTATTATTATGGTTTTATTATTATTATTATATTAATAAATCAATATTTAATTAATTTTAATAATTAATTTAATAAATTAATAATTTAATAAAATTAAATGAGCGTGAGGTTTTTTCGTTACGGAATTTCTGGATTCGGTCCCCGCGCTCAAGGCCCGCGATAGAAGCTATGCAATAGCTTAAAAAAAAAAGTCCGAAAGATAAGATTATCAAAAAAAATATTTGACCCGAAATCATCATAAGTTACGTGTACCAAAATTGACAAAGATACAACGCTTCTAAAAATCACGAAACGTCACTCGGTCGGCATAATTTGACAGGCGTTGTGACGTCACATGCCCCCACTCTTTATCTCTGTCATTATTCATTGTTAACTAAACAATACATGTTCATTATTTTTCAAAACTCTAATTGACGGACTTTATTTATGCAGTAAATTACCCTATTACATTGGATTTTCTAAAATCTATGTAATTGTTTTCACTATAGGTATTTCAAAGTCGAGTCATAATAAAACTTTCAACATTACATACAGCCATTTGCGCGCGCATTTCTTTGTGTAAATTCTCTTTCTGGTTTTCTTTGTCCAGTTTTTCAGCGGCTAACTTCGCCCTGAAACCTCGCAGCGTCGTTTCAGCATCTTCTAGTTGTTTGTGGAGCTCCTCTATAGTATTTTTGTGTCTGGAAGTAAAATCACAATTTTACTATTATTTTTTATTTTTTTGGGACAAACCCACCACACTATTCCCAACCACTGCAACTCCTGAAAGCCAGAATCAACAGTGGCAACCACCAGAAAAGCGCCGAGACAATTAAGCTCGACGTGTCCCGGAGAATGAATTTACCTGTCTTGGATCCTGCAACGAAATTAATCAGAAAAGAATAGTGGAGGAGTAGGAAAAAATATATGTTCCCACTTCCCTCCATGCAAGCAGGAGACAGAACAAAACAAGGCCAATAGGCACAAAGGGACATTACAACTGGGAGAAGCCCAGTTGCCTAGCACCACGGGTAAAATGACTAATATTAATGGGTCCTAAATTGTGAGCTGTTATATTTGATTCCAATAATAGGTATGGCAAAAACGCTTGAACGCACGAACAATTTTATTAATGAGTTTTAAGTTTTACAAAGTAAAAAAACAGAATATTAAATTTAAATTTTAAAATGCTCGTAAAGTCATGACTGATAGTCGGCCCCGGATGTGCGAATCCGGGGCCGACTATCATTCAGAGTGGGTTTGATAATAAATCAATAAAAAATAAAGCTCATATTACTCGTTATATAATGTAAAAAGCTTCATTATTTTTGTAACATTTTTGTATGTTTTCTTTGTAAAAATGTAACCTATGTTAAAAAAAGAAAGTATTAGATTTTTGTATATTTGTAGTCAAGAAATATGAAAATTGTTTTTAAAAATCTTTTTCACATAAGTTACATTTTTACAAAGAAAACATACAAAAATGTTATAAACAATTCATAAAATAAAAACCAAAACGCAAAAAGAATGATGCATCGGCCGGGAATCGAACCCGGGCCGCCCGCGTGGCAGGCGAGCATTCTACCACTGAACCACCGATGCTTATACGAAATTGTTTCAATTTACCGTTCGCTATCAACATCAGACCGGTTAGTAAAAGTAGACAAGCAGTAATTGCGGTCATTCAACCTATTGCGTAATCAAGAGATTGTAGGTATTAAATGTAATATATATGCTTGGATGTGCTTATTTAATGCTAGTACTAGTAATTATTTAAAATTTATGCTTTCCGATATATTCATGCTGTATAATCATTGGAGGACGAGCAGATTTGATAGTTATTTCACTTATTTCTCGAAAATAAGTCGCTCCATTTTTTTAAGTACTAAGTGGCTAATTATTGAAATAAGTACAGGGAATATAAAATGATTTCAGTGTGTCAATTTTTTTCTCCTCACGGCGGCGATAGGCGGAGACCTCTCGCGCCCGGCATTGGTTGCGGCCATGCTGCGGGGCGAGACGGAGTGGGAAGCGGTCAGCTCCTTCTGCGAGGCAGTAATGCTCGCGAAGGAGGAGGCGGGCCGCGAGCGAGAGAGGACAGCGTCCTCCCTCCGCCCCAACCGCAGTGGTAGGCGCCCGCGGCGTCGGACGTCAGCAGACGATCTCCGGCCACCGTAGGCGCGGGTAGAGATGTGCCGTTGCCGGCAATATTGCCCAAGGTGGGAATATAGGTGGAAATATTGCCGGCAATATTGCCGGCAATATTGCCGGGAGTGGAAATATTTGGGAATATTGCTTAATTTTAAGTCAAAGTGAGTGCGAAAACTATGTAACACATTTAAAATTAGCATTTACAGATCATGGTATACATTATATACAAAATAAAATTTATTTTTTGTAAAATTGCCAAAATTGCCGGCAACTTTGGCAATATTCCCGGTATTTTACCGGCAATATTGCCCATTGTTGCCGCACACGACTGTGAATATAAGAAATTACACATACATTTTAAGATAAGAATTGACGATCATTGTATATTGAATAAAAAGGCATAAATTCGAATAATTTATTTTAATGTTGTAGTTTAATCTAGTCAACGAATGCTCAAAGCATAGAGGGAAATACTAGAAATACATTTTTTACTACGTAACTTTGTTTGGACTAGTTAGGAGGTGAACATATCAAAACCATGAGCTCTTGGGGGGGGATGTAAGGTACCATTTTTTGGTTTTTCGCTTACATCTCGGAAAACCATGCGTTCTAGCAGCATAGCGTGTGTGAACAAAATAAAAAACTAAATCAATTTTACGTAAGTTTTACTCAGTAAGCATTTCAATATCTTGTAAGTTTTCGAGGTTTCATAGTTTTCGAGATATCCGCCTTTGAAAGTCTGTAATTTATGGGAAAAAACATTTTTAGTTTTTCGCATTTGGAAAGTTGTATTTGATATCGCCATAGATCCAAAAAGCAGTAGCAGTTGATTCAGACCCTCCCTTCACCACCTGTGATGAACAGAACCAGCATGCTGCATCTTGAGGTGATATGGGCCTACAGATCTCTATCTGGAGGCCCACGGACATTGAGAGAGACCCCTTCGGGTCTCTCTCAATGTCCACCAGGTATAAGTAGTTCTTAAATTCGGTGACCACCATCAAGCTTGATATGTCTTGTCTTCCCCTACCGAGGGAGCAGTAAAAATTAGCTTAGAAACTCATTTTAAATTATACTAGGTACTTACAGACTAGGTAGGACTGTACTATGTAGGAGGAAATCCGCACCCATAAGAGATGCGGAAAAACTATCTTTGGAAACTTTAGTTCTTTTTTGTTGTAAACAATTTTCGTATAGGTAGGTACTAATTTTTGGTCAAGTGTGAGTTGCCCACAAAAATACACGGAGGAGTAGGTACTACAGGGAGAGCCTGAAAAGACTGCTGCTGCTTTCTGGATTTATGGCAATATTAAATAAGACTTTCCGAATGCAAAAAGGTAAATATGGTTTTTGAAAACTATACAAGATATCGAAATGGTTACTAAATAAAACTTATAGGAAATTTATTCAGCCATTGTTTTATTCATACAAACCATGCCGCTAGGAGGCATGGTTTCCGAGTTATAAGTGAAAAATCAAAAAATGGAACCTTTAAACCCCCCTCCCCCACAGCTCAAGGGCTAGTGGCGGGGACTTTTGATAATTATATTCACCTCCTAACTAGTTCAAACAAAGTAACGTAGTCCAAAATCGTGTTCCAAGAATTTCCCTCTATAACTGTTCGTTGAGTGGGCTACTAGTCTTTCATGCAAAATCACATAGCAAAAACAACGAGTATGATATGATACAATATGGAAGTATAAATCTCTGTCAAAACTACAAATAATCAACAAAAATAACATTATTTTAATGCATTTGTTTCGGTAATTCTTACATAATCAGTAAATCACCGTTTAGAGTAACAACTTAGTAGTTTTTATAAGGCGGACTTAATGTCGCAACGTATTATCTACAGTAATATAAACTGCACCTGCAGTAATAATAAAATATACTGGTGTTATTTGACTGGCAACTTTGCCAATATTGCCAAAGTTGCCAGCAATTTTGGTATTTTACCGGCAGTGGCAATATTGGGAATATTGCCGGCAGTGGGAATATTGCCATCAGGCACATCTCTAGGCGCGGGCATGCGGGCAGCGAGTAAAGGGCAACTCGCTGCCCGACCAAGGACCATGCCCGGGTCGACGGCGCGTTGTGTCCCACGCGCGCCTCAAAGAGCGTCAGCATAATGACGGGGCCCCCCTCTCAGAGGGCCAAAGCCTGCCGGGGTCGCGGGATTATTTCCTTACCGTAACCCCGGAACGAAACAGGCTATGAAGGACACCGTGGATTTTAGTCAGTAAAAGTCTGACAGTCCCTCCCGCCCTGCCCGGGGCCGGAGGACTCATTTGATGATTTTACCACGCAAAAAAAAAAAAAAAAAGTGTGTCAATTTTCCAAAAAATATTATTTATCAATTATTGTTTGAATTGTAGAATAGAATATTCCATGTTACGAATGTTTTACGAAATCAAAATTTTATGGAATAGTTTATTCTTTATGAGTTTATTAGATAAAGAACAATTTTATCAACCTTGATATAAGCAACTTTGATAAAGTGGCGATTTTAAACCCGCAGTAGACACTAGAAAGAATAGCGAAGTAAAAAAAAAGTTAATACTAATAGATGATTTGTTAAAAAAAATTACAACTGCTGGAAGAAAAAAACCAAGAAAAAAAAACAGAAGCGTTTGTATGTACATTACTGTGAAGATAGTGATAGTGATTTGTCTTAACTGTTATTTACTGTATCTGTTTAGCTGTAAGTTTTCCTAAAATAAATAAATAGTGCGCCCCGTTAAATAGTATTTACCTTTCATTTTGCATCTGTGTGGTGTACAGAACATCTTGTTGTGATGAGTTAGTAGCTTGTAGCATCGCCAGCGCGTGCTGTAGCGAGGCCATGTGCTCGCTGGCACCCTGAATAATGTTACGAATAGTTATAATATGTAACTAGCAGCTTTCTCCAGCACACAGGGGTCAAATTTCGCTTGTTCCGGTTGATTTTCCAAAAACTTTCTTACAGACATTAACGTTGTTCCGAAATTAACGAACACAACAAAAAAAGAATCGTCTAATTTGATGCAGTGGTTCCAAAGCTATGTGCGTATGCTTACCTACATTTACTTCTGGAATTATTTTTTTGTTTGGTTAAAGAAAATTTTAATATCTTACGGCTAAAGGCAGTCAGTGTTATTTATCAATTAAAAGAAAGTACATAACTAACAAATAAATGTTAAAAATAACCATTATATCGGATTTCCATGATAAGGTAGGCAAAATAGTACCTAAATTATTGTTTCACATATTCTGTATGTCGTTAACGTTTTTACTTACCTGTAAAGCTACGGAGTGCGAATGCAGCCTCTGTTCTAGACACGTCATCTTGTATCCATACAACTCCATCACACTGGAAGTCGCGATGTCCGATATCTAAAAAGTCATCACATCATCATCAAGTATTATTTGGGTAGTTCTTGGTTGCTATCATTTCTCTGGGAGTGTCTACATACTTCCTTTACATTTCACAAAATTGCTGCCGCAGACTGAAGTGAAGTAAAGATGTGAGCCATAAAAAATGTCGCCTCGAAAGTAACGTTTTTGAAAAACTTATTACACATTTATCAAAAAATATGTCATTTGCGTTTATAGGTTGTTATAAAATACAGTATTTTAATTTATTTACCCAACACTAGTATAGTGGATAAACTCACACACACAACTAAACCTGGAACAACTAGGCTGTAGGCCATACAAATATTTTTTTCAGTGTGGGGATTGAACCCACGGTTGTGCAGCAGACAATAGCTCATCCATTGCGCCGACCGGTGTCATAATGTTAATAAATTGTATCTGATTTTATTGGAAATTTAGTTCATTACAGCTGAAGTAAACACTAGTAAGAAGCAGTGATGACGATATCGCTATGCTATGTGTGATCTCTTTGTTGGAGGACTATCAAATCGGCCGCAGCGCGATGTGAATTAAGGGACTTTACCCACGGCGCGACGCGATATCCAATGGGGAAGGCAAGTGTCAAAGTGACAAGTGACAGTTTGGTCCCAAAAGAACTGTCAAATCAAAGGAATTTTCTGAAAAAAAACGATTTATTAATATAAAATGACTAGATGTTGTGTAATAAGCTGTAAAAATTATGGAACATACCAAGAAATAAAGGGTAGCTGCTGTGACTGCCTTGAGAACAAAAATTAAATTATAACTAAGGAAAAGCTATAAAATAAACAAATATCCAGCCTTGCGAAGCCGATACAGGCCGTTAGTTGAGTTTATAAATGAAATTCTATGATTACACCATAACTAAACAATCGAATACACTTTTTAAAATAATATCTACTTTTCTATTGGAGGTTAAGTACTTTTTTTCCTCTTTTAGATGCACCACGGCGTCTTAATTCTTCTTTTAGTATATGCACTTGCATTGACGAATAATTTTCCATATTTGTTTTGTATTTATACTCAATTTTTATAACAATAAATCTTGTTTGTTTTTTGTACAAGGTAGACAGTAATCTGACGTAGGGACCAACTATCGCAGCGCCATCTACGATTAGCTTTGAGTTGCCATCCCCATTGCATCGATTGACGATATCGGTCAGATATCACACAAGCGTCCGGCCGAACAGAATGTATGGTTAATCGCTAGTGTTTGCTAATGGAGTCGCACGTATTGACGATATCGCTCACATATCTGCTCGATATCGAATTGCATGTACGTACTAATGACAATGCACATAATTTTCTGTTTGAAATTCGATTGCGCAACTACTCTTCACTTGCGACATCTTTTGTCTTTGGTTTGCAGCGCCTTTCTGTCGTAGTGGTAAGGTGGATTTTTGAAGTTCACGGTCAAATTGCATCGCATCGCTCCATTAGTAAATACGTGCGTATTAAATCGGCAATCGACTCGATATCGCACGAATCGCGTGGCGTCGCATCGCGCCATGAGTAAAGTCCCTTACTGGTAAAATCCGCGACATGTCTAGTTTAATATGCAACCTTTTTAGGTTTATCAAAATATCTTGTTCGTTAGAATCGGCAGATCTGATGGGCTCCTACGTGTGGTCACTAAAAGGTGGTGTCACCGTGCACACAGCATAATATTCACCTTCCCGTCCCTCAGTTTGTCAGTGAGCGTGGCCACCAGTGTGTCCACGGCGTGCTCCTGCGCGGGCGGCAGGCGCGCCGCACACCAGCCGCCCTCCGCGCAGGACGCCGACAGTGCGGACGACGGAGACAGGGTTAACGACAGGTCCGACGTCGAGTCTGATAGACCTTGGATAGATTCGCCGAATACCTACAATCATAAAAAAAAAATACGTTTTAGTAATATTGATAGATCAAATATTAAATCCAAATATATGCCATATTATATGATGGGGCCCCTTTAGAAGACCAAAGCCTGCCGGGTTCGCGGGACTATCAGGTAACCGTGGCCGAAACGTAAACGACTATTGCAGGACATCGTGGATTTTAGTCAGTACAAGTCTGACAGTGATCCTTTCCTACCTTGGGTGGGAGGACTCATTCGATTATTTTACCACTGCTGATGGTCATCTATTTTTGAACATTATTAATTTCAATCTTAAGTCTGAGTTTCACTGTGAAATTAGCATAGTTTTTAAGAATTGAATTGTCCAGAATGGTGGATTTTATTTCAATCTACACGACTTTTGTACTGTCCATTCAACATAAAACCTTCGATTAAACTTTACAAAACAAAGACAGGAAAATATGTCTACAGTAACGACACAAAAACTCGTTAATGTGACAGCCAGAAGTAGTCTTTTCAGGGTCTTTTCTTAATAAACTCAAAGTTTACCTGATTCATTTGATCAGAAGGGAAGTAATGATGTTTGACTAGCTGCAGTATCTGTCGTCGCCGAGATCCGTTACTGCTTGTTAGACCGACGCAGAGGAGTTTTCTGACCTGTGAAAAATACATACATACATTTTGTTAGTATTTTTTGGTTTCTTTATGCCCTGGACATGGTTGATTACAGTCCACTCTTAAAGAGAAGAGCCCTGATCCAGAAGTGGGAACATTATAGCCACTGCCCGCGACTTCGTTCGCGTCAAGATTTGGCCCGAGTCCCACCGTGTCGCGTCTCATCACCCGCTCGTTATTACCGACTTATTAGACCAATCTTTATCCCACTTGCTAAACTACACTTGCTGTTTCTAAGATTGTTGTCAACAAATATTAGTCTATAGCATTCAGGAATAGTTTCAGTTGTCAATTTTTTAAAACTACACTCGTAAGCAAAAGTATGGAATCACTCCAATTCCGTGCGTTCTTATTGAGTACTTAATAACTCGTTAAGAATAATAAAACGGTCCATTTTATAGGATTAAATTGAAATCGAATTCATTAGGGCGCTCCCTGATCGCGAGCATTCACCTGTAATGTAAAGTTACAGATTCGAACATTCGAATACGATAGAGCATCAAATTGCGCACTTTTATGTTACGTTACAGGTGAATGCTCGCGGTGAGGGAGCAGCGCCTTTAAAATCACGCCATTATTTAACTACTGAGGTGTCCTAACTGTCCATAGAGATGCCTCAAAAACGCTTGACAGTCCTAAGGCGCGCGTGTGTGCGCGGGAAATAAAAAAAAAAAAACGCAAATTAGCTTAGCGGGCTAACTGTTATAGCTAGACCAAAACAAAAATAATGTCTTCGATACAGTCTAGGAAATCACTGGTCATATGGACTGTTGACGTTCTTGATTTTGGCTATACGTTCGACCGAATTTCCACCGGACTGTCAAGGAGACGTAGCAATGGTTGAGGAGCTATTCCTAATAAATTCCAGGTGGTTCAATACTGTTGCTTACTAGTATAGATCGTCATTTACTAACTTTACTTTTAAGCGTTGTTTTACTAACCTGATGATGTGCTAGCATGCGTGCTAGGGCAGACTCCCAGCTCCTGTCGAGCGGCGCCAGTGTGAGTGCAGTGCGACATGCCACTACAACAGCTTGTTGAGATGCCTCGGCACCTACCACCCCGGTCTGTAACATGCGGAGAAATAGGTAAAAATAAGTTAGATTTACTGAAAATGCTTGGAAACAATATCATTAGACACAAGTTAATCAAAAACACCACCTAAACGTCACTTTGAGACGGAATTAAAGGTCTATCCGCACACAACAGTGACGACACGTTCCGTTCTGTACCGTTCCGTGACGTGATCAGTGCCGTATCATCAGTGTCAGTGAAATATGATATTGTACCACACATTTTGTACGACGCTATCCGTACTCATCAGTGTCAGTGCCGTTCAGTGATGTTCGTTCACTCGTTTAAATGAATAGCACGTCACGGAACGGTACGGTACGGAACGTATCGGCACTGTTGTGTTCGGATAGGCCATAAGAATTCGCTGCGGCAGGTGAGAACCTCGATAGCTCGCTTGGAAATGAGCGTCGGATGTTCGAATGAATCCGAAGGTCGCAGGAGTCGAATCCTGCACGCGGTTCGAATTTTTCTTTCCAAAAAAAAAACCTTGGACAAGTAAATCAGTTTCTTTTTTTAATTTAGCAAGCTACATTCACCCTGAGTAACATAGGCCATCCGTGCGAAGCCGGGACGGGTCGCTAGTTGTTAATTAAAAGACAAAATACTCAAGACAAATCAAACAAGTTCAAAGTCGATGGGGTTGCGTCGTTTCATTAGGAATTCCTCTGGCTATCTTCCAGCTCCATCATCAGATCAACTCATCGTCATCATAAAATTGCATTGTCACGCGATATGCATAAATGAGCTGAACATTTCAGCTCAAACGGAAACTAGGAAGTGTCAAAAACTTGCAAGATTTGATTACGGACAAAAAACGGGGCAAGTAAATGAAAGCTTGTTAAAAGTTGATGGGATAAATCACAAATAGGGCTCCTATTGATAAAAATTTTTTGTTGCCCAGTACACCAGTGTTGACTGACACATAGCACATATTGTTTTACACAATATTTTGGGCAAAAATCAACAATAGGGTAGTTTACTGTAATCAATTGGAAATCTGTTTACTCCGTCATTTAGAGTACTGAACAGTAATGAACATTTATTTTTCTACCAACCAAGTGACGATTTGTGATTTCCAGAGGTTGTATCTTGATTTTTGATAATCTATCTTTCGAATTAATCATAATTTTTGAGTAAAATAGTCAATCATGTTAAACTTTTAGTTTCGTAAAGTTTTGATATAGATCTTTTATGTTACCTGTGAAGTATACTGTAGTACGCTATACAACGTATCTTCGAACGCGTCTGGTGTCACCTCTTGTAACAGACGCTCTTGTGTTTCCACTGACTCGCAGAGTGCGCCCACGACTTGCAACTGAAAGTAACCGAAAAGTTAGTACTTAACTATGTATTTACTTTTGAGTAGTAGGTGACTTTATTTATTTATTATATGGGGGTAGGGGGGTATAGGGTGTAGAATCAATCCCATACTACCATCCCATTTCCTTTAATTTTAACACTCGACATTTAAAATTGCCTCTTTGATGACCTAATTGAAATACAGTAGAATCCGTTTATTACCAACCGCTTATTATGACGTGTTACAGAGAGAAGTTTGGTTTTCATCAAAGACATTAAACTATATACGAGCAATAGACGGGACATCACGAAGAAATTTGTGATCCAAAACTTTTTACCAATAGGTAAAAAATCCCTCAGTCTAGTAGTCGCGTTGCTATGCAACGCTTAGATAGCGCTACTGACGCACGGCATCAACAATTTTGTATGACAATTTTCCCAATGCCCGCTCTATAAGTTCTTTTAAATCTCTTTGGTTTTCATACAAAATTCTTTAAACGTTAAATGAAATACTACTTTTAGATTATACATATTAATATTTGTTGGTCTCGAGGTCGCAAGCGCGACTGCTGAGCGTGGGGATCCTCTTTTCTAATAGAGTTTCCTTGTAGCAGCCCAGAGTTTGGAAGTTGGCGGTATAATATAACCCCGTGCCTCGTAAAGCACGTTAAGCCATTGCTCCTGCGCCTTATCGCTCTCTGGACGTGTTGGATTGCCGTCCCATCGGATCTATGAGAGTAAAGGAACAGAAAGTGCACCTGCACACACATGCGCTGCACTATAATATGTCCTGCGTAGATGGCTACTCTCCGTTGCTGAAATCGGTCAGGAGGACTATTATTATTATATTTGTTTCGTGCAGGAATCGAACCAGCGACATACAACGCAGCAGTCAATCGCCCAACCGTGTCGCCAAATATGTAAAAAATCTGTCACGAGTCTTCTTACTAACTGGGACCAAATGATGATTATAAAGACTTACCCATTGTAGCCCCGCCTTGCCCGGCTCCAAAGATGGTGGAACAAGTAATCCCGGCAACCCGTCGCTTATCACTGATATCAACTCTTGAGGTAAACGACCCTCATCTGTAACACACAGCATTTTTATTGAACTTTATAATTTTGAGTACAAATGTCAACTGAAAATCGTAAGGCCATGACCAACTAAAATAAACAAGCAATATTGCTAAACAATGGCTCAAAACAATTTCTGTATGTTTGTTTGTTGTTCATAAAATTAAATAAATGTTGCTCCAGACTACGAATTTTCCTTTATTTTGGGTGCGTTTACAGTGTGGGGCAACGTTTTTATAAAAGAAAAGGAAAAAACATTTAACTCGCCTGCACAAACAGCCATACTCGTTACAATTACATGTAGGACATTACAATTACTTGTTCTGTGTAAGGATCGAACCCACGACTCACGGGAGCAGTCGTTGCTCTGCCACTGCACCAACCGTGCCTTCAAACTTATTTATCATACTTAAAAGAATACAATTTTTAAGAGACTTTACCACTCTAAATTTCCCGTTCAAATTTTGTCATTTTTGTCGAGAAGATAATTTTAAGAAAGGGAAGGTTTTGTGGTACAAACCAGACTCAATATAAAAAGTACTTTTTTTAATAGTTCTTCTATTCTATTAGTAATTCTGTCATGAAATTAGCAACGACGATATAATACTAGACTCCTAATAACAGGCGACCGATGTCTGTCAACACATTAGGCAAAAAAGTCTTATATCCGTCTCATTTCGACCAATCCTGTGAGCCGTAAACATACGTTGAGACAGAACAGACCTTGAGTTAGCCAATCACAACGCAGTACCCCGTCCCCCTCGCTTACGTAGTACCTCAGCGAGTTGGCAGAATAATTTTTGTTTCTTAGATCGTGCATGCGGAGTCTAGTATTATATTGTCGTTGGAAATTAGCCATTGAGCATTATAACATTAAATAAATATCCTTACCTCTATACTGCGATACTATAGCAGCAAACAGTTCTAGCGACTCCGGCAGACATATGCGACTGGCTTTCATACAAATACAGACTAGAGCGCCGTGGTGACATCTGAGAGAGTATAAATCTGAAAATACAATCATTTACAGCTGTTGAAAAGTACCATCAAGATTTTCTTTTGAAATAAGTGAAATATAAACATTCTATATGCATTTTAAAAAAGAAAATTCACGAAGACACGGCTGAGGGTTTTTTTTCTCTTCATTCATCAAGCGTCACGAAATTATTCAGGTCTTTTTCTTTCTTGTATTTAACTAAGTACTTTAATCGATAAAAAAACGTTACTTCGAGGGGTGTAAAGCCATTTTCATTGACTTTGAAAATGGCTTCATACCCCTCCGCATATTCAACTCCAGAAATTCATTCAATATTTTGTTAAGCTTTTTTTGCGGAACGAAAAATTTTTCTGCGAGCATGACTCGAAGCTGCGTTCTTCTAGATAAATACTGCAAACAAATTACCAAAAACCTGCCCGGAAAGGTCGATTTTTTCGTTTCGTCAGAGCGTTTACGCACTACGTCCGATCCGAATCCGATCCGAACCCGTGAAAAAATATCACGGACAGAATTCGGATATTCCTTACGCACTACTCCGATCTCTGACAACCAGCCGCATACCCCCCGCCCGCTCCGCTGCCTCTCTGCTCGTACGCAGCTCGGATTCAACTCGGACGCAGTGCGCGAGCGTTCATACAAATAATACTATGGCTACTTCGGTCCGTCATTTTTTATCCGAAACGGAGATTCTCGGATGACGGAAAGAAATCGGATGACGGAGATCGGATCTAGTGCGTAAACTACACTACCATAGAAATAGTTCTACGGCTACGACGGACCGTATTTTCACGGGTTCGGATCGGATTCGGATCGGACGTAATGCGTAAACGCCGTGACGCAGGCGTTACTAAAGTTAAAATATTTAAAAAATATATTTGTTGTAAAACATACCGAGGCTAACCAAAACAGTGAGGAACTTCAGCACGTTACGAAGACAATTGGTCGCGTTCTCCGGTTCACCCATATCATCTGGTGCTGCTTGACATAGCTGTGACACATCCTGAAAATAACATTTATAATAAGAAGTCTCTATGGATAATGTTTTCAATTTTCAGGTAGGTAGTCCTATGAGTTGTGGCTTTTCCATTAAGAATTTGATCGAATTGTAGCCTTTTGAGAAAAGACAGGTGTAATCTTGTGTTGTTAAACTACCAAATAGATTTATTCATCCAAAACTTTAATTAAAAAAATACCCCCTTACCACTTTCAAATCCAGTGGGAATCGCGTACTGGTCAAAAGTACGAGTCGAAATAATGTGGCGATTTTTAGGAGAGCCGGCTCTCCTAAAAAGCAGAGCAGCTTCTTCCAGAGCAGTGGAAGATTGTGGGTCGAAAAATTCTACTTGAAGCGCTACATAAACTTACCTTCATAGCATCGCCGAGCGAATTAACAAAATTCGGGTAAGTAAGCACGTAGCTCCGCAAATTGTTGTCCGAACACAGATCGTTGACGAACGTATACGCGTGGAGGAGCTGTGTCGCGTCTCCTTCACTGAAAGAAACATGTTTATTGAGATTGACACTACAGGATTGGAAGTTAAATTAAACTACTCGTATTATTTGTACCTAATATGCCCAGAAAGACCTAAGGTAGAAGAATGTTAGTAAGTCAAGTAATTAAGAGTACAGTCAGTTGCCTGTGCTGTACAAAGGTCATGAGGGCGCTGTTTTATTGTATAATGGGTTGGTGGCTGTAAGTGTAACTCCAGATCAAAAGCGAAGCCCTGACTGTACTATAAAAAAAAACAGTTACATTAGAAGTAGGTTATTTTTTGGAACGAAGTTCCTTATCGCGCGTTGCGAAAGGGGGCTAGACGGAAAAAATTAAGACGAAAAGTTGTAACGACACTTTTTGCTGATGCGGCGGGCTCGTCCTTTACCACGCCCCGCACCCCGCGCCTGCACCCCGCGCCCCGTACCCCTCACCCAACCCCCGTTCCTCGTGACTCTTGTCGCATTGCGGCGTGCGCATGTTTCTCTGTCTGTCTCTCTCTCTCTTATAGAAAGCAAGCCAGATATTTTCGTTTCGTCTTTCTATTTCGCATTGAACAGTGTGGTGTCGCGACGATTATTT
Source organism: Agrotis clavis (assembly GCA_954870645.1). NCBI lineage: Eukaryota > Metazoa > Arthropoda > Insecta > Lepidoptera > Noctuidae > Agrotis > Agrotis clavis. Next base: position 14,787,974 of record OX940936.1, on the reverse strand, counting down.
TTGTATACTTCGTTCCATCCGGGTGTCCCTTGACACCTCTCAAGTTTGTTTGGGGCAATCCTTTTCACTAAAGTATTATGCTAATGGGGTTCAGAATAGCTTATGATTTGTAATGAAAAAATACCTCACTGCCTTGCTAAATGTGCGCATAGTACAACACAGATAGCTATGCACATCGGGTTGTCTAGTCGCAGCCGCGCCTCTCGTTGCCCCAGACAGACATAGGAGCAGTCGGCATACTTCCACACCGCCATAGCCACCATCCTACAACGGCATAAGGTTTAAATTGACATAAAAAAAATTATAAGTGTTCATTAGTGGAGTTTTGTTATCAGATGATCTTAAAGCACCTTCCTTTAGTTGATGTATGGACTAGTTAGAAAACTGGATATTCAGGCATATTTGAAGACGGCAAATAGTCGGCAATAAGCGACATGTAGTCAGCAAAATCCGCATCATCATCTCAGCCGTAGGACGTCCACTGCTGAACATAGGCCTCCCCTTTTGATTTCCACTTATACCGGTTGGAAGCGACCTGCATCCAGCGTCTTCCGGCGACCTTTATAAGGTCGTCTGTCCACCTTGCTGGTGGACGTCCTACGCTGCGCTTGCTAGTCCGTGGTCTCCACTCTAGTACTTTTCGACCCCATCGGCCATCTGCTCTGCGAGCAATATGGCCTGCCCATTGCCACTTCAGCTTGCTAATCCGGTGGGCTATATCGGTGACTTTAGTTCGTCTACGGATCTCCTCTTTTCGGATTCGATCACGTAGAGAAACACCTAGCATAGCCCTCTCCATAGCTCGTTGAGCGACTTTGAGCTTTGAGATGAGGCCGATAGTGAAAGACCACGTTTCGGTGCCGTAACTCATCACTGGTAACACACATTGGTTGAAGACTTTCGTCTTGAGGCACTGAGGTATGTCGGACGAAAAGACGTTGCGTAGTTTCCCGAACGCTGCCCAACCGAGTTGGATTCGGCGGTTGACCTCTTTCTCGAAGTTGGACCTACCTAACTGGACTACTTGTCCTAAGTAGATATATGAGTCAACAACACAAATCCGCATAGTACTTAGCAATAAGAGCCAAGTAGTCATCAAAAAGCGCGGAATAGTTAGCAAAAAGTGCCGAGTAGTCAGCAAGAAGCACTGAGTAGTTAGTAGTATCTTAATAAGTAGGTGTTGAGTTTTTTCTGCCACTTCTCAACTAAAACACTAGGAAATGATGAAGGGATGAGTATTAGGAGATGGCCTTATAATTTTAGACATTTCAAAAATGCCAAGTATCATACTAACTAAAAAACAGTACTTTTAATTTTGGCTAATAACCAAAATTTATAATCTGTGAATTTTATCCACTTGTTAATATGGCATGCAAACATGCTAAAAAGTTTACAGTGATCATTATCTAACCCACACATACCTTCAAACTAATAAGATGTACAACAAAGTCCTTTGTATCAACAGTCCTCATTAATGCATATATTGCTGGCAGGTTTCCATAGCAGATATTGACCAGTACAGTGAGTGACTTGTGGCCGATGGTACGGTGTTGTGGCTCGGTCATTGGCTGAGTGATCCATTCTGTTAGTTGCTTCATCAAGTTCGAAAGGTAGGACTCTTGCCAACTGATTTTTATGCCATAGGATATTTCCTGTAATTTAAAAATGTGTAAGTATTTTAAAAGTAGTGTAGTAATTTAAAAGTGTAAAATACTAATAAAATTTTACTGCTGTAATAGAACTTAGTTTCCAATAGATCTATCTCTTGAGTATTATGCTAATGTTATGTGCAAAAGGTCTATTTCAGTTTGAAAGTTGAAGACTTTGTTTGGTTGAACACTATTCTCATGAAATACTGGTGGTAACTAAAAAAATATTTTTGAGTTGGATAGCCTTTTATCAAGGAAGGCTTTAAGCTATTTATCTTCATGCTGAGACAAATAGGGGGGGTGAAACCATGGGAAAACAGTAATAATAATACCTAAATGGTGATTTTACTGCACCTTCGGTATACCTCATTTTAGTAATGATAAAATAAATTCAGTGACTTACTTGCATAACAGTAAGAAGTTTAATTTTCTTGTCATTAGATATTGAGTCAGATAACAATCTTGCTAGGATGGGCATGAACCTGAAAATAATTTTAATAATTAATTAAAAACTGCTTTGAGGAGTAAGTTATATAGTATTTATAATATTAGTAGGGATTTACATGAAAAAAACACTGGTTTGTTCTGTCTGTGATTCCGCACATGTGCATGCCAACTCACACAGTGGACAAGTTCAAACTTGTCTAGTGTACTGTGGATACAATACAACATCTTTTTGCTGTAATACACACAGATCCATTGGTTGCAAAGGCATCTGTTTAGCCTGGGGGCCAAATATTTAAATCCTACTATCTTACTAATATTATAAATATGAAAGTTTCTTCGGATGGATGTTTGTTGCTCTTTCACACAAAAAGTACTAAACGGATTTGGATGAAATTAGGTACACAGATAGTTTATAACTTGGATTAACACATCATCATCATCAGCCGGAAGACGTCCACTGCTGAACATAGGCCTCCCCCTTCCCCGGGTTACCCCGGGATAGCTTTTATTTCCCAATATTATCCCGTGGATAATTTGAAAGTTGTAGGGGGTGAAGTCGCTGGCAACAGCTACTTAGAATATTACTGACTTGTTGGTCCACTATTCACTAGTGCAACTATGAATGAATGAATATTTATTTATGGACCAAGAGGTTCTGGGTTATTGGATCTTTCTTTCTACTAACAATTTCTCAGTAGTAGAATCTGGATTTCTGTCGACAATTACAGGCGTTATTACTAACTTGTAAGTATGAGTTAGCGCATGCCTAGCACTAGGCTCAATAGCCGCCCTCGCCAACACAGCCACGCCAGCCCAGTGTGGACCACGGCCATCACACATCACACGCCACAGCGAGCTGAAGAACGCGCACACTTCGGAACGACCCGGCGAGAATATCGACAGGTCGCATGATGAGGTAATGAGCTAGGAAAGAGATATTTAATTTGAATGTAAAATATCAGCCAGAGCTTAGGTATATTTTGGTGAAGTTATGGAAGAAATCTCTATGAAGATCTTGTAGTAAGTAATTTGAGGTACTGGCTTGGTCTAGTAGTTGCTAAAATATGGCGAATTTCTAACGTAAACAAAGAAACTTACCCCAAGATATCGTGTCATCAAATTCACAGCAGACTCACTGTGTGTTGCCTCAAATTCGCGGGCAGCAGTCACAAATGCTTTCAAGTTGCTGAACTTTCCACCTTCAGATGCATTACTGATAGTTTCGAAACCGTCGACTTCCATGTCCATACCATACGGGTTTCAGGGTATTTTTATAAAAAAAATATTATGGACTTTACTGACAAAAAACAATTTACAGAAAAAGCAAAAAAATCACGCCAAGTACTAAGAAAATATGACTGATAAAACGAATAAAATAGTTAAAAAACTTATATTTCCACCGCAAAATTCAATTTCAACTGTTTTCTGTGTCAATCCCTGTGAGCGACAGACATTTTGCTTGTTTATAAAATGAAGCACTTTGATTGGTCGATACGGGAAACCATAAGCAAAATGGAAATCAAAGTATGATATTCTCGATAGCACTACACTCAAATTACGAAAAGCATTCGTGCATGCATGCCATTCTACAACACAGAACATAATTATATACCCATGCCCCTATACCCCTAAAGGGGAAGAATGACGACTCCGTACCAGTCGACACCCCCTGTTCTACAAGCATGGACCTAAAAAAAAAGGCGGACGGAACTTCAGTAAGAAACGATTGAAGCATCACAATGGCGGCGGCGTAAATATGTGTGCGTGTGTATAGGGATGCCAGATGAAGGAAAAAATTACCCATTTTTAAACAATATTTAATTAAGATCTCCCTTGAACTTAAGTTTAATTAATTTTTTTTGTGACGGATACCTATTTTTAAAATAAAGGTAAAATAATTTGAGCACATTGGATATTAAAATATTTACAACTCGTTTAATGTTAATAAAGTTTTACAATCCCTTTTGGTGATTCAAATTTTTGTAGACTTGTCTTTTGCTATCGACACATCTAGAAATCCCTTCTAATTTACTTAAGTGGTGAAAACGAATGTTTAAGTATTTTTCGGCTATAAATATTTAATTAAAGCTATTTTATGTTCCATTCCTACACGTCTACATTCCTATCCCATGTCTACACTCCCTTATTATTTTTATACAATCATTTTTCCATGCATCATTTGCCGTGGGAAATCTGTAAAAATATAGAAGAATACAATAACGATAAATAGTAACATAAAATATAAATCTCCCAATTTTAAAATAATTTAAACCTTGAAATAGTTGCAACACTGATTGATTTCGAGATGTTTATTAAATTTATTGACGTAAAATCGAGAAATAAGCTTCAAATTGACATGCTTAACTATGAAAAGTGATCCCCTGGCTTTTTTAATTGAACTACTATGGTTTAGACAACTTTTTGCAACACATGACGGCATACTTTGATTTTTATTAGACAAAATAACACCGTATAAAACCGCGAGTGTCGTTCGAAGCGTAATGGCCGACGGCTGACTTACTATGGTGTGAATGTGTGCGTGCTGGCTTGTCCACATTAGCGCACTGACTTACTATGGGTGCTTCAATTGTTTCTTAGTGAAGTTCCGTCCGCCTTTTTTTTTAGGTCCATGTCTACAAGAGGGTGTGTCCGCACACTAATATTTGTTGTAACTTGTAACGAGAATTTCATTCTGTCTTTTTCTGGCTGTACAGACAAATAAGCTTAGTGCTTATGTGCTTAGTAAAAAAAAGCATCCTGTTTGACATTTGTTTTCAGTGTTGCCAACTCAGCACTTTGAGTGCTAGATTTAGCACTATTTTCATGTGCCTAGCACTGAAATTTAAGAAACAGCACCCAGCACTAAATCTAGCACTAATTTTGATGTTGCCTTCACTCACAAAATGCAGCTGTGTCTGAAGTAATAAAACGCAAACTAGTGTAGTCTGTAAACTGCGGCACTTCGGTAGGAGATTCCCGTGAACGTAAAAATAAAGGCGTGTATGGCAGACGAGGCGAACAGTGCTATGTTTGTCTTTTTCTTTATGATAACTCCTTCTTTGTCTAAACTTACTTGTTTTTCGTTCATTTTTGTTTTTCATTCATTGTATTTTAATTTAGTATTTTCAATTTGTATGTTTTTTAATTTGTAAAATTTAATGGTCCCATTTTCCAATTTAACTATATCTTTGTTTGTTTTGTTATAACTTTTAGATTTTAATATAACAATAATTCGAAAATTAAAACATATTCTGTTATGTGTTCTTTTTTATTAAATTCATATATTTGGCACTATTTTTGAAACTTTCTAGCAATCTAGCACTATTTGAGATGTAACTTAGCACCCAACCGTGGCATTGAGTTGGCAACCCTGTTTGTTTTCATTCAGCTTTCTAGTGTTGTTATTTTTACAAACAATTCTATTCTATTTACCATAAAAGTACAGTCTTCTCCATATTTTCGGCATCACAAAATAAATAAAGTAACATGGGGGTAGACGTAGAAACTATTACACCTGGTAATGGTGAGTAATTTATAAATAGTAGGTGGCCCACCCATAATATAACCTCAAAAGACCTATCTGTAATATTAAAACTTTTGTAGGCACAACATTCCCAAAGCCTGGACAAACTGTCGTTGTACACTATACAGGAACGCTACAAGATGGCAAGAAGTTTGATTCCTCGAGAGATAGAGGACAACCATTTAAGTTTACGCTTGGTAGAGGCGATGTTATACAAGGATGGGACCAAGGTATCTGTAGGGTAAGTACATACTACATACGATTTAAATAATACTCCGCCCCTAAGGGTGGCCACATACATCAGTTTTCCTGATCAGGATTCCTGATCCGTTTTCCATCCGAACGCAGTGAATTCATACAAATGTGTGTGTATGTTTTGTGGATCAGGATTCCTGTTTTGGAAAACTGATGTATGTGGCCGCCCTAAGACGACCCACCGACCTAAATAATTCATGACATTTGTATCAAGTCTCACTAAGTACCTAAGTAATGCAATCATCTCATAATGTTGTGTTCTCTTCAAGTTTCTGTGACTGTTATCAAAGGCTACTATAATATTATGTTGAATGACTTGATGTTTCTGTCTTGAAATAAATTGTTTTGAAGTGATGAAAATAGTGGCATAAGCTTATTAAAGCATGCCAATTTTCTCATGTAGTGTAGGAGCAAGCTTTGGCTAAGCCTGTCGACACACAGTTTTTAAATAAAAAATAACAAGGAACTGGCCAAAATAATCACAAGTTCTTTAATAGTAATGATATTAAATTCTCAGATGACCCTTTGCTCTAAATTCATAATACAATCTAGTTTTAATTTATAAGTAATCCCCAAAGACAAAAAAAAACAACACATTCCATTTTCAAAAATATTTATTATCTTGTGGCAACCTATGGCATGGGCGGGTTTCTTCTAAATCCCTCCACTATTTGGTTATTCACAATGTTAATAGACATTTTCTTTCCAACTACTGTAGGCTTTAAGAAATGAATGTGAGGAGGTCCTTATAAAAATGAAACATTATTTTCACTTCCAGATGTCAGTTGGTGAACGAGCCAGATTAATCTGTTCGCCAGACTTTGCCTATGGATCTAGAGGCCATCCTGGAGTCATCCCACCAAATGCTACCTTAATTTTTGACGTTGAACTGATACGCGTTGAATAGAATTTATAGAGAACAGTTACACATAAGGCATTTGTCCCACTGCCAATGGTGAAGCGACTTTTTCATTCAAGAAATGTACACTCATCAAAATGGGTTTCATAGTCTCTATTTTCCCACAAATATTTGAGTTAAGTTACATGCAAAAGACTCAAGATAGAGTCATTTTTGCTTCACACAATCTTATGCTGTACTGGCTGTACTCAATACTCAATATTTTATTGCATTCCTTAGGATACTATCAATAGACTTCTGCAGTCCACTCTGCAATTGGTTAAGTTTTTAAATTGACATAGTCTCTAACACGGTCATTGGATCCTAAAATGCCAGTGTTAGAAAGTTCCATACCTTTTTAAGTTCAAGATAGTAAAATCGATATTTATCTCCCATCACTGAAAGGGATTTATTGTTACCTAAGACCTACCTTCTTGCTAAGATTTGCAACATGTTTAAGATTTAAACTTTCAAAAATGTTGTGCTACGAGTAGTTCTGAAGACTAAACAAATTATTTAGTTTAATTTGAACAGTGTCTTAATTTTAGTTCATCAAGGACTGTTCACTCTGTCAAACACACAGTTTTTTTATGTTGTTATCTCTACTCGCTAATCTCCTGCAGTGGGACAAATACCTAAGTTTGATAGTCATGAGTTTCATAATCATGTTGACATAAAATCTCATTAAATGTTTATAATAATTTGTTATAACAGTATTGGGTTTGCGACTTACTTGTGATGATTATAATAGATCTTATGTACAAATACTCAGCTTGTAAGGATTTTTATAGTGTAGTTTGCTAGAGTATTTTAAATTATGCATTTTGGTGTCGGCAACGGATCGTTAGTGGTATAAATCAGAAGAAAAATGAATCATAAAGGTAGTGGCTAGACTTATTGGCGTTGAATTGATTTGAGCTGGTCTCCAGAAATGTTATGGTCATACTATAAAAGTACAGCAGAGCGGTAACACCTTGTCGTCAATAAGTATGGCTGCTCACTAAAGTGATGATGAAGTAATTAGAATCATGAAGGCACAAGCACAGAGTTTTTGAAAGTTAGATATTTAAAAAGCAATTGCTGGAATTGAATTAAGCAAGATCTGTGGGATATTATTATTTGAGCAGATATGATTTTCATTGTCTTCTTGAAACTAATGCATGGCTTCTATGTGGACATGCTTTTTGATGTTTTAGTCAGAAAAGTTTTTATTGTAATAATAGCACTGGCCTATTGTACAGACGTCTGCACTTCAACTTACCTCAATATTGACAAATTTCTTTAATAGATTTTCAACCTTATCACAATAGTAGAAGGTAAATGTTTGTTTAGTAAAATTTGACAGATTCTGTTAGGTTGCCCTGCTGGCGTCTGTACTATTATATTCGAAGAAGGGTTTTTTTTTTAAAGAGACAAGCATTGACCAAGCTTGTTAACTACAAAGTGATTTTAAATACTTAACAAATAATTGTATGTAATTGTTGTTCTATGTCTAATAATGTTGTCTATGTATTAAAATGTTCTGTGCTTATCTGTGTAAATCTTTTCTTCTTTTTTGTTTTTAGCTGGTGGCCTATTTTCAAATGTAAAAAAAAATGGTAATGTTTTTATGTTAGGTAAATAATCCATGCCCATCCACCTTTAGGAATTGAAATATTTGTGACCACTTTGTGATACACTTGTGTAAGTTTATAAAGATTATAGAGGCCTTATTTTTAACTCAATAACTATGACCTCTTTTACAAAGCTCTATGGATTCTACTTTTAAAATAATGCATTTATGTCTATGTACAAAAATCCCTTGGAAATATGAAATACATAGAATTTTAGTGTTTTTTTTTCGCATAAGTAGACCATGGCCTTGACACATAATACTAACATACCAGTAGTACATTCTTATAGAATAATTTCTCACTTTGCAGACAAAGCTACAGGCAAAAGCTAGCTAATAAATAATTTGCCTTTTCATGTACATTCGCTTTTTCCTTTGCTAACATTGATATCATGTTAATTTATTACTATTGTATGAAATAAAAGATTTTATTAAACAGGAAAAATATATTTTATTAATAAGCTGATATTCAAACACCCAACACCTTAAAACAAAAACAACTTAACACATATTTTTATCACAGAGTAAATTAAAATGATATTACAGTACAGGGCAGTATGAAAATAATTTATAATATAATGAAATAATTTCAGCATCAAATCAATCTTAACTTTTTATATGACATTATTACCCATCTTCACTATCAAATTATACAAACAATCATACTATTCAGACAGTTGATACAATTGATACAATCCTATTAATATTATAAAGGCGAAAGTTTGTATGTATGGATGTATGGATGTTTGTTACTCTTTCACGCAAAAACCACTGAACGGATTTGGCTAAAATTTGGTATACAGATAGTTTATAACCTGGATTAACACATAGGATAGTTTTTATCCCGATTTTATGTTCCCGTGGGATAATTTTCGAGTTGCAGCGGGTGAAACCGCTGGCAACAGCTAGTTATTGATAGTTCCTTGTATCATGTTGTTCCCCACTAGACTACCTTTTTGCATTTCTTTAGATTTTTGAATTTAATTTAGACATTCATTTGTCTATCAACTACTGTTAATGAAAATGGGCAATACCATGTTCTTTGGTCACATATCTCCTAGCTTATAATTTCCCTTATCAATACTAGCTTAATTAAAAATATACAGATTTATTACACTTTCTTTACCTAAATAATCAATAAAAACAAAAAAATTATCTATGATCACTCAGGAAAATAGTTCATCAATGGAACAACACAGTTCTTGGTAAATGATGTGCGGCATAATGCACAACTTTCCAGTGCCCCGTATGAGCAATTCATACAAAATATATGACCACAAGGTAGGACACACGGCTGAAGTATTTCTTCTAAGCAGGCCACACAGGATTTGCTGTTGTCTACCTCATTAGGGACCTCTCTCATTTGATCCATGTGAGTTTTTGCTCTATATAGACTCTGGCCACATGAAACAAATGCATGTAGCAAAGTAACTATTCCAAGAAGTCTTAAATGTGCATAGTATGCTGCAGCAGCTGGCCTCACATGCACATAGTCTATTCCAGTCACCGTTTTACCTATCTGCAGTGGCCCTCCATTCATATAAGCCATTCCTCTGTGAATATTTTGTAGTTGCGGTACAATACTACTCAATGTCTTCAGGAAAATTAAAAATACATTCTGTGCTTCTACAGTTAGGGATGGATTTCGTTCAACACGCTTTTCTAAAGATTGGAGTAGATTCCTGGTGATGTTCTCTCCGAATATTGATAGTATTATGCTGAATAACCGGCTGTAGTATGAAGGTAGTTTGTTATAACTTTCATCGACTTGTACGATACCGGAGTATTCTTCTCCGAGAGTTTGAAGGTCCTTGAGTGTTGTGAGGGATCTGTACAACACAGAAGCTAGGGGTATTGCCTTGGAAGCGTTTCTTGCTGACATCAACTTAGATAAAGATTCAGCCAACTGTTTCTCGTAAAGGTCGTCTTTCTGCCACGCTCGAAGGACTTCGGCGGGTTGGGCAGTTGGTAACGCCATCGTTTTTACTATAAAACACTCACAATACAGTAAATTATAATATTTTCGAACTGCGTAAACAATCGTGAACTTTGTTAAGCTATCAATTTGCTGTCAGTTTTGACACGTAAACATGTCACTGTCAATTTTTTAAACTTTTTTTTCTGGATGCGACTTACGGCATTTTTAGCCAGATTTCGTTTTTACATTTGAAAAATGATGTTGTGTTTTACATTACGTATGATGATCAGTAAAACATTGCTAAAAACTGTGTAAGAGTTTGGGTATTAGACAGATTCAGATTCTGGCGAGTTCAACAAGTTTTTGATAGAAAACCCTTCAACCCAATTTCATTACCGACAAGGGAATCGAACCCAAGGTCCGTCACTGACATCGGGACAAAATACTTGGGACACGGGACACCATCACCTCATTATGACTGATCTCACCTCACCTGATTTCAATGTACGCTATCTTGGAAGTTTTCCTTCCACAGCTAGGTACTGTAAGAATTTAATAATGTTATGCTTTCGGTCGCTGACCGTCGCTCTTTGTCAAAAACGAATATATACTAATAATAAGGCTGAAGAGTTTGTTTGGTTGAACGCGCTATCTCAGGAACTACTGGTTCAAATTGAAAAGTGGCTTTTGTATTGCATAGTTCATTTATTGACGAAGGCTATAGGTCACTATAGGCTATGAAACATAACCACCAATAGGAACCAAGCAGCGGGGATCAGCCAGTTATGTTATAAACTGACGCTTATAATACTGGAGGAGGTAGGCACATGTAACTTTTGTTTTTATAGAAACATCAGATTATAATTACAAATCATGTATTTCCTTAAAACTATTACAGATTACACAAATACAGTAATCCCAAAGCGTACAACATCCAAGATTCACCACAAAGTCCTTAATATAGTTAAAAAATGCATTAAATTCGGAAAAAAGACTGTCCACACACAAATAGAACCACCATTTTATAAGAAAAACTTGTTGACAGCGTTGGTTCTTCTGCCCCGGCCAGAGTGGGTGTCCCACCAGGCCCGCGGCTGTGATTGTCAGAAGAAATGGCGGTATGTGTGTTTGTGGGTCTGTCAGGTGCGTCTACGCTTGGCTGGCGTAGTAGCAGGGGGCGTAGATGTGTTCGCCCTTCGCCGCCCTCGGCGCGAACCACCGTCTTCGTCTATTAACGGGGAGTCCCATGCTGTGGAGAAAATGATTTAGTTTAAATGCATGTGAAAATTGTTAACTCATTCTTCTTCTTTGCGTCGATGTACTCAAATTGCATCCGACCAATACGTAGCTAGCACAGCTGTCATAATTGCCTCGTTCAAATCCTGCAAGGTGAGGTGGCTGGGCAGGATGGGCACAAAAGGAGTTGGGACATAACCTAGAGGTCTATCCTGTTGAAACTTGGTAAGTAGATGTATTATGTGAACCGCATTAAGATTTTCACACAAAAATAAAACAAAAACAACATTTTTTTTTCGCCTGACCCGTACGTTTACGGTTTCTATGGATAGGTCTTTAAAAATGAAGTTGAGGTTACTAATATAATTTTTTTCTTAACTGAACAGTTTGCGCGAGAGACACTTCCAAAGTGGAACAAATCCTGGGTACGCAAAATTGTAAAAAATTCTTTGTGTTTGAGGAATACACACCGAGTTGAAATTAGTAAGAGTGTTTTTATAATTTCTTACCTGCCATAGAGCTAACTTTAGATTTTGACGCTTTCTCCCCCCTCTGCGAAGTAGACTTCCTACTGCTGGAGCTGTCTCGTGGGCCAGACGCGTTCGAGTCACGGGAGTCTCTTCTGCGGTCTAGAAATTGATAATACACATCAGAATATAGCAGGGGGAATTTCAAATTTCATGGAGACTGCGAATCGACAAACGTAAGGTGGGACGTCCTCAGGCGAGGTGGGGCGACGACCTTCGCAAGGAGGCTGGTAACAGATGGATAAGAGTAGCTAGTGATCGAGTAGTGGACTGGTATAGGCTGATGATGATGATGAGGAATTTCATAGGGACCAATCATGCGCGAGATGGAGCGTTTCTCACTCTCAACGCGCGATTTTCAAGCGTGTCTACGTTCGTAAATTGCGCGTTTCCAAGTTTCTAGGTTTTCTCTTACAAGGAATGGAGGGAGGCCTTTGCCCAGCACTGTGACAGTTTAGGCTAATATAATAATAAATAAAAAGCTTTGTCTAAAATACCATAGACAATAATAACATTTAGTTTCAGCACAATGACGGCCCCCGCCCATTATAGGGCCAAAGCCTGCCGTGGTCACGGGCTTAATAAATTACCGAGACTCCAGAATGTAAAGGGCTATTGAAGGACACCGTGGATTGTAATCAGTACAAGTTTGATAGGCCCTCCTGCCCTGACCTGGGTCCTTCCATCCAAGGCAGGGCAGGAGGTACTCATTTGAAGGTTTTACTACAATAAAAATTTACTTACCATAATCTTTTTCAGACTTGATGCTGGGTGTGTCGGTGGAGGCATGGGAGCTGCCACTCTCCTTGCGTGTCTTAGTGGCCAGTGCGCTCACACTGTCCTTGCGGCTGCCTGGTCAAGGAACTAGCATGTTAAATATGTGTATCAATATTTAACCTTATGAACAGTTCGCCTGCTATGACGTCTTATAGCATGAGAAGTTCTGCTGTGGGAACGAGATGCCGCTGGACGACTTGTATAGCTCTATTAATTATTTTTAAACGCGTTAACGCATGCGACGCGCATCGTAAAGATGATTTTTGAGGAAAGAAAAATTCAGGGTCGAAGTTAGTTAAACACTAATCCAAGAGATGGCACCATGCTACCGAAAAGCGTTCAAATGTGGAATAGAGAATTTCGGCTTGCAGGTGTGGGTTGCAATGGCCTAGTTGGTTAAGGCATCTGGAGTACCTATCCAGAAGACACGGGCTCGAATCCCACTTGCAATCTGAATTTTTCTCTCCTGTAAAATCATCTTTGTATAGCTCTGTCTCTTTCAAACAGCGGTACTACTCACGTTTTAAGACATCATGGTAAGACACCTGAGATTTTTAATTTTACCAAAATGTATCAAACTACATCAAGATTTTTTCTACTTTCTGAAGTAATTATGACTTTATAACATAAAGGGTGTTTACAAAACACCCTTTATGATATAAAGTCTAAAAGTTTAAGACTAAAAAAATTTCTTTCTGGGGGAAGGAGAATAGTTAAGTTTTGATTACTCTAAACACCAAAACAACCCAGTTTGTATTCCAAGTTAACACATTGTTACTAATTGTATGTACAGACGCCAGCAGGTCAACCTACCCAAATCTGTCAGCTTTTACCAATCAAACATTAACCTTCTACTCTTATGATAAGGTTGAAATTCTATTAAAGAAATCTGACAGATTGTGGTAGCTTGATGTCCTGGCGTCTGTAATATTCAATGCAGTATTGTAATAAAGTAATTTATATTTGAGGAATGCACCCTAATAATTTCAATCTCCCTGCGTGTTAACGATTTCATATGTTAGTAAATTATACTAAGTTGAAAATACTGGATGAGCATGACTGAATTTAGGTTTTGGATCGGCTTTTTTCAATAGAACTTAGTCCATTTACAGTTTCAATAATTATTTACTAATTAACAAAGCAAGAATAGGGCTGACCTTTAAGTTCAAATATTTCAAAAAAATTAAGATTTTATAGAGTAGCAATATAGATATTTAAATCTTGATGACTTTTACATCTTATTATGATAATAATCAGAAATCAATCCTGATCTTAGCTTCATTTCAAAGTAATTTTCTGCAGAAAATAATGGAAAGACAGCATGCAGTGTAAATTAATCTTAAAAATAACCTTCTTATATACCACATCACTAGCTACAAAAACCACAAACCACAACATTAAGAAAATTAAAATTGGTAATAGACAATTTCTACCTTTAGGTGTACTATCTTTAGACGCTGTGCCCCTAGAACTGCTTCTAGGTGTCGAAGGCTTAGGTGACGGACTCCTCCCATCTAGATTTTAACATTTTAATGCATTATAAGCGTAAACATAGCCCAAGCAGGCCATTTCACTGAAAATAGCAAGAATTGGTGGCAAGATTTTCAAATTCAGAACACTATAGATTACCTTCACTATCGTCCGCTAATATAGCCTCCTTACACTTCTGTTTCATGAGCGAACCAAACTCGCTTTCAGGTAAACTGAAAGGTGTCTCTTGGTTTGGAAACGGTATTTGCTCTGTCTCTTCTAGCATATTTAAATCGTACAAACTTCCTATGTGCTTCCATATATCTTGGGTGGAAATCTCTTTAGTTACAGAGTTAGAAAGCTTCTCCCAAATGCAGGCCATGTGAAAATGTTTGTTTATACCAACCGGCTTGTGGTTAGCCATAGCGTAAAACAATTGAATCTCCATATCAACGTCCCATGTTAATGGGTCGCCGGTTTTCACTTCAGGCTCTTCCTCGCTAGAAACCATTTTGTTTTGAGACACTTTTCACATTCAAGAAGAGAGTTCCAGAAATATCTTTAGAAATAATTGCGCTGTTTACAAATCTACACTGCGACGCCTTCATCAGCCTACATGAAAACTGACAGCCAGTGTTGCCAGGACCCCTGAGTCGTAAGTTACGTTTCGTGTCCTGAAATGTTACATTTTTGCTGCAAAAGTTACATTATTGTTTTTTTTTAACTATTTTTTTGTTTACTTGTTTTTGTGGTCGGAGGTCGAAGGCAAATGATGTCAGCATACAAAGCTTTTTTTATGCTGACATCATTTTGCCTCCGAAAAAAAAAAATTAACCGCCTTCAAAAACGATCAAAAAAAAAGGGAAAAATAACCTTGTATTTGGTACCTTGGCTTTGTTTTTTTATTTCTTTTTCTTTTTGCCAGCGAATTCCGAAAGAAAAGTTATTTTGTAGGTTATTTTATCCTTTTTTGTGGTTGTTTTTGAAGGCGGTTCTTTTTTTTTTAGTTTTTTATTTTACTCTTTTTAGTGTAGATATTCAACCCAAATTCTTGTCAAATACATCATTTTCTTACATGTGCACTAGAATTTTGCAATTCGTGTCACCAGTATTAACATCGCTCATGTAAACATGCTAATAAAATTCCCTATCTCTAAAACTGCTGAACAGATTTTGATGAAACTTGCAGTATTCCATAAGGTGAACGATCTCTAGTACAGCAAAAAAAAAAAGGTTGCACTCCAGGAGTGCCGGTAGAAGTGAAAACTTTTTTGTTACTATGTTTTATTTTAAAACTGGAGTAGTACAGATATGAAATTAACTAATTTGAATGACGTCTTACTCATTTTCGATCAGGGTCACGTGACCCTGACGCGAGTTTTAAATTTTTTACCCATTACAGAAAAAGTGTACAACGCCGCTAAAGAAGTTTTCACTTCAAAAAGAATTTTGAAAATCGGTCCGCAGTTGGCGGAGTAATCGCGTAACAAACACTCAAAAAGTAAAGATCATCATGTCATCCAAGTAGCCGAAATCAATAAAAAAGCTCACAAAATATTTTTTTGAAGTGAAAACTTCTTTAGCGGCGTTGTACACTTTTTCTGTAATGGGTAAAAAATTTAAAACTCGCGTCAGGGTCACGTGACCCTGATCGAAAATGAGTAAGACGTCATTCAAATTAGTTAATTTCATATCTGTACTACTCCAGTTTTAAAATAAAACATAGTAACAAAAAAGTTTTCACTTCTACCGGCACTCCTGGAGTGCAACCTTTTTTTTGAAGTGAAAACTTCTTTAGCGGCGTTGTACACTTTTTCTGTAATGGGTAAAAAATTTAAAACTCGCGTCAGGGTCACGTGACCCTGATCGAAAATGAGTAAGACGTCATTCAAATTAGTTAATTTCATATCTGTACTACTCCAGTTTTAAAATAAAACATAGTAACAAAAAAGTTTTCACTTCTACCGGCACTCCTGGAGTGCAACCTTTTTTTTTATGGGATCACACTGCAAGCAAGCTACGGGAATTCGCGAAAATTCAGAGCCATCTCTGAATAATTATGGAGGTGGAGTGAAATACTTTTTAGACGCGCCAGTTCGCGTGCGTTCAATTTGGATGCGTTGAATTGAAACGCGATCGTAAACTATTTGGAATTATTACAAATCTCGTTGTTCTCAAAAGTTACGAAAATTGCCTTACATATAAAATTACTTACATGTTACGCGAGCGGGTCAAAAGTTACGAAAAATGTAAGAAATGTAACCTTCTGGCAACACTGCTGACAGCAGCTGTCTCATGTCTGTGATGTGACAATAGTTTGACACCTACTCAGAGACAATCGTAAACTTTTTGCCGTAGTTACTTCCGTCCGTGACTTCAAATCAAAATATCTACAGCTTGACATAAAAATGTAGAAAACCGGAAGTCGCCACTGTCTTCGCGATACCAGCACTTTGAATGATTTTATTTTATTTTTTTTCACTTATTACAGCTTAGCCAGAACGGGTTGAAACAGAACTAAAATTTTTATTTCTGATAGCGTTTTAAAATCATTGATATTTGATGTAAACAAAGACCGCAGGTTTGTTAGATTTATTATTGTGCCATAAAACTAACGTAATAAGTGAAAAAAAAATAAATAAAATCATTCAAAGTGCTGGTAGCGCGAAGACAGTGGCGACTTCCGGTTTTCTACATTTTTATGTCAAGCTGTACGTTACTTTTATGGCACATTAATAAATCTAACAAACCTGCGGTCTTTGTTTACATCAAATATCAAAGATTTTAAAACGCTGTCAGAAATAAAAATTTTAGTTCCGTTTCAATCCGTTCTGGCCAAGCTGTATAATATTATGAATATTAGGATAGAACAACAGCTTAAATTAATACAACAGCTTATACTATTAACCCTTTAGCTCGCAACGACAAGCCGGCTCAACGCTCACTTTAAAAAAATGGTGATAAAAAATTAGACACTTTTTATAAGTTTTTATTTGATGCCCACAATTAATAACTAAAAGCAATTCTAAAAAGAAAATAGTTTGACATTTCTGTAGACATTTTACGTCAGGTTTTTGCAAAATGGCATCACGGTCGCAGTGACACCGCGGATTACAAATAATTTAATTGCATAAAAAATATTTTTGGGAGTTTTTTCTGATAGTGGACACCGGTATTTTATTTCTAGAAGGCTATTGTATTATTATAATTACAAATTACTACACTGTATTGACTAACTTGCGAGCACAGAGTTCATAAAGTGATATGTTGAATATTCTCAACGTTGCGCCTTAACCGGAAAAGTACTTCGTAATATTCATGTTGAGCATGTTCAACATTGCGGCTTTGCTAATGATTTACTTAGCATGAATATATATTTAAAAAAATATATATATTGGTGTTTTGTCCAATATATTTTATTTACTGACATGCTATGGATGTGTTTTCATATTTTTTTGTTCTGCTAGCTTCAGACTTAAGCCAATATGGCAAAGAACGCTGAAAGTTATGCACTATTTTCGCCAAAGAATGCCCCATCAGAAAGTAGCAGTACCTACTAGTACTGACGATGAAGTTATTTGAAGACAGGACGAAAGAACGTGAAACCTCTTATTCTAGCTCCAAACCGTGGTCATAGCCTTAGTCACTAAATAACTAGGACCTTGTTAGTTCTACAAATGAGTCTCTCCCGCCTGTCTTATCCGATGAAAAAACTGGTCGATGGAACAGTTTTTTCATCGGATAAGACTCGTCATGAATAACATGTTCCCTCCATATAAAATTTCACATCACTTTCCAGTTCTCCAGTCAGTTTCGCCTATTTGATCACCTCAAGTTTCATCTATTTTGTCACCTATGTTTCATCTGTCTTATCGCCACAAGTTTTTACAAATATATCGCTCCAAAAGGCGAACGAATACAATACCTAAAATTGAAGCTTATAAAACAACAAGTAAGCGAGAAAACTGTCGTGGAAAACGGGTAAATGGAAAACTGCTGAAAAATTAAGACATGCAGCACATTTAGAACTAACAGTGTACTTGAAGTTCCGCTGGATTCAAGAGCGATGTCCCCTTTAGACTACTTTTACAGGTTTTTTTTTTCAGAAGATGTTGGCAATAATTGATTAAAGATCATACAACATACATACCTACTTAAATTCTGTACAAAATGATGCTGCCAAATATCTCTAATGGGGACAAATATCTCTCCAAATATCTCTATCGGGACTTTTTAGCCATAACTCTTATGATGGGCGTAGTAGAAATATTATCATATAATTGGAGATTGGAGTCGTGAATTAAAATATCTTCCGATTGCAGATATCATGCCGGTCAAAATGTACGAAAAAATCAGAAAAAATCTTATCTTACGAATTTTTTTTTGTATCAAAAAGGAACAGTTCTTATAACTATCATGTGTTACAGTAGATACCTAAGGTGATTTATCGTTCATTTTTATAATTGTCATGACTGATTGTTCTTTTTATGTCTTTTTCAATTGTATTTTTTATGTAAAATGCGTGATAATTGTGAATAAGGGTTTATTTTATTAAATTCATAAAAACCTACATACATCGCGATGTCGAAAATACTCAACGTTCATTTTACCACCTTATTTCTTCAATACATCGCAACGTTGAGTATTTTTAACGTAGGTTTTTCCAAAGACTACACAAACTAGATTTTTTAACACATTTTTCTGTACATATATACACTATTTATATACATATAAACTAAAAAAAAACACAAAAATACAGATTTTGTTTCCTTGCGAACTAAAGGGTTAAGCGCATTTCACACAGAGAGCGGGCGCGGGTCGGGCGCGGGTCGGGGCGGGAGTACGGCGGGTCTAGTTCTTTGTATTTAAATGGAAGACTTCACACTGAAAGCGTGCGCGGGTCGGGCGCGGGGCGGGTCGTGCCCGTACACCGAAACGCGCCCGACCCGCGCCCGCTCTCTGTGTGAAATGCGCTTTAATAGTGACTTTGCCAATATGATATGCAAAGAAAAATGCGAACGATTCAGCATGTGTTAACAGTGTTCTATTGTCTATGCCATGAACTGTACAAATCTCAAATCCACTCCAAATCTGTCAAATTTGACAACGAACGATCAAACTTAGCGTTGTGGTCCTGCTTTCGATGTGTTAAAATTATAATTCACATCCTAATGCAAGCCGACTGTGTCTAATTAGAGCTAAGCTTATATATTAGCCATGGCTAACCATTACGAGGTGCCCAATTGGTAAGGGATATCTCGAGTCTTGCGTTATCAGCACACATTGAAGGCTAAGTTCGCCGGTCATAAATTTTAATTTTCTTTTAGGGCTGGAAAACCTCCCACTGGGCTCCACTTGGACGTTTTAAAAGGCGACAAATTGATACAGAAGTTAATGATTGATGAGAAGAAGTGCTATTTGTTTGGTCGGAATCCACAAATGAATGATTTTTGCATAGACCATGCGAGTTGTTCAAGAGTGCATGCTGCGTTTGTTTATCATAAACATTTGAACAGGGCGTTCTTGGTTGACTTAGGCAGCAGTAAGTATAAATTAAAGAAGATCTCGCAATTTACGCGGCCACGACAGAAAGTCGAACTACGGACCGCTATCTTGGCTACAAAAAATAATAAAAACAATAAGTCTATGGACGGTCTTACGACAGGTCATAGTGGCCGCGTAGTAACTTTATACCTTTTTACTCATTATTTTTGATGAAACTAAAACTCATTAGTAATTTAATACTTTTCTAGCTCATGGAACTTTTATTGGACAAATGCGTTTGGAGTCAAACAAACCGACGCAGCTGCCTATAGATTCCAATTTCCACTTTGGAGCATCAACAAGAAATTACATTATAAGGTAATGTTTACATACACAAAATTAGTATTGACATTGCAATAACTAAAAACAGCTGGTTATGCTATTGATCTGTCATATGAAAATGCCTGCAGAGTTATTGTAAAAAATGGAATCATTTATTTCAATTGGACCATTACAGGCTTCACTTTGAGTTTGACCGTGGATCTCCCAATTGTCGGCAAAATGAATGTTTGTGGTTAACCTTTTAAGCGCCAATGTCGGATATATCCGACAAATATATTCAGCCCCATTACGCCAGAATCTGATATATCCGACAAATATATTCAGGCCCATTATGCCAGAGTTGGAGCTTAAGAGGAGCAGAAAGAGAGGAACTTGGTATTTCACCGTTTCGTAGCCTGGGACTGGGGGCACGACAATTGATATGAAGTCTGCCTGTTTTAAATAGTTTTGAGGTGGTTGGGATCAATCTCTTAGAGATCCACCTGGGGCAACAGCACCATAGGCTACCTAGTAACCTGTGGTGATGTACTGTATTTCTATAAAGGGTGCCATGACCCCTGAATGTACAGGGCAAGGGAGGGATCAGAAATTCCCTTTGACTCCAACTATCAACTCTTATCACTATAATCTATCTCTAAAAGTTATACTGAAGGTGCAATTCTAAAAGCCATTAGTTTTAATTCTTTGATGTTTTATTAATATTTCCCATACAGAGAGCGTCCCACAGGCAATTCTAGAGGCATAATGGAGGACTTACCAAACACAGAACAAGAAGGTGCCTTACTTGGCCTGCCTGAAACACAAACTGAATTAGATGTGAGTATTTGCAGATGTAAATAAATGTCAAGAATAAAGATCAATAATCAATTTGCAACACCTACAACCTAGATGCATACCACAAGGGCTGATTCAAAATGGTCCTGTAAAAGAGTTCATGGAAGGAATTAGGAGAGACCTTTGCACAGCAGTTGGTAAGTACAAGATGAGGGAAAAAAATCTATGCAAAGTATAAACTTTGAATGTTTATGGACATCAAGCCTCTTTTATAATTATTATTAAATTATATTATTGGTACCAAATCATAAGACAAAATGATCTAACTTTATATGAACATTTTCTCTCTGTCTCTAATTTCTTTTTCTATCTGCTTGCAGAATCTAACAGAATTCAACACAGCTCACAACAGAAGAATTTCCATGTTGGGTATATCAACTGATGACGGCAGTGACGTCATGAAGGTATACTATTTTACTAAAGAGGTTTAAGTGTGCAATTTCAGTGGCAGTGGGGCCGGGCAGCGGAATCTGCTGGCGGGTAACACAAACACATAGGTTTTGATTATGGTACACCAAGTGCGGGCGAGGCGGGTGAGCGGAAATCTAGTCTGTTTTGTAACCCGCCACCCACTCCCGCTGCCCGCCCCGCGCCACTGTAATTGCACACTGAGGCTACATTAGGCAGCAATTTGCGATTCGACTGGAACAGGTGTAGCCATATACTTACTTGAGCATTCATAATTTGTTTTTAATCGCTCATGTGTTGCACGGCGTGTCGCTTAGTGTAACCTCAGCCTTAAACCTACTTACTAAATCCATGCCTTTTTAGCCTCCTACTGGCACAAAACGCTCAGTGTCTATGCCCGGTGGAATTGCAAAGAAAATGAAGCGGAATGTCTCGTTCAATGAAGAGGTGGACATCATCAATCCTGAGGATATAGACCCGACTATTGGAAGGTTCCGGAATCTGGTGAAGTCTACTATAGTGCCAAATCCTAACAGTCAGCCGAGGAAATTGAAGCTGCAGAGTGCCGATGATAGTAAGTGGAAACCAAGTAATGACTAGAATAACAAAAAATTTGGCTACTCTCAAAGAGATTTAAAAGAACCTATAGAGCGGGCATTGGGAAAATTGTCATACAAAATAATTGATGCCGTGCGTCAGTAGCGCTATCTAAGCGTTGCATAGCAACGCGACTACTAGACTGAGCGACTTTTTACCTATTGGTAAAAAGTTTTGGATTACAAATTTCTTCGTGATGTCCCGTCTATTGCTCGTATATAGTTTAATGTCTTTGGCTACTCTGCATTTACTATGGTTTTGTTGGTTCACTAATAAAGCTTGTTGATCTGGTTGATGGATACAAGAAGATACATGAAGACAAGACCAAATAATTACACTTTATCAGAATCATTGTATAAATCGCCATAAAGTTCGTAAAATGGCTTGTTCTATTCTATTGCTCAAGCAATAGTGGATAATAGACTTTTTTTTTAGCGTGGTAAAATCATCAAATGAGTCCTCCCGCCCAGGGCAGAGCGGGAGGGACTGTCAGACTTGTACTGACTAAAATCCATGATATCCTTCAATAGCCCTTTACGTTCCAGGGTTACGGTAGGTAATGAAATAAGAAATAAGTCCCGCGACCCTGGCAGGCTTTGGCCCTCTAAAGGGGTGGGGCCCGTCATCATGCTGACGCTTTTTGAGGCGCGCGTGGAACACAACGCGCCGTCGACCCGGGCATGGTCCATGGTCGGGCGGCGATTTGCCCATTACTCGCCGCCCGCATGCCCACAGTGGAATAATAGATAGAGAATAATTTCGTCGTGATTTTGGCATTATGTTTCTGCTAAAGTGGCCTATTCAAACCCCCTTACATATCCCAAAAAAACCCAAGGTTTATTCTTAGGGTTCTTTTTTGGCTATGGTATAATTCTAAAGATGATAAATTGATAAGGTTCAAAATCTCTATACCTGGACCTACATTAAACTTGCAAAATAATAAAAACGTTTTCCATATAAATTAGTTATAATTATTGACATAAATGCAGTTCTCATTGCGTATTCAAAAAGAAAGTGTGGGCTGTCCTATTAGTCTAAGATACGTATATAGAACGACCTTCACCGATCGAGTAACCGGACGAAATGTGTTTATTATTAATTGAAATATGTTGAAGAATGTGACGGTGATGGGTTGCCTCATAAAATCCTGTCAAGGATATTTTTAATTAATTTTTTAAAAGGTTATTTTTTTTCAATACCTTCACCGATAGAGTAACCAAAGAAAATTAACACCAATTGAAAGTCCGAAGTCTATAGAATATGCTAACGTAGGGTTGCCTACCTTTTTCTTGTCAAGGTTATAGGGTTGCCTCATTTGAACAGGTGATAAAAAAATGCTACCTTCACCGATCGAGTAACCAAATAAATTATGTATCAAAATAAATACATTTTTTTTACGAATACGATGGTATACGGTTGCCTATGAAAAACTTGTCAGAAATTAGGGTTGCCAAGCGTTGAAGTTTGAAAATTTTAGACGGTTTGGAAGCACATGAGTAGATAAACGGACTAAGCTTCTTAAGAACGAGCAAAATTGTTACCTATTTTGGTAGGGTTGTCACAATAGGGTAGACAAATTAAACAAAAAAATATTAAATAGCTTTATTATTCAGTATGATAGAATCGAATCAAATAATTTAATTGAACTAAGCCAATTACAGGCAATTTCGAATTGTCAAACGACATATACATAAAGTTAGTACAAAAATAGTTATGGTGCCCAGTCACAAGAAATAATAACTGTGAAAGTACCGTAGATACCCATTCCAATGGTCCAGTCAACAAGGCATATGTGGTCCGAAAAATTCCTCCTCTGGAACTGAAATTTGGCATATGATGAAGGTGATTGTCGGTTACGAGACCCACGCAACGACAAGGGGTGCAAGTGTGATTTGTAAGGTGATTTTTTTAAGACAAGTGTTTTCTAATCAGAATCCAGTGATTGTGTTGTGTATATATTCGATTCTTATTAGATTATCTTGTACGATCTTATTAGTTTCTAATTAGATAAGTTTTTTAGTGGGAAATTGTAAAAGTTTAAAACTTAGATTATTACGTAACTTGAAAACTCACTTTTTTGTTTATGTATGTTTTTCAATTAAAGTATTTAAAAGGGCTGTGTTTCATTACAAAAATAGATTCACAAGTTGTTTCATGAAGATCGTTCCAGTAGTTTTCAAGTTATTGCAAT
This sequence comes from Agrotis clavis, assembly GCA_954870645.1. Classification (NCBI taxonomy): domain Eukaryota; kingdom Metazoa; phylum Arthropoda; class Insecta; order Lepidoptera; family Noctuidae; genus Agrotis; species Agrotis clavis. Next base: position 14,763,806 of record OX940936.1, on the reverse strand, counting down.
TTTTGTGAAATCAAACTTTTGTTCTTGTGTAACTTTAATAGTTTACTGACAACCGATGGGGAAGAAAAGTTCTCGAGTGGCGACCACGGACCGGAAAACGCAGCGTAGGCAGGCCTCCCACTAGGTGGACCGACATCGTGAGGGTCGCGGGCAGCCGATGGATGCAAGTGGCGAATTGTCGTTCGGCGTGGCGGTCTAAGGGGGAGGCCTATGTTCAGCAGTGGACGTCTTCCGGCTGATGATGATGATGATGATGAACTTTAATAGTTTTAGTTCTAGGATTTTTTTTTTATAAAAAAAGTGTTATTCATTTTATTTTAAACCAAAATACGATTGAAAACTTGAGAGGTGTCAAGGGACCACGATAGCAAGTTAAAAAAAGGTTCAAGCGATTTTCGACCTTATTGACATTTATGCAAACACCTGATTTTAATAAAGGAGCAATGTTAACGAATGAGAATGTGAGAAAAACAAACTAAATTTTAAATGTCGATAAGGTCGAAAATTGCTTGCACCACTTTTTTTAACTTGCTATCGTTAAGCGAATGTTTTCCGACCTTCAAGCGATTTTGGACCTTATTGACACTGATGCAAACACCGGATTTTAATGAAAGAGCAATGTTAGCTAACGAGAATGTGAGAAAAATAAACTAAATTTTAAATAACGATAAGGTCGAAAATCCCTTGCACCTGTTTTTTAACTTGCTATCGTTAAGCAAATGTTTTCCGACCTTCAAGCGATTTTCGACCTTATTGACATATATGCAAACACCGGATTTTAATGAAGGAGCAATGTTAGCTAACGAGAATGTGAGAAAAACAAACTCAATTTTAAATGTCGATAAGGTCGACAATTATTCGGTCTGTTCGGTCTGTTATTCATCCTTCGTTGCCTATTTACTGGTCTGTACTTGTATGGAAATACAAATGAAATGGTGCTAGAAAAGTAGCTAAAAAGTTTAGCCACAAATTTTATAAAATTGTGGCTGTCGTCACCGAATAATAGCCAGATCTAGCTATAAAGTTGCTGAGTTGGCATCACTGCTGCAGATTTGAAGTTGTGTCAAATCGATCGTACGATAGGCAGTATAGTGTATGGTGTATATGGACGAACTGCCAATTTGAAACAATTACAAGCGTCAAATCGATCCGCGATCGTATGATAGGCAGGATGGTGTATGGCTACTATAAGGTAAGAACGGGCGGTATATAAAGTGGTACGAAGCGCGGTCTATTTGACAACGCGCGCCCTCTCGAAGGTAGGTGTTTGGTCTCTAATATATTGGTGACCAAACACCTTTAAAAATGTCTTTTGACAATTCAAAATTGCTTGTTTTTAATTGGCTTAGTTGAATTAAATTATTTGATTCGATTCTATCATACTGAATAATAAAGCTATTTAATATATTTTTGTTTAATTTGTCTACCCGATTGTGACAACCCTACCAAAATAGGTAACAATTTTGCTCGTTCTTAAGAAGCTTAGTCCGTTTATCTACTCATGTGCTTCCAAACCGTCTAAAATTTTCAAACTTCAACGCTTGGCAACCCTAATTTCTGACAAGTTTTTCATAGGCAACCGTATACCATCGTATTCGTAAAAAAAATGTCTTTATTTTGATATATAATTTATTTGGTTACTCGATCGGTGAAGGTAGCATTTTTTTATCACCTGTTCAAATTAGGCAACCCTATACCCTTGACAAGAAAAAGGTAGGCAACCCTACGTTAGCATATTCTATAGACTTCGGACTTTCAATTGGTGTTAATTTTCTTTGGTTACTCTATCGGTGAAGGTATTGAAAAAAAATAACCTTTTATAAAATTAATTGAAAATATCCTTGACAGGATTTTATGAGGCAACCCATCACCGTCATATTCTTCAACATATTTTAATTCATAAAAAACACATTTCGTCCGGTTACTCGATCGGTGAAGGTCGTTCTATATACGGATCATGTACTATATGTTTTTTGAGAAAATAACTGTGCTATATTTCACCGTACAAGTTGGTAAGTACAAGAGATAAATAAATGTATGCTTGTGCAGGTAACCATCACCATTCACTAAGACTACAGGAGATATCAAGAGGTAGCAACTTGTACTCAGACCTGCCGGCACCGAGCTCACACCTGAGTCTTATTGGAGCCAGGTTTGTAACAGAACTATTACTTCTTGGAATGGGCATCTACGGTACTTTCACAGTTTTAATGTCTTGTGATTGAGACTGTAGCACCATAACTTTTTAGTGCTTAATTATATTTTTATTTGTCTATGACAATTCAAAAGTGCCTGTAACTGGCCTACCTTAAATAAACGCTTTGATTTTGATTGATCAAATCTAATAAAAAAAATTGGACAAAATGGAACTAACTTCAAAAACAAACACAGAAAAAATGTAAAATAACTTTTCGTTCGGAAGTCGGTGGCCTGTCGGTGGGCTTCCGAAAGTAAAGTTATTTTCCACTTTTTTGTGCACTTTGCGCGGTTGCCGGGCATATGATCCAATAGTATCCTGGGGGCCTATTATCACGTCTAAAAGTGAGAGTTGTTCCACTGTACGAAAGAGACAGCTATACAAGTCGTCTAGCGCCATCTCGTTCCAACAGTCCAAGTATCTTGCTTTAAGACGTCGTAATACGGCCGCTGGTCTCAGGATTGTTTCCTAGTTAGCTATAATAAGTTGTGTTTTCAGACTGGGTCTATCGCTACCGAATCCTGCGCCTGATGTGGAATTGGAAGGTCCGGAGCCACACCTCAATATTCATCCGCCTCTACCACATACAGGTAAAATAACCATAAAGTTTTTTTTTGGTTCTTTTCGTCCCTCTTTGGGACAGGCAAATAACCATAAAGTTATACATTTAATTTTGTATTTTTTTTTCAACTATTTTGATAGCCAGTCTCCTTTTTTTTAACACAAATGGCTACTTGAGTCGAGAGGAACAAAAATTTTATTTACTAAGAATAAAGAATTCTGAGCTCGTTTTATATGAATTGATAAAGACTTCATCAAAAAAGTTATAAAAAATATTATAGTAAACTTACATTATCTCATAGTCTACTCGAATTCAGTGTGGTTGTAGCATGTCTTTGCACCTGATAAAGTATAGTTTTTTAATTCGTACTAAAATCATCAAATAAGTCCTCCCTTCCCAGGGAGGGACGGCAGGGGCTGTCAGACTTGTACTGACTAAATATAGTGCCATATAAGTATATTCTAGGGAAAGGTTCATATCTGACGTAAAATACGTCGAGCGTATTATCGAATGTTCTTTGACGCACTAAATTATCTTCGGTTGAGTGTAAATAGTCAATTGTTTTCCATACATTTGTCTGCTCTGGCGTTCCGCGACCGATAAAGGCGCTCCCTCACCGCGAGCATTCAACTGTAATGTAACGTTACAGATTCGAACATTCGAAGACAATAGAGCATCAAATTGCGTATTTTTATGTTACAATACAGGTGAATTCTCGCGGTGAGGGAGCGCCTTAATACGCGACGCATGTTCCGTCAGATATGAATTTTCCCTTACAGTAATTTTGATGCATGAATGACTAACCGTTTGATTATTAACCCAGTATTTATACCTGCCACCTTTATATCAACAAAGAATTAACAATAATATACAAAATTCTTATTTTCCAGCTCCAGAAGAAGCAGGCCCATCAAGCGAGCCAAAGAAGAAGAAGTACGCCAAAGAAGCCTGGCCGGGCCGGAAACCAGGCCTCATACCGGGAGTATGAGATTTGTACTAAGGGTCTTATTGTTCTGGCGGCGACGCAAGCAAAAATATTCCTTACGGCGCTAATAAAGTTCTATATTGAAAGTAAAGTAGCTTGGCAAATACCCTTGATATGTAATACTCTTGGATTTTGTCCCCTTTCCTTTTACATCATTATGTTTTTTTTTGGGCTGGTTAAAATCATCAAATGAGTCCTCCCACCCAGGGCAGAGCGAGGAACTGTCAGACTTGTACTGACTAAAATCCACAGTGTCCTTCAATAGCCCTTTACGTTCCGGGATCACCGTAATTCGTTACCGTTAGTCCCGCGGCCATCATTATTTTATTTTTTTCTACCGTCTTCAAAAAAAGGAGGTTATTAGAGTATATTATTATTTCATCACTAGAACCAAATATTCGAAGACGTGATATCTTCATACCAGGAGAGTATCACAATACAAATCTATATGGGTTCGTACACATCACAGACACGCGTCAATAGATACCCAAGACATAAGGTATCGGATACTTGTGTCGCGTCGTGTACGAAGGGCTTACATCGAGTATTTCATATTTAGGGTGTCATATTTTTACCGTTATAGAAGAAATGCGCCGCCAATGTAATTTGACCCTTATATTTGACAAAAAAGTGACGCGAATGCCGCTACTAATGTACATTCGTTGTACAATATATTTAATACTGTCTTTTCAACAATTTTTACTCTGAGTCATCATTGTTGATATCGAAATGGTCTTTATTGGAGTGAAAATAAAGTTGCTAATGGCTTGCTGTTGTCAGAGATAAAGTATTTTTGAAAGAATTGAACAAGTACAGTCAGTGCTATTCATATGTCACAATTAATTGGTATTTGAAGGCCCGTTTAGTAAAATATTCTAGATAGAAATAATGATACTTAATAAAATAAAAAAAGTAAATGCGTGTAAAAAACAAAGTGCATAGACAAATTGATAATTAATATTTGAAATACTTAGATAAAAGTTAATCAGTTAACAGAAGTGTCAATTAAAGTTTATTTATTATAATATAATTATGATAAATAGGTCGCTAGTAAAAAAAATGTTAATCCAACTTCGAAACATGAACGTGACAAGTTCTAATATTTTTATAACCGACGTAAAAGGAGGTTCTCAATACAAGTACAAAATTTAAAAAAAAAACTGTCTTTAAAATAATTTTGATTTGCAACACATTTTATAAAGCTCAAATGCATAATGTAAGATTTAGAAATAGTAAACAAAATATACTCGCTTTAATATCGACAATATTTGAACAATGCAATAAAGACTCAGCACGTATTCGAGAAGCCGTATAGCTATCTTTTTTTGGCTTTACAAAAATGAGCGAGATAGACATACATAATTATACATTTTCGAATCGAAGCATTATTATTTTAATGCTGGAGTCTGTGTACTCCAACGACGTTATAATACTAGACTCCGCATGCACGATCTAAGGAACAAAAATTATTCTGTCAACTCGCTGAGGTACTACGTAAGCGAGGGGGACGGGGTACTGCGTTGTGATTGGCTAACTCAAGGTCTGTTCTGTCTCAACGTATGTTTACGGCTTACAGGATTGGTCGAAATGAGACGAATATAAGACTTTTTTGCCTGATGTGTTGACAGACATCGGTCGCCTGTTATTAGGAGTCTAGTATTATATCGTCGTTGGTGTACTCAGTAGATGACACCACAGTCGAGTTTTAATCGAAAGTGATCCTTACTTATTACTTACCTACGATTAATGTTTTTATTCGTATATACGATAAGCTTGGTCGCACAGTCGTCTCTAGGAATATGCAGCTCAACTTTGAAGTAATAAAGTTTATTTTCAGATGAAGCATAACTCGGCTAAGACTAAGTTTGCTCTAAAGATATTATAGGCCTTAAACACAGACGTGGAATATGGGTGTACAGTACACCTCTGACTTTCCCTTTAGGATTTACATCCCTGATGTTATGTAAATTTCTAATTTACCCTTACTTTACTTTTTTTTATCGTGTTAAAATCATCAAATAAGTCCTCCCACTCAGGGCAGAGAGGGAGGGACTGTCAGACTCGTACTGACTAAAATCCACGTTGTCCTTCAATAGCCCTTTGCGTTCCGGGGTCACGGTAATTCGTGAGTCTCGCGGCCCCGGCAGCCTTTGGCCCTCTAAAGGGGTGCTCCGTCATTATGCTGACACTCGTTGAGGCGTGCGTGGAACACAACGCGCCGTCGACCCGGGCATGGTCCATAGTCGGACAGCGAGTCGCCCACCCAAGGATACTTAGGAAATAAATAGGTATTGTAGTAATATTTGCTAAATGCATAAATCGATGCTAGTGCCCGTCCACGTAATATTTTGCACACCAAAGCGGCTGTACGGTACATCTTACGGTGTCTGACTTTCTTTAGAGCAGCGGTTCTCAAGCTTTTTTGGTGGCGGAACCCTTTGAAAAGCGAAATTATTGACGGAACCCCAAAATAAAAGAAACTGTTACATCCGATCTTTAATAATAGGTAGGTGTTACAATGTAAGTGTTGTTGTTTATTGTGACAATGTGAAAAAAGCCCGATCAAGGTCAGAATTATTGTTATTATGTTTTAAACCCGCAAAGTACTTTATCAACGCTAAAAAGTCCCTTTTAGACCTCAAGGACACTTGAGTATTACTATCGTTCCATATATATCGCAAAATATTCTTTTTGTTGTTCAAATAATGTCTGTTACACCGGCTTTGGTGTGTAGATTCTAATAAATCCACGATCGCTTTATAAAACACGTAGAAATAGGAATGCCTATCGTAATCGGGCCATAATATTGCAATACTATTAAGTCACTAGTTAAAAAATACTAGATAGAAAAATTACAATCTTGTGTTCTAAATGCCTCATATTGCATTATAATATATTTTAGATTTAATTATTTTGAGTTCGGCCAACTGTTGTTGAGTTTTTTCATTAGGAATTTCTTATAGTAGCAGTCACGGAGACGCGGGCCACATAGAAAAGACGTAAGACGCAGACGGGGTGGAGACATGTCTCTTCGGCGTCTCCTTCATACAAAATGTATAGAAGCGTCGCGACGAAAAACATACATAAGAGACGCGTCGCGGGCGCGACTCTCTTACATTTTCGCCCGCCCCGTCGCCGTCGCCCGTCGCCGCCGCGTCTTACGTCTTTTCTATGTGGCCCGCGCCTAAATTTACATGGTTATTCGTTGGCAATAGGTTCGCCCCCTATTTAATTCCATGAGTTGAAAAAAAAAGAGGAGCTCGTGGTTGGTCTGTGGATGGGTGACCATCTGTCATAGCGAGTTTCCTCCGTGCCTCGGAAAGCACGTAAAGCCCTTGGTCCCGGCTGTCATTTGTAGATCTTTGACAGTTGTTACTGTTAGAACCAGAAGCTCATAAGTCTGACAACCAGTCTTACAATGGAGTATCGTATTGCCCAGTTACTGGGTTGTGGAGGTCCGATAGGTAGTCGCTCCATGTAAAATACTGATATTCAGCTGCATCTGGTTCGACTGGAAGCCGACCCCAATATAGTTGGGAAAAAGGCTAGACAGATGAGGACGAGTTCAAAAAAATAGACCGTATATTAAAGGAACATCTATGCGTTACCCTTTGGGAAATACTAGGTGTAATTTTATTTAATAAATATCCATAAAACACAAGTGTATTATAAAATAATGCAATAATAATGACAAACATATATTTGGCGCTGACTGTACTACCAAAAAGTTGCTCATATGATATAATTATGGCAATTACATTTTTCACCCTTTTTACATTTTAATCTAATGTAATGAATGTAGGTAATGATAAGTTACTTTTAAGAATATTGTGAATGAATTATAAGAGAAAGTAATATGTCCATTTGTGTTTTATTTTTCTAGGGAAATACCTAAATAAGCAAGCAATAAATAAGCAAGTCGAAGCAAAGGGTTTTTGCCTACCCTCATTGGAAAAATAAGCTAATATGGTATCATAATAAATAATATGGTATCCTACTAATAATATTATATATAGCAAAGCTTGTTTGGATGGATGGATATTTGTTACTCTTTCACGCAACAACTACTGAACGGATTTGGATGAATTTTGATACACAGATAGTTTATATCCTGAATTAACACATAGAGTAGATTAGTTTATCCCGATTTTATCAAATCGTGAAAATTTTTTCGAGTTGCAGCGAGCGAAGTCGCTGGTAACAGCTAGAGTTACTATAAGCGCCCTTGCTCATGACGTAATTAAACTAATTTACGACGCCCTATAGAAATTGAATCACGAAGGAAACCCAAGTGACATGACAAGTTGGCTAAAGCTTCATCAGAGGGTGATTGCCCCACGTGGAATTTCTCCGTATCGTGCGTGCGTATATAAACATAGAAACTTTAACACAAACACAGTTTTAATCTATGGGTCTTACCTATACTGGGTGTGAGGGACAGCCCTCCACAAACTTTCAGGGCTTGATCAGTAGACGAAACTGAACAATCTTTCACAATTATTATTTCAGTAAATGAAAAAAAAATCGGCCTCTTCATACAAACGGTCCAATCAAGTTTATAATTTTGTATGGTGAGGCCGATTTTTTTTTCATTTCCTGAAAAAAAAATTGTATAAGATTGTTCAGTTTCGTCTACTGATCAAGCCCTGAAAGTTTGTTGGGGGGCATGTCCCTTAACACCCTGTATACTATACAGTGACTGATTAAGAGTTCTGACCGCCCTAGGCTAATTATAGGACGCGCCCCCGCCATGTCAGGTGTGTTACGGACGGCCTAAAAAGTATGTAGGTAGTAACTGAGTAGAGTACTTACTAGTGTGAAAATTTGAATATGGTTCACTATCAGATACTACCTATAAAATTTTTCAGATCGATCTGCAAGCGAAACTAACCTTGTTTTTTAATCTACATGACATTCAACCTTTTTTTAATCGTGGTAAATTCATTAAATGAGCCAGGGCAGGGCGGGAGGGACTGTCAGACTTGTACTGACTAAATCCACGGTGTCCTTCAGTACCTAGCCCTTTTTGTATCGGAGTCGCGGTATACGTTGTGTCCCGCGACCCCAGCAGGCATTGGCCCTCTAAAAGGTCATTGTGCTGATACTCTTTGAGGCGCGCGTGGAACACAACACGCCGTCAACTCGGGCATGGTCCATGGTCGGACAGCGAGTCGCCCATTACTCGAGTCGCCCATTACTAGATCGTCTGCCGACGTCCGGCTCCGTGGGCGACTACCACTGCGTCTGGGGTGGAGGGAGGACGCTGTCCTCTCCCTCACGCGGCCCGCCTCCTCCTTCGCGAGCATGACTGCTTCGCAGAAGGAGGCAACCGCTTCCCACTCCGTCTCGCTCCGCAGCATGGCCTCGACCAATGCCGGGCGCGAGAGGTCTCCGCCAATCGCCGCCGTGAGGACACGGCGGTGCTCTGCCCAAGCGGGGCAGTCCTGCACCGTATGCTCTACCGTGTCTTCCGGACGATCCTCGCAATGCAGCGGTGACACCCAGGCCAGGCGTTTCCTCCTACCTCATCAGACACAGGTACCTCCCGAAACTTCCGTGTCCGGTAGGACCTGCGTCATGCGGTAGGTCAGGACAACGAGAGGGGGGCCGCAATTGCGGTGTGCCATGACATTCAACCTTAGGGTGGCAAACCATTTTTTAAGCTGACCGGTCCGTACATAAAGGCAAAGTGACAAGTGACTGCAGGTGCTGCAGGCTACTAAGTAGAAAACCAAATCTATGTCGTATTTGACCGCATGACTTGTAAGTTTCTATAGACCTAAAACTTAGTTGCCATTGCCATTGACCATGAGTGTGGTCATCTAGTGTGTGAAGTTGCTTCGACTTGTTTAAAATATTTAATTAAATATTTAAAAAAAAGGAGAGGCATCATCATAGACACGATTTCGGCGCCCCTCCCGGTCCTCGCGCCCTAGGCTGCAGCCTAATTTGCCTAAGGGTAAATCAGGCCCTGATACTATATGACTATGGGAATGTTTTGTTCAACTAGTTAACAGTGTCTACTTCAAGTCAGAATTAGAAAAAAACTATAGTTAGGTATAATTTAGTTATTTTGAAAAATATAATAATTATCACTCCTTTCATACATTCCCATAAATCTACCCTCCAAAAAGTAAACAAGTAGCCAAGCTCTATAAGTACGTACCTACTCATTAATTTGAACACGCTGAAGAGGCACTCGAGTGGCTGTGAAGCGTTTCTTTTGACGCAATATTTCAATACCTGTCTGAAGGTATACTTACATCTTCGAATCTTTTGCCGGTGGCACGTTTGTCGCTCATTAACATAAAGATGGTTTAAGGAAATTGTGGGGGAATGGGGTACCCATTTGGCCAGTTATTTATATGAAGTAATAATAATTATATTGTCAGAACTAAAACTTGCGAGTTAATACTTCCGTACGGGCCCGGAGTTGACCCCCTGAAATTAATATTCCCCATATTATTACCAATATTGATTTGTCAAAAATGCAATGATTTGTTTCTGGTCGTTTTAGTTTTCAAAAAATTGACCTCGTGATTCATACGAGTAGGTACATACGTATTTTCCGCAATTTTTCGTAGTTTCTGATTTGGTCATCCACATCATCTACCCCCTTATTAATAAAACGAGAAGTAAAGTTACGCCAAAGTTAATCCTTAAAAATGTATGTTTAGTCCGAAGATTATCCTGGTTGTAACTCGTTTATTAATAAGGGGGCTAGATTCTATATGGAAGATTCAAAACATAATTTAGATACTATAGGTACCTCGTAGATCAGCTAGTTTACAGTCCAGTTCAATATCTCGTCTGAAACAAATAAGTTTAACCGCAAACTCTTGCGGGCAGTGTTTAATCAGTTGGTCCGCAAAGCTGAACTCTGAGGAGACTCGTCAAGTTTTCATCAGGGCACTACCTCTGTACCAAGTAATTATTAATCTTGGAAGTAGGTACAGGTATCTTTAAACAAGGATGCAGATTTTGCGAAATAGTACAGACCCCTGCAACAGACCACAACCCAGTAATGGGTAATTCGATACCCCATGGTAAGACTGCTTGTCAGACTTTAGAGCTTCTGACTAATGGTAACGACTGTCAAAGATCTACAAATGACAGCCGAGACCAACGGCTTTACGTGCTTTCCGAAGTAGGTACAGAATAAAACTCTATGACAAATGGTCACTCACCCATAGACCAACCCCGGCAAGCGCGGCTTAACCCGAAACATCAGCCTGTACGGCTCTTATAAACTCACAATCGACAGTAATTACTTTAAAAGTATTTCTTTACGTTGCAATACCTAGGTATCTATCCTTACAAAATTAAAACGCTATTCATTGACCGGTAAATCGCTCTTTTCTAAAGGATGCACTGGAGCTTCACTTTATTACCTACATAGGTAGGTTTTCAATCCAATTTCGATTCCAAAGCGTCCGACTGAAAATTAAAGTGGGCAGGAACCTACCTACCTATGTACAATCGACAAAGTTGAATCATGACCCACCATAAGCTTATTTTCTAACAGACATTCAAATACAATTAGGTCCACATTTGCGTAAACATACATATCCATGGTAACGACTTGAATTTTTGTCAATTTGACGGATTCAAACGATTTATTGTCAAAATGGGTCCTGATACAACTTTGTCGACTGTACATAACGCAGGTATTGCATGGTATTGCGTCCGCGTTCCGCCTCGGAAATACGTAAGTACCTAGCTGTATGTACTGTGGGGTTACTTTGATAGATTGGAAATTCATTCTCTTTTTTTGGAGAAAATATTGGTATACGAATAATTATAGTTTATTTTTCATGGTGGTAAAATCTTAAAATTAGTCCTCCCAACCAGGGCAGAGCGGGAGGGACTGTCAGACTTGTATTGACTAAAATCCACGGTGTCCTTTAATACCCCTTTATGTTCCGGGGTCACGTTAAGGAAATAATCCCGCGACCCCGGCAGGCTTAATTTGGCCCTCTGAGAGGGGGGCCCCGTCATTATGCTGACGCTCATTTGAGGCGCGCGTGGGACACAACGCGCCGTCGACCCGGGCATTGGTCCATGGTCGGGCAGCGAGTTGCCCTTTACTCGCTGCCCGCATGCCCGCGACTACGGTTGCCGGAGATCATCTGCTGACGTCAGACGCCTCGGGCGCCTGCCACTGCGGTTGGGGCGGAGGGAGGACGCTGTCCTCTCTCTCAAGCGGCCCGCCTCCTCCTTCACGAGCATTACTGCTTCGCAGAAGGAGGAGACCGCTTCCCAATCCGTCTCGCCCCGCAGCATGGCCGCAACCAATGCCGGGCGCGAGAGGTATCCGCCTATCGCCGCCGTGAGGACACGTCGGTGCTCTGCCCAAGCGGGGCAGTCTTGCACCGTATGCTCTACTGTGTCCTCCGGGCGATCTTCGCAGTGGTGGCACCCGGGCGTTTCCTCCTTCCCCATCAGGCACAGGAACCTCCCGAAACTTCCGTGTCCGGTGAGGACCTGCGTCATCCGATAGGTCAGGACGCCGTGACGTCTCTCCAGCCACTCCTCAAAGAGGGGTCTTACCGCCGCAATTGCGGCGCGCCCGTAGGTAAGTGGCTAAGCGCAAGTCAATTCATAATCATTATAATCATCATATCAGCCGTAGGACGCCGCGTCCACTGCTGAACATAGGACTCCCCCATAGATTTCCAACTTGCATCCAGCGTGATCCTGTGATTTTCATCAGTTTGTCTGTCCTCCTTGCAGGTAGACGTCTCACGCTGCGCTCTTTCCGGTGCGTGGTCTCCATTCGACATCCTTACGGTCCCATCGGCCATCAGTTCTGCGTGATATGGGGTAAGTAAATTAATTGACGGATGCCCACCGAGCATGATTCTCTGTCTATATGCTACTCCTATAGATCCATATTTTGAGATCAAACCACAGCATCCCGTCTCGGATTTCCGATTTGAATCCGAATAATGCTTGCATCCGGCTCGGAAGAAATCTGTTGTAATTGTTGTTAGGGACAATGATCCGACAATTTGATGAAACAAACGAATACTTTGATAGTATTGCCCCATCGCATTTTCCTCTTTGTTGCGACTCCAATTTCCACGTTTGCTATTTCTTATGCTATAATATGCTATTGAATAGCAAACATGGAAAATACGGCATCTATTTGCGTAACACACATTCTAAAAAAAACTTCGAACGGTTTAGAACCAACCATATAAATATCGATTCTGACCATTGAATCAACATAATATGTAAAACGAAACCTAACTGTCTAGTATCTCACATACTTTTCTGATGACTAATCAACGTAGTTTCTAGTAAGTTGCGTTTCACACCCAGCTTCTTAGAACTAGAAGCTTCCAACCTTATAAGCGAATACGAGTATGAAACAAGCAACCAAGTTGCTTACTTAGAATCTAATTATTATGTACATAATCTAGTACATATATAATTATGGAGACTAAATGGATATATTTTATTTAGCCATTAAATTGTATAAATCTTGTTCTTCTAACCGTACAGACAGATGTGTTGCTGGGGAGTTTGTTCCGCCACTTCTTCTTCCCAGCCAAAACACTAGGTCGAAGGGGGGTCGCTTTGGGGGACTGTCTTATGTAAAATTTGACCTTCAAAAAGTGCTGATAAATCAGCCTAATTTGAATAAATGACTTTTGATTTTTTTTATTTGATATTTTAGTATTATAGACATACATATACGATCCGAGAAAAAAAATCGCACAAAGGGAAGAGTGGAAGCTTATGGGGGAAACCTTTACCCAGCAGTGAGACAATATAGGGTAAAGTACCCAACTGCTGACCTCCCACCAACTATTGACCGCATAACAGTTTTTATCAAAAATAATAATAAATCTTCTTGCAGTACTGCATAAAGAACACAGAAAATGAAATATAATTTATCTTGTAATATACACACATCAAAAGTGTCTAGGGATCAACATATATTTTTGCAATAACTTTTCTCCTGATTGATATTAATTAAAATGTTCTTTAAGGATTCATCAAATAAAGTGTTATCGTTTGTCACAGTAACGATAAACCAAGTCACCTTTGCATTCATAAAGAAATTTGCCATTTTCCTAATAAAGGGATTTTTGACATTTGAACCACTAACATTAAAGTTCGAAAAAAAGACTGAAATAACAGTTTTCTTTAAAATTTTATTGGGTAACTTAAACAATTAATAATCCGTGTTTCTACCGCGAACACTAACAACACAAGAACATCGGTTTGGCATACTCAAAATGAGTTCATCCAAATCACGCTGTGGAATGGCCGCCCATGTTCGTTGCAACAACAAAAAAAGGTCTTCTTGCGACTGGATACCCTCCATATTCGGCAGAGCTCTTCTCTGTAGCATATCCCATGCATGCTCAATCGGGTTCAAGTCTGGCGACTGAGCAGGCCAGGGCAGGACATTGATGTTAGCTGCGGCGAGAGTCTGTCTTACAACTCTTGCGGTGTGCGGTCGTGCATTATCATGCATTAACTGAAATAAGGGACCGATTTGCACTTGTAGAGGAACGATGACGTCTGATACAATCGTCTCAGCATAAATTTGAGCGTTGAGGTTGCCTCTGATCCAAATCAACTCAGTTCTTCCGCCGATCCAAATACCCGCCCATACCATGATGGTTCCACCACTATAAGGATGGACTTCCTGGCAGGATTTTAATCGCTGTTGGCGTCCAGGGGTTCTCCAGTGTCGTATACGTCTTGTATCCGGTCTCATACCAAAACGAGACTCATCAGAAAAGCACACGAAACGCCATTGTTCTTCTGCCCAATTTCTGTGTTCAAGAGCCCATTGATATCGAATCCTACGATTGTGCATTGCTATAGGTGGTACCCGTAGCGGTCTTCGGGAATGAAGGTTCACTTCATGCAAGCGGTTTCTGACTGTTTGGTCGCTAATTAAGTTCCCTGAAGAGTGATGAAGCCTCACGGCTAACATCATGGCGGTTATTGTTGGAGCTCTTCGAGTTAAGATTTGAATGTATCGGTCTTGTCTCCGTGTGGTGCAGCGATACCGTCCTCCATGGCGCTCAGCCACGGTACCAGTGCTTCGGTAACGTGTCCAAAGTCGACTGATAACACTCTGACTTGTATTCAGAGCTAAAGCCACAGTACGTTGCCGGGAACCAGCTTCTATCATTCCCACGGCTCTGAGCATTTCTTCCTTGCTTAAATGACGTCGCCGCTCCATAATAACGTTGGTTTTAATCAGTAGTAGGGAAACAGTAGCACTAATAATGTCTTCAATGCGTTGTATGTTTTTATAGGGAAAATATTGACAGCTGATTTTCATCTTTTACTCGAATTTGATTTACAGTTCCTGATTCAAATTATGAAATGCACCAAAAAGGATCCATATAAATTTATAAAATCATAAATTTATTACAAAGCCACATCTCAATCTCAAGAAATCCGCATAAAAATGCTTGATCCCTAGACACTTTTGATGTGTGTATTTGCGTCACAGAAAATTTAAATAAAGCAATATTGCGTCCTTAAACCTATGATAACAAAATACCCTCCTAAAATCATCAAGAAATTTAACAATTTGCTAAGCTGACGGTTGTTTTCAATGTCATTTTATTTCAGTTTTACACGATAGATTCCTTAGAGTTTGGTATTTTTTGGTTATTTAAGACAGACACAATGCTTTTCCACACGATTTTCAAGTTTTAATGAGCGTTAAGTTGTTAAAATGATGAGGTCAATATCTGGTACACTCAAATGTATGAATAACCATTTATTTTACATGGCATGTCAATAGCTGGTAATTAACCAAATGTACGAGAAATCCAGTTACTGACACCACGGTGTGTACGTATAGTTCATTTTTAATGGCGAGGTAGCTTAACTTTAATGCATCTGTATTACGCCCATGGGCGTTGGCACCCCTAAAGGTGTGTATCTGCATAATCACAAACATAAAAAGTACCTTACGTAGTAACCTGAGAACCTAGCATAATTTGAGTGAGGTACTTAAATTTTCGGTCTACTGTCACATTCTGGATCCTCCTGAATATTTTAGACTTTTAGACTTACTAATATTATAGGAAAAGTGAACGGCAGAATGGATTTTGACACAATTTGGCAAGCAGATTATTTTAAAACCTGGTTAAGTGGGTGTACCAGGACGCAGGATACTTTTTATGTCGGTATATGATCCCGTGGGACAATTGCAGAATATAACACGAGCAATGCCTCAGCCACAGGTTGGTTTAATGCATAAAATGACAAAATATACCCTAACCTGCATGTTTGAACAAACTGACTTAAATCATTTCCGAGGAAAAGTGTGAGCTAGTTTTTTTATTTGTATCTATGTTCTCTTCATTTGTGAGGTATTTTACATAAGTTTAAAAAGTTAAAACCGTCTTATGTAATTAGGAAAATATTAATTCAAAGATTTTTAAACTCACTTTGTGGAACTAAAGCCGTGTTCTTTCAATTTATTTTGCCGGCGAGTATTTTTATATCTGCTGCATAATACAGAACAGTGAAATAACTACTAATAAAGAAGAAAAATTGGACAAAAAGTTATTAAAACTACAACAAAAAGTGATAAACACTACAAAATTTCAAAAATAAGTGCAAGAATATTATTGACGGCGTTTGAAGACTGAAGACCTAAATAGTGTGAAAAAAGAAAATGAGAAGGGCTATAAGACTAGCTTTGTTTGTTTTTTATCAAATAAGACCTCGTATCACATTCATAATAAATAATATTTGAGTTTATTCTTATACTACAGGAGGTCAAAAATTGGTCATTTGCATGATGAAAATTTGGTACAAGCATGTTGATAACTGGTCAAATGGCCTGTTCTTGCTAAACTCGAGAAAAAAAACACTTTTTACCTTTGTATGACTGTAAATATTGTTTTAGTTACATTATCCAATGTTTATTTTATCTTCCAAAAACATTCATTTCCACTTGCAACTCGTACATTAGTTTATTTTGCGAAAGAAACAAGGAAAACCGCTTAAGGGGTCAATAGTTGGGTGTTTTACCCTAGGTTAAATAAATAAAAAAAGCAAGAAGTTCAATTTTGGCCACCGCACAATCGCTAACGCCTACAAAAACCTGCGAATTAGTTGGAAAATATTGCATTTAGTAAAGGAAATATCAATGTTTGGGTACCAACATTTTCATAGTCATTAAACTGATAACAATGATTGATCATCTAAATATTGTGTGAATTAACAGAACTGACAGTGTAGAATATAGACAATACATTAGTCTATTAATAGCACATTTTATGGTTGATTTAGTTACCTTATCAGTCATCACATGCTCATTATATAGTGGACCGCAATTGTATTGGTATTACCTACCCAGTACTTACTAAGTACTAACTGGGTTGTTTAGGTCAGATAGGCAGTCGCACCATGTAGCTGCTATTCAGCTGCATCTTGGTAATTCTGGAAGCCAATACCAACAGGTATAATAGAGGGAAAAAGCAAGACAGCAACATAATTCTTTATTTTTCAATTCGAACTAGAAGTTCCTGAGATTAACGCGTTACCACAAAACCTTACTATGTAGTTACCAAGCTACTATTGTTGATTTTTTATTCTAAACGCATCATATTGCCTAGCCTTTTCCCAACTGTATAGGGGTCGGCTACCAGTCAAACCGGACGCATCTGAATATATCAGTATTTTACATGGAGCGACTGCCTATCGGACCTCCACAGTAACTGGGTAATACAAAACCCCATGGTAGGACTGGTTGTCAGACTTTAGAACTTTTGATTAACAGTAACGATTGTGAAAGATCTGCAAATGTCAACCGGGACCAACGGCAGTACGTGTGCTTTCAGAGGCACGGAGGAAACTCGCTATGACAGATCACCCATCCACCCATCCACAGACCAACCTAAGCAAGCGCGGCTTAGAAGTTACTAGGAAGATCGGTCTGTGCGGATGAAATTATTTATTCTAAAAGCGTTGCTTTTAAATTTTGTTTCTGTCCGTTCTTATACAACACCAAGGCCGCAGAATTCCAAACATCCTTGACAGTATTGAAACTGAAAATCGGTCAAGAGCAATAAGTTGACCTCAGCCTTCGATGGGTTTCCTCCTTTTTAAGAGCTCGAGCACTTTCGGTAAATGAACTACGAATACCGCAAGTAAAGTCTGGCGTTTGTGAATATGAGTTTATGTGTTTGTAAACGCATCCACGACGCATGAGAAATTCCTAGTGTGGGGCAACGTTCTAAAAAAAATACTAACAATAGACAATACTCGTCACGACGAATGAAACGAGTCCAAACTCGATGCGTTTGCAGCGTTTCATTACAGAGTTCCTATGGCCACCTTCCAGCTCCATCATCAGATCAGATCAATGTCATTATAATATTGCAATTTGATTAAAAACTTGCAAGATTTGATTATAGACAACGGGACAGGTAAATACCAAAAAAAAGCTTATAAAATGAATTTACTTTTTACTTTTGACCTTCACAGATTAATCTCGGCACTAGAAAGAAAATTTGGTAGATGAATCTACCTATAAGGATTAATAGATCAAAGTTTTATTTTTCAACAATTCTTAGTTTCAGTGACAGTTTTGAATTATTGTTATCTCTAAACTATTGTTATCTTAGATTTATCTAAATGGAATTTAAAAGAAAAAACAAAGTTTAAAGACAGATGTTCATTTTTTTTTCAGACAGAATCTCTACACTTCTTTCTGAAGGAGTACTTTATAATGAAAGTTGTGTATTGTGTCCAAACTTTTGATTGAGTAGACAATCTAAGCTCTAAGCTCAAAAGCTTACAAACAAAACTCGTTTATATTTTGTGGAAAATTTGCTAAATATGATGTGAAGTTCTGATAATATAAACAACGTGCGTGTACAAACTTGGACTTAGCGAAAGAAATAATGTATGTAAGGATCAGCAGATGGGTTGGAAGTCTGTCTACGTTCCGGTATTGTCGGGTTGCGGGATTATTTGAGGCGCGTGATTTTCGCTGTCGGGTCACGGGACTGGTGTGGCGGAACTGTCCGGGTTGCAGAACTGTTATACCAGGTTATATCGCCTGTGGGGCCCAGGCAAGGAGGTTGCATGGGTTCTTTTTACCCGACTGCGCCAGGAGGGTTATGTTTTTCGAGTGTATGTATGTATGTAGGGGAAAGGTGTACGAGATGATTCCCTTAAGGGAGATTGCTTGTAGATCAAATGATATTCTACTTAGCGCGAATGTAAATACGTACATACATAGTAAATTTATCTATCTTATTGTTGGCATACTCAACATTTTAATTTTTTAGATGCTTTACTATTAAAAAAACACATTTTTAAAACGTTGTCAAAGGATCATCTTGTACACCCCGGTGTCCAAGATGATCCTTGCGGTAGGGGCAAGATGATCCCAGGATCCAGGAAGAGAATAACCTAAATAAAACCATAATCAGGGTTTATTTTTTCACCTATATATTTGATTTTACTGACAGCCACCTTATTTTTGACTCTGGCCCGCGTTTTTAGTGACAAAACAGGCAACCCAAACTGTTTACTTGCTGTGCTATATGGCATGCCATTTTTACCAGCATCCAGGGCTTTGATCATGGAGTCTTCCAACCACAATCCGCGTTTAGTTTTTTTTTTACAATTACGAGGCATAGTCTTAAACCAAAAATATATAAACTTAAACATAATAACATACAAATGGTTAAAATATCCCCGTAATAGTAGGTATGTTACCGGTGTACAAGAAGATCCGTGGGGATCATCTTGTACACTGGTAACATAATCATCTTGCCCCAACATAAACTTTTTTATTCAATGTTCGATAACTTAAACTATGTGCTTTCAACTGTTACCATGCTATTAAAAAAACAAAATATAGCAATATTCAAAGCTAACTAATACCACAGCCTAGTAATAAAGTACCTTTTTTTTTTTTTTTTTTAGGTGGTAAAATCATCAAGTGAGTCCTCCCGCCCTGGGTGGGCCGGAAGGGACTGTCAGACTCTTACTGACTAAAATCCACCCGTGTTCCTTCCTATGCCCTTTACGTTCCGGGGCCACGGTATCCTGGGTTAAGAAAAAACCCGCGACCCCAGCAGGCATTTGGCGCAAAACACGACGCGCCACCGACCCTGGCTTGGTCCTTGGTCGGACGGCGAGCTACCCATCACTCACCGTCCGCAAGCCCGCTCCGCCGCTGTGCCCTCTGCTATTCAGAGGGACACGCGTTGGAGCGTCCACCTGACAGGCTATAATATTCGCATACGGGCAAAGAGACCCCTTAGGCACACAGTGCCTAAGAAAGAGTTTTTGCCCGCATCCCAGGGTGCACCGGCCCAAAAAACTGGTCTTCCCCCCGGACGTATCCGAGAGGGAACTCCAGTCCACGGGCGCACGTGGAGGTTTCCTGTCTTAGCACCCCAGTAATAAAGTACCTAGAACAAATTTAGATATAAACTTCAACTCACCCTTACCTTAGATCAAAGTCACGGAATTTTTGTTTTTTTTCTCAAAAAATTTAATTGTCACTCTCGACACCACTACTTTTGACTGAGGCGGGGGAATATCGGGGACTACGTTTTACCATTAAAAACAACTAGATGACGCTACTGGGTTCGTTGCACTATCAAAGGATCATCTTCCCTCAACGGATCATCTCGTACACCTTTCCCCTATGTATGTTTCTGTGTGTTGCTCTGCAGCCTAAACGGCTTGATGGATTTTAACTTGAGAGGTGTCGTTAGATTCGTCTTAAACGTGAGAGTGTCACTGGGTACATAAAACTGGCCAAGTGCGAGTCGAACTCGTGTGCAAAGGGTTCCGAACTAAAAATATTTTTTTTTAATCTCTCACATTCTATCAAGTGGGGTATCAAATTAAAGGATGTTAAAAATGGTTTACTAAAATATATATAACTTATATGTTTCAATTTAATTTGGACTGATAAATGCTAACAAAAACTAAAAATAGTAAAATAAAATAAATATTTAAAAAAACAGAAAACCCGACTGCGTATAAAAACTAAAAAGAAAGAAACAAGCCCAGTAGTTTAGAATTCACTCATTCACACTCACAGTCGGGGGCCATTCAAATTATACCAATCAAATCTTCCCAAGGGGCCCCGACTGTGAGTGTGAATGAGTGAATTCTAAACTACTGGGCTTGTTTCTTTCTTTTTAGTTTTTATACGCAGTCGGGTTTTCTGTTTTTTTAAATATTTATTTTTTTCTTTTTTTTTACGTTGTAAAATCATCAAATAAGTCCTCCCTCCCAGAGAAGGACGGGAGGGACTGTCAAACTTGTATTGACTAATAAATCCACGGTGTCCTTTAATAGCCCTTTACGTTTCAGTTCACGGTTACGTGATGAGACAGTCCCGCGATCCCGGTAGGAACAGGAGGTTGGGTTAATGGGGTTGATTTCAAAACGAACTATCGTTGCAGTTGGCCTTGTATAGTTTCTGAATGGCATGAGTTTATTGTTGTGTGAAAGCCATCATTAATGTAATTTCATTTTTAGGACATAGTCTAAAATAAGTACTAAATTACTTTTTTATCTTCAAATAACCGTTGCCATAAAACGTAATTAAAATCTGAATGTCGTCTGATGTTTCTCGATTTAACCACGTGCTTAACAAAAAATGTTTCGCTCTTCCATTCATTCTGTTTATCCCCTTATCATTCGCGCTCCGTTAATTCATATCATCCTTATGTAAACGTAAATTATATACACCTCAGCCACATATTTATCTCATATAATGTGAGGGGAAATGTTTGTAAACGCACCCACGACACAGGAGAAATTTCTAGTGTGTTTAAAAAAATGAAAAAATTCGTTGCATAGTCATGAACTAACCGAATAAACAAATGAAAACGCGAATAAACAAAACAGAATCAATATTGACATTCGATTGCAATGAACGCTCATTTCCTTTCAAATTGTTTTGAAATAACTCATAGGCTACTAGTAAACCCGGCGAACTCCGTTTCGCCACCAGATGGCGCTGTATGTGAAAAAAGATTTTCCCGCTTTTCTGTTGTTTTTCCTGAATTTTCTTTGCTATAAACCTCACGGAGCCCGAGACCTTTCCAACGAATGCAAAACCGTGGAAATCGGTTCGTGCGTACTGGAGTTATAGCGTCAGGAAGGAAAACCCGACTTATTTTTATATAGTAGATTAAATACTCAAAAAATATTAACCCGAAACATAGATTATCAAAAAATAATATTTGACTAGTATTTTTTCTTTTATTACGTTAACCATAATTATTGATGAATTTACAACGCTCCTAAAAATCACAAAACGCCACTCGGTCAATATAATTTTACAGGCGTTATGACGTCACAAGCCGGGACTCCCGAATTTCGAAGCATTTTGTACTTATCACCCAATGATTAAAAAAAATAAAATAAAAAAAATATATTTATAAATGTTCATTATTTTTCTGCCGGACAACAGATTTTCAATTTATTTATGCAATAAACTACCCAATTTCAATAAATGGGAACAGAATTAATAAATTCTTAGCCTTAAATGATTGATAATACTTAGCCTTCTGGCTTTTATGGACCTCTATCAATGAGCAAGAAAATCAAAAGCATTCACGTCATGTTTTTCCTTCGTAATTTGGTCGACTCTACAAGTCCGCGCGATTTTCTCTTCAGTCGGTCCCGGACCGCGCCACTGAACGGTCGCGTCTCGTGTTTCTAAGTGTACCAAAAAACATTACTGTGTATGAAACATAAATATTGTGTGAAATAACTGTGTTTATTGTGAATTAATTTTGCCGTACATTGGATTTTCTCTTCGGTAAGTCGATTTTATGTTATCTTTTTTGGTATAATCGTATTTTTTGTGGGTACCTGTTGATTTTCGTATGGCAACAGAGAAGCTGCGGATTGAAAACAATACATTAAGATAAAACAAGGATTATACGAAATTTTCTTTCTATGTTATTGTTTTGTCTTTTGATATAAGATAGATAAATATATAGATAGATATAAGATAGATAAGGTAGAACTTTTTCTTTGTGATTTTATCGATGAAAACTTTTCTTGCAATATTGATCCGTTTATTTTGAATTTATATTTTAGAAGGGTTCCTTAAAAATTAGTAGTAGATGAGACGTATATGTTATTCTTAATACAAGGACTTTTCTCAATTATGAACCTTATATGTCTACTTCTAATGTCTATTTCTTGCCGTCACTCCACCGTTTTTGTTTAATACTTAGGTACTAATTAATTTTCGTGATAATTAGAAGCTCGTCTTTTCAACAATAGATAGTCACTTGGGAACAGAAGTTGACAAAGATAATTATTTGACTTCGTATAATATCGTTTGTTCATAGAGGAACCTTTTTTGGGTTAGTAACAGATATTAAAAGAGCAATATCTGTACCTACGAAGTTAGAGAGAAAATTAAAAATGTATTATCAATCCCACGAAGCGTAAAGTAGTAGTAAATCATCAATGAAATGAAAAATAGAAACACAAATAGAAATACCTAACTAATACAGAAACACAAATCGCCAACTGCATAATTATTGTGAAAAGAAACGCGACCACTCAGCATCATGCTGTGCTAAGAGGGAACCACAGCTCAGCGCTGGTTTTCAGTGGTCTTAAACATTTTATTATGTCTCCAATTTTATAATTGCATGTGTAATTTAGAGAGCAGTGGTGGCCCAGTGGTATCGGTCCCGACTTACGAGTTGTAGGTCGTGGGTTCGAACCCCGCCAGGCGCATTACTTTGTGTAATTTATTTCCTCACCACTGCTCTCAAAACGGTGAAGGAAAACATCGTGAGGAAACCGGCATGTCCTAGAACCAAAAATTCGAAGACCTGTGACATCTACCAACCCGCACTGGGCCCGCGTGGTGGATTATGGCCCACTCCCTCTCACAGAGAGGAGGCCTGTGTCCCAGCAGTGGGAACATTATAGGCTGATGATGATGATGTGTAATTTAATTATTATCCCTTGAATGATGACATAACGGCAAAAAATTGATCGTAATGCATAACATGAATTAATTTGAAATTCAGGAATCTTTCATTGCGCCAATAAACTTTCTTCTGCATTAGTTGATTTGTCAAACTGTAAATGCATCTGTATTTTTCTTGATCATTGAGCGGTTTAAAAATGAAAGAAATGGTCGCAGAAAAGTCGCCTTTTCCTCGTCATTATCATTGTTCAAATAAAGTTTTTTTTTTCGTTTCCCCATACTAGGAATTACACCTGTAACATATGTGCGTTCACAAACTAATAAACTTATGTATATCTGCTTTGTGTTATATTTCACCCTTCCCAGTTTCTAAGACCTTGAACACAATTCGTTTATTACCGTATTGCATCGGCCATCTACAAATCTATCCATAGACATTTACTGCTTAAAAAACGGCTTCTCTCCAATAATAATAATAAATAAGGAAAAGTGTACGTTTATAAGTAGTAAGCAATCAATCGAGGGAACATTTTATGTTCAACATAAGCCGTAAAACTCAGGGAAAATGGATTAGTGTGTTGTTACACGAGTAGCTACTGAACGAAGCTTTTCAGGGATAGCGAATGAATATTGTACTGGGGCAAATGAAAGCATTTTCCGGGAAAAATAAATGCGTTTTTGGGGAAAAACCCTTAAATAAACAATAAATGTGATTTCGGGGAAAAAATAATGCATTTCGGGGAAAAATACAAGCTTTATGCGGGAAAGATATTACTGAATTTCAATTTTAATCGGTACCTTCTTTTCTGGCTATGAAAAACGAAATTCATAAAAGGTTTTGATGTGTTTCTTCGTCTGAGACACCGTAAATTGAAACTGTTGGTCATCTTGGATGTTAAAACATTGTCTAGATAAAAGAAAGACATAAGTTTTAGTGCGTAGTTATCTTGTAGTGGCGTACTTGCATAATTAGATTGGTATACAAGTATACATCATCATCATCTGCCTATCCTTTTCTCAACTTTATTGGCGTCGGCTTCGAGTAGAACCAGATGCAGCTGGATATCAGTATTTTACATGGAGCGACTGCCTGTCGGACCTCCACAACCCAGTAACTGGGTAATACGCTACCCCATGGTAAGACTGGTTGTCAGACTGAAGAGCTTATTAGACTTTAGAGTTTACCTATTTAAAAAATAATATGTGTGCAGACTACGTAAGATATAATTGGTGTGTAGTAGTAGTTAAACAAACCTGGTTAGGTTAGTTTAACTGAAAGTTTATAGGTCAAGAAAAGTAAATAGGTATCTATGTAAATTAGGCCTCAGCTTAACTTCTTAATTAATAAGTTACTGTTTCTAAGTTAAATCTAAGGCACCTTTGAAATGTATTGTAACTTGCTGCGCATGGGATTTGTGAAATCGTGGGGCAAAATATGCACATAATTTATTTATTTATAATGTATAATGAGACTAGCTGTTCCCTTGGTAGCAGCACTCGTGATGTTATACTTAATTATATTATTTTTTACTTATAAAACTATATATTCGGTGTTACGATATTAATTATTGCATTCCGTTATCAATTTTTTAGTTCACTACAGAGCCATATTTCCATACAGTAATAACTACTTATTTGCAATCGCTCAGCCACTGCGCACTAAAACCGTGCCGTCCGTATTGTGGGGAAAAGCTATAAAAATAATCGTAGTAGATACAAAGTCAAGATAAGAGTATATTCTCTCTTGAGTGCATGAGCCACAGGTGTCCCTAAAGATATGGATTCATAGGTATAAAATATGCATGGATAATAAGTGCTGAACTCTTTCCAACTTTCGTCATAAGTGCATTAAATTCTGTCGCGTCTGCGTTTTTCATGAGATTTGAGAGGGATCTACAGAAGCCCAAAGCCTGCCGGGGTCGTAGAACTGTCCAAACGAAATCCCTGAAAAGTAAAAGGCTGTTGAAAACACGGAACACGATGGATTTTACATTTTAGAGGGTGCTTATACACGGCGCATGCAACTCGCGCAAGTAAAGGTGCGGGTTTGCGGTTTACCCGCGCGAGTAGCATGCGCAAGCTACTTGATCAAGCTACCCGCGGGGTGCTTGTACACGGCGCATGTAGCTTGAGCATGTTGAGGCACTTGCGCGGGTTACATGCGCCGTCTACAAGCACCCTCAGTACAAGTCTAACAGTCCCTTTCGCTCCAAACAATGCACCGGGCGTGAGGATTTATTTGAATATTTTCCCAGTTATCTAGGCATCTTCATTATTGGCAACGAAATAAAAACACAACTTTCAAAGAATTAAAAAAAGTTTAAAATAACAAAATTAAATTTAGTGATAAAATTCCTCGACATGAAAAGGGACTTTGTTTTATATTATCCGGCTGAAGAGTTTTGACTTTTCACTACACATATTTTGACGAAGTATTTACTGAGAGTAAAAAAAATAATACGTACATATTATTACAAAACTCAATATCAATTTCGTTCCAAAAAGTACAAAGTTACATTGTATGAATGGCGGTTCTCAATTGCGGACACAAATTATTCGGATTGTTAGATCACTGCAGAAATCAAATGTGTCCTGAGGATATATGGCTGGCAATTGAATAATTGACTGATGTCTTCCATTGTGTCTGTGTTCAAATGCTTCACAATGTATTTCTATTTAAAACTTCTATACTTTCGCATATTATGTACTTAGCCTTTAACCAATTAGGGGAATGAATGGATTCCAGTCGAACGAGGTGCAGCTAAATAAAGTTTAAATATTTATACGCAACTAGCACTTCGCCCGCGACTTCGTCCGCGCGTATTAAAACATAGCCTATGTTGCTCGCAGATAATGTAGCTTACTAATGGTGAAAGAATTTTTAAAATCGGTCCAGTAGTTTTTGAGTTTAGCCATTACAAACAAACAAATTTTTCCTCTTTATAATATTGGTGTAGATAAAGCCTGCGTCGCGTTTTGGTAAAGAATTTTGAGGAAACAAAAAATTCTGCTGCGAGTGGGTTTCAAACCCGCGTATTCTGCATAAGTACTCCATACGCCTTACCAATTTCCCTAACGCAACCCACTCGTTTGAGAAAAGTGGTGGTCCAGTGGTATCGATCCCGACTTACGAGTTGTAGTTCGTGGGTTCGAACCCCGCCAGGCGCATTACTTTGTGTAATTTATTTCATCACCAACTGCTCTCAAAACGGTGAAGGAAAACATCGTGAGGAAACCGGCATGTCCCAGAACCAAAAGACATGTGACATCTACCAATCCACACTGGGCCTGCGTGGTGGATTATGGCCCACTCCCTCTCATAGAGAGGAGGCCTGTGTCCCAGCAGTGGGAACATTATAGGCTGATGATGATGAACCCACTCGTTTGAAGCTGTTTCTTTCATTTCCTTGTTTGAACGTTTCGTGGAAAAGATTCGGCTAAACCGAGTGTGTATAAGTAAGGGCAGTAACACATCGCATGTGTATGAATCTTGTATCGTGTAATGATATCGTGCTATATATACATATATGTTTAACTGCTACAAACGCTCTCTTTATCTATATGTATAAAAATCAATGCCACTTATCGTTGTAATTTTATAACTCAAGAACGGGCTCATCTATCCAAACCAAATGTTTAGGCTTTGTTCGGACTATTTAGTAGATAGGTTCATGTGAAGTTCGCACAAAATCAGTCGAGCGGTTCTTCATTTATTACATTTTTTGTAACAAATTAATTCAATAAAATGGCGGATCATTTTGTTAGTGGAGATTTTGCAGACAAATTGAAACTTTTTCTAATGTTGACAGTGTTACAAGCATATTGTTATGCCGCCATTCATGCGATCATTTTATTTTGGCGTAGCGGAGCACGTACCGGGCCGCTTGTAGTAACATACATAGCTTGATAACTGCTTTGTACTGTTTTTTTACGATTTCCACACAAAATATTCCAATAATATTGAGTGCTTCCACGAAATATCCACTGCCGGAAATATCTAGATAAGGTTTGTTATCTCTGACTCGTGATGGAAAATGTAGATAGTGGGAGTGCATAAGGCTTAATGAGAAAAATAATATATTTTCCTGTTGCGCTGTACCTATTTAGACATTTTGCCATTCTTGGCATAGTGCTCGAACAAAAAACATAATTAAAAAAAAAACCGGCCAAGTGCGTGCCGGGCCACGCACAGTGTAGGGTTCCGTAGTTGCCCATCAAAATACTTATGCTAACTAACTAAACTGATTCGCTGAATTTAATTTTAATAAAAAGAAGAATTTTCAAAATCGGTCCAGGAGTCTTTGAGAAATCGGGGAAAACACATAAAAAAAAGATTACGACGAATTTAGAACCTCCTCCTTTTTTTTTGAAGTTAGTTAAAAATAGTTGACGATAAAAACCTACCTATCCCCAAAAAACATCGGGCACGCCGCAATTGCGGCGGTAAGACCCCTCTTTGAGGAGTGGCTGGAGAGAAGTCATGGCGTCCTGACCTACCGCTTGACGCAGGTCCTCACCGGACACGGAAGTTTCGGGAGGTACCTGTGTCTGATGCGAAAGGAGGAAACGCCTGGGTGTCACCACTGCCAAGATCGCCCGGAGGACACGGTGGAGCATACGGTGCAAGACTGCCCAGCTTGGGCAGGGCACCGACGTGTCCTCACGGCTGCGATAGGCGGAGATCTCTCGCGCCCAGCATTGGTCGCGGCGTTGGTGCGGGGCGAGACGGATTGGGAAGCGGTCGCCTCCTTCTGCGAAGCAGTAATGCTCGCTAAGGAGGAGGCGGGCCGCGAGCGAGAGAGGACAGTGTCCTCCCTCCGCCCCACCCGCAGTGGTGCACGCCCACGGCGACGGACGTCGCGAGACGATCTCCGGCCACCGTAGGCGCGGGCATGCGGGCAGCGAGTAAAGGGCAACTCGCTGCCCGACCAAGGACCATGCCCGGGTCGACGGAGCGTTGTGTCCCACGCGCGCCTCAAAGAGCGTCAGCATAATGACGGGGCCCCCCTCTCCGAGGGCCAAAGCCTGCCGGGGTCGCGGGATTATTTCCTTACCGTGACCCCGGAACAGAAAGGGCTATTGAAGGACACCATGGATTTTAGTCAGTAGAAGTCTGACAGTCCCTCCCGCCCTGCCCGGGGTTGGAGGATTAATTAGATGATTTTACCACGCTAAAAAAAAAAAAAAAAAACCCCAAAAAACATACCGTAAAAACATACCTATTAAAGCTGTAAAAATAAAGTTGACAAACTTACATATGCAGTTGAAGAAGATGTTCTCCGATACATTTTGTTTAAGAAAATATGTTATCCAAGTACATTTTATAAGTTGGTCGACTATTACTCGTAAAGTTGTAAAGCCTACTTAGTCGTGATAATTTTCTTTTAAACTTCGTTATATATACTACTATTGTGAATTTTTTCACACCCCCATGTAGCAGCTAGATAACATATCCTGCTACTTTCTTGATAACAGCACAATTGATGTAGAACAGTAACGTTTTTTGGGGGTTAGTTTTACAATGAAAGCCTGGAACATAAATTACACTTCGAAATAAATAACCTTCATTGTATATAGGTTATTTGCGCTTCAGGTAATCTGAAACACTAATCACTTTGAGATAGAACGCTATTCATGTCTCATAATTATGCACGAAAAATTCGACAATAATCAGCATTTTGACAGTCTATGATGATGATTTTTTTCATTCATCCCGTTGAGGATAGGCAAAGGTCTTAGACCATACAGCCTGGTCTGTGATATTTTGACGGTCGAATTACGCAATAACTGTTGATCAGAACTATGACATATATATGCTTTTCGGAATCCTCGTTGGAAGATCTTTCCAAATATAATAATGGTTTTCAGATTTATTACACTTTTAGTTTTATTCTTAATCGTGTAATAAATGTCATACTCCATTTACACACGCGCCTCGCTATTCATACGAATGTGTAAACGCACCATCAGAATTGCGTTCCGTTCCAACTCGTTGTGGCTGTCTATGACCATTGCAGTCATCAGCGTTTAAATATTTGTTATTTTTATGTGAACTACATAAACTCGACAAGGGAGTTATTTTTCTTGTCACGGATGTGGTATAGTGTCAATTAGTTTATGCTGTTTTAAAACTAGAATTAGAAAAATAGTTAAGGTATTTTCAATGTCAACATTTCGTGTGGAACGGACCGTCATCTCTCCGTGTCGACGATTTCCGGATGGGATCCAGTGTTGCCAACTTAGTGCTTTCGGCACTAGATCTAGTGCATTTCTTGATGTTTTAGCGCTCAAAATTCCACAACAGTGCCTAGTGCCTTAACTAGTGCATTTTTAAAAGTCTGCAATTTATCACGCAATTTCGTAAAAACAAAACCAATCAATGGCGCGTTCTGAAACACAGTTAAATTTCAGAACGCACCTCTAATTATTAGTTATTTATGAAAATGCGTATCTCCATGGTCGTAAAACTGGGCTACGAGCAGCAAATAAAACTTGCTACAATTACGATATTCCGAAGGAAGTTCTTGAAAAAGTCGGTTCGAAAGATACGTATAAGTTTAAACTCCAACAATCAAATCCTGGTCCCTCAACTTCTCAAACAGCCACTTCAGCAACGGTGAATTCAGACCATGATTCCAACTCTGATTCGGACGACGATATATTTTTGTTATAACAATATTCTAAATAAAAACTGATTATTTAAATATTTTAATAGATTTTATTTTTTTGGTGCCCTTTTATCAAAATTAGCACAAACCTAGTGCATTTTAGGTTTTGTTTAGCGCATTTCTTACAATAGCAGTTGGCAACACTGATGGGATCGAACAGTCTGGAAAAATGATGGCTTGAGCAAGTTGCGTGCCGTCCACGGCAGGCAAACTTAGAACAAAAAATTTCAACCTTATGCTCTATGGCCAGAAACTTCGCTAAAGTGAGGGACGCGGGGTAACGGGGGTAGTACCCTGCGTCCCTCGTTCATTCCCTGCCCCCTCTTTCGCCCGCTGCCAAAACCAAAGACAATTTACAAAAGTCTATGTCAATATGTCTGACTGAACAAAACTTCGAAAAGTTTCTATTTTATATTTTCTTACTTATTTAACAGTTTCACTAGTTTATACGGTAATATTTAGCCTTCCAGTGCAACATGTGCATCAAGAATTATGTGGTTCATTACAATGATAAACGAAAGGACGTTAAAATGAGTTCGTTTCGTGTTAATGAGATAAAACTTGAAATTCGCTTATAAACTGGGATTATTGTACTATATTCAGTGAATATGTGCGCTAGTTGACTACAAGATATCAAAAAATGTATGTGTGCCAGAAAAGGTTTGAAAAGAGGAAGAATCGGCTCAAATTATCATTGTTTTCAGCTGATGAAATTACCCTAAAAAAATCTTGTAAAGTTGACGAAGGTTAGTATGTAAATCATAAATATTTGCTTATCTTATCATTTCGAATAAGCACCAATCTCCCACAGTTTGAATTAAAATTATGATGACATTGTTCATTAGAATTTAGAATGTTAAATACCATACACTTAAAGTATGGACTGCGCAATAGCTACATAAAATTGATCCCACTCAACTAGAAAGAGGAATAGTAGAGCGGGTCCTATCTTTTCTGTTACAGTGGCTCTCATTCTAGAGTATGGCCAATTTTATCTTTCAGTTGGTCAATGGTACATCATACATATTAAAATAAATTGTATTATTTCTTTTCAGGTGAAGAATTTGTGGTCCAGTTTCAGCTAAGCATTTGCATGTACTCTATTTAAGAAACGATAATTTTGTAAGTATTTTATTAATTTTCAGATATTTTTTTCTTATTCTCTGTTTACATCAAATAGAAATGATAATTTTATCACTCACAAGCATTTGACCAATTTGTTGTAATAATGACATGTGATGTAATCAAATCAAAGAAGTTTATATTAATACCAGTTATTAATCTTATCATTGTGAATAAGCATAGTTTCCTGAATCTGATCTCTATATATATTTTTTAATAGCCCTTAATGTTCCTCTATTACTGGACAAAGGCTACCCCACATTTTTCCAAGTGGTCTTCAAATACAACTTCGGACCAGCCGTCATTAACCTTACTTCATTGCAATCAACCAAGTTTAATGCAAGTTTCATTTGTTTCAGTTCAATATCCTGATGGGAGAACTTTTAGCCACACCCTCAAAGGTACTACTTATAATATATTCAACTTGGTTAATGGAGCTTGTGTGAGTTATAATATTAAGAACTCAAAAGTCACCATCAATGATTTTGGTAAGGAACTAATTATAAATTAAAAGAAAATACATTTAAATATTTTGTGTTGTATCAGAAAAGACTGTCTTTATAGGTGACTGATGAGCTGTTTTTTTTTTGTGAATATTTAGATCAATTTTAATGTATGGACTATCAACCAATCATAGACTTAAAGGATGGACTGAGCAATAGCTGCCTTACGTTGACCATACTCTCTAGAAAGACAAGAAAATGATTACTTTTAAGTCTATGTAATTGTTTACCTCTCCTTCTAGACGGGACAATTTTATCTGTCAGTTGGCTAGATAAGGCGCAGTTCATCTTTTAAATCTATGGGACTAATAATGTGGCAATTTTTACTAAATGTTAACTATTACTGTACTATTGTTAATAAATTACCTAGAAATATTAGAGAACTCATGAAAATAATTTAGCTTTAATCTATGTAACTGGCAGATGTACTGGAATTTTTGCATGGTGCATTTATTTTTTATAACTTTATCAAGCAACATGAAATGAGGTCCTTATTTAATTTAGCTTACGCACATTATTGCAAAGGAGATGGTCCAAAAATGTATGGAGCCTGGGCCCACTCTATGTACACCATATGTAAAAATAGCTTCTTAATACATAAACCGTTTTTAATTGTTAATTCTCTTTAATTTCACTTCTTTTAATTGCGCTTTTAAATCAACTTTGTCAAGGATAACAACACTCGACAAAAATCAAACATGGTGGATCTGACAGTAGTATGTTTATTTTGACAATGACACTTGATTGACGTGTACTTATCGTGATATAAATTGGTGTAAAAATCGAAAAAAAGAATTTTTGATCTCAAGAATCTTGGGTTTCGATAAAAATAATAGTACCTACAGGATATTTTACTCGATTCCGGCAGAACTTATGTCTTTTATCTCTCAATGCCAAGAAACGAAACGCAGGCGTGGACGTTATGTTTATCAACTCTTGCTGCTTCATTCTTCGGTGCCTATTCAAAGTTCTCTTAACCACGATAATCCATTGGAGAGCAGTGACATGTGCAGTACTTACCTAACAACTCCAAGTTATTGTTATAGTAGCTAGTAGAGAGAGAGCGGCAGCACATCTTGCATCACCTATCTTTTATTTCAGGGACAAGGGTCAATCGAAACGAAAGCTTGGACGTTATTTGTTTTTCAACACTGCCTTGCTGCTTCATTCTATAATGCCTATTCGATATACTTTGGATGTATGTATCATTCTTAGGAAAGCAGTGACATTGCAGTATCTGATAACTACAGGTTATTGTTAAATGTTAACTATTCCTATTACACAGTAACAGCTCACAGCTAGGAAGACCAAACATTTTAATCCAATGAGCTGATAGACCCCCTTTCTGCGAGGGAATGCACATCATGTCAAACCATGCACTAACAATTTTTGAAACAAGTTATACATAATAACTATTATTAGTGATGTTAAAAGGATGTCAATTCAGCCATGAAGAATATTTTTACTAAAACAATTTGTTGAGACTTATGATTTATTTATTTTCTACATCATCTCTTGTATGTTCTCACGGTACCGAGCCCAACTGGAATACAACACAATCATCATAATGTGGGCACAGCAATTCATTGTCCATCGTCCTTTTTGCTATGTGCTACTGTTTTCATCTTTCTACATGCTGCCACCCAACAAGCATAGCAAACCATACCTCTTGGTGGAATCTGAATAAAACAAAAGAATATGATATACATATTGGCTATTCACATAATTATTTCATTCCAAAAGTTGGTAATTAAGTTGCTAATATTACCTCTTTTTTTATAACACTGTTTGTGCTATTACGGTCTGTTTAGGACCTTTATTGATGGAGGGGCTGTGTGTTTCGACTCAAAACTGTTGGCACTACACACATGCATTCATAACTTTATAATGTAACTGGAGCTGGCATGAGTCCTTGTTGTTGTATTGTACTCTGAATGCACCCAAGAAGTAAAATATAACAAGTAACCCTCGGTACCTAAAACAAAAATAAATAAAGGTTTATTTGGATATCAATCATAAATAAATAATATTAATCAAGATTGGTTATTTTTATATCACCTTTACAGATCTGACCAAGGAAATGATAGAAGTGTGAAATGTGTGTAGATATGAATCTGCTACACACATTTCAAAACATTGATTGTATCAGTTCTTTTCCTTTCCGCAACAATGTTGTCTTGAATCATAATAAAAGAAACTTCTGCATTTGTGCTTGCTCTGTATGAATAAAAAAGTGTTTACCTGTCGTGGAACAACAAATTGTTTCACCAATAATAATCATTGCGCTTCCGCGCCTTTGAAATAGAGTGAGTGCGCCTCACAAAACAATGATGTCCTACGCCATGCCTACGCCCAACAGACACAAACATTGCTATCATGGCGATGCTGGTCAGTTCATGATCTCCTTGTGTACGAACATTTAGTTTAATGTTAGTTATTTAACATTTTGATGCCAAAGCATTGTGGGCACATTATTTTTCATTTACATTAACCTAAAACAAACAAAAAATGGTTAAGTATATAGTGTTAGACGACGCACTGACCTGTTTATCGATATAATGTGAATAAGACACAGGGGAAGAAAACAACACAGAAAAAATATTTGAACAAAAACATGGATATAAGACATACCTGAAACTGAACTTGTTATTGTAAAATAACACACGACGAAATCCGAATCACAGGTGATTTAAGGCCGTGGTCAAATAATAGTATTCTGAATTGTACAAAAAAAAAATACAATCATTACTAACTCCGAAAAATATGAATAATTCTAACTCAAGAAAATCTTTAAATTCTTCAAACGTCACTGCATGGGACTGTCAAAGTTGTCAAACGTCATGATAGTAAACGTCAAATAGTACTGTCATGGCCGCCCTGAAATAGGGTTATCGTGCTAAAAAACAGTCCTAATTATTATTTTTTAACAGCTAAACCCGTCTTTAAATGATTTTTTCAGTATTTTTATGAAATTCTCCTATTTTTTTCCTATTTATTGATATGGTGTACATAGACTGGGCCCAAAATGAAACATCTCCTTTCCTCCGAGAGTTAAAATATACGTTAAAAATGTAATTAATA
This sequence comes from Agrotis clavis, assembly GCA_954870645.1. Taxonomy (NCBI): domain Eukaryota; kingdom Metazoa; phylum Arthropoda; class Insecta; order Lepidoptera; family Noctuidae; genus Agrotis; species Agrotis clavis. The sequence goes on along the minus strand of OX940936.1, from coordinate 14,728,752 downwards.
CCTTGTTAAATTATTGTATATGTTTATATAATTTAAATATTGTTTTGTATAAGCTAGCAATTCTTACATCTGATAATACCTGTATTTTATGCCATTTATGATGTAAAATGTTATTTTGTCATAAATAAACAACTTTAAATAATTATGTTCTGTGTTTCATTTATATTTTTCTCATTTTTTTTAATCTCTGAGACTGAATTGACAGGTGCAAATGGCAAACTGACACAAATTTCAACAGCATTTATGTCAGTTTTAACATTATCATTTGTCAATTTGGTCTCCGAGATTAAAAAACAAACTAAAAATTTAAATCCTTTTTGGTGCAGGGACAACTAGGCTGAATATGGCAAAAAACGGTTGCCTTTGCCACAGATTCAACACTTGAAAATTAAAAAACATGAACTGTCAAATTCAATTTTTCCAATCCCTACGGACCATTTTTCTTGTATGGGAGTCGGTCGTCTGAGTGTCTATGTAGTCTGTGGTGCCGTCCGACTCATCTTCACGACGCCGAGAAGATGGCGCGGAGGAACTGTATATAGCGCCATGATCGCTCCCCATTCCTCCTTGGGTTTCTAACTTTAAAAACTACAAAATATGGCTAATCTTTATATCCCGATGGATGATTAGTCATCGTAAAAGTGCGTCATCAGCCCTGATTTGCTCGATGACAATTTTCCGTACCGCGTGCTCCGTGCGGCAGTCTTAAACTTCCGAAGGGAGGCCTACGCGGCGGGCCTTGTCCGCTGGAGAACTTTCCCAGTGGACGATCCCAAGGATCTTCAAAGCCGTTGCCAGCCGGGATATTTCCGTGTGCTCCTGGTGGACTTCGCGGGAGGTGCTCTGCGCCCACGACGTGGTGCGCCGGCAGATGGCGTTCGTCGACGATCTTGGACGATTGACGGTCTTAGTGGTCGCCATCCCATCGTGATGCCAGACCAGCTTCATCGCCGGCGTTCTGCTCAAAAATCCATGGCTTCCGAGGCCACATCGTGAACGTGTGAGTGCGTGATCGTGGTACCACGTAAGTCTCTTGTATTCTTTTGGCCAAACTAGAGTCAGTGCGCGTTTTGCATATCACAGGCACCGATGCCCGTCCTCTTTCTAGAACTTTCTGGTCTCAGGATTTTGCTACATCAATTTACCTAATCTGTCTATAGCTGTATAAGTGCTAATATGTTGTAATATACTGTTATCGTTTACAATGTTAATTTCTTTGTTTTATTCCAAATGAATCACCCATAGGTTCCCTTTAGACAAGAGGTCCTTGAAACAATAGCCCTATGCTGAAAGCCGAGAGTTTGAAGGCCTACTGTATTACTTTTTAACTTGTAACATAACGGTAACTTTTACAATCCAATATTCATTCTTTTCTTTTTTTTCTTTTTTTTTTTCACACCGTTACAATGGCGCCCGAACATCTATTATACTTATAATCTATGGGATTTATTTGGAATATTTCTTGTCAATAATTTCAGTTTAGTTTTAATAGATTGACATTTTTCAACACATTTTGCATGTCTAGTACATTGTTTTCACATGTCATGTCAAGTCTTACAGGTTATTTGGAATTGCAATAACATTATGTGCCGTATCTAAACAGTGAGTGCATGTTTACATCCTTATCAGTGTAATCATCAACAAAGCAACATTCCATGCTAATGTCAAGTTGATAGCAGTTGCAAACATAAAATTCAAAGAATATTTGTGTACTTGCAATAATAATTTCAATTAACAAACACAATACTCACTTGCTACACCTTATGTAAGCACTGTTTAGTTACAAACTATTATTTTGATTTAAAATTTTAAAACTTTTGTAATTGTGTCCGTCACAATGGCAGAACCACTTGAAAAATTCCAAGATACAGAAGATAATAATACTTCTGATAATGAGGATGATTTGCAAAATGTAACTTATAGACGTAAGGAGGCTTTACAGTCTGCAATGTCAACCACATCCCGTGACACGAAACATAATCCACCACATAGTCAATCGGCTCCAGCAGAACACTCGAATGTCGTAACTTATGTAGTACGTGACGACAATTTCAAGTCGTGGAATTTAAAGTTTACCGGTGACTCAAGCATTGTAGATTTTTTCTTGCGAATAGATGACTGCATGCGCACTAGAGACGTACCTGAGCAGAAAATAGTGAAATGTTTTTCAGATTTCTTGAGTGGCAAAGCACTCGATTACTATAGGCAAATTAGAGACTCAGTAGTCACCTTGGAAGATTTGCAAAATAAATTCAGAACATTTTTCTCATCCTTCGACAGTGATTTTATTTCGGAAAAACAGATTAGGGATCACAAACAAAACTTAGGACAACCATTGCATATTTATGTATTAGATATGCAAACTTTAAATTCAAGACTAACATTGCCCTTATCTGAGGCTACTTTAATAGAGATTATAAAACATAATTTATTACCAACATATGCACAACTGTTAGCAGTCAATGACATTCAGACCATTGACAGATTAATAACATTAGGCAAGCGTTATGAAGCATATGCAGTTACCACACCAGGTAACTCTTTCTCGAAACCTATCAAGGGTCAAAAACAAGTTACTGTGGTCAACACTCAGTACAAGAAAAAGGAAACTTTAGTAATTACTTGTCGGAAATGTAAGAAATCCGGTCATTCATACAAACAATGCAGATCAATTCCAGGCATTGTATGTTTTAAATGTGGGACAAAGGGAGTAATCACATCGCGTTGTTCAAAATGTAACCCACCCACAGATACCCACCCTGTTCAAACTAAAAATTCAAAAAACTAGAACGTCCAGGAGTGACTGCTTCTTGCTCGAATAAACAACATCTGGGTACGGTGACTCCTGGTTTATCAAGTGAAAAATTAGATAACAGGATTTTTGTAGAATTTTTAATTAAAAACATACCTTACATTGGACTTTTAGATACAGGTGCAAACCTCTCCGTCATTGGTAACGGATATCATAAACAACTTTTAGATTTTGGATTTCAAATAACACCAACAAACTGGAGCGCAAAGTGTGCCAACGGGTCACAAGTACAAACAATAGGAGTAATGACAATACCAGTAACATTTAGAAATAAAAATTGGGAAATAGCATTTATGGTCATTCCAGAAATATCAGATAACTTCATATTAGGTATGGACTTTGTACATCAATTCGGCATTTTAAATTATTTTCATTTCCATAGCATAGAACTTGAGGGAAAAACTGAAGATACTCACCCACAAACTTCAAATAAGCTGTGTGGTATAACGTCAAAAAGTGAATTATCACCATTAGAAAATATTGAATTAGGAAAAATAATTGATAAATTTAAAACCATTAGCACTGAAGAAAAAGGATTAGGAAAAACTAATATAATTGAACATAGGATAGTAACAACTGGTTCGCCAATAAAACAAAAATACTACCCTTTATCACCAGTGAAATTACAAGCACTGAATGATGAAGTGGACAGAATGTTAGAACTAGGCGTGATTGCACCATCAAAATCACCTTGGTCAAATCCAGTTGTTATGACACCAAAAAAAGATGGTTCACTTAGATTCTGTTTAGATGCTAGAAAACTAAATGACGTCACTATTAAAGACTCCTATCCATTGCCTTATATATCTTCAATATTAGACAACCTTAAAGGCGCTCGTTATCTATCTTCAATAGATTTATCAGCAGCTTACTGGCAACTACCACTCTGCGATTCAGATAATTTAGACGGTAATGGCACTTCATGTCAAAAAACCGCATTCGTAGTACCTAACAGGGGACTTTTCGAATTTAAAAGAATGCCTTTCGGTTTATGTAACGCCGGTTGTGATATGCAACGTTTGATTGACTCACTTTTTCAACATAAATATGGTGAAAAAATTTTTGGGTACTGTGATGATCTCCTTATAGCCACCTCTTCATTTAAAGAGCATATTAATATATTAAACGATGTGTTGGAAACATTAAAGCAAGCAGGTTTGACAATAAATTTTAATAAGTGTGAATTTTGCAAAGATGAATTACATTACTTAGGTTATGTTGTAAGTTCAAAAGGTCTGCAAACAGATCCAAAAAAATTAGACTGTATTAGAAATTTCCCTAGACCAACTACAGCTAGACAATTACGTGCTTTTATAGGTTTATGCTCATATTACAGGAGATTTGTAAATAACTTTTCAACAATTATAGCACCAATGACAGCATTAATCGGTAAAAGAAAAGGTAAAGAGGCAATAGCTTGGTGTAGTGAAGCAGAAACATCTTTCATATCACTTAAAGAAGCTCTCACTCAAGCACCAGTATTAGCATGTCCTGATTTTAAAATACCATTTCAGATTCATACAGATGCTTCATCGGTTGGCATTGGTAGCGTTCTCGTTCAAGAAGTTGACGGTATAGAGCATCCTGTAGCGTTTCACTCCCGTTTACTTTCAAAAACAGAACGAAATTATAGCACAACTGAGCGTGAGCTGTTAGCAGTAGTTGATTCAGTCATACATTTTAGACCTTATATTGATTGCAGCCACTTTATTTTAGTAACAGATCATATGTGTCTTAAGTGGTTAAAAACACTAAACAACCCATCAGGTCGTTTAGCGCGTTGGGCTATGCAATTAGCTTGTTTCGACTTTGAAATACGTCATAGGAAAGGTGCTCTGCACGTAGTTCCTGACGTGTTATCAAGGGCAGAACTCAATGCAGTTACATTTACAGGAGGTAATAATTCAGGTGATGATTGGTACAATAAATTATTTAAAAATGTGCAATCAAATCCAATATTTCACAAAAATTATCAAATAAAAGATAATACATTGTATAGATTCAGTAAACCTTCTTCAAAGTTACATGAGGCAAATTCTTGGAAAATTGTCTTACCTAAAGACATAGTACAGGAATGTATACAGGAAAATCATGAACTCACCGCAATACATCCTGGTACATTTAAAACTTTAGCTAAAATAAAAGAAAATTATTTTTGGAAGGGTATGAATGCAGACGTTAAGATGTATGTGTCTAACTGTGGAAAGTGTAAGGCTTACAAACACTCAAATGATGTACCACACGGACACATGACACACCAGAAACAAGTGGAGCGTCCCATGCATACACTTTCCATCGATACAATTGGTCCTTTACCTAAATCATATTCCGGACACATTTATATACTTTCAATTGTAGACATTTTTACCAAGTATTGTTGGCTTCATCCACTTAGAACTGCAACCACAAAGACAGTAACTTCATTTATAGAATCAGAAATTATACTAAAAGAGGGCACACCATGTGTCATCATATGTGACAATGCCACTATTTTTCAAAGTAAAGATTTCAAGAATTTCTGTACAAAATATTCAATTCCGAAAATATTTTATAACGCATATTATTCACCACAGTCAAACACCGTTGAACGTTACAATCAAACCATTCAAACTTGCTTAGCAATGTTAGTAGAGGAGGACCAGCGAAATTGGTCTAGGTTCCTTCCTCAAATACAACTATTTATGAACACTACTATAAATTTAGCAACTGGATACACACCATATTTTCTCGCCAGAGGCCGTGAAATCATCTCTGATGGTTCATTGCACACCATAAGGGGCAACGCACCACAATCGATTGATGATATTCAGCTCGCAAATAGGAACGAAAAAGCTAATTCCTTAAATGAACTCGCAGATATTTTCCAACGTGTAAGCAGCGCATTGACCAAAGCGTACAAACAGAATGCAAACAGATATAACCTGCGTCGCCGTGAGCTCAGGCTACGTGTGGGTGATATCGTGTGGAGGCGTAACTTTGTACAGTCAAACGCAGCAAAGTTTTTCTCAGCTAAATTAGCACCAAGATTTATCAAGTGTAAAGTAGTTGATAAACTATCTGATGTTGTTTACCAATTAGAGGAAACAGACACAGGAAATATAGGAAAGTATCATGTCAAGGACATAATAAAAGTGCCAATATGAGTAAATGGTGTTATTTATGCTTAAATTTCAATTAATTGCACAGTGTTACACTTGCACATTATTGGACAAATTTTTTTGGAAGAAAAAAAAATTTCTTTACTAAACTGAATTGCTTTTGTATCAGTGGCTCTTAGCAGTCCTGGTCCCATTTATTTTTTTAAAGTCAGTTCAGAATTTTTTTCAAAATAATTGAAAAAAAAAATTTTTTTTTTCATAATAAAAAGGAAAAACTATTAACTTTACTGACTTATTTTTTATATCAGTGGCTCTCACTACCCCTGATTCCTTTTATTTTTTGAATTCAGTTCAGTACTTTCTTCAAAATAATTAAAAATAAGTTTTTTTCCCCTTCAGAAAAAAACTATATTTCTTTACTAAACCGAATACCTTTTGTATCAGTAGCTCTTGGAAGCTCTGATTCCTTTTATTTTTTCAAATTCCGTTCAGTACTTTTCCCAAAACAATTAAAAATAAGTTTTTTTAACACAAAAAAAACTATTTTCTTTACTGAACAGAATTGTTTTTGTATCAGCGGCTCTAGATGGTTCTGATAACCATTTTTTCAGAATCGGTTCAGTACTTTTTTCAGAACAATTGAAACAAAGTTTTTTATTATAAAAAATAAAAACTATTTTCTTTAATTACCTGGATTATTTCTGTATCAGCGGCTCTTGATAGCCCTGATCCCGTTTATTTTTTCAAAAACGGTTCAATACTTTTTTCAAGACAATTGAAAAAAAGTTTTTTTGTGGTATTGAGTTAGGACGTTAACTCACAAACATATTCGCACATTGCTCGCTTTGAATTGGGTGACGACTCATATTCATTTGCAGCATTGCCTGTCACTCCAGTGACGTACTAAATATAGTTCCCAGTACTGTTTCGCGACCAGCACTGCGGTTATTATATTTTGAAAATCTAATATTAAGATATGTTATAACTATAACCGTTAATAGACTAGGATTATTTGATAACTTTAATAAATATCTATAGTTCATGTACAATAGTTCATAAGTTAATACACCATTAGCCAATAGTTTAGTTAGCATATGCATAGGATTAAAAATGCTTAGATTTAAAAAATGCTTAGATTTGAAAAAGGTTAGGTTTAAAAATGCTTAGGGTTAAGAAATAAAAATTATAATAAGCTTATACCTTATATTTACATAAAATTATAACTTCATATCTAGTTAGTCGTTTCAATAGCTTTAAGAATAATATTTTTCCTCTGGGTGGAACGGCTGTTTTTTCCGAGAAGAGGGGTATTGTAGCAGCTAGATAACATATCCTGCTACTTTCTTGATAACAGCACAATTGATGTAGAACAGTAACGTTTTTTGGGGGTTAGTTTTACAATGAAAGCCTGGAACATAAATTACACTTCGAAATAAATAACCTTCATTGTATATAGGTTATTTGCGCTTCAGGTAATCTGAAACACTAATCACTTTGAGATAGAACGCTATTCATGTCTCATAATTATGCACGAAAAATTCGACAATAATCAGCATTTTGACAGTCTATGATGATGATTTTTTTCATTCATCCCGTTGAGGATAGGCAAAGGTCTTAGACCATACAGCCTGGTCTGTGATATTTTGACGGTCGAATTACGCAATAACTGTTGATCAGAACTATGACATATATATGCTTTTCGGAATCCTCGTTGGAAGATCTTTCCAAATATAATAATGGTTTTCAGATTTATTACACTTTTAGTTTTATTCTTAATCGTGTAATAAATGTCATACTCCATTTACACACGCGCCTCGCTATTCATACGAATGTGTAAACGCACCATCAGAATTGCGTTCCGTTCCAACTCGTTGTGGCTGTCTATGACCATTGCAGTCATCAGCGTTTAAATATTTGTTATTTTTATGTGAACTACATAAACTCGACAAGGGAGTTATTTTTCTTGTCACGGATGTGGTATAGTGTCAATTAGTTTATGCTGTTTTAAAACTAGAATTAGAAAAATAGTTAAGGTATTTTCAATGTCAACATTTCGTGTGGAACGGACCGTCATCTCTCCGTGTCGACGATTTCCGGATGGGATCGAACAGTCTGGAAAAATGATGGCTTGAGCAAGTTGCGTGCCGTCCGACTCATCTACACGACGCCGAGAAGATGGCGCGGAGGAACTGTATATAGCGCCATGATCGCTCCCCATTCCTCCTTGGGTTTCTAACTTTAAAAACTACAAAATATGGCTAATCTTTATATCCCGATGGATGATTAGTCATCGTAAAAGTGCGTCATCAGCCCTGATTTGCTCGATGACAATTTTCCGTACCGCGTGCTCCGTGCGGCAGTCTTAAACTTCCGAAGGGAGGCCTACGCGGCGGGCCTTGTCCGCTGGAGAACTTTCCCAGTGGACGATCCCAAGGATCTTCAAAGCCGTTGCCAGCCGGGATATTTCCGTGTGCTCCTGGTGGACTTCGCGGGAGGTGCTCTGCGCCCACGACGTGGTGCGCCGGCAGATGGCGTTCGTCGACGATCTTGGACGATTGACGGTCTTAGTGGTCGCCATCCCATCGTGATGCCAGACCAGCTTCATCGCCGGCGTTCTGCTCAAAAATCCATGGCTTCCGAGGCCACATCGTGAACGTGTGAGTGCGTGATCGTGGTACCACGTAAGTCTCTTGTATTCTTTTGGCCAAACTAGAGTCAGTGCGCGTTTTGCATATCACAGGCACCGATGCCCGTCCTCTTTCTAGAACTTTCTGGTCTCAGGATTTTGCTACATCAATTTACCTAATCTGTCTATAGCTGTATAAGTGCTAATATGTTGTAATATACTGTTATCGTTTACAATGTTAATTTCTTTGTTTTATTCCAAATGAATCACCCATAGGTTCCCTTTAGACAAGAGGTCCTTGAAACAATAGCCCTATGCTGAAAGCCGAGAGTTTGAAGGCCTACTGTATTACTTTTTAACTTGTAACATAACGGTAACTTTTACAATCCAATATTCATTCTTTTCTTTTTTTTCTTTTTTTTTTTCACACCGTTACACCCAAACATAACCGTTTAGCTGGTAGAGGGGGGGGCCACTCGAGTCGAGCAAAATTTAGCACTTTAAAGCTTAATATTTCACAAACGAATTTTTTTATCAAAAAGTTTTTTTTTTTTTTTTTTTTTTCTTTATTTATTTAAAGGGTCTTTTACGCACAGCGTATGTCAGTCCCATCGTATCCTAACAATTATATTTCACACCACGTGGGCCATGAATTTGAACAAATACTTCGCATCGTCGCCATTTGGTTGAGATAGTATTGCATGGAACATGCCTACATCCGTTTTGTTCAAATTCAGGGACTTTACTAATCTAATTCTAGAGGACTCGTATTGGACACATTCCATCAATAAATGTTGCAGATCTTCGACTACTCCACATTCATCACAATTGGGTGAAGTGATTTTCTTCATCATAAAGGCAAATTTCTTGCATGGAACGTGTCCAGATCTGAGTCTCAGAGCAGTAACAATCAGTTTTCTATTAATATTACTATTCATGAACCAGGGCACGCGAAGAGGTTCACACTGTATGGTTTTATACCATAAACCCTTTTCTAGTGACCGTTTATTAAAATACTCTTTCCAATCATCATAGCAAATATTTTTAAATTTTGGTAGAAATTCTGAATAATCTAATATAATATTTATTTCTTTTCCATTCCTAACCGCTAATTTCGCCAACGTGTCAGCCTCTTCGTTGCCCCGTAATCCAATATGCGATGGAACCCATTGCAATCTCAGTTGGATGCCTTTTAAAGTAATTTCATCAATTTTAGATAAAATGACATAAGCAATCGGTGCACCTCTGCGGCCAGAGGCACATCGAGCTATATGTTGTAATGAGCTTTTGCTGTCTGTACAAATGACAACATTTTTATATCTACAATGGTTAACTATATAGGTCAAAGCCTCTGAGATTGCAATGAGCTCCAATGTCATAATGGATGTAGGTTCGCTTATTTTAAAACAATTATCCTGTGTGAATATATCTGTATTTGGTATATAAAATGCAGATCCATGACCTTCTTCACTCTTCGAACCATCAGTAAATATGTAAAACCAACCACTATATTTTGTATATAATTCACTCATGACTTCATATTTAAGTACATTATTATCGTATGAGCGTTTACATTTTTTTAACGATTCTAAATTAACTATAATTATTTCATTAACATTAATATTAGTTACCCACGTTCTTAAAGTAAACATGAATAATGGACAGGAAGAAGCTACCTGCAACTCTTTAATCTCATTCATAAGTGATGCTATTAAGGGAATGTTTTTGTTTTTCCAGTAACAATTTTGTCGAAGAGCGTAGAGATTTTCTAATAATTGACATGTTAAATTATTTTCCATAGTCTTTGATTTTAAACAGAATTTATAAGCCAGATATTTTCTTCGTAAGTGCAGTGGAATTAAACATAGCTCACTTTCCATAACATGGATCGGTGAAGTTTTGATGAAGCCTCCTATTATCCTCATAGCCTGATTTTGTATTTTATTTAATTTATCTAGATGGCATTTTGCACTCGCATCATATAAATAGCAGCTATAGTCTAAGCGACTTCTGATTAGTGCAATATATATACGTCTTAGATGTCTAGGATGTAAACCCCAGGAAGCACCTGCCAAAACCTTAAGTAAACCAAGACTCCTTTGAACCTTTTCAGCAGTCATGTTGATGTGTTTACTCCATCGCAGTGATCTGTCCAACCACACCCCCAAATATTTGTAATTGTCTACTATCTCTAAATTGTTATTATCTAATTTAAGTTCTAATTCTAGTCTTCTAAATCCTCTACTAAAAATACAAATCTTCGACTTATTGGATGATAATTGCAACCCCATTTCATCCAGAATGAGACAGAATGCATTTAAGGCTGTTTGAAATTCTGCTTGACTTTCACGTAGGTTTCTGGATGGAGAGTACAGTACAAAATCATCTGCATATTGACACATTGTTACATTTCTAATTTTTTCAAAACATTTAATTGTTATTATATTAAATAAGACAGGTGAAATGGGGTCGCCTTGTGCCAAGCCCCGACTTGTATATCTTGTAAAGTACTTATTTTGATCCGTTTCATCTTTCATAATAAGGTGTCGTTCACTCAGGAAGTTCCACAGATACTGGCAGAATTTTTTCCCAACACCTATTTCATCTAAGGTTTTTGTCAATACCTCTATTAAAACATTATTATAAGCGTTGGTGATATCCAAAAAACATGCTATAGTTGAAGTTTTGCGTGAGAATCCTAAATAAATTTGGCTTACTAATTTGACTAGGCAATCCTGGCACGACTGTCCTCTTCTAAATCCAGAAGTGAACGGGGACAGCAGTTTATTTTTCTCTATATACCACTCTAGTCTTTTTGTCAGCATTGCGTGGAGGATTTTACACATACAAGAGATTAAGGAGATTGGACGGAGTTTTGTATCGCCTACAGATGAAGGTTTTGGTATTGGTGTCACTAATATGTCACGCCATTGTATCGGGATACAACCGGTATTAAAAATATGATTATAAAGGTTTAATAAGTATAACTTGCCTGTCGGAGGTAAATGGTATATGAGGGAATATGTTATCCCGTCGTTACCGGGAGCTGTATCCTTTCGTTTAAAACAGTTACACATTTCTTGCATCGTGAAATTGGCCTCGAGTAATATATTATTTGAATTAAAAGGTTGGGCCCTTGGATAGACATAGTCAGGAGCGAGATTGGAAAGAAGTTCAATCTTCTGATCATTTGAAACGCGGGATCTAGATGAACTAATTCCCTTGATCCAGCCCATGCGTCTCCACATATCAGAACTTGATGTTTGTTCGTTAATACTACTACAGTAACTTTGCCAATCTAATGTCCTCGCTTGACGGATCGCATCTTTTGCGACTTTTGTTTTGTGTTCAACTGCGGTTAAATTACTTGGTGTAGGATTATTTCTGAAATTCTTTAACGCGAGTCTGCGCTGCGCCACTAAATGTGAGAGTTTTGGATTCCAATAAGGTTTAGGACGAAATTTATTTTTTGGTTTATTACAGCTCTTAATCCAGGGTATATTTTCATCGGCCGCTTTATTAATCTGTTTGATAAAATTATCATATAAAATTTGCACGTTTACTGTTTCTAAAGGTCGTAATAAATAATTTTCTAAAGATTTACTATACTCTGCCCAGTTTGCTAGTTTGAAATTTCGCTTTTTGATTACACTAAAGGTATTATTATTATATTTATAAGAAATTTTAAGAAACAGATGGTCACTACCAAGGTTTTCGTTCATTACATTCCAGCTTAATAAAACAGACAGATCGGTTGAAACAAAAGTCACATCAGGAGATGTCCTATGAACAATATTATCTACTAAGGACACTCTAGTCGCACTCCCGTCGTTAAGAGGAATAAATCCAGCATCTAAAGCTGCGTCATAGATCTGAATTCCTCGTCCATCAGCTTTAGAGGACCAGGTTGCATGATGGCCATTGAAATCCCCAGCTATTATGCATTTATTAGGATATAGCGAGAAAATTTGTTCCCAGTCAGCGAGGCTTGTGCGAACTGAAGACGGACAATATAACAATACTATATTTTTAATTTCGTTGCAATTTAAAAGTTTAATTGACATAACTTCCATGCCTGAGTTTCTAGTAGTAATAAAACATTGTTGTACATTTATCGATTTACAAATAATAATAGCTATCCCCCCATACCCATCCATCCTATCTTTTCTAAAAATATTATACCCACTTACATTAAAATGAGAATCAGGTTCCAGCCACGTTTCAGATATTAAAGCTACATGTATTTTTTCTTGTGCCATTAGTAACTCAAACTCATTACGTTTAGGTCGTAAGCTACGTGCATTCCACTGCACTATACGTAGAGTAGAAATTCTTGATGTATTATTAGCCATTATTAAACAAAGATATAAACTTAGTATAAATGTCATCTTTCTTCAAAAATTTAACAATCAGTTTTCCCAATATTTCCATAGCAAGTTTACCTAGTTGTTTAAGTTTGGTATCCCAATCGGTGTCAGACTTACAAAATATATCTTTGACTCTCTGGAAGGTACCTAAAATATCTAAATTGAAATTTGTGTTTTTTGCATCGTCTGGGTTTTTTTCTGTCTGTAAACATGTAGTTTCACAGGTCGGAGACGATAACCAATTCTCTTCACTAACCCTGTTGGACACTCTAGTCTCTTTTGTCTTCTTTTTCGATACAAGTTCTTGCTGACGGTTGTCTCTTCTTGAGTTCCTCTCTTCGGGTACTTTTGTAAAAGTTATTTCATCAGTTCTACTACTGTCAACCATTCGTCCTGTTACAAGTTTGTCTCTATATGTTTCCTGAATGTTCTGTGTATTATTTCTATGTTGGGAATTGATGTTAATATTATTATTTTCAGTGATTGTTTGTTGATTTTGTTTTTCTTTTAAATATAGTTCTAGTGCTTTTCTGTAGGTGTAGTTTTGGTTGGTGATTATGTCTCTGATTCTTTTTTCTTTGAGAAAGATTGGGCACTTCTTGTACATAGCCATATGCGGCCCTTTGCAATTCACGCAGGTATAGGTATTTGTTTCACAATTAGAATGATTACCACCGCATTTGGGACATATAATTCTTTTAATTGGACACATTCTGGAGAGATGGCCAAATTTCCAGCATCCCGAGCATTGAGAAACTGGAAAGGTATAAGGCTCCACTTTGAACCTGCAACCGTACCCAAATACATACCGCGGCAAAATGGCGCTCTTAAAGCATATTCGAATAGTCTCGGAGTCTATCCATTCCCCGCTGTCAGACATTCTCTTTAGCCTTCTTACTGATATAATATTGTGTTCACACGATAGATTTTCGAGTATTTCTGTTTCTTCAGTTTCTAAATCTATTTGTCTCAAAATACCATAGCATAAGTTAGTTTCGTCAGTACTCTGAACTCTGTATCCTGAACTAATAAAACTATCACAATTTAGTAATTTCAAAGCATTTTCTTTATTTTCAAAATAGATCAGGACCCTGAACGCACTTTTGTAGACCATCTTAACTATCTTTTCGATTTTTAACGATCTCAAAAGCTTTGCCATACCAAATTGTTTGGGTATAGCTTCTTTTCCTGTCACACATACACAAGCGTAGTTTTCTTCAGAGTTTCCACTACTTTCTCCCGTTAAATTATTATGTATAGAATCTTTCCTGTAAGTTGGCCTATGCTTCTTAGTTACTGTTACAAATCCTTCTTCCTCATCTGTTTCTTTTTCGTGTTCTCGCCCTCTCTTTGCAAGTCGTTGCTCACGCTCTTCGGTCACCTCCATCTCTTCAGTCAAATTCAGATTAAGTTGTTGTTCTCTTTGAGATACTAGCTCCTGCACTATGTCATCACTACCACTCGAAGCGCAAATATCCACATTAACGTTTATCTCATCCATTTAATAATAAAATACGATAATTTAATATCATAATTATTAACAAGTGATCAAAAAGTTGTTAATGAAAACTATCAATATTTTTTAAAGACCTATTTAATGATACCCCACACTAAGGGGTACGCGAGAAAAAAAAAAACATCCCCACTTTACGTGTACAGGAGGTACCCTAAAAAAAATATTTTACGAGATTTTATTTTACCACTTTTTCGGCACAACAAATCCGTATATTTACACCAAATTACAGCTCTCTAGTACTGTGCGTCTCTGAGCTAAATTGCGGACAGACGGACGGACGGACGGACGGACATGGCGAAACTATAAGGGTTCCTTGTTGACTACGGAACCCTAAAAAGGTAAAAAATATTATAAAATTCACTGAAGAGGAATTTCATGTTTCAAAATTGAACACGTCATAAATCTATTGAATTAACTATGTCCGTACTGCAGAATTTGAACATGACACATTAAAAATTAATTTATTAAAAATCGGCTACACAACATAAAACTTCAAGGTAGACAGAATCTAGTAAAAAAAAAACCGGCCAAGTGCGTGTCGGGCCACGCACAGTGTAGGGTTCCGTAGTTGCCCATCAAAATACTTATGCGTACTAACTAAACTGATTCGCTGAATGTAATTTTAAAAAGAAGAATTTACAAAATCGGTCCAGGAGTCTTTGAGAAATCAGGGAAAATACATAAAAAAAAAGATTACGACGAATTTAGAACCTCCTCCTTTTTTTGAAGTTAGTTAAATAGTTGACGATAAAAACCTACCTATCCCCAAAAAAACATTTTTATAAACATACCTATTAAAGCTGTAAAAATAAAGTTGACAAACTTACATTTGCAGTTGATTTATTGTTTCTCCGATACATTTTGTTTAAGAAAAAATTTAATCAAGTACATTTTATAAGTTGGTCGACTATTACTCGTAAAGTTGTAAAGCCTACTTAGTCATGATAATTTTCTTTTAAACTTCGTTATATATACTACTATTGTGAATTTTTTCACACCCCCAAATATAACCGTTTAGCTGGTAGAGGGGGGGGACACTCGAATCGAGCAAAATTTAGCACTTTAAAGCTTAATATTTCACAAACGAATTTTTTCATCAAAAAATTGTTAATGGAAACTATCATTATTTTTTAAAGGCCTATTTAATGATACCCCACACTAAGGGGTACGCGAGAAAAAAAAAATCCTCACTTCACGTGTAAGTACAGGAGGTACCCTAAAAAAAAATATTTTACAAGATTTTATTTTACCACTTTTTCGGCACAACAAATCCGTATATTCACACCAAATTACAGCTCTCTAGTACTGTGCGTCTCTGAGCCAAACTGCGGACAGACGGACGGACGGACGGACGGACGGACGGACGGACGGACATGGCGAAACTATAAGGGTTCCTTGTTGACTACGGAACCCTAAAAAAGAAAAAGTACATAAAGTCAGTGAAACAATGTCAATTCAAAAAATATTCCTTTTTCGAATTAAATTAAAGCGCGGTATTAATGTTGACATTCTGTCAAAATCATTTCTTGTTTCGCTTTCGCTTGGAGTCTTATTTCACTTAGATATTTTATAATGTCAACCTCTTTACTTACGTCATGATACCTACTTTGATTCAGATACATCCCCTTTCTCTTTAGCCCTTTAGAAACAGACGAGACTGGAATAATAATTATACTATATAAAGCTCGATTTTATACTATATAAAGCTCGATTACCACTCACTCACTCACTCACTCACTGACTGATTGACATCATTGTTCTCCCAGATGGTGAAGGGGGAGGTGGGTATATTTTGACAGATTCGTAAACAAGTAACTCTGGTGAGTATGGGAAAAATCCCAAACCTCCCCTTTTTGCCCCCCCTCCCCCCCTCCCCATCGTATCTCGGAAACTAAGAGACCCGTATTTTGTTTTTTTTACGGATTCGTATAGAGGATGCTCGGAAAAGTAAAAACCATTTTTCAAAGTTCCCCCCCCTTGCCCCCCTTCTCCCCCCTTTAGGCGGATCTCGGAAGTTAACAGACTTGCAACGTTTCTTTTTTCAGATTCATATCAAGGGGCCCAGAGTTGGTCAAAATCATTTCTCAAAACTCCCCCCTCTCCCCCTCTTCACCCCTCCCCCCATCGTATCTCGGAAACTAAGAGACCCGTGTTTTGTTTTTTTACGGATTCGTATAGAGGAGGCTCGGAAAAGTAAAAACCATTTTCAAAGTTCCTCCCCCCTTGCCCCCCTTCTCCCCCCTTTAGGCGGATCTCGGAAGTTAACAGACTTGCAACATTTTTTTTTTCAGATTCATATCAAGGGGCCCAGAGTATGTCACAATCATTTTTCAAAACTCTCCCCTCTCCCCCTCTTCACCCCTCCCCCCATAGCGGTAAAGCGAAGCGCAGCGTAGCGTAGGGATAAGGTCATGATTAGCTTTCCGGTGGTAGGTAGGTCCCGAGTGGAGCGAACCTGCGAGACCGAGTGGAGCGAAGGGGGGAGGTGGCGAGCGAAGCGAGCCGGCGACCCCCGTAGCGTAACGAAGGTTGAGTGGGTGAAGCGCAACTCGGGGGTGACGACATGCAAACTTACAAGTAACTCTTATGAGTAAGGCAAAATAACCAAGCCTCCCCTTTTTGGCCTTCCCCCCCCCTCCCAATCGTATCTCAGAAACTAAGAGACCCGTGTTTTGTTTTATTACGGATTCATATAGAGGAGGCTCAGAAAAGTAAAAAGCATTTTTCCAAGTTGCCCCTTTGACCATGATTCATATCAAGGGGCCCAGAGTTGCTCAAAATCATTTTTCAAAACTCACACCTCTCCCCCCCCTTCACCCCTCCCCCCATAGTATCTCAGAAACTAGGTAGCGGAAAAGCGAAGCGTAGCGTAGCGTAGGGATAAGGTCACTCACGATAGATTTCCGGTGGTAGGTAGGTGCTGAGTGGAGCGAACCTGCGAGACCGAGTGGAGCGAAGGGGGGAGGTGGCGAGCGAAGCGAGCCGGCGACCTCCGTAGCGTAACGAAGGTTGAGTGGGTAAAGCTTAACTCGGGGGCGACGACAAGCAAACTTACAAGTAACTCTCATGAGTAGGGCAAAAGTACCAAGACTCCCGTTTTTGGCCTCCCCCCCCCTCCCAATCGTATCTCAGAAACTAAGAGACCCGTGTTCTGTTTTTTACGGATTCGTATAGAGGAGGCTCGGAAAAGTAAAAACCATTATTCAAAGTCCCCCCCCCCCCTTGCCCACCTTCTACCCCTTTAGGCGGATCTCGGAAGTAAACAGACTTTTAACATTTTTTTTTTCAGATTCATATCAAGGGGCCCAGAGTTGGTCAAAATCATTTTTCAAAACTCCCCCTTCTCCTCCTCTTCACCCCTACCCCCATCGTATCTCCGAAACTAGGTAGCGGTAAAGCGAAGCGTTGCATAAGGATAAGGTCACGGTAGCTTTCCGGTGGTAGGTAGGTCCTGAGTGGAGCGAACCTGCGAGACCGAGCGTAGCGAAGGGGTGAGGTGGCGAGCGAAGCGAGCCGGCGACCTCCGTAGCGTAACGAAAGTGGAGTGGGTGAAGCGTAACTGAGGGGTGACGACAAGCAAACTTACAAGTAACTCTCAAGAGAAGGGCAAAAGTACCAAGCCTCCCCTTTTTGGCCTCCCCCCCCCCCCCTCCCAATCGTATCTCAGAAACTAAGAGACCCGTGTTCAGTTTTCGAGGATGCTACAGCCGATAGAGAGGTCAAAATCAAAATCCAATATGGCGGCTGCGATATTTTTAAATGTTCATCATGGTAGTCGTTTCCATGGTTTTCGAGGGTGCTAAAACCGATGGCGAGGTCAAAATGAGAATCCAAGATGGCGGCTGCTATAATTTTCGAATTGTTCATCAATTTCATCATGGGAGTCGTTTTCATTGTTTTCGAGGATGCTAAAGCCGATAGTGAGGTCAAAATCAAAATCAAAGATGGCGGCTTCGATAATTTTTGAAATGTTCATCATGGGAGTCGTTTTCATGGTTTCCGAGGATGCTAAAGCCGATACTGAGGTCAAGATTAAAATCCAAGATGGCGGCTGCGACAATTTTTGAATTGTTCATCATGGGAGTCGTTTTCATGGTTTTCGAAGATGCTAAAGCCGATAGTGGGGTCAAAATCAAAATCCAATATGGCGGCTGCGATAATTTTCGAATTGTTCATCATGGGAGCTGACGTTTTCATGGTTTTCGAGGATGCTAAAGCCGATTCTGAGGTTAAAATCCAAATTTAAGATGGCAGCTGCGATTATTTTTTAAATGTTCATCATGGGAGTCGTTTCCATGGTTTTCGAGGGTGCTAAAACCGATGGCAAAGTCAAATTGAGAATCCAAGATGGCGGCTGCGATAATTTTCGAATTATTCATCAATTTCACCATGGAAATCGTTTTCATGGTTTTCGAGGATGCTAAAGCCGATAGTGAGGTCAAAATCAAAATCCAATATGGCGGCTGCGATATTTTTAAATGTTCATCATGGTAGTCGTTTCCATGGTTTTCGAGGGTGCTAAAACCGATGGCGAGGTCAAAATGAGAATCCAAGATGGCGGCTGCTATAATTTTCGAATTGTTCATCAATTTCATCATGGGAGTCGTTTTCATTGTTTTCGAGGATGCTAAAGCCGATAGTGAGGTCAAAATCAAAATCAAAGATGGCGGCTTCGATAATTTTTGAAATGTTCATCATGGGAGTCGTTTTCATGGTTTCCGAGGATGCTAAAGCCGATACTGAGGTCAAGATTAAAATCCAAGATGGCGGCTGCGACAATTTTTGAATTGTTCATCATGGGAGTCGTTTTCATGGTTTTCGAAGATGCTAAAGCCGATAGTGGGGTCAAAATCAAAATCCAATATGGCGGCTGCGATAATTTTCGAATTGTTCATCATGGGAGCTGACGTTTTCATGGTTTTCGAGGATGCTAAAGCCGATTCTGAGGTTAAAATCCAAATTTAAGATGGCAGCTGCGATTATTTTTTAAATGTTCATCATGGGAGTCGTTTCCATGGTTTTCGAGGGTGCTAAAACCGATGGCAAAGTCAAATTGAGAATCCAAGATGGCGGCTGCGATAATTTTCGAATTATTCATCAATTTCACCATGGAAATCGTTTTCATGGTTTTCGAGGATGCTAAAGCCGATAGTGAGGTCAAAATCAAAATCCAGGATGGCGGCTTCGATAATTTTCGAAATGTTCAACATGGGGGTCGTTTTCATGGTTTTCGAGGGTGCTAAAACCGATGGCGAGGTCAAAATGAGAATCCAAGATGGCGGCTGCAATAATTTTCGAAATGTTCATTTACGGAGTTGTTACCATGGTTTTCGAGGATGCTAAAGCCGATAGTGAGGTCAAACTCAGTATCCAAGATGGCGACTGCAAAAAATTGAAAGTTTTCATCATGGATGTCGTTTTCATAGTTTTCAAGGATGCTAAAGCCGATAGTAAGGTCAAACTCAAAATTCAAGATGGCGACTGCAAAAAATTCAAAGTTTTCATCATGGGAGTCGTCTTCATGGTTTTCGAGGATGCTAAAGCCGATAGGAGGTTGATATATAATTTTTGAATTGTTCATCATGGGTGTCGTTTTCATGGTTTTCGAGGGTGCTAAGTGCTAAAGCCGATAGTGAGGTTAAAATCCAAATCCAACATGGCGGCTGCGATAATTTTCGAATAATTGTTCATCATGGGAGTCGTTTTCATGGTTTTCGAGGGTGCTAAAACCGATGGCGAGGTCAAAATGAGAATCCAAGATGGCGGCTGCTATAATTTTCGAATTGTTCACAATTTTATCATGGGAGTCGTTTTTATGGTTTTCGAGGATGCTAAAGCCGATAGTGAGGTCAAACTCAAAATCCAAGATGGCGACTGCAAAAAAATTCAAAGTTTTTATCATGGATGTCGTTTTCATGATTTTCGAGAATGCTAAAACCGATGGCGAGGTTAAAATGAGAATCCAAGATGGCGGCTGCGATAATTTTCGAATTGTTCATCATGGGAGTCGTTTTCATGGTTTTCGAGGATGCTAAAGCCGATAGTGAGGTCAAAATCAAAATCCAAGATGGCGGCTACGATAATTTTCAAATTGTTCATCATGGGAGTCGTTTCCATGGTTTTCGAGGATGCTAAAGCCGATAGTGAGGTTTAAATACAAATCCAAGATAGCGGCTGCGATAATTTTCGAATTGTTCATTATGGGAGTCGTTTTCATGGTTTTCGAGGATGCTAAAGCCGATAGTGAGGTTAAAATCCAAATCCAAGATGGCGGCTGCGATAATTTTGGAATTGTTCATCATGACTGTTTTCATGTTTTTCGAGGATGCTAAAGCCGATAGTGAGGTCAAAATCAAAATCCAAGATGGCGACTGCAAAAAACTTCAAAGTTTTCATCATGGATGTCGTTTTCATCGTTTTCGAGGGTGCTTAAACCGATGGCGATGTCAAAATGAGAATCCAAGATGGCGGCTGCGATAATTTTCGAAATGTTCATCATGGGAGTTGTTTCCATGGTTTTCGAGGATGCTAAAGCCGATAGTGACGTCAAAATCAAAATTTAAGATGTGGACTTCAAAAAATGCAGTGTTCGAGGGGCAGTAAGCGCGTACCTAATACAATATTTTTTTAAATATCATAATTTTTTATCTAAACTGAAAAGTTTGTATTGCTTGGTTTGGAATTGAAAAATTCTTTTTGTGATGGATAGTTTTTGTGTTTTCATCATGGGTGTAGTTTTCATGGTTTTTGAGGGTGTTAAAACCGATAGTGAGGTCAAAATCAAAATCCAAGATGGCGGCTGCGATAATTTTCGAAATGTTCATCATGGGAGTCGTTTTCATGTTATTCGAGGGTGCTAAAACCGATGGCGAGGTCAAAATGAGAATCCAAGATGGCGGTTGTTATAATTTTCGAAATGTTCATCAATTTCATCATGGGAGTCGTTTTCATGGTTTTCGAGGATGCTAAAGCCGATAATGAGGTCAAAATCAAAATCCAAGATGGCGGCTGCGATAATTTTCGAATTGTTCATCATGGGTGTCGTTTTCATGGTTTCCGAGGACGCTAAAGCCGATAGTGAGGATAAAATCCAAATCCAAGATGGCGGCTGCGATAATTTTCGAATTGTTCATCATGGGAGTCGTTTTCCTGGTTTTCGAGGATACTAAAGCCATTAGTGAGGTCAATATCAAAATCCAAGATGGCGACTGCAAAAAACTTCAAAGTTTTCATCATGGATGTCGTTTTTATGGTTTTCGAAGGTGCTTAAACCGATGGCGAGGTCAAAATGAGAATCCAAGATAGCGGCTGCGATAATTTTCGAAATATTCGTCATGGGAGTCGTTTTCATGGTTTTCGAGGATGCTAAAGCCGATAGTGAGGTCAAAATCATAATCCAAGATGGCGGCTGCGATAATTTTCGAAAAGATCATCATGGGAGTCGTTTTCATGGTTTCCGAGGATGCTAAAGCCGATAGTGAGGTCAAAATCAAAATCCAATATGGCGGCTGCGATAATTTTCGAATTGTTCATCATGGATATCGTTTTCATGGTTTTCGAGGGTGCTTGAACCGATGGCGAGGTCAAAATGAGAATCCAAGATGGCGGCTCCGATAATTTTCGAAATGATCATCATGGGAGTCGTTTTCATGGTTTTGGAGGATGCTAAAGCCAATAGTGAGGTTAAAATCAAAATCCAAGATGGCGGCTGCGATAATTTTCGAATTGTTCATCATGGGAGTCGTTTTCATGGTTTTCGAGAGTGTTAAAATCGATGGCGAGGTCAAAATGAGAATCCAAGATGGCGGCTGCTATAGTTTTCGAATTGTTCATCAATTTCATCATGGGAGTCGTTTTCATGGTTTTGGAGGATGCTAAAGCCGATAGTGAGGTTAAAATCAAAATTCAAGATGGCGGCTGCGATAATTTTCGAAATGTTCATCATGGGAGTCGTTTTCATGGTTTTCGAGGATGCTTCAGCCGATAGTGAGGTCAAAATCCAAATCCAAGATGGCGGCTGCGATAATTTTCGAATTGTTTATCATGGGAGTCGTTTTCATGGTTTTCGAAGATACTACAGCCGATTGTGAGGTCAAAATCAAAACCCAAGATGGCGGCTGCGATAATTTTCGAATTGTTCATCAATTTCATCATGGGTGTCGTTTTCATGGTTTTCGAGGATGCTAAAGCCAATAGTGAGGTTTAAATACAAATCCATGATGGCGGCAGCCATAATTTTCGAATTGTTCATCGTGGGAGTTGTTTTCAAGGTTTTCGAGGATGCTAAAGCCGATAGTGAGGTCAAAATAAAATCCAAGATGGCGGCTTCGATAATTTTCGATATGTTCATCAATTTCATCATGGGACGTAACGAAGGTTGAGTGGGTGAAGCGTAACTCAGGGGTGACGACAAGCAAACTAACAAGTAACTCTCATGAGTAGGGCAAAAGTACTTAGCCACTCGTTTGTGGCCTCCCCCCTCCAAATCGTATCTCAGAAACTAAGAGGCCGATGTTCTGTTTTTTTACGGATTCGTATAGAGGTGGCTCGGAAAAGAAAAAACCATTTTTTCAAAGTTCCCCCTCTTGACCCCCTTCTCCCCCCTTTAGGCGGATCTCAGAAGAGACTCATCATTTTTTTTTCAGATTCTTATAAAGGGGCCCAAAGTATGTCAAAATCATTTTTCAAAACTCACCCCTCTCCCCGCCTTCACCCCTCCCCTCATCGTATCTCGGAAACTTGGTAGCGGTAAAGCGAAGCGTAGCGTAGCGTAGGGATAAGGTCACGATAGCTTTCCGGTGGAAGGTATAGGTCCTAAGTTGAGCGAACCTGCGAGGTGGCGAGCGAAGCGAGCCGGTGACCTCTGTAGCGTAAGTATGACCGATTGTGAGGTCAAAATCAAAATCCAAGATGCAGACTGCAAAAAATTCAAAGTTTTCATCATGGATGTCGTTTTCATGGTTTTCGAGGGTGCTGAAACCGATGGCGAGGTCAAAATGAGAATCCAAGATGGCGGCTGCGATAATTTTCGAATTGTTCATCATGAGAGTCGTTTTCATGGTTTTCGAGGATGCTAAAGCCGATAGTGGGGTCAAAATCAAAATCCAAGATGGCGGCTTAGATAATTTTCGAAATGTTCATCATGGAAGTCGTTTTCAAGGTTTTCCAGGATGACAAAGCTGATAGTGAGGTCAAAATCAAAATCCAAGATGGTGACTGCAAAAAATTACAAAGTTTTAATGATGGATGTCGTTTTCATAGTTTTCGAGGTTGCTAAAACCGATGGCGAGGTCAAAATGAGAATCCAAAATGGCCTCTGCGATAATTTTCGAATTGTTCATCATGGGAGTCATTTTCATGGTATTCGAGGGTGCTAAAATCAATGGCGAGGTCAAAATGAGAATCCAAGATGGCGGCTGCTATAATTTTCGAATCGTTCATCAATTTCATAATGGGAGTCGTTTTCATGGTTTTCGAGGATGCTAAAGGCGATAGTGAGGTCAAAATCAAAATCCAAGATGGCGGCTTCGATAATTTTCGAAATGTTCATCAATTTCATCATGGGACGTAACGAAGGTTGAGTGGATGAAGCGTAACTCAGGGGTGACGACAAGCAAACTAACAAGTAACTCTCATGAGTAGGGCAAAAGTACTAAGCCTCTCCTTTTTGGCTCCCCCCCCCTCCCAATCGTATCTCAGACACTAAGAGACCCGTGTTCTTTTTTTTACGGATTCGTATAGAGGAGGCTCGGAAAAGTAAAAACCATTTTTCAAAGTTGCCCCTTATGCCACCCTTCTGAGTTTTTAATAAGGTTTTAGATTGGATTAGGGGGTTCTTAAGGGGTATCAAATTTTTTAAAGTGCTCTAACGGATTTTAAAATTCTTTTGACTATCCTAAGGAATTCTCAATTTAGTTTGTATTTTTTTAATTTTGTTTCTTTTTTTTATTGAATTAGATACAAGGGTTTTCAGAATATTAAAAATATTTTACATATTTACAATTTACAAAATCTTTTAAGGACTATGGATTTTCCAATTCATTTAAAGATTCATATGGATTCTCAAAATTTTATCAAGGTAAGGAATACTTCTCCAAAACACGACCCCGCGAGCTGCTTGCAGCTCGCGCAACGCGCAAATACTAGTTATACTATATAAAGCTCGATTACCACTCACTCACTCACTCACTCACTGACTGATTGACATCATTGTTCTCCCAGATGGTGAAGGGGGAGGTGGGTATATTTTGACAGATTCGTAAACAAGTAACTCTGGTGAGTATGGGAAAAATCCCAAACCTCCCCTTTTTGCCCCCCCTCCCCCCCCTCCCCATCGTATCTCGGAAACTAAGAGACCCGTATTTTGTTTTTTTTACGGATTCGTATAGAGGATGCTCGGAAAAGTAAAAACCATTTTTCAAAGTTCCCCCCCCTTGCCCCCCTTCTCCCCCCTTTAGGCGGATCTCGGAAGTTAACAGACTTGCAACGTTTCTTTTTTCAGATTCATATCAAGGGGCCCAGAGTTGGTCAAAATCATTTCTCAAAACTCCCCCCTCTCCCCCTCTTCACCCCTCCCCCCATCGTATCTCGGAAACTAAGAGACCCGTGTTTTGTTTTTTTACGGATTCGTATAGAGGAGGCTCGGAAAAGTAAAAACCATTTTCAAAGTTCCTCCCCCCTTGCCCCCCTTCTCCCCCCTTTAGGCGGATCTCGGAAGTTAACAGACTTGCAACATTTTTTTTTTCAGATTCATATCAAGGGGCCCAGAGTATGTCACAATCATTTTTCAAAACTCTCCCCTCTCCCCCTCTTCACCCCTCCCCCCATAGCGGTAAAGCGAAGCGCAGCGTAGCGTAGGGATAAGGTCATGATTAGCTTTCCGGTGGTAGGTAGGTCCCGAGTGGAGCGAACCTGCGAGACCGAGTGGAGCGAAGGGGGGAGGTGGCGAGCGAAGCGAGCCGGCGACCCCCGTAGCGTAACGAAGGTTGAGTGGGTGAAGCGCAACTCGGGGGTGACGACATGCAAACTTACAAGTAACTCTTATGAGTAAGGCAAAATAACCAAGCCTCCCCTTTTTGGCCTTCCCCCCCCCTCCCAATCGTATCTCAGAAACTAAGAGACCCGTGTTTTGTTTTATTACGGATTCATATAGAGGAGGCTCAGAAAAGTAAAAAGCATTTTTCCAAGTTGCCCCTTTGACCATGATTCATATCAAGGGGCCCAGAGTTGCTCAAAATCATTTTTCAAAACTCACACCTCTCCCCCCCCTTCACCCCTCCCCCCATAGTATCTCAGAAACTAGGTAGCGGAAAAGCGAAGCGTAGCGTAGCGTAGGGATAAGGTCACTCACGATAGATTTCCGGTGGTAGGTAGGTGCTGAGTGGAGCGAACCTGCGAGACCGAGTGGAGCGAAGGGGGGAGGTGGCGAGCGAAGCGAGCCGGCGACCTCCGTAGCGTAACGAAGGTTGAGTGGGTAAAGCTTAACTCGGGGGCGACGACAAGCAAACTTACAAGTAACTCTCATGAGTAGGGCAAAAGTACCAAGACTCCCGTTTTTGGCCTCCCCCCCCCTCCCAATCGTATCTCAGAAACTAAGAGACCCGTGTTCTGTTTTTTACGGATTCGTATAGAGGAGGCTCGGAAAAGTAAAAACCATTATTCAAAGTCCCCCCCCCCCCTTGCCCACCTTCTACCCCTTTAGGCGGATCTCGGAAGTAAACAGACTTTTAACATTTTTTTTTTCAGATTCATATCAAGGGGCCCAGAGTTGGTCAAAATCATTTTTCAAAACTCCCCCTTCTCCTCCTCTTCACCCCTACCCCCATCGTATCTCCGAAACTAGGTAGCGGTAAAGCGAAGCGTTGCATAAGGATAAGGTCACGGTAGCTTTCCGGTGGTAGGTAGGTCCTGAGTGGAGCGAACCTGCGAGACCGAGCGTAGCGAAGGGGTGAGGTGGCGAGCGAAGCGAGCCGGCGACCTCCGTAGCGTAACGAAAGTGGAGTGGGTGAAGCGTAACTGAGGGGTGACGACAAGCAAACTTACAAGTAACTCTCAAGAAAAGGGCAAAAGTACCAAGCCTCCCCTTTTTGGCCTCCCCCCCCCCCCCTCCCAATCGTATCTCAGAAACTAAGAGACCCGTGTTCAGTTTTCGAGGATGCTACAGCCGATAGAGAGGTCAAAATCAAAATCCAATATGGCGGCTGCGATATTTTTAAATGTTCATCATGGTAGTCGTTTCCATGGTTTTCGAGGGTGCTAAAACCGATGGCGAGGTCAAAATGAGAATCCAAGATGGCGGCTGCTATAATTTTCGAATTGTTCATCAATTTCATCATGGGAGTCGTTTTCATTGTTTTCGAGGATGCTAAAGCCGATAGTGAGGTCAAAATCAAAATCAAAGATGGCGGCTTCGATAATTTTTGAAATGTTCATCATGGGAGTCGTTTTCATGGTTTCCGAGGATGCTAAAGCCGATACTGAGGTCAAGATTAAAATCCAAGATGGCGGCTGCGACAATTTTTGAATTGTTCATCATGGGAGTCGTTTTCATGGTTTTCGAAGATGCTAAAGCCGATAGTGGGGTCAAAATCAAAATCCAATATGGCGGCTGCGATAATTTTCGAATTGTTCATCATGGGAGCTGACGTTTTCATGGTTTTCGAGGATGCTAAAGCCGATTCTGAGGTTAAAATCCAAATTTAAGATGGCAGCTGCGATTATTTTTTAAATGTTCATCATGGGAGTCGTTTCCATGGTTTTCGAGGGTGCTAAAACCGATGGCAAAGTCAAATTGAGAATCCAAGATGGCGGCTGCGATAATTTTCGAATTATTCATCAATTTCACCATGGAAATCGTTTTCATGGTTTTCGAGGATGCTAAAGCCGATAGTGAGGTCAAAATCAAAATCCAATATGGCGGCTGCGATATTTTTAAATGTTCATCATGGTAGTCGTTTCCATGGTTTTCGAGGGTGCTAAAACCGATGGCGAGGTCAAAATGAGAATCCAAGATGGCGGCTGCTATAATTTTCGAATTGTTCATCAATTTCATCATGGGAGTCGTTTTCATTGTTTTCGAGGATGCTAAAGCCGATAGTGAGGTCAAAATCAAAATCAAAGATGGCGGCTTCGATAATTTTTGAAATGTTCATCATGGGAGTCGTTTTCATGGTTTCCGAGGATGCTAAAGCCGATACTGAGGTCAAGATTAAAATCCAAGATGGCGGCTGCGACAATTTTTGAATTGTTCATCATGGGAGTCGTTTTCATGGTTTTCGAAGATGCTAAAGCCGATAGTGGGGTCAAAATCAAAATCCAATATGGCGGCTGCGATAATTTTCGAATTGTTCATCATGGGAGCTGACGTTTTCATGGTTTTCGAGGATGCTAAAGCCGATTCTGAGGTTAAAATCCAAATTTAAGATGGCAGCTGCGATTATTTTTTAAATGTTCATCATGGGAGTCGTTTCCATGGTTTTCGAGGGTGCTAAAACCGATGGCAAAGTCAAATTGAGAATCCAAGATGGCGGCTGCGATAATTTTCGAATTATTCATCAATTTCACCATGGAAATCGTTTTCATGGTTTTCGAGGATGCTAAAGCCGATAGTGAGGTCAAAATCAAAATCCAGGATGGCGGCTTCGATAATTTTCGAAATGTTCAACATGGGGGTCGTTTTCATGGTTTTCGAGGGTGCTAAAACCGATGGCGAGGTCAAAATGAGAATCCAAGATGGCGGCTGCAATAATTTTCGAAATGTTCATTTACGGAGTTGTTACCATGGTTTTCGAGGATGCTAAAGCCGATAGTGAGGTCAAACTCAGTATCCAAGATGGCGACTGCAAAAAATTGAAAGTTTTCATCATGGATGTCGTTTTCATAGTTTTCAAGGATGCTAAAGCCGATAGTAAGGTCAAACTCAAAATTCAAGATGGCGACTGCAAAAAATTCAAAGTTTTCATCATGGGAGTCGTCTTCATGGTTTTCGAGGATGCTAAAGCCGATAGGAGGTTGATATATAATTTTTGAATTGTTCATCATGGGTGTCGTTTTCATGGTTTTCGAGGGTGCTAAGTGCTAAAGCCGATAGTGAGGTTAAAATCCAAATCCAACATGGCGGCTGCGATAATTTTCGAATAATTGTTCATCATGGGAGTCGTTTTAATGGTTTTCGAGGGTGCTAAAACCGATGGCGAGGTCAAAATGAGAATCCATGATGGCGGCTGCTATAATTTTCGAATTGTTCACAATTTTATCATGGGAGTCGTTTTTATGGTTTTCGAGGATGCTAAAGCCGATAGTGAGGTCAAACTCAAAATCCAAGATGGCGACTGCAAAAAAATTCAAAGTTTTTATCATGGATGTCGTTTTCATGATTTTCGAGAATGCTAAAACCGATGGCGAGGTTAAAATGAGAATCCAAGATGGCGGCTGCGATAATTTTCGAATTGTTCATCATGGGAGTCGTTTTCATGGTTTTCGAGGATGCTAAAGCCGATAGTGAGGTCAAAATCAAAATCCAAGATGGCGGCTACGATAATTTTCAAATTGTTCATCATGGGAGTCGTTTCCATGGTTTTCGAGGATGCTAAAGCCGATAGTGAGGTTTAAATACAAATCCAAGATAGCGGCTGCGATAATTTTCGAATTGTTCATTATGGGAGTCGTTTTCATGGTTTTCGAGGATGCTAAAGCCGATAGTGAGGTTAAAATCCAAATCCAAGATGGCGGCTGCGATAATTTTGGAATTGTTCATCATGACTGTTTTCATGTTTTTCGAGGATGCTAAAGCCGATAGTGAGGTCAAAATCAAAATCCAAGATGGCGACTGCAAAAAACTTCAAAGTTTTCATCATGGATGTCGTTTTCATCGTTTTCGAGGGTGCTTAAACCGATGGCGATGTCAAAATGAGAATCCAAGATGGCGGCTGCGATAATTTTCGAAATGTTCATCATGGGAGTTGTTTCCATGGTTTTCGAGGATGCTAAAGCCGATAGTGACGTCAAAATCAAAATTTAAGATGTGGACTTCAAAAAATGCAGTGTTCGAGGGGCAGTAAGCGCGTACCTAATACAATATTTTTTTAAATATCATAATTTTTTATCTAAACTGAAAAGTTTGTATTGCTTGGTTTGGAATTGAAAAATTCTTTTTGTGATGGATAGTTTTTGTGTTTTCATCATGGGTGTAGTTTTCATGGTTTTTGAGGGTGTTAAAACCGATAGTGAGGTCAAAATCAAAATCCAAGATGGCGGCTGCGATAATTTTCGAAATGTTCATCATGGGAGTCGTTTTCATGTTATTCGAGGGTGCTAAAACCGATGGCGAGGTCAAAATGAGAATCCAAGATGGCGGTTGTTATAATTTTCGAAATGTTCATCAATTTCATCATGGGAGTCGTTTTCATGGTTTTCGAGGATGCTAAAGCCGATAATGAGGTCAAAATCAAAATCCAAGATGGCGGCTGCGATAATTTTCGAATTGTTCATCATGGGTGTCGTTTTCATGGTTTCCGAGGACGCTAAAGCCGATAGTGAGGATAAAATCCAAATCCAAGATGGCGGCTGCGATAATTTTCGAATTGTTCATCATGGGAGTCGTTTTCCTGGTTTTCGAGGATACTAAAGCCATTAGTGAGGTCAATATCAAAATCCAAGATGGCGACTGCAAAAAACTTCAAAGTTTTCATCATGGATGTCGTTTTTATGGTTTTCGAAGGTGCTTAAACCGATGGCGAGGTCAAAATGAGAATCCAAGATAGCGGCTGCGATAATTTTCGAAATATTCGTCATGGGAGTCGTTTTCATGGTTTTCGAGGATGCTAAAGCCGATAGTGAGGTCAAAATCATAATCCAAGATGGCGGCTGCGATAATTTTCGAAAAGATCATCATGGGAGTCGTTTTCATGGTTTCCGAGGATGCTAAAGCCGATAGTGAGGTCAAAATCAAAATCCAATATGGCGGCTGCGATAATTTTCGAATTGTTCATCATGGATATCGTTTTCATGGTTTTCGAGGGTGCTTGAACCGATGGCGAGGTCAAAATGAGAATCCAAGATGGCGGCTCCGAT
Source organism: Agrotis clavis (assembly GCA_954870645.1). NCBI lineage: Eukaryota > Metazoa > Arthropoda > Insecta > Lepidoptera > Noctuidae > Agrotis > Agrotis clavis. Next base: position 14,698,262 of record OX940936.1, on the reverse strand, counting down.
AATTTTCGAAATGATCATCATGGGAGTCGTTTTCATGGTTTTGGAGGATGCTAAAGCCAATAGTGAGGTTAAAATCAAAATCCAAGATGGCGGCTGCGATAATTTTCGAATTGTTCATCATGGGAGTCGTTTTCATGGTTTTCGAGAGTGTTAAAATCGATGGCGAGGTCAAAATGAGAATCCAAGATGGCGGCTGCTATAGTTTTCGAATTGTTCATCAATTTCATCATGGGAGTCGTTTTCATGGTTTTGGAGGATGCTAAAGCCGATAGTGAGGTTAAAATCAAAATTCAAGATGGCGGCTGCGATAATTTTCGAAATGTTCATCATGGGAGTCGTTTTCATGGTTTTCGAGGATGCTTCAGCCGATAGTGAGGTCAAAATCCAAATCCAAGATGGCGGCTGCGATAATTTTCGAATTGTTCATCAATTTCATCATGGGTGTCGTTTTCATGGTTTTCGAGGATGCTAAAGCCAATAGTGAGGTTTAAATACAAATCCATGATGGCGGCAGCCATAATTTTCGAATTGTTCATCGTGGGAGTTGTTTTCAAGGTTTTCGAGGATGCTAAAGCCGATAGTGAGGTCAAAATAAAATCCAAGATGGCGGCTTCGATAATTTTCGATATGTTCATCAATTTCATCATGGGACGTAACGAAGGTTGAGTGGGTGAAGCGTAACTCAGGGGTGACGACAAGCAAACTAACAAGTAACTCTCATGAGTAGGGCAAAAGTACTTAGCCACTCGTTTGTGGCCTCCCCCCTCCAAATCGTATCTCAGAAACTAAGAGGCCGATGTTCTGTTTTTTTACGGATTCGTATAGAGGTGGCTCGGAAAAGAAAAAACCATTTTTTCAAAGTTCCCCCTCTTGACCCCCTTCTCCCCCCTTTAGGCGGATCTCAGAAGAGACTCATCATTTTTTTTTCAGATTCTTATAAAGGGGCCCAAAGTATGTCAAAATCATTTTTCAAAACTCACCCCTCTCCCCGCCTTCACCCCTCCCCTCATCGTATCTCGGAAACTTGGTAGCGGTAAAGCGAAGCGTAGCGTAGCGTAGGGATAAGGTCACGATAGCTTTCCGGTGGAAGGTATAGGTCCTAAGTTGAGCGAACCTGCGAGGTGGCGAGCGAAGCGAGCCGGTGACCTCTGTAGCGTAAGTATGACCGATTGTGAGGTCAAAATCAAAATCCAAGATGCAGACTGCAAAAAATTCAAAGTTTTCATCATGGATGTCGTTTTCATGGTTTTCGAGGGTGCTGAAACCGATGGCGAGGTCAAAATGAGAATCCAAGATGGCGGCTGCGATAATTTTCGAATTGTTCATCATGAGAGTCGTTTTCATGGTTTTCGAGGATGCTAAAGCCGATAGTGGGGTCAAAATCAAAATCCAAGATGGCGGCTTAGATAATTTTCGAAATGTTCATCATGGAAGTCGTTTTCAAGGTTTTCCAGGATGACAAAGCTGATAGTGAGGTCAAAATCAAAATCCAAGATGGTGACTGCAAAAAATTACAAAGTTTTAATGATGGATGTCGTTTTCATAGTTTTCGAGGTTGCTAAAACCGATGGCGAGGTCAAAATGAGAATCTAAAATGGCCTCTGCGATAATTTTCGAATTGTTCATCATGGGAGTCATTTTCATGGTATTCGAGGGTGCTAAAATCAATGGCGAGGTCAAAATGAGAATCCAAGATGGCGGCTGCTATAATTTTCGAATCGTTCATCAATTTCATAATGGGAGTCGTTTTCATGGTTTTCGAGGATGCTAAAGGCGATAGTGAGGTCAAAATCAAAATCCAAGATGGCGGCTTCGATAATTTTCGAAATGTTCATCAATTTCATCATGGGACGTAACGAAGGTTGAGTGGATGAAGCGTAACTCAGGGGTGACGACAAGCAAACTAACAAGTAACTCTCATGAGTAGGGCAAAAGTACTAAGCCTCTCCTTTTTGGCTCCCCCCCCCTCCCAATCGTATCTCAGACACTAAGAGACCCGTGTTCTTTTTTTTACGGATTCGTATAGAGGAGGCTCGGAAAAGTAAAAACCATTTTTCAAAGTTGCCCCTTATGCCACCCTTCTGAGTTTTTAATAAGGTTTTAGATTGGATTAGGGGGTTCTTAAGGGGTATCAAATTTTTTAAAGTGCTCTAACGGATTTTAAAATTCTTTTGACTATCCTAAGGAATTCTCAATTTAGTTTGTATTTTTTTAATTTTGTTTCTTTTTTTTATTGAATTAGATACAAGGGTTTTCAGAATATTAAAAATATTTTACATATTTACAATTTACAAAATCTTTTAAGGACTATGGATTTTCCAATTCATTTAAAGATTCATATGGATTCTCAAAATTTTATCAAGGTAAGGAATACTTCTCCAAAACACGACCCCGCGAGCTGCTTGCAGCTCGCGCAACGCGCAAATACTAGTTATACTATATAAAGCTCGATTACCACTCACTCACTCACTCACTCACTGACTGATTGACATCATTGTTCTCCCAGATGGTGAAGGGGGAGGTGGGTATATTTTGACAGATTCGTAAACAAGTAACTCTGGTGAGTATGGGAAAAATCCCAAACCTCCCCTTTTTGCCCCCCCTCCCCCCCCTCCCCATCGTATCTCGGAAACTAAGAGACCCGTATTTTGTTTTTTTTACGGATTCGTATAGAGGATGCTCGGAAAAGTAAAAACCATTTTTCAAAGTTCCCCCCCCTTGCCCCCCTTCTCCCCCCTTTAGGCGGATCTCGGAAGTTAACAGACTTGCAACGTTTCTTTTTTCAGATTCATATCAAGGGGCCCAGAGTTGGTCAAAATCATTTCTCAAAACTCCCCCCTCTCCCCCTCTTCACCCCTCCCCCCATCGTATCTCGGAAACTAAGAGACCCGTGTTTTGTTTTTTTACGGATTCGTATAGAGGAGGCTCGGAAAAGTAAAAACCATTTTCAAAGTTCCTCCCCCCTTGCCCCCCTTCTCCCCCCTTTAGGCGGATCTCGGAAGTTAACAGACTTGCAACATTTTTTTTTTCAGATTCATATCAAGGGGCCCAGAGTATGTCACAATCATTTTTCAAAACTCTCCCCTCTCCCCCTCTTCACCCCTCCCCCCATAGCGGTAAAGCGAAGCGCAGCGTAGCGTAGGGATAAGGTCATGATTAGCTTTCCGGTGGTAGGTAGGTCCCGAGTGGAGCGAACCTGCGAGACCGAGTGGAGCGAAGGGGGGAGGTGGCGAGCGAAGCGAGCCGGCGACCCCCGTAGCGTAACGAAGGTTGAGTGGGTGAAGCGCAACTCGGGGGTGACGACATGCAAACTTACAAGTAACTCTTATGAGTAAGGCAAAATAACCAAGCCTCCCCTTTTTGGCCTTCCCCCCCCCTCCCAATCGTATCTCAGAAACTAAGAGACCCGTGTTTTGTTTTATTACGGATTCATATAGAGGAGGCTCAGAAAAGTAAAAAGCATTTTTCCAAGTTGCCCCTTTGACCATGATTCATATCAAGGGGCCCAGAGTTGCTCAAAATCATTTTTCAAAACTCACACCTCTCCCCCCCCTTCACCCCTCCCCCCATAGTATCTCAGAAACTAGGTAGCGGAAAAGCGAAGCGTAGCGTAGCGTAGGGATAAGGTCACTCACGATAGATTTCCGGTGGTAGGTAGGTGCTGAGTGGAGCGAACCTGCGAGACCGAGTGGAGCGAAGGGGGGAGGTGGCGAGCGAAGCGAGCCGGCGACCTCCGTAGCGTAACGAAGGTTGAGTGGGTAAAGCTTAACTCGGGGGCGACGACAAGCAAACTTACAAGTAACTCTCATGAGTAGGGCAAAAGTACCAAGACTCCCGTTTTTGGCCTCCCCCCCCCTCCCAATCGTATCTCAGAAACTAAGAGACCCGTGTTCTGTTTTTTACGGATTCGTATAGAGGAGGCTCGGAAAAGTAAAAACCATTATTCAAAGTCCCCCCCCCCCCTTGCCCACCTTCTACCCCTTTAGGCGGATCTCGGAAGTAAACAGACTTTTAACATTTTTTTTTTCAGATTCATATCAAGGGGCCCAGAGTTGGTCAAAATCATTTTTCAAAACTCCCCCTTCTCCTCCTCTTCACCCCTACCCCCATCGTATCTCCGAAACTAGGTAGCGGTAAAGCGAAGCGTTGCATAAGGATAAGGTCACGGTAGCTTTCCGGTGGTAGGTAGGTCCTGAGTGGAGCGAACCTGCGAGACCGAGCGTAGCGAAGGGGTGAGGTGGCGAGCGAAGCGAGCCGGCGACCTCCGTAGCGTAACGAAAGTGGAGTGGGTGAAGCGTAACTGAGGGGTGACGACAAGCAAACTTACAAGTAACTCTCAAGAAAAGGGCAAAAGTACCAAGCCTCCCCTTTTTGGCCTCCCCCCCCCCCCCTCCCAATCGTATCTCAGAAACTAAGAGACCCGTGTTCAGTTTTCGAGGATGCTACAGCCGATAGAGAGGTCAAAATCAAAATCCAATATGGCGGCTGCGATATTTTTAAATGTTCATCATGGTAGTCGTTTCCATGGTTTTCGAGGGTGCTAAAACCGATGGCGAGGTCAAAATGAGAATCCAAGATGGCGGCTGCTATAATTTTCGAATTGTTCATCAATTTCATCATGGGAGTCGTTTTCATTGTTTTCGAGGATGCTAAAGCCGATAGTGAGGTCAAAATCAAAATCAAAGATGGCGGCTTCGATAATTTTTGAAATGTTCATCATGGGAGTCGTTTTCATGGTTTCCGAGGATGCTAAAGCCGATACTGAGGTCAAGATTAAAATCCAAGATGGCGGCTGCGACAATTTTTGAATTGTTCATCATGGGAGTCGTTTTCATGGTTTTCGAAGATGCTAAAGCCGATAGTGGGGTCAAAATCAAAATCCAATATGGCGGCTGCGATAATTTTCGAATTGTTCATCATGGGAGCTGACGTTTTCATGGTTTTCGAGGATGCTAAAGCCGATTCTGAGGTTAAAATCCAAATTTAAGATGGCAGCTGCGATTATTTTTTAAATGTTCATCATGGGAGTCGTTTCCATGGTTTTCGAGGGTGCTAAAACCGATGGCAAAGTCAAATTGAGAATCCAAGATGGCGGCTGCGATAATTTTCGAATTATTCATCAATTTCACCATGGAAATCGTTTTCATGGTTTTCGAGGATGCTAAAGCCGATAGTGAGGTCAAAATCAAAATCCAATATGGCGGCTGCGATATTTTTAAATGTTCATCATGGTAGTCGTTTCCATGGTTTTCGAGGGTGCTAAAACCGATGGCGAGGTCAAAATGAGAATCCAAGATGGCGGCTGCTATAATTTTCGAATTGTTCATCAATTTCATCATGGGAGTCGTTTTCATTGTTTTCGAGGATGCTAAAGCCGATAGTGAGGTCAAAATCAAAATCAAAGATGGCGGCTTCGATAATTTTTGAAATGTTCATCATGGGAGTCGTTTTCATGGTTTCCGAGGATGCTAAAGCCGATACTGAGGTCAAGATTAAAATCCAAGATGGCGGCTGCGACAATTTTTGAATTGTTCATCATGGGAGTCGTTTTCATGGTTTTCGAAGATGCTAAAGCCGATAGTGGGGTCAAAATCAAAATCCAATATGGCGGCTGCGATAATTTTCGAATTGTTCATCATGGGAGCTGACGTTTTCATGGTTTTCGAGGATGCTAAAGCCGATTCTGAGGTTAAAATCCAAATTTAAGATGGCAGCTGCGATTATTTTTTAAATGTTCATCATGGGAGTCGTTTCCATGGTTTTCGAGGGTGCTAAAACCGATGGCAAAGTCAAATTGAGAATCCAAGATGGCGGCTGCGATAATTTTCGAATTATTCATCAATTTCACCATGGAAATCGTTTTCATGGTTTTCGAGGATGCTAAAGCCGATAGTGAGGTCAAAATCAAAATCCAGGATGGCGGCTTCGATAATTTTCGAAATGTTCAACATGGGGGTCGTTTTCATGGTTTTCGAGGGTGCTAAAACCGATGGCGAGGTCAAAATGAGAATCCAAGATGGCGGCTGCAATAATTTTCGAAATGTTCATTTACGGAGTTGTTACCATGGTTTTCGAGGATGCTAAAGCCGATAGTGAGGTCAAACTCAGTATCCAAGATGGCGACTGCAAAAAATTGAAAGTTTTCATCATGGATGTCGTTTTCATAGTTTTCAAGGATGCTAAAGCCGATAGTAAGGTCAAACTCAAAATTCAAGATGGCGACTGCAAAAAATTCAAAGTTTTCATCATGGGAGTCGTCTTCATGGTTTTCGAGGATGCTAAAGCCGATAGGAGGTTGATATATAATTTTTGAATTGTTCATCATGGGTGTCGTTTTCATGGTTTTCGAGGGTGCTAAGTGCTAAAGCCGATAGTGAGGTTAAAATCCAAATCCAACATGGCGGCTGCGATAATTTTCGAATAATTGTTCATCATGGGAGTCGTTTTCATGGTTTTCGAGGGTGCTAAAACCGATGGCGAGGTCAAAATGAGAATCCAAGATGGCGGCTGCTATAATTTTCGAATTGTTCACAATTTTATCATGGGAGTCGTTTTTATGGTTTTCGAGGATGCTAAAGCCGATAGTGAGGTCAAACTCAAAATCCAAGATGGCGACTGCAAAAAAATTCAAAGTTTTTATCATGGATGTCGTTTTCATGATTTTCGAGAATGCTAAAACCGATGGCGAGGTTAAAATGAGAATCCAAGATGGCGGCTGCGATAATTTTCGAATTGTTCATCATGGGAGTCGTTTTCATGGTTTTCGAGGATGCTAAAGCCGATAGTGAGGTCAAAATCAAAATCCAAGATGGCGGCTACGATAATTTTCAAATTGTTCATCATGGGAGTCGTTTCCATGGTTTTCGAGGATGCTAAAGCCGATAGTGAGGTTTAAATACAAATCCAAGATAGCGGCTGCGATAATTTTCGAATTGTTCATTATGGGAGTCGTTTTCATGGTTTTCGAGGATGCTAAAGCCGATAGTGAGGTTAAAATCCAAATCCAAGATGGCGGCTGCGATAATTTTGGAATTGTTCATCATGACTGTTTTCATGTTTTTCGAGGATGCTAAAGCCGATAGTGAGGTCAAAATCAAAATCCAAGATGGCGACTGCAAAAAACTTCAAAGTTTTCATCATGGATGTCGTTTTCATCGTTTTCGAGGGTGCTTAAACCGATGGCGATGTCAAAATGAGAATCCAAGATGGCGGCTGCGATAATTTTCGAAATGTTCATCATGGGAGTTGTTTCCATGGTTTTCGAGGATGCTAAAGCCGATAGTGACGTCAAAATCAAAATTTAAGATGTGGACTTCAAAAAATGCAGTGTTCGAGGGGCAGTAAGCGCGTACCTAATACAATATTTTTTTAAATATCATAATTTTTTATCTAAACTGAAAAGTTTGTATTGCTTGGTTTGGAATTGAAAAATTCTTTTTGTGATGGATAGTTTTTGTGTTTTCATCATGGGTGTAGTTTTCATGGTTTTTGAGGGTGTTAAAACCGATAGTGAGGTCAAAATCAAAATCCAAGATGGCGGCTGCGATAATTTTCGAAATGTTCATCATGGGAGTCGTTTTCATGTTATTCGAGGGTGCTAAAACCGATGGCGAGGTCAAAATGAGAATCCAAGATGGCGGTTGTTATAATTTTCGAAATGTTCATCAATTTCATCATGGGAGTCGTTTTCATGGTTTTCGAGGATGCTAAAGCCGATAATGAGGTCAAAATCAAAATCCAAGATGGCGGCTGCGATAATTTTCGAATTGTTCATCATGGGTGTCGTTTTCATGGTTTCCGAGGACGCTAAAGCCGATAGTGAGGATAAAATCCAAATCCAAGATGGCGGCTGCGATAATTTTCGAATTGTTCATCATGGGAGTCGTTTTCCTGGTTTTCGAGGATACTAAAGCCATTAGTGAGGTCAATATCAAAATCCAAGATGGCGACTGCAAAAAACTTCAAAGTTTTCATCATGGATGTCGTTTTTATGGTTTTCGAAGGTGCTTAAACCGATGGCGAGGTCAAAATGAGAATCCAAGATAGCGGCTGCGATAATTTTCGAAATATTCGTCATGGGAGTCGTTTTCATGGTTTTCGAGGATGCTAAAGCCGATAGTGAGGTCAAAATCATAATCCAAGATGGCGGCTGCGATAATTTTCGAAAAGATCATCATGGGAGTCGTTTTCATGGTTTCCGAGGATGCTAAAGCCGATAGTGAGGTCAAAATCAAAATCCAATATGGCGGCTGCGATAATTTTCGAATTGTTCATCATGGATATCGTTTTCATGGTTTTCGAGGGTGCTTGAACCGATGGCGAGGTCAAAATGAGAATCCAAGATGGCGGCTCCGATAATTTTCGAAATGATCATCATGGGAGTCGTTTTCATGGTTTTGGAGGATGCTAAAGCCAATAGTGAGGTTAAAATCAAAATCCAAGATGGCGGCTGCGATAATTTTCGAATTGTTCATCATGGGAGTCGTTTTCATGGTTTTCGAGAGTGTTAAAATCGATGGCGAGGTCAAAATGAGAATCCAAGATGGCGGCTGCTATAGTTTTCGAATTGTTCATCAATTTCATCATGGGAGTCGTTTTCATGGTTTTGGAGGATGCTAAAGCCGATAGTGAGGTTAAAATCAAAATTCAAGATGGCGGCTGCGATAATTTTCGAAATGTTCATCATGGGAGTCGTTTTCATGGTTTTCGAGGATGCTTCAGCCGATAGTGAGGTCAAAATCCAAATCCAAGATGGCGGCTGCGATAATTTTCGAATTGTTTATCATGGGAGTCGTTTTCATGGTTTTCGAAGATACTACAGCCGATTGTGAGGTCAAAATCAAAACCCAAGATGGCGGCTGCGATAATTTTCGAATTGTTCATCAATTTCATCATGGGTGTCGTTTTCATGGTTTTCGAGGATGCTAAAGCCAATAGTGAGGTTTAAATACAAATCCATGATGGCGGCAGCCATAATTTTCGAATTGTTCATCGTGGGAGTTGTTTTCAAGGTTTTCGAGGATGCTAAAGCCGATAGTGAGGTCAAAATAAAATCCAAGATGGCGGCTTCGATAATTTTCGATATGTTCATCAATTTCATCATGGGACGTAACGAAGGTTGAGTGGGTGAAGCGTAACTCAGGGGTGACGACAAGCAAACTAACAAGTAACTCTCATGAGTAGGGCAAAAGTACTTAGCCACTCGTTTGTGGCCTCCCCCCTCCAAATCGTATCTCAGAAACTAAGAGGCCGATGTTCTGTTTTTTTACGGATTCGTATAGAGGTGGCTCGGAAAAGAAAAAACCATTTTTTCAAAGTTCCCCCTCTTGACCCCCTTCTCCCCCCTTTAGGCGGATCTCAGAAGAGACTCATCATTTTTTTTTCAGATTCTTATAAAGGGGCCCAAAGTATGTCAAAATCATTTTTCAAAACTCACCCCTCTCCCCGCCTTCACCCCTCCCCTCATCGTATCTCGGAAACTTGGTAGCGGTAAAGCGAAGCGTAGCGTAGCGTAGGGATAAGGTCACGATAGCTTTCCGGTGGAAGGTATAGGTCCTAAGTTGAGCGAACCTGCGAGGTGGCGAGCGAAGCGAGCCGGTGACCTCTGTAGCGTAAGTATGACCGATTGTGAGGTCAAAATCAAAATCCAAGATGGCGGCTGCGATAATTTTCGAATTGTTCATCATGGGAGTCGTTTTCATGGTTTTCGAGGGTGCTGAAACCGATGGCGAGGTCAAAATGAGAATCCAAGATGGCGGCTGCGATAATTTTCGAATTGTTCATCATGAGAGTCGTTTTCATGGTTTTCGAGGATGCTAAAGCCGATAGTGGGGTCAAAATCAAAATCCAAGATGGCGGCTTAGATAATTTTCGAAATGTTCATCATGGAAGTCGTTTTCAAGGTTTTCCAGGATGACAAAGCTGATAGTGAGGTCAAAATCAAAATCCAAGATGGTGACTGCAAAAAATTACAAAGTTTTAATGATGGATGTCGTTTTCATAGTTTTCGAGGTTGCTAAAACCGATGGCGAGGTCAAAATGAGAATCCAAAATGGCCTCTGCGATAATTTTCGAATTGTTCATCATGGGAGTCATTTTCATGGTATTCGAGGGTGCTAAAATCAATGGCGAGGTCAAAATGAGAATCCAAGATGGCGGCTGCTATAATTTTCGAATCGTTCATCAATTTCATAATGGGAGTCGTTTTCATGGTTTTCGAGGATGCTAAAGGCGATAGTGAGGTCAAAATCAAAATCCAAGATGGCGGCTTCGATAATTTTCGAAATGTTCATCAATTTCATCATGGGACGTAACGAAGGTTGAGTGGATGAAGCGTAACTCAGGGGTGACGACAAGCAAACTAACAAGTAACTCTCATGAGTAGGGCAAAAGTACTAAGCCTCTCCTTTTTGGCTCCCCCCCCCTCCCAATCGTATCTCAGACACTAAGAGACCCGTGTTCTTTTTTTTACGGATTCGTATAGAGGAGGCTCGGAAAAGTAAAAACCATTTTTCAAAGTTGCCCCTTATGCCACCCTTCTGAGTTTTTAATAAGGTTTTAGATTGGATTAGGGGGTTCTTAAGGGGTATCAAATTTTTTAAAGTGCTCTAACGGATTTTAAAATTCTTTTGACTATCCTAAGGAATTCTCAATTTAGTTTGTATTTTTTTAATTTTGTTTCTTTTTTTTATTGAATTAGATACAAGGGTTTTCAGAATATTAAAAATATTTTACATATTTACAATTTACAAAATCTTTTAAGGACTATGGATTTTCCAATTCATTTAAAGATTCATATGGATTCTCAAAATTTTATCAAGGTAAGGAATACTTCTCCAAAACACGACCCCGCGAGCTGCTTGCAGCTCGCGCAACGCGCAAATACTAGTTATTATACTATATAAAGCTCGATTACCACTCACTCACTCACTCACTCACTGACTGATTGACATCATTGTTCTCCCAGATGGTGAAGGGGGAGGTGGGTATATTTTGACAGATTCGTAAACAAGTAACTCTGGTGAGTATGGGAAAAATCCCAAACCTCCCCTTTTTGCCCCCCCTCCCCCCCCTCCCCATCGTATCTCGGAAACTAAGAGACCCGTATTTTGTTTTTTTTACGGATTCGTATAGAGGATGCTCGGAAAAGTAAAAACCATTTTTCAAAGTTCCCCCCCCTTGCCCCCCTTCTCCCCCCTTTAGGCGGATCTCGGAAGTTAACAGACTTGCAACGTTTCTTTTTTCAGATTCATATCAAGGGGCCCAGAGTTGGTCAAAATCATTTCTCAAAACTCCCCCCTCTCCCCCTCTTCACCCCTCCCCCCATCGTATCTCGGAAACTAAGAGACCCGTGTTTTGTTTTTTTACGGATTCGTATAGAGGAGGCTCGGAAAAGTAAAAACCATTTTCAAAGTTCCTCCCCCCTTGCCCCCCTTCTCCCCCCTTTAGGCGGATCTCGGAAGTTAACAGACTTGCAACATTTTTTTTTTCAGATTCATATCAAGGGGCCCAGAGTATGTCACAATCATTTTTCAAAACTCTCCCCTCTCCCCCTCTTCACCCCTCCCCCCATAGCGGTAAAGCGAAGCGCAGCGTAGCGTAGGGATAAGGTCATGATTAGCTTTCCGGTGGTAGGTAGGTCCCGAGTGGAGCGAACCTGCGAGACCGAGTGGAGCGAAGGGGGGAGGTGGCGAGCGAAGCGAGCCGGCGACCCCCGTAGCGTAACGAAGGTTGAGTGGGTGAAGCGCAACTCGGGGGTGACGACATGCAAACTTACAAGTAACTCTTATGAGTAAGGCAAAATAACCAAGCCTCCCCTTTTTGGCCTTCCCCCCCCCTCCCAATCGTATCTCAGAAACTAAGAGACCCGTGTTTTGTTTTATTACGGATTCATATAGAGGAGGCTCAGAAAAGTAAAAAGCATTTTTCCAAGTTGCCCCTTTGACCATGATTCATATCAAGGGGCCCAGAGTTGCTCAAAATCATTTTTCAAAACTCACACCTCTCCCCCCCCTTCACCCCTCCCCCCATAGTATCTCAGAAACTAGGTAGCGGAAAAGCGAAGCGTAGCGTAGCGTAGGGATAAGGTCACTCACGATAGATTTCCGGTGGTAGGTAGGTGCTGAGTGGAGCGAACCTGCGAGACCGAGTGGAGCGAAGGGGGGAGGTGGCGAGCGAAGCGAGCCGGCGACCTCCGTAGCGTAACGAAGGTTGAGTGGGTAAAGCTTAACTCGGGGCGACGACAAGCAAACTTACAAGTAACTCTCATGAGTAGGGCAAAAGTACCAAGACTCCCGTTTTTGGCCTCCCCCCCCCTCCCCAATCGTTATCTCAGAAACTAAGAGACCCGTGTTCTGTTTTTTACGGATTCGTATAGAGGAGGCTCGGAAAAGTAAAAACCATTATTCAAAGTCCCCCCCCCCCCCTTGCCCACCTTCTACCCCTTTAGGCGGATCTCGGAAGTAAACAGACTTTTAACATTTTTTTTTTCAGATTCATATCAAGGGGCCCAGAGTTGGTCAAAATCATTTTTCAAAACTCCCCCTTCTCCTCCTCTTCACCCCTACCCCCCATCGTATCTCCGAAAGGTAGCGGTAAAGCGAAGCGTTGCATAAGGATAAGGTCACGGTAGCTTTCCGGTGGTAGGTAGGTCCTGAGTGGAGCGAACCTGCGAGACCGAGCGTAGCGAAGGGGTGAGGTGGCGAGCGAAGCGAGCCGGCGACCTCCGTAGCGTAACGAAAGTGGAGTGGGTGAAGCGTAACTGAGGGGTGACGACAAGCAAACTTACAAGTAACTCTCAAGAAAAGGGCAAAAGTACCAAGCCTCCCCTTTTTGGCCTCCCCCCCCCCCCTCCCAATCGTATCTCAGAAACTAAGAGACCCGTGTTCAGTTTTCGAGGATGCTACAGCCGATAGAGAGGTCAAAATCAAAATCCAATATGGCGGCTGCGATATTTTTAAATGTTCATCATGGTAGTCGTTTCCATGGTTTTCGAGGGTGCTAAAACCGATGGCGAGGTCAAAATGAGAATCCAAGATGGCGGCTGCTATAATTTTCGAATTGTTCATCAATTTCATCATGGGAGTCGTTTTCATTGTTTTCGAGGATGCTAAAGCCGATAGTGAGGTCAAAATCAAAATCAAAGATGGCGGCTTCGATAATTTTTGAAATGTTCATCATGGGAGTCGTTTTCATGGTTTCCGAGGATGCTAAAGCCGATACTGAGGTCAAGATTAAAATCCAAGATGGCGGCTGCGACAATTTTTGAATTGTTCATCATGGGAGTCGTTTTCATGGTTTTCGAAGATGCTAAAGCCGATAGTGGGGTCAAAATCAAAATCCAATATGGCGGCTGCGATAATTTTCGAATTGTTCATCATGGGAGCTGACGTTTTCATGGTTTTCGAGGATGCTAAAGCCGATTCTGAGGTTAAAATCCAAATTTAAGATGGCAGCTGCGATTATTTTTTAAATGTTCATCATGGGAGTCGTTTCCATGGTTTTCGAGGGTGCTAAAACCGATGGCAAAGTCAAATTGAGAATCCAAGATGGCGGCTGCGATAATTTTCGAATTATTCATCAATTTCACCATGGAAATCGTTTTCATGGTTTTCGAGGATGCTAAAGCCGATAGTGAGGTCAAAATCAAAATCCAATATGGCGGCTGCGATATTTTTAAATGTTCATCATGGTAGTCGTTTCCATGGTTTTCGAGGGTGCTAAAACCGATGGCGAGGTCAAAATGAGAATCCAAGATGGCGGCTGCTATAATTTTCGAATTGTTCATCAATTTCATCATGGGAGTCGTTTTCATTGTTTTCGAGGATGCTAAAGCCGATAGTGAGGTCAAAATCAAAATCAAAGATGGCGGCTTCGATAATTTTTGAAATGTTCATCATGGGAGTCGTTTTCATGGTTTCCGAGGATGCTAAAGCCGATACTGAGGTCAAGATTAAAATCCAAGATGGCGGCTGCGACAATTTTTGAATTGTTCATCATGGGAGTCGTTTTCATGGTTTTCGAAGATGCTAAAGCCGATAGTGGGGTCAAAATCAAAATCCAATATGGCGGCTGCGATAATTTTCGAATTGTTCATCATGGGAGCTGACGTTTTCATGGTTTTCGAGGATGCTAAAGCCGATTCTGAGGTTAAAATCCAAATTTAAGATGGCAGCTGCGATTATTTTTTAAATGTTCATCATGGGAGTCGTTTCCATGGTTTTCGAGGGTGCTAAAACCGATGGCAAAGTCAAATTGAGAATCCAAGATGGCGGCTGCGATAATTTTCGAATTATTCATCAATTTCACCATGGAAATCGTTTTCATGGTTTTCGAGGATGCTAAAGCCGATAGTGAGGTCAAAATCAAAATCCAGGATGGCGGCTTCGATAATTTTCGAAATGTTCAACATGGGGGTCGTTTTCATGGTTTTCGAGGGTGCTAAAACCGATGGCGAGGTCAAAATGAGAATCCAAGATGGCGGCTGCAATAATTTTCGAAATGTTCATTTACGGAGTTGTTACCATGGTTTTCGAGGATGCTAAAGCCGATAGTGAGGTCAAACTCAGTATCCAAGATGGCGACTGCAAAAAATTGAAAGTTTTCATCATGGATGTCGTTTTCATAGTTTTCAAGGATGCTAAAGCCGATAGTAAGGTCAAACTCAAAATTCAAGATGGCGACTGCAAAAAATTCAAAGTTTTCATCATGGGAGTCGTCTTCATGGTTTTCGAGGATGCTAAAGCCGATAGGAGGTTGATATATAATTTTTGAATTGTTCATCATGGGTGTCGTTTTCATGGTTTTCGAGGGTGCTAAGTGCTAAAGCCGATAGTGAGGTTAAAATCCAAATCCAACATGGCGGCTGCGATAATTTTCGAATAATTGTTCATCATGGGAGTCGTTTTCATGGTTTTCGAGGGTGCTAAAACCGATGGCGAGGTCAAAATGAGAATCCAAGATGGCGGCTGCTATAATTTTCGAATTGTTCACAATTTTATCATGGGAGTCGTTTTTATGGTTTTCGAGGATGCTAAAGCCGATAGTGAGGTCAAACTCAAAATCCAAGATGGCGACTGCAAAAAAATTCAAAGTTTTTATCATGGATGTCGTTTTCATGATTTTCGAGAATGCTAAAACCGATGGCGAGGTTAAAATGAGAATCCAAGATGGCGGCTGCGATAATTTTCGAATTGTTCATCATGGGAGTCGTTTTCATGGTTTTCGAGGATGCTAAAGCCGATAGTGAGGTCAAAATCAAAATCCAAGATGGCGGCTACGATAATTTTCAAATTGTTCATCATGGGAGTCGTTTCCATGGTTTTCGAGGATGCTAAAGCCGATAGTGAGGTTTAAATACAAATCCAAGATAGCGGCTGCGATAATTTTCGAATTGTTCATTATGGGAGTCGTTTTCATGGTTTTCGAGGATGCTAAAGCCGATAGTGAGGTTAAAATCCAAATCCAAGATGGCGGCTGCGATAATTTTGGAATTGTTCATCATGACTGTTTTCATGTTTTTCGAGGATGCTAAAGCCGATAGTGAGGTCAAAATCAAAATCCAAGATGGCGACTGCAAAAAACTTCAAAGTTTTCATCATGGATGTCGTTTTCATCGTTTTCGAGGGTGCTTAAACCGATGGCGATGTCAAAATGAGAATCCAAGATGGCGGCTGCGATAATTTTCGAAATGTTCATCATGGGAGTTGTTTCCATGGTTTTCGAGGATGCTAAAGCCGATAGTGACGTCAAAATCAAAATTTAAGATGTGGACTTCAAAAAATGCAGTGTTCGAGGGGCAGTAAGCGCGTACCTAATACAATATTTTTTTAAATATCATAATTTTTTATCTAAACTGAAAAGTTTGTATTGCTTGGTTTGGAATTGAAAAATTCTTTTTGTGATGGATAGTTTTTGTGTTTTCATCATGGGTGTAGTTTTCATGGTTTTTGAGGGTGTTAAAACCGATAGTGAGGTCAAAATCAAAATCCAAGATGGCGGCTGCGATAATTTTCGAAATGTTCATCATGGGAGTCGTTTTCATGTTATTCGAGGGTGCTAAAACCGATGGCGAGGTCAAAATGAGAATCCAAGATGGCGGTTGTTATAATTTTCGAAATGTTCATCAATTTCATCATGGGAGTCGTTTTCATGGTTTTCGAGGATGCTAAAGCCGATAATGAGGTCAAAATCAAAATCCAAGATGGCGGCTGCGATAATTTTCGAATTGTTCATCATGGGTGTCGTTTTCATGGTTTCCGAGGACGCTAAAGCCGATAGTGAGGATAAAATCCAAATCCAAGATGGCGGCTGCGATAATTTTCGAATTGTTCATCATGGGAGTCGTTTTCCTGGTTTTCGAGGATACTAAAGCCATTAGTGAGGTCAATATCAAAATCCAAGATGGCGACTGCAAAAAACTTCAAAGTTTTCATCATGGATGTCGTTTTTATGGTTTTCGAAGGTGCTTAAACCGATGGCGAGGTCAAAATGAGAATCCAAGATAGCGGCTGCGATAATTTTCGAAATATTCGTCATGGGAGTCGTTTTCATGGTTTTCGAGGATGCTAAAGCCGATAGTGAGGTCAAAATCATAATCCAAGATGGCGGCTGCGATAATTTTCGAAAAGATCATCATGGGAGTCGTTTTCATGGTTTCCGAGGATGCTAAAGCCGATAGTGAGGTCAAAATCAAAATCCAATATGGCGGCTGCGATAATTTTCGAATTGTTCATCATGGATATCGTTTTCATGGTTTTCGAGGGTGCTTGAACCGATGGCGAGGTCAAAATGAGAATCCAAGATGGCGGCTCCGATAATTTTCGAAATGATCATCATGGGAGTCGTTTTCATGGTTTTGGAGGATGCTAAAGCCAATAGTGAGGTTAAAATCAAAATCCAAGATGGCGGCTGCGATAATTTTCGAATTGTTCATCATGGGAGTCGTTTTCATGGTTTTCGAGAGTGTTAAAATCGATGGCGAGGTCAAAATGAGAATCCAAGATGGCGGCTGCTATAGTTTTCGAATTGTTCATCAATTTCATCATGGGAGTCGTTTTCATGGTTTTGGAGGATGCTAAAGCCGATAGTGAGGTTAAAATCAAAATTCAAGATGGCGGCTGCGATAATTTTCGAAATGTTCATCATGGGAGTCGTTTTCATGGTTTTCGAGGATGCTTCAGCCGATAGTGAGGTCAAAATCCAAATCCAAGATGGCGGCTGCGATAATTTTCGAATTGTTCATCAATTTCATCATGGGTGTCGTTTTCATGGTTTTCGAGGATGCTAAAGCCAATAGTGAGGTTTAAATACAAATCCATGATGGCGGCAGCCATAATTTTCGAATTGTTCATCGTGGGAGTTGTTTTCAAGGTTTTCGAGGATGCTAAAGCCGATAGTGAGGTCAAAATAAAATCCAAGATGGCGGCTTCGATAATTTTCGATATGTTCATCAATTTCATCATGGGACGTAACGAAGGTTGAGTGGGTGAAGCGTAACTCAGGGGTGACGACAAGCAAACTAACAAGTAACTCTCATGAGTAGGGCAAAAGTACTTAGCCACTCGTTTGTGGCCTCCCCCCTCCAAATCGTATCTCAGAAACTAAGAGGCCGATGTTCTGTTTTTTTACGGATTCGTATAGAGGTGGCTCGGAAAAGAAAAAACCATTTTTTCAAAGTTCCCCCTCTTGACCCCCTTCTCCCCCCTTTAGGCGGATCTCAGAAGAGACTCATCATTTTTTTTTCAGATTCTTATAAAGGGGCCCAAAGTATGTCAAAATCATTTTTCAAAACTCACCCCTCTCCCCGCCTTCACCCCTCCCCTCATCGTATCTCGGAAACTTGGTAGCGGTAAAGCGAAGCGTAGCGTAGCGTAGGGATAAGGTCACGATAGCTTTCCGGTGGAAGGTATAGGTCCTAAGTTGAGCGAACCTGCGAGGTGGCGAGCGAAGCGAGCCGGTGACCTCTGTAGCGTAAGTATGACCGATTGTGAGGTCAAAATCAAAATCCAAGATGCAGACTGCAAAAAATTCAAAGTTTTCATCATGGATGTCGTTTTCATGGTTTTCGAGGGTGCTGAAACCGATGGCGAGGTCAAAATGAGAATCCAAGATGGCGGCTGCGATAATTTTCGAATTGTTCATCATGAGAGTCGTTTTCATGGTTTTCGAGGATGCTAAAGCCGATAGTGGGGTCAAAATCAAAATCCAAGATGGCGGCTTAGATAATTTTCGAAATGTTCATCATGGAAGTCGTTTTCAAGGTTTTCCAGGATGACAAAGCTGATAGTGAGGTCAAAATCAAAATCCAAGATGGTGACTGCAAAAAATTACAAAGTTTTAATGATGGATGTCGTTTTCATAGTTTTCGAGGTTGCTAAAACCGATGGCGAGGTCAAAATGAGAATCCAAAATGGCCTCTGCGATAATTTTCGAATTGTTCATCATGGGAGTCATTTTCATGGTATTCGAGGGTGCTAAAATCAATGGCGAGGTCAAAATGAGAATCCAAGATGGCGGCTGCTATAATTTTCGAATCGTTCATCAATTTCATAATGGGAGTCGTTTTCATGGTTTTCGAGGATGCTAAAGGCGATAGTGAGGTCAAAATCAAAATCCAAGATGGCGGCTTCGATAATTTTCGAAATGTTCATCAATTTCATCATGGGACGTAACGAAGGTTGAGTGGATGAAGCGTAACTCAGGGGTGACGACAAGCAAACTAACAAGTAACTCTCATGAGTAGGGCAAAAGTACTAAGCCTCTCCTTTTTGGCTCCCCCCCCCTCCCAATCGTATCTCAGACACTAAGAGACCCGTGTTCTTTTTTTTACGGATTCGTATAGAGGAGGCTCGGAAAAGTAAAAACCATTTTTCAAAGTTGCCCCTTATGCCACCCTTCTGAGTTTTTAATAAGGTTTTAGATTGGATTAGGGGGTTCTTAAGGGGTATCAAATTTTTTAAAGTGCTCTAACGGATTTTAAAATTCTTTTGACTATCCTAAGGAATTCTCAATTTAGTTTGTATTTTTTTAATTTTGTTTCTTTTTTTTATTGAATTAGATACAAGGGTTTTCAGAATATTAAAAATATTTTACATATTTACAATTTACAAAATCTTTTAAGGACTATGGATTTTCCAATTCATTTAAAGATTCATATGGATTCTCAAAATTTTATCAAGGTAAGGAATACTTCTCCAAAACACGACCCCGCGAGCTGCTTGCAGCTCGCGCAACGCGCAAATACTAGTTATACTATATAAAGCTCGATTACCACTCACTCACTGACTGATTGACACAATTGTTCTCCCAGATGGTGAAGGGGGAGGTGGGTATATTTTGACAGATTCGTAAACAAGTAACTCTGGTGAGTATGGGAAAAATCCCAAACCTCCCCTTTTCGCCCCCCCTCTCCCCCCTCCCCATCGTATCTCGGAAACTAAGAGACCCGTGTTTTGTGTTTTTTTACGGATTCGTATAGAGGAGGCTCGGAAAAGTAAAAACCATTTTTCAAAGTTCTCCGCCCTTGCCCCCCTTCTCCCCCCTTTAGGCGGATCTCGGAAGTTAACAGACTTGCAACATTTTTTTTTTCATATTCATATCAAGGGGCCCAGAGTTGGTCAAAATCGTTTTTCAAAACTCCCCCCTCTCCCCCTCTTCACCCCTCCCCCCATCGTATCTCGGAAACTAAGAGACCCGTGTTTTGTTTTTTTACGGATTCGTATAGAGGAGGCTCGGAAATGTAAAAACCAATTTTTAAAGTTCCTCCCCCCTTGCCCTCCTTCTCCCCCCTTTAGGCGGATCTCGGAAGTTAACAGACTTGCAACATTTTTTTTTTCAGATTCATATCAAGAGGCCCAGACTATGTCAAAATCATTTTTCAAAACTCACCCCTCTCCCCCCCTTTACCCCTCCCCCCATCGTATTTCGGAAAAACTAGGTAGCGGTAAAGCGTAGCGTAGCGTAGGGATAAGGTCACGATAGCTTTCCGGTGGTAGGTAGGTCCTGAGTGGAGCGAACCTGCGAGACCGAGTGGAGCAAAGGGGGGAGGTGGCGAGCGAAGCGAGCCGGCGACCTCTGTAGCGTAGCGAAGGTTGAGTGGGTGAAGCGTAACTCGGGGGTGACGACAAGCAAACTTACAAGTAACTCTCATGAGTAGGGCAAAAGCACTTAGCCTCCCGTTTGTGCCCCCCCCCCCCCCCCCCTCCAAATCGTATCTCGGAAACTAAGACACCCGTGTTTTGTTTTTTTACGGATTCGTATAGAGGAGGCTCGGAAAAGTAAAAACGATTTTTCAAAGTCCCCCCCCCCTTTCCCCTTTCTCCCCCCTTTAGGTGGATCTCGGAAGTTAACAGACTTGCAACATTTTTTTTTCAGATTCATATCAAGGTGCCTAGAGTTGGTCAAAATCATTTTTCAAAACTCCCCCCTCTCCTCCTCTTCACCTCTCCCCACTTCGTATCTCGGAAACTAAGAGACCCGTGTTTTGTTTTTTTACGGATTCGTATACAGGTGGCTCTGAAAATTAAAACTCAGTTTTCAAAATCCCCCCCCCCCCCCCCCCTTGCCCTCCTTCTCCCTCTTCAGGCGGATCTCGGAAGTTAACAGACTTGCAACATTTTTTTTTTCAGATTCATGTCAAGGGGCCCAGAGTTGGTCAAAATCATTTTTCAAAACTCCCCCCTCTCCCCCTCTTCACCCCTCCCCCCATCGTATCTCGGAAAAACTAGGTGGCGGTAAAGCGAAGCGTAGCGTAGCGTGGGGATAAGGTCACGATAGCTTTCCAGTGGTAGGTAGGTCCCGAGTGGAGCGACCTCCGTAGCGTAACGAAGGTTGAGTGGGTGAATCGTAACTCGGGGGTGACGACAAGCAAATGTACAAGTAACTCTCATGAGCATGGGAAAATCCCAAACCTCCCCTTTTCGCCCCCCCCTCTCCCCCTTCCCCATCGTATCTCGGAAACTAAGAGACCCGTGTTTTGTTTTTTTACGGATTCGTATAGAGGTGGCTCGGAAAACTAAAAGCCATTTTTCAAAATTCCCTCCCCCCTTGCTCTCCTTCTCCCCCTTTAGGCGGATCTCGGAAGTTAACAAACTTGCAACATTTTTTTTTTCAGATTCATATCAAGGAACGCAGAGTTGGTCAAAATCATTTTTCAAAACTCCCCCCTCTCCCCCTCTTCACCCCTCCCCCCATCGTATCTCGGAAAAACTATGTAGCGGTAAAGCGAATCGTAGGGATGAGGTCACGATAGCTTACCGGTGGTAGGTAGGTCCTGAGTGGAGCAAACCTGCGAGACCGAGTGGAGCGAAGGGGGGAGGTGGCGAGCGAAGCGAGCCGGCGACATCCGTAGCGTAACGAAGGTTGAGTGGGTGAAGCGTAACTCAGGGGTGATGACAAGCAAACTTACAAGTAGCTCTCATGAGAAGGGCAAAAGTACCAAGCCTCCCCTTTTTGGCCTAACCCCCCCCCTCCCAATCGTATCTCAGAAAATATGAGAACCGTGTTTTGTTTTTTTATGGATTCGTATAGAGGAGGCTCGGAAAAGTAAAAGTTATTTTTCAAAGTTCCCCCCCTTCTTCCCCCTTTAGGCGGATTTTGGAGGTTAACATACTTGCAACATTTTTTTTTCAGATTCATATCAAGGGGCCCAGAGTTGGTCAAAATCATTTTTCAACACTCCCCCATCTCCCCCTCTTCACCCCTCCACCCATCGTATCTCGGAAAAACTATGTAGCGGTAAAGCGAAGCGTAGGGATGAGGTCACGATAGCTTTCCGGTGGTAGGTAGGTCCTGAGTGGAGCGAACCTGCGAGACCGAGTGGAGCTAAGGAGGGAGGTGGCGAGCGAAGCGAGCCGGCGACCTCCGTAGCGTAACGAGGTCGTTTTCATGGATTTCGAGGGTGCTTAAACCGATGGTGAGGTCAAAATGAGAATCCAAGATGGCGGCTATTGATTTTCGAAAATTGTTCATCAATTTCATCATGGGTGTCGTTTTCATGGTTTTCGAGGGTGATAAAACCGATGGCGAGGTCAAAATGGGAATCCAAGATGGCGGCTGCTATAATTTTCGAATTGTTCATCATGGCAGTCGTTTTCATGGTTTTCGGGGATGCTAAAGCCGATAGTGAGGTCAAAATCAAAATGCAAGATGGCGGCTGCGATATTTTTTTAAATGTTCATCATGGGAGTCGTTTTTATGGGTTTTGAGGATGCTAAAGCCGACAGTGAGGTCAAAATTAAAATCCAAGATGGCAGGTGCAATAATTTTCGAAATGTTCATCATGGGAGTCGTTTTCATGGTTTTCGAGGATGCTAAAGCCGATAGTAAGGTCAAAATCCAAATCCAAGATGGCGGCTGAGATAATTTTCGAATTGTTCATCATGGGAGTTGTTTTCATGGTTTTCGTGGATACTAAAGCCGTTATTTAATCATAACATCATGGGAGTTGTTTTCATGGTGGAAGTTATTTTATTGAGGTCAAAATCAAAATCCAAGATGGCGACTGCAAAAAAATTCAAAGTTTTCATCATGGATGTCGTTTTCATGGTTTTCGAGAATGCTAAAACCGATGGCGAGGTCAAAATCAAAATCCAAGATGGCGACTGCAAAAAATTTCAAAGTTTTAATCATGGATGTCGTTTTCATGGTTTTCGAGGTTGCTAAAACCGATGGCGAGGTCAAAATGAGTACGGCTGTGATATTTTTCAAAATGTTCATCATGGGAGTCGCTTTCATGGTTTTTGAGGATGCTAAAGCCGATATGTGAGGTCAAATTTAATATCCAAGATGGCGGCTGCGATAATTTTAAAAATGTTCATCATGGAAGTCGTTTTCATGGGTTCGAGGATGCTTAAGCCGATAGTGAGGTTAAAATCAAAATCCAAGATGGCGGCTGCGATAATTTTCGAATTGTTCATCATGGGAGTCGTTTCACGGTTTTCGAGGATGCTAAAGCCGATAGTGAGTTCAAAATCAAAATCCAAGATGCAGAGTGCAAAAAATTCAAAGCTTTAATCATGGATGTCGTTTTCATGGTTTTCGAGGTTGCTAAAACTGATGACGAAGTCAAAATGAGAATCCAAGATGGCGGCTTCGATAATTTTCGAATTGTTCATCAATTTCATCATGGGATCGTTTTAATGGTTTTCGAGGGTGCTAAAACCGATGGCGAGGTCAAAATGAGAATCCAAGATTGCGGCTACGATAATTTTCTAATTGTTATTCGTGGAAGTCATTTTCATCGGTTTTCGAGGATTCATATCAAGGGGCCCAGAGTTGGTCAAAATCATTTTTCAACACTCCCCCATCTCCCCCTCTTCACCCCTCCACCCATCGTATCTCGGAAAAACTATGTAGCGGTAAAGCGAAGCGTAGGGATGAGGTCACGATAGCTTTCCGGTGGTAGGTAGGTCCTGAGTGGAGCGAACCTGCGAGACCGAGTGGAGCTAAGGAGGGAGGTGGCGAGCGAAGCGAGCCGGCGACCTCCGTAGCGTAACGAGGTCGTTTTCATGGATTTCGAGGGTGCTTAAACCGATGGTGAGGTCAAAATGAGAATCCAAGATGGCGGCTATTGATTTTCGAAAATTGTTCATCAATTTCATCATGGGTGTCGTTTTCATGGTTTTCGAGGGTGATAAAACCGTTGGCGAGGTCAAAATGAGAATCCAAGATGGCGGCTGCTATAATTTTCGAATTGTTCATGAATTTCATCATGGGAGTCGTTTTCATGGTTTTCGAGGGTGCCAAAACCGATGGCGAGGTCAAAATGAGAATCCAAGGTGTCAGCTGCGATAATTTTCGAATCGTTCATCATGGGTGTCGTTTTCATGGTTTTCGAGGGTGCGAAAACCGATGGCGAGGTCAAAATCAAAATGAAGATGCCGGCTGCGATAATTTTCGAATTGTTCATCATGGGAGTCGTTTTCATGGTTTTCGAGGATGCTAAAGCCGATAGTGAGGTTAAAATCCAAATCCAAGATGGCGGCTGCGATTATTTTCGAATTGTTCCTCAATTTCATCATGGGAGTCGTTTTTATGGTTTTCGAGGGTGCTAAAACCGATGGCGAGGTCAAAATGAGAATCCAAGATGGCGGCTGCGATAATTTTCGAATGGTTATTCGTGGAAGTCGTTTTCATGAGTTTTCAAGGATGCTTAAGCCGATAGTGAAGTCAAAATCAAAATCCAAGATGGCGGCTTCGATTATTTTCGAAATGTTCATCATGGGAGTCGTTTTCATAGTTTTCGAGGATCCTAAAGGCGATAGTGAGGTTAAAATCAAAATGCAAGATAGCGGCTGCGATAATTTTCGAATTGTTCATCATGACAGTCGTTTTCATGGGTTTCGAGGATGCTAAAGCCGATAGTGAGGTCAAAATTAAAATCCAAGTTGGCGACTGCAAAAAATTCAACGTTTTCATCATGGATGTCATTTTCATGGTTTTCGAGGGTGTTAAAACCGATGGCGAGGTCAAAATGAGAATCAAAGGTAGCGGCTGCGATAATTTTCGAATTGTTCTTAATGGGAGTCGTTTTCATGGTTTTCAAGGATGCTTAAGCCGATAGTGAAGTCAAAATCAAAATCCAAGATGGCGGCTTCGATTATTTTCGAAATGTTCATCATGGATGTCGTTTTCATGGTTTTCGAGGGTGCTAAAACCGATGGCGAGGTCAACTTGAGAATCAAAGATGGCGGCTGCGATAATTTTCGAATTGTTCATCAATTTCATCAGAGGAGTCGTTTTCATGGTTTTCGAGGATGCTAAAGCCGATAGTGAGGTCAAAATTAAAATCCAAGTTGGCGACTGCAAAAAATTCAACGTTTTCATCATGGATGTCGTTTTCATGGTTTTCGAGGGTGCTAAATCCGATGGCGAGGTCAAAATGAGAATCAAAGATGGCGGCTGCGATAATTTTTGAAATGTTCATCATGGGAGTCGTTTTCATGGTTTTCGAGGATGCTAAAGCCGATAGTGAGGTCAAAATCAAAATCCAAGATGGCGGCTGCGATGATTTTCGAATTGTTCATCATGGGAGTCGTTTTCATGGTTTTCGAGGATGCTAAAGCCGATAGTGAGGTCAAAATCAAAATCCAAGATGGCGGCTTTGACAATTTTCGAAATGTTCATCAATTTCATCATGGGACGTAACGAAGGTTGAGTGGATGAAGCGTAACTCAGGGGTAACTTACAAGTAACTCTCATGAGTAGGGCAAAAGTACTAAGCCTCTCCTTTTTGGCTCTTCTCCCCCCCCTCCCAATCGTATCTCAGACACTAAGAGACCCGTGTTCTTTTTTTTTACGGATTCGTATAGAGGAGGCTCGGAAAAGTAAAAACCATTTTTCAAAGTTGCCTCTTATGCCTCCCTGCTGAGTTTTTAATAAGGTTTTAGATTAGATCAGGGGGTTCTTAAGGGGTTGTAAAATCTTTTAAGTGCTCTAACGGATTTTATAATTCTTTTAACTATCAGGAATTCTCAATTTACTTTGTTTTTTTTTTTGTTTCTTTTTTTTATTGAATTAGTTTTAAGGGTTTTCAGAATATTAAAAAAAATTTATATAATTTAATAATTTACAAAACCTTTAAGGACTATGGATTTTCCAATTCATTTAAAGATTCTTATGGATTCTCAAAATTTTATCAAGGTAAGGAATACTTCTCCAAAAGACGACCCCGCGAGCTGCTTGCAGCTCGCGCAACGCGCAAATACTAGTTATTAGTATATTTTTGGAACACCTAGACTTGTAAAATATTTAACTAAACAAAATGTATAAATGGAAAAGTGAATTCCTTTGCTTCTTGTCAATTAGCAACTGAACATTTGGCACACTGATAGTGATATGATAAAGGTACCATAACCAGATTGAGTACATTTTTTTTATCGTGGTAAAATCATCAAATGAGTCCTCCCACCCAGGACAGGGCGGGAGGCACTGTCAGACTCGTACTGACTAAACTCCACGGTGTCCTTCAATAGCCCTTTACTTTCTGGGGTCACGGTAATGACAAGTCCCGCGACCCACTAGATTTAGGACAGGATACTTTTTATCTCGGTAAGACGTTCCCATGGGACGATTTTCGACCTCCACGCAATCCTGTTCCTGGGATAAATCTAGTTTTACAGAAATATTAAATTAATTAATTTCATTTTTTAGAGAAAAGCCAGAAAGTTTAGTAAAATACCTACTTCTTTTAATATTAGTTAGCCTAGATTTTGTAACTAAAAGTCAATGTTGGATATTAAATTTGACATTTAATTTTAAAGTTAGAAGTTATTATATTATTATTATAAAATGTCAAAATATAGATGTCTGGATGTTTGTGTGGATGGATGTTTGTAACTTGATCAAAAAAGAAAGGTAAAAGGTTTTGGTTGAAAGGTCTCTCTCTCTATCCCAGTAAAACTTGTTTATGTGTTTCCTGATAGCTGAAACCTTTTTTTTAGCGTGGTAAAATCATCTAATGAGTCCTCCCACCCAGGGTAGAGCGGGAGGGACTGTCAGACTTGTACTGACTAAAATCCAAGGTGTCCTTCAATAGCCCTTCACGGTCCGGGTCACGGTAACTATTATATAGAGTTATAGCTCCAATAGCTATCTAAAACCTTGGAGTCTTCGAGTCAAGAGTGAAATGGTTGCTTCTAGGCAAGCATGCTTCACCGTCGACCAAATCATCGTTTACCATCGACGATATAGTGGTCATCGACGATATAGTGGTCATCGACGATATAGTGGTCATCGACGATATAGTGGTCATCGACGATATAGTGGTCATCGACGATATAGTGGTCATCGACGATATAGTGCTCATCGACGATATTGTGGTCATCGACGATATAGTGGTCATCGACGATATAGTGGTCATCGACGATATAGTGGTCATCGACGATATAGTGGTCATCGACGATATAGTGGTCATCGACGATATAGTGGTCAAACGCGCACCTATCTTTAAAAAAAAGAAAGTATTGATCCTTTGGGATAATTTTCGAGATTAAAGTGGGCAAAGCCGCTAGTATCAACTAGTCTATAATAACTACGCCACAACCTCGTAACTTTATATTATGACTATATTGTTAGTGTTTAACTTTATGACCCTTGGCGGTTAAATCTGCAACTCGTGTATTTTACCACAAATGAACAAAGTCTGGAGTTAAGCTAGTTGTAGAAGTAAGAGATATTTTCCGTCTGCGGGAATGTCATAAGAGATTACTGCGGCCCTGGAACACAAAGGGATTTTAGGAACAGGGTAGGTTTTAGTAAGTACGAGTCTGACAGTCTCTGTTTTAAATCAATGAATATTGACAGAGATTAAAACTTTGAAATTCGGTGTTTGTGACGTCATAACGCCTGTTAAATTATACCAAACGAGTGACGTTTTGTGATTTAAGAAGCGTTAATTGTATCTTCGTCAATTTTGGTTAACAAAATACGGGTAAGACCCGTATTTTGTAAACCAAAATTGACGAAGAGCGTATATTCCGAAAGCTGGCAACGTCGCAAATGGTTGTCAAATGTTAACAAGTTTTAATTAATTTAGCATTGTTACTGTATGAAAATAAGAAATATGGCTCTGTAGTGCACTAAAAAATTGATAAGGGAATGCAATAATTAATATCGTAACACCGAATACATAGTTTTAGATGTAGAAAAAGCATTTGGAAGCTTTCCAAATGTCTTTTATACACCGGAAACGGATACAACATCAAATTCAGTGTTTTAATTGCATTCCTATATCATTTTTTTAGTGCACTACAGAGCGATATTTCTTGTTTTCATACAGAAAATTTGCTAAATTAATTAAAACTTGTAATTATTTGACAGCTTTTTGCGACGTTGCCAACTTTCAGAATATGCAGCCTTAAGCCGGAAACACATTATTAACACCCGACGCCACCCGACGAAACGTGATGCGTGTTGAGTCAAATCAAATGTATTGTTTTCTATGACCAGAATCACACTATGAACACCCGACGCGACGACATGCGCACGGTGCACATCGGGTGTCGACACGTTGCGTCGCGTGGCGTGTTAAATAATGTGTTTCCGGCTTTAAGGCCGGGTCACACCGGCTGCGTGGCGTGACGTGACGCGTGACGTGACGTGCACACGCGCGTGCGAGCACTGTTACACCGGCAAAGACCAGTGCAGCACACGTCGCGCGCACGCATCACGTTACGCAGAACTGCTGTACGCACGTGCGAGCCGCCTTGCCAGCCGGCATTTGGAGTTGAGATCATTTAGCGAAAAGATGTTAGACAACAGCAGTTCTTCTGATGAAGAAGCTTTATTGCTGCTATTATGCCAAGAATCTTCTATCATGTCACGCCACGCATTTGGTGTGCTCCGGCCTTTATACCTATTTTTTGTTATACGGGTCAAATCTACCTTTCGCACTAATAAACACTTTTGAGTAAAATAGCCTATTTACAGCTGTTTCTGAGAAATTACTGATAGCAAAACAACATTTTCTCGAAACATAATTATTAATTTACATCTGAAGTTCTTTTATAAATAAAGTGCTTAAAGAGAGGCACTAAAAATTAAGCAATTAGTCAATGACCTCCAAAGGGCCTGTATTTTAATATTTAATCTGTTAATAAGACAAAGAGAGGCTTTCTGGGAAACGAACCGAAATGGTACGGACGTTTTGACACCCTCGAAAAGTAAATTAATTCGGAGAAGGGACGTTCCTTCTACGAACTACCCTTCCCATCCAAGGCGGAGCTGAATCAGTGGTAGACGCCCACGGCGCAGGACGTCGGCAGACGATCTCCGGCCACCGTAGGCGCGGGCTCGCAGGCGGCGAGTAATGGGCGACTCGCTGTCCGATCATGAACCATGCCCGGGTCGACGGCGTATTGTGTTCCACGCGCGCCTTAAAGATTGTCAGCACAATGACGGGGCCTTTTAGATGCCAATGCCTGCTGGGGACGCGGGATACACGTAAACCGCGACTCCGGTACATAAAGGGCTACTGAAGGACACCGTGGATTTTAGTCAGTACAAGTCTGACAGTATGGGTGGGTAGGACTTATTTGATGATTTTACCACGATAAAAAAAAGGCGAAGCTGAATAGGTTATCAGACTCCTATTAACTAAAACTATTCTCTGTTGGTTCCGATGACCTTTTCATTCCAGTAGCCCTACGAAGAGTAGTTACATTGTGGGAGCGAGAAGACGCTACACGACTTGTATAGCTCTGTCTTTTTCCCACAGTGGAACTACTCTCGCTTTAAGACCGGCAGGCCCATGGGGTCGAGGTACCTTGTTTAGACAGTATTTCTAATGGCATGTATTTAATGCGGCAACTAAGTAAACTGAATATAGGTTTTAAAAAATAATAGAGTGGGGGTACCATATATAATGGGTTGGCAGCTAATAAGGAGTATCGTAATAATTAATAGGTAGCATATTAATATATCAGAAATAAGCTCCGTTTTAATTTAAACTAGCATCAAGTTTTTCTTTTGGGAACTGAATTAATATCTAAGCGGAAACTTAATGGCGAAAATAAAATAGAAAATGGGCATTCATAAATAATATAAATCAGATTCTATTTAAAACTAGCTGTTGCCAGCGGTTTCACCCGCTGCAACTCGAAAATTATCCCACGGGAACATAAAATCGGGATAAAAACTATCCTATGTGTTAATCCAGGTTATAAACTATCTGTATACCAAATTTTAGCCAAATCCGTTCAGTGGTTTTTGCGTGAAAGAGTAACAAACATCCATACATCCATACATCCATACATCCATACTTACAAACTTTCGCCTTTATAATATTAGTAGGATTGTTTGTATGAAGAATAAATATAAACTAGCTTATAATTGTGTGACTTTTAATAGCTTTAAATCAGTATCACCTGCCAGAATGCTCGACGGAGCCCCGCTTCGCGGGGCTCCTATTTCTACGTACAGGGTTTAAAGTAACCTAACACGAAGGGGATGGCGGGGTCTTTCAGACCCCGCCATCCCCTTCGAACCTAACCTGTCCGTGTCGGGGTGCCCCAAGTCCCGAGCTCGCTTCGCTCGCTCTTGCATCCTAGGTCAAATAACTGATTACCTACTACCTGTCATGCTGGCTCACAAAATAAACAAAACTAAACATTAACGTGTTAGTTGCACACATTACCGGCGAATGCCACCCTACTAACATTATTAGTCGCCAAGTCATTATATACAGCTCCTCGCCTAATATTTCAATTGACTGGTATAGTTTATTTGCTACCTAAACGCAGCTGCTAGTTTTTAGTTTTTATAACACCCATAATTTTGAACCATAAATAATATAATAGTCGCGAAAATATTTAATCGCTGGCAAGTTGTTTTATTTGTTGCAAACATTTAGTCGACTTTTAAGTTATTAGTCACTCGGAAAATAATAAGCTATTTCTAATGCTAATAAACCTTTCCTTTATGTGGTGTAAAAATCATTAAGTAAGTCCTTTTCGAGTCCGAGATGGAGGGAAAGGGACTGTCTGACTCGTACTGACTAAAATTTAACCTGTTTCTTCAATCGCCCTTTGCGTTCCAGGGCCACGGTACCATGTTTAGACAGTCCGGCGAATAATGAATAACTTTGTATGAAAATTTAATCAATTTCAATCTACTTTTTGATGTAGTTTGATATCACAATTTAATTTTCCTATTTAGTTTAAAAAAATGTCTCAAATATAGACCTGTAAGTAAGTAATCCAAATAAGTTCTCCCTTGAGTCGACACCTTTATCCAATCAAGATAACCTAATGATCTAAAATTCTATATTCATTATCAAAATAATGATTTATGTCAAACAAACACGCTGAGTGATTAATGAACTAAAATATTGACTTTAATTATTAATTATCACGGTCAATGTGTGTGTTTATTTAAATTCATATAATTACTACCATTAAATAAACACAGGCAAATTAAAATTAGGAATATTGAAATAATATACAAATACAATTAAAAACTTCTAAAGTTTTACAAAAAATATCATCAGTACGCCAATGACCAATTCTATCACTATTCTACCACAAATACTTAAACAATTTAATTTTTAATACTCTATGCAAAATTACATTTTTTTTGCCGAGTGTGAAGTATGGCACATCTCGTTGACAAATGAAGCCTAGATACATTTATTAATTTCTACTTTTTAGCAAACATTCTTAGTACAATAGATTTTTCTTTTTTTATTCGTCTATTCTTTCGTCGAGAAAACTCAGTTCTACGGTGTCATCCTACCCGCAGCAACAATTCATAGGTACAGTCAGCATCGAAAGTTGCTGACCACATTCAGATTTTCAAAATGGCTGTACACCGTACTTTTTCGTATTGTTACGGTGTACGGCGATTTTAAAAATCTGAATGTGGTCAGCAACTTTTGATGCTGACTGTACAAACTATCCACATTCATAGAACTAGTTGTAAATGACATATTATAGAATATCGACAAAACGTATCGATAGTTTTCCCCCCGTCACTATTACCTCTCTCTGAAATTCTCCATTCTAAGAGCGATTCGACAAGTAACTAATGATTTAATCCCAATCGCGTAAGCTAGAGTTGCACCCCTTCTTACTGTCGACGTAATACAACTAATTAGATAACCAATTAGGCATTTTATATTGTTGGCAACAGCATTAATAACTTTTGACAGGCCTTTTTCAATAAAAAAGGGGTTTGTAAATTGTTTTTTGTTTCTTAGTCGTCAGAGGGAATTTTAGAGGAATTCGTGGCTAAATAATAGTAGCCTTAAAGGTTGATTTTCAAGTTAACCCGCTATCACCTAGGATGGTCTGTGGATTGGTGACCATCGATCATAGCGAGTTTCTTCCGTGGCTCGGAAAGCACGTAATTAACCATTGAGACCGGCTGTTATTTATAGATCTTTGACAGTCGTTACTGTAAATCAGAAGCCCGAAAGTCTGACAGCCAGTCATATCAAGGCGAATCGCAAGTCATTGGAAAAAGGTTAGGTAAATCATGAGTTATTAGAGGCAATTGCCAAAAGATATTTTTACTGAAATGTCACGTATCATTACACAGTTTGTATCCGAAATCTGTCGTCATTATTTAAGGGTGTGGTATACCGTAAAATACCAATATTGATATCGACTAAAAATTGTCACCTGCTCCATACATATGGGTCGAGTAGGTATTGAACTTTTGAATATTGTCAACATGATAAGGGTGAACGAATGAACGTGAACACACCTTTGTCCACATGTCCACCATCTGTCAACTGTCACTAGAAATTTACGTTGAGTAAAAAAAAAAGTTGTATAAATCAAAATCAAAAATCAAAATCAAATCGTTTATTTCAACTAGGCCAATTACAGGCACTTATGAATTGTCAAAAGACATAAAATAAAAAAATTACAAAAATAGTTATGGTGCTACAGTCCCAGTCACAAGACATAAAAACTGTGAAAGTACCGTAGGTGCTCATTCCAAAGCGTAGATCTCTATGGAGAAGAATGAGCAAGAAACTCCATGGACACTCTTTTTCAATCGCCAAAATTATTACAAAATTTTTGTTACATCATTCATCATCAGATGGTACATTATGTGAGAACGATGTGGCTACTTAATAGTGTCCATAGTCAAATAAAAAGACAATTCAAAATCAAAATCAAGTTATTAATAATTAAATCAGTTTTGATATGCGTGCATTAGCACTATTTATTATGCTTGTTTGGATGAAATATTGTAAATAAAAAATAAAGCACTAAAAAGCGAAGGTTTCCTCGTATACTATTAATTTACAACTCAATACAGTTATTACGACTGTAATTGCAGTAGTTAAAGCACGGTACGGCAATAAAGTCGTCAGTTATAAATACTACGCTGATTGAGTAAAACTACGCCGTTTGAGTAATACTACGCCACTTTTCTTGACACGTCGCATGTGGGCGTAACAAAGGATTACACCGCCTGGCTTTACAGGTAGTGTGACAAGACAATGTATAAGAATTTTCTCGTATTTCTCTTGATTAAAGTGACTCACAGTTTAGTGTGCACAACTAGAGAGATGTTATGAATTGTGTCTTATTTTTCCTGTCAACTGAACACTTGTTCAGTTCATCTGCCTGGCGTTTTACAATCTATGGTTGGTTTTCACTCTAATTGGATGTAATAATACAGCAGTAACTGTGCCGATACTCGTATCTGTCAATGGCTTAATTGCCAAGAGCCTCGACCAACACCTGAGGAGGCTCTCGCTGGGTGGCTGGATCAAGCGCTTGATTCAGAAGGCAGTACTCTTGGACACGGCGCGTATTGTTAGGAGATTCCTCTCTCAAGAGCCCTGACCACCGGTAGCCCGGACCCTGTTCCTGAAGCTGGTAGACTGATATTTTTTTAATACATGGACAATTATTTAAAAAATGTACCGAATAAGTGAAAAAATGAAAAAAAAGATAATAATAGTTGCACAGTTCAATTTTCAAGGTTTATCCGCGTTTGCCTAGGTTAGTCTGTGGATTAATGATCCGTAGCAAGTTTCAAACACGCGTAAAACCGTTGGGCTCGACTGTCATACGTAGATCTTTGTTAGTCATTATTGTTTGGCCAGAAGCTCGAAATCTGACAGCCAGTCTTACCAAGGCGTTTTGTGTTACTGGTTGGGAAAAGGTTAGGCAGATATGAGTCATTCATTAGAGGGAATTTACACTATCGTTATAATTTAAAAAGGGGTAAGGTCGACTTTTATCCGCTATTTGCCTACTTTTTTAATTTTCAGTATTTCTGCACTGCTGATATTCTTTGTAGCTCGAAATAGTTCTAATTATAAATGCAGATTCTCAGTATTTTATATAGAGCGACTACTTACCTGACTTCCAGAACCCAGGATCTATGTAATACTTATCCCTTTGGCTAAGTCCAAATGTTCTTAGAACTTTACCGTTTTTAGAACTATTTCTCCGAAACGCCTTCATTCTTGATCTAATTTCTCGGTATAAGGATACTGAAAACATTATTCTACTAAAACGTGAATAATGGAATTCTGTCATAGTCTAATGCTCGCCTTTTAGTTGAACGACACCCACGCGGGGTCTGTCATTGATTAATGAAAATTCTTTGATCCGATAAATTGGAACTGGGACATATTGTGACCAATTTTACACGGTACTTCTACTGATTGTGCCTGCAGTCCTAGATGGGTTAATTTATCACTTTTGTAACCTTCAAAGAGTTAGGTGTAGGTGTACAGTCACGCACGAGCAATAGTATGTACCTATACACTATAAAGCAGTATTCAAAAGCGATGTTCTGCCACCATATTGATTAAACTTTTGCCTTTTCATTACAATTCTATTCTGGAAGTCTTACTATTACGAAAATAGGGCTTATTTCAAAGTGGATACCAGTATTTGACGAGTAAATTGCGTTTGAATTTTGTTAAGTGTTTACATGTTATTGCTCGTGACTGTACTTAATGGAAGCTTACACGATCTAGTCTTTGCAGTGTTGGCGATCAGTTTGCAGTAGTTTAGGCGTTTAGTTTGCAGTGTTTTTGGCGTTCAGTTAGCAGTGCATTCAGATAGAGCAAACGAAGTTTACAGGACGCTGTTACTTTAAGCGGGGCTAGATTGTATATGGCTTCCATAAATAAAAAATAAAAAAATCATTTGAATAAACGCCTTAAATGCCCTGAGGACTAAAATAAAAGGATCGTTTCCAAAATACGTCTATTAACTCTTGCAATCAATTTCTGTAGCGAACTCCTAAATTGAGTCTGTAACTAAAATTCGTTTACTTTTCACCGCAATAAAGTTCGATTGTTCATTAATAACCTTTCATAAACGTCCAGTAATAGGTTTAGAACGGCTATATTTACCGATTTTATTGCAATTGACGTAAACTTTGACGTTAGTTGTTAGTGTTAGCACTTAAATAGTTGCATGGATTGTGTGGGCTACAAAGTATTCCGCCTAATCAATGTTTGCGGAAGAAAGTATGGCGGAAAGTGTGATTGGGATGAATCATTCACGAATACGTTACAGAAGTTTGTGAATCTAGTCTTGGGTAGCAGGGATGTCAGACGGCCACTCAGAAATCTTTGTACCGCTAGCTTGCTAAAAGCTGGTACTGAATACGAAATACTGGTACATCGGTAAATAGTGTCGGGAAAATCAAAAACTAATGAAAAAAAATTATTTCAAATTCCTTTTACTGATAAAAGAGGGCAGTAAACACTAAACAAGCAATTTTATCAACCGTAAAGTGGGTAAATGGATACATACTAACAACTAACTGCGATTTTTTATCCGTGATATACCAATTTGAAATCATGTTCAGACAAAATCTTTTTTTTATTTAGCAATACTCAATTGCACCATAAAATGTCTACGGTCTAGGTCAACGGCTAATCTTGGTATTTTTGCGTACCAGGACCGAGTTGTCTTGGTACATGGTACGTGACACTGAAACTGGTATGTATACCAAGAAATTGGTACATACGTCTGTCATCCCTGTTGGGTAGTACAGTCAATAGAGTATCATATCATTTCATGATCAAGATGGGTCATACGGTAGAGGCAGATGAAGTATATATGTAGATTGCATTGCTATATTTTGGCTTGTAGATTATAGATGTCGGTGTGATTTAAAAGTATGAGGCATTTTTAGTATGGTCACCGGGAAGGTAATTTGCTGGAAGTCACTGAGTAATACGAGTACCTCTGGTATTACAGATGACTAAGAAGATGCTAACTTAGGTATTTCCTGGTGGCCTCTAAAAGTTGGCTTCAGCTCCTTTTACGCCTACAATAGGTCCTTTAGGTTCCAAATAAAGGTACGAGTTCGTAGCCAACTGCAGACAGCATCAACAAAAGACGTGTCGCTACGATACTGTAAAAAATAAACTTGTTTCACAGAACATTCAGAATTACTTTGCTGGAGCTATCTGCAGTTAGGTTCGGGATCATAACTGCTGCGACATGTCGCAACGTCACATCGTTGACTGCTGTCTTCAGTTGCCTACGAACTTTAAGGCTCGCTTAGTTTAACATGAAATCAGAGCCTGATCTGAACAAACTTTTCCAAAACTGGGTGTTGCCAGCTCGCACATAACTAAAAGGCATATTTATCAAGCTTATAGCATATCTCCTTATCTGTTCTGTTTACGATAGATATTCTAATAATAACCCGTCACAGATACGAGGCCTTATTCTAGATAGCCTGTCATGTTTGAATGATCGGCTGTTTATTAAAGTTTCATGCATATTTTTCATTGCCTATTTCATTCTTTATTTTCAATAATGTAATATTATAATTATAATTATAATGTTCTAAGACATGCCGGTTTCCTCACGATGTTTTCCTTCACCGTTTTTGAGAGCAGTGGTGATGAAATAAATTCCAAAAAGTAATGCGTCTTACGGGGTTCGAACCTCGTAAGTCGGGACCGATACCACGGGGCTACCACTGCTCTATAATGTATGTTTAGTCTTTGAATTTTGGCAAATATGTAAACTCGGAAGTAGGGGTGCCTATATTTCAGAACTATGAAAAAAAATCTTTAGAAGTGCCGTATTGTGAAGAAAAAAGCGTCACATCTTCGTAATAATAATATTTTAACTTACGTAACAACTTCAAAAATGCGGGCTAAATGTTTATTTGGTAACTTAATTAACGGAGTAATAAGTTTTTAAGCCATTTTTCATCTTGAACATTTTAGAAAAGACTGCCTCTGCAACCCGTGCAAAATAATAATAAGTGGACGTACTAATTCCATTATTTCCTTTTTTCCTTAATGCTAGCACAAAGGAGCAGTTTCGCTTCCATTCAGTTTACTTATTCTACTGCAAGTACTCACTGGCTACGTCTCCCCCTAAATTCCGGGTTGAAGCCACAGGTAGCAGTGACGTCAATGCGTAACATACTGGGGTAAAGCTTACTTGTACAACCACTCTCAAGAGTAACTAAATAAAATTATGATCCATCATACTTTATCGATGATTGTATTGCTTTGGTATAAAACCGGATTTATAATGTTTTCTAACATCTTTTCACAACTTTATGGCACACGGATAGTACCATTTTTTGTAACGATTTAATAATTAATAATTTTGTATTTATTAATTAATCATTTTTATTAAAATAATTTCGTAAATAGACATATTGTAGAATAAATCGTAACAAAAAATGGTACTATCCGTGTGCCATAAAGTTGTGAAAAGATGTTAGAAAACATCATAAATCCGGTTTTTACACCAAAGCAATACAATCATCGTTAAAGTATGATGGAACATAATTTAATTTCACTGACTTAAAAGATTAGTTCTATTATAATATAGCCTTTATAATGTGTGCAAATAATACTTTATTAAATAATGCAAGATTCGTACCCAATCAAAGATATCTAACAATTTAAAGTTAGATTTAATTAAATTGCTACTCAGCTATTTCCTCTTGTCTTAATATAGTGTGCCTAACAGATTTGATTTTTAAAGTTTTATTTTTTACCATTTATGCACTAATGGATAAGAAGATATTTTGTTAAAAACTGTGATGGGGTTGTCATATTATTATCTAAGTTAAAAACCCCTAAGTAAACTTGGATTTAAAAAAACGAGTCTTTGTAATGCAATCAAGACAGTAATAAGTATTTTTAAATGTAATAAATAATTTTAATCTACTAATTGAATGTAAGAATTTTAAGTTTTTTTAGAGGATAGTTAAATAAGTATTATCATACGTTGCATGTTATTTGTTAGGAAATATAAGATGTTATCCTTTGTGAATAAATGAGCACTAGACGCGGATAAAAAAACAAAATATGCTAATATTAAATGTTAAGTTAAAAGTACTTTAATAATACAAAAAGTTATAATTTTAAAAGGGTTTTTTTTCGACAGTGCATGCGCTATGTTATGAACATGTTTTGAAGCTGACTGTACTCATGGCTTAAAGCGACACGCTTTGCGAGGAAACTTGTAGTTAAAGTTGATGTTGTCACCTGGGCACTATGTTTGGTGATGGCAAAGTTTATATCATACAATATGGCGTGTACTGTACAGTCACGAGCAATAACATGTAAACACATAACAAAATTCAAACGCAATTTACTCATATAATACTGGTTTCCACTTTGAAATATTACGTAATAGTATTGCTTCCAAAATATTAGAAGTTTAATGAAAAGGCAAAAGTTTAATCAATAATGGTAGTAGAACATCGCTTTTGAATAGGTACTGTTTAGGTATAGGTACATACTATTGCTCGTGACGGTACTGACACAAGCAAGTCTACGAACACTACTTAGTATAATTATGTTCTTTGAAAAGATACAAGAAAAGGAAGATTATTATATCAAAAATATCGCCAAAAGAAATATACGTAACGAGCCGTTGTGGCCCAGTGGTATGTTGTAGGGTTCGACCCCGGACACGCGTATTACTTTGTGTAATTTATTTCACCACCACTGCTCTCAAAACGGTGAAGAAAATTATCGTGAGGAAACCGGCATGTCTTAGAACCAAAAATTCTAAGACATGTGACGTCTACCAACCTGCACTGGGCCGTCGGGGTGGATTCTGGCTCACTCCTTCTAACAGAGAGGTCTGTGTGCCAGCAGTAGGAACATTTAGAGGCTGATAATGATGATGATGACTTGAAAATTTTGATATTATTATTATTGATGATGTTCACATAACTATCTTTTAAGGATGACAGTATGAAAAAAATAGTAGGTATTTATTAATGTACTAAAAGTATTATTTAAGATGAAAGCCTTACCTAGTTAAAATTTCATTGTATTATCCCCCACATAAATACTTTAACAGTCATACCACAAGGTAAATATCTGTTGAACGCTTGTCTTAAAAAAGTGTAACTAGCAAATGACCCTTATATCAATCAAGGTGAAATTCCGTTTTGACGTTGACAGTTTTGTGTTTAACAGATTATTATCTTTATTGTGGTAAAACGGTTTCTGTACATAATTTCACACTCTTCTTTTCGCTTAATTTTCATAAAATTACACCTTAATGTATTGTAATAATATGTTCGTATTCCTTATATCTGGCAGTTCTGAGTTGTGTCCCGTCAGTTGATATAATTTATAGCACTAATATCTTGCTCATACATTTATAGTGGCTGTTAGAATGTGTGGAATAACATGGAATTGGTTATCTGTCGTAGTTATTTTTAAAATATTACTTACGATATGACTGGCGTCTAGCTGAGACATCTTCAAGAAGGGTTAAAAACAGAGCGTTTTATTCATACACCCTTTTTTTACCGTGGTAAAATCATCAAATGAGTCCTCCCACCCCGGGCAGGGCGGAAGTGACTGTCAGACTCGTGCTGACTAAAATCTACGGTGTACTTCAATAGCCCTTTATGTTCCGTGCATGGTCACGGTGATGAGATAAAAAACGAATAAAAATACCGACCGAATTGAGAACCTTCTCCTTTTTTTGAAGTCGGTTAATAAACCGCTACTGCTCAATCCGTATTGGCAATAAATCGTTAAACTAATCATCGCTTACCTATTAGTGACTACGATCTATCCACCAGATATAATTTAACCGGAAATCACCCGTAGGTGGTGAACCAGAATTAAGTTAAATTAAGAAAAAAGATGAAAAAAGAAACTGCACAAAGGTTTCAGTATCCTGTTACTGTAGGCGTCATGATATAAATAAGTATAATTAAAATTGTGTGGGCTGGACAGACACCCACTCATACATCTTAACAGTGTTGATAATGTTGCATGGAGCAAGTTAATAGAACATTCAAACAAGATGGTTCTAGAGTGTAACAATACCTCACGTAAGCAAGCAAACGTTGCCCCACACCAGGAATCTCTCTTGTGTCGTGGGTGCGTTTACAAACATAGAAACTCACAAACACAAACATCCAGACCAGGAACATACAAGTATTTGTTCCGTGGAACCGACCCCGCGACAAGCCGCGCAGTGGTCCGATCGTTTAGCTCCTGCGCTAACCGTGCCGCGTCAAAGTGCATATAAATGATATTTATTTATTTATTTAATAATTGATGTACACAAAACAGAACATGTAACAACGCAAATTTAAAACTATATAGTACAAGGGAACTGCTTATTTCTTAAGAAATTTCTTCCAGCAGACCCATCAAAGGAGAAACGTTGACAAAGAAATGTAGACAATAGTGTGTGTGAACACGAAAAAGAAAATATTTTATATGAATACATGCCCATAATAACCTAGATAAATACTAATAAATATGGATATAATATAATATCTTAATATATATAAATCTCGTGTCACAATGTTTGTCCTCAATGGACTCCTAAACCACTTAACCGATTATAATAAAATTCGCACACCATGTGCAGTTCGATCCAACTTGAGAGATAGGATAGTTTAAATCTCAAATTATAGTCGCAATTTTAATAATATTATAAAGATTGCACCCGTGCGGAGCCGGGGCGGGTCGCTACTAATATAATCCTACTATAATATAATATTATAAAGGCGAAAGTTTGTATGTATGGATGTATGGATGTATGGATGTATGGATGTATGGATGTTTGTTACTCTTTCACGCAAAAACCACTGAACGGATTTGGCTAAAATTTGGTATACAGATAGTTTATAACCTGGATTAACACATAGGATAGTTTTTATCCCGATTTTATGTTCCCGTGGGATAATTTTCGAGTTGCAGCGGGTGAAACCGCTGGCAACAGCTAGTATAATGATATATGAGGAGGAGCCGCGCTGTACTGTAGAGTGCTGTGCTACTCGCGGCGCAGGTTATCGAGGCGCGCCTGCAGCTCGGCGTCCGCGTCGATGACGGGCGCAGTAAAACGGTGTGCCAACGACGTTATAATACTATACTCCGCATGCACGATCTAAGGAACAAAAATTATTCTGTCAACTCGCTGAAGTACTACGTAAGCGAGGGGGACGGGGTACTGCGTTGTGATTGGCTAACTCAAGGTCTGTTCTGTTTCAACGTATGTTTACGGCTTACAGGATTGGTCGAAATGAGACGAATATAAGACTTTTTTGCCTAATGTGTTGACAGACATCGGTCGCCTGTTATTAGGAGTCTAGTATTATATCGTCGTTGCGGTGAGCTATCATTGAGAACCGCGGAGACCACTATATGGATGATAATGACGATGGAAGCCAGCTACCAGTATGATATAAGTTGGTTATAAAAAAACACTATCTACTCTGATAAAAATCAGCCAAAACAAACTCAGAGGTCACAGTCGCTTTTAAAGTCCAGACATTGTCTTGTTCAGTCAGGTCATACATAGGACCAAGCGGGTGATAATAAATAATAATTATTTAAGTGAGTTTTAATATGGATTTTGTTTTAAAAATGAGATTTTCTAATAGTTAATCTCAGGGAAAAATATTCAACTCGCAAATAGGTATGTTTTAATGAATACTGATAACAATATCGATCAGCATATCATTAAAGTAGGGGAAGGTTTTAAAAGGAATTATTCATAGCGACGCTTTCAAAGTGAAAGGGGTAATCTGTTAATATGTATGGATAACAGGGTGATTTTACATACTTTTTGTATGTATTACACACATTAACTTTATTAAAAAAGTATTTCGTAAGTAATGTAAAGCGTTTTGGCGAAAAAAATGCTTTTTTTAGGTCACGGAATATTTTATTTTGCTTAAATTTTAAATTACATGTACACGTAATTTTAACCCGTCTTTTGTCCCTTTCTATCACTTGGAATTGCTAGGTACCCACCAAAGTGAGAGATCCAATCGTACATTGATCGGACTTCTCACTACACTAAAATACGTCTTTACGTGACGGAAGAAGATGAAGATTAAAGAAAGTACTGACCTGTGCGTGAAAATATGAATTAACCCCGAAATCAAAACTGATTTATTGATTGTCACATGAAATCATTGAATATACGAATTGCATTTTTTTTTACGTGGTAAAATCATCAAATGAGTCCTCCCACCCAGGGTAGGGCGGGAGGGACTATCAAACTTGTACTGACTAAAATCCACGGTGTCCTTCAATAGCCCTTTACGTTCCAGGGTCACGGTAATTCGATAAGTCCCGCGACCCCGGCATGCTTTGGCCCCCTGAAGGGGTTCCCGCCGCCCGTTGACCCGGGCATGGTCTATGGTCAGACAGCGAGTCGCCCGTAACTCGCCGCCCGCATGTCTGCGTGAAAAGGGTTTAGATCAAACAGATTGATATATTAAATTCTTAAGGCTTTAGTCTTGTTTTGCACAGTATAAGAATCGCGTTCGGCCAGTACGAAAAAGTTCAAATTTCAGGCTCCCCGCAATCCGCCGCATAAATCCTGCCTAGCAAAGTATTATAAAACAATTTTGATACGATACTAAAATTAATTTACAATTCTTTCTCTGTCACCTTCAATGGATAAAGAAGTATTTGTGTGTTTAGAAATCTATACTTCTACACTAGCGAGCAAAAACATGGAATCACTTTCTTGGAATTGATCCGATTAAATAATGGCATGATTTAAATGAATTTGGTATCAATTTAATGTTAACAGTTAAAACTTTAAAATGGTACCATTTTTATTATTCTGAATTAGTTATTAAGTACTCAAGACTGCGTGGAATTGGAGTAAGTGATTCTGTACTTTTGCTCGCTAATTTAGTAACATAAATATGTTCAGTGTACATTTATTTCCACACACGTTAAACACACATGCACACACACAGATTGCAAAACTGATGATCCATCATGACTGTGTAACAGTCTGCCTTTCAAAGTTCCAGTTGCATAGCTTTTACTTTACGTCGGTCATGAAAAGTTCTATAAACACAAAACAACATTTAAATGTTAACCGAAACTCCATTATACCAAACTGGTTCTAAAACTACAACTACAAAGCGCAGTAAATCAAAATGCCAGAAACGCGTATCGTACAAACGTTTGTCGTTTAGCACTACTTGCATTACTCGTCGCAAAGCCTCGTAGCAGAACCTCGTAGCGTTGCATACCTCGTAGCAGCGTAGCACGTAGCTCCTAGAGACTACCGCAATGCCCCGCGTAGCACGTAGCACGTAGATGACTACCGCAATGCCCCGCGTAGCTACGTAGCTCGTAGATGAC
Source organism: Agrotis clavis (assembly GCA_954870645.1). Classification (NCBI taxonomy): domain Eukaryota; kingdom Metazoa; phylum Arthropoda; class Insecta; order Lepidoptera; family Noctuidae; genus Agrotis; species Agrotis clavis. The sequence continues at coordinate 14,655,202 of OX940936.1, read as the reverse complement.
TACCGCAAATGCCTCGCGTAGCTGCGTAGCGGTATGGAACAAATGACATTACCTTTGAACATAAATACGGTTGGTTCAGAGATACTCCACTATATTAGTGGGTTTAATTTTATTTTAGTGTTCTTGTTAAAATGTTAGAAGTATTTAGTTGGAATGTATGTCAGTCTTTCCAAGGGGTATCGTGTAATTCTTTAAATGGGCTGCGGAGATCAGGTTGTTCTATAGAAAATGCTTGTAAGTATTTGGATAGACTGGACGTTGACTCCATCTAGTTTAGGGAAGATCCTAGTTAGACAATGACTTCGATGATTATCTGAAATACAGAAAAAAATGGTATTTATTGAAACACACGGGACAGAACACAGAAAATTATTAAGACAAAAAAAAAACAAAAAGAAAAACCAAACAAACAAAATTAGTCCTGTACGAGGTCAAAAGTCAGAAAAGAAAAAAAATCACATTGCTGTAGTTTTTTCATAATAAGACATCATATACACTGGATTGGACTTAAAAACAAGAGTCTGGACTTTTAAAGACTTTGTGACATAATAATTAGTTTCGGAAATTTCTTCTCGGAGTAGTCGGATAAGAAACACCAACTCCATTTCGTTTTTAAAAGCAGTTTTTTGATAAAATATAGTATTATAAAAGATAAACTGTAGTGTTACTTTTTAATTATAGTATTTTAAATAATGTTTTCGGTTAAATCAGTTTTCGTAGATAACCGTGTAATTTATAATATTTTATTTATAGTGGAATATGAATGTTAAATAGTAATAATATATTTGTGTCTGTAAATTTGCATGCCTTACGGTAGGATATGGCTAATGGACACTATTTTCTTTACCTTTATGATCTTATGTACCCATATTCGCAAATGAATAAATGATTATGATTATTAACAACTAATTTATAAACATCATTTCACTGATACGCTACCGCGTTTTCAATTTCTGTCTATGACAAAGATTTGTTTCACTTCTTTGTCTGAAATTATGTTTCCATTTGAATAAATACTAGAAAAATGTTCCTCGATTGTTCTCGAGGTTATGTCGATCATATCAATAGACAGATTCGATTTATTGTGACCCCAAAACTATTACACGTAAATCGAGGTGAAACGAATTTATTGGACAAACATGGTCCTTGTTTTCTGAGAACGGATTTCAGTAACACTTCATTGGTTTCACTGGAAATTGTGGTATTATCTAGGTTGTTGTTTTTTCGGTATTTAAGGCTGCCCATATACGGACTATTCGGGCGATTGCCTGAATAGTCCGTCAAGTGATCAAGCAGTCACCAGGCATTGTTTGTTTCGTAGTTTATAATTATGTACTAGTACGTGTCTTTGTTTCTGTATTAGGGTCATAATCTTTGTTATAGAATTGCATGCCATTGTAATGGCAGAATATGTCCTGCCCTAAAATATGATATAACACTTTTTGTATACCACATTTTATGCAAATAAAGAATACTACCTGAATGCTTGATCGCCCTGACTGCCCGGGGCAGAAGTTCAACTGCTCGAACGTTTCCTTATTTATTTAGGTTAATCAACAATTGTTTACACAGTACATTTCTAACTTAATTACTAGGGTAACATTTACAAGTGCAACAATTAATTAAAGGTTAACACCACAATACAAATAATAAAAATGGCTTTAAATAACATACATGAAAAGTTAATATACATACAAAAAACAAAATTAAAATAGTATAAATAAAATTAACAATAAATTCAACAAACATAAAAAATATTGGCTTCAAAATGTATCTTTAAATTATAATTTTCTTGTGATTGATTAATGAATACAATTAAAATTATACTGAACTAGCAAACCCGGCGAACTCCGTTTGATATTGGCAGATTATTTGGCAGATGGCTCTATAAACCTCACAGAGCCCGAGACCTTTCCAACTAATGCAAAACCGTGGAAATCGGTTCGCGTTCTGGAGTTATAGCGTCAAGAAGGAAAACCCGACTTATTTTTATATAGTAGATTATAGATTAGAAAATTAAAAAGTCTAACAACAGATTAAAATATTTGACGGCGCTTTGAACCTTTTTGGACAGTGACCTGAGGCCTTACCACGAGCTCTTAACGCGATCCAGTTTAGGCTGCGGGAAAGAGACAGAGCTATACAAGTCGTCTAGCGCCATCTCTTTCCCACAGCCTAAACTGGATCGCATTAAGAGTTCATGGTAGGCCACCTGAAATGTCAGGAAAGACAGCGAAAATGTTGAAGCGCGAGTAGGCGTTCCTTCACACTGACACAACCCCAGGCTCTTTTGCATGTGGGTCTGTGGCTGTCGCACGAGATAATCCGCTGGCATCGCACCCAAGCAAGACGTGTTCGGTGGAGTGTCGTTGTATTCCAATTGTTTAGAAAGTGCTGATTGTGATTACGTCCGTATTTGCTGAAATAATAATTATCTTCAACACGTGATTTTAATTCTCCTCGCCCACCTGCCCACGATTGCTCGGCAGTCGCAATGAACCCAGATTTGAATGATAACCGCAAGGTGCCGTTATATTTAAAACAATAGAAAACACATAAATGCGTGTTATAAGTTTTTAGACTCTCATGGTCACTACAACTATTATTTAGATTTAAAACAGGATATTTACCATGTTTACTATTTGTTTTGAGTTTCCGATATTTCGGCACTGTTGCAAGCGCTATGATCACCGAAGAACGGATGAACTGAAGAAATTGCGGGTGGATGTTGATGAGCAGACAAATCGGTCTACCCTCCTTCTCGTTCGTTTTTTGCGTTCGACACCACTACTATTGTTACTCGTCTCACTCACGCCACGATTTTGTTCCCGACACACAAAACTCACTGTATCCGCTCGCGAACTAGTTTCTGTGCTTTTTCGGTTTTTACATAATTGAACCACTGGGTGCCAGGCCCTCGACAGTTGAAACCCTTCCTCGCCGTTGTTTTTTTTTTACATCCATTTTTCATAAACATCCACCCATTCATGTTTTTTTTTAGTTTTATTATTCTCTTATTTTAGAAGTTACACATTTTACCACTTTGGAAGTGTCTCTCGCGCAAACTGTTCAGTTTAGAAAAAAATGATATCAGTAACCTCAACATCATTTTTAAAGACCCATCCATAGATACCCTACACGTATAGGTTTGGTGAAAAAAAAATTAATACATTGGGAACCGCCCAATTTTTTTTTTGTGTGAATATCCAAATGCGGTTCACATCATCTACTTACCAAGTTTCAACAGGGTAGCTCTTATACTTTCGAAAAAAAGTGGCTGTGACATAAGGACGGACAGACACGCATGACGAATCTATGAGGGTAAGAGAACCCTAAAAATGGCATAACAGCCAATATGCAATATAGGTAGGTACATTGGATACTTACCCACTAACTTTAAAAGCACTGCATCAAAAAAATCACTTGAACACCCACGACCCGGTCAAGTGTCCCCTGACACTGCAGGTGTCCTTTGCCCCAAAAGTGCCATCAAAGACCCACAAATGCTCATTAAAGGCCCTTCGTAAGGTCAAGAGACATTCGCGCCATAGTTGCTCGATTCGAGAGCACTGGATGCTTCAGGAATGCTCTTACAGCTCCCCTAATAAGAACAGGAATGCTTCCTTGTTATCTTTTGTTTAGATTTACCTTTTATCTTTTAATTAAGTCGAGTGATAATTGTGAAGGGAAAATAATGAAAGGATCCAAAAATAAACTATGGTTTATGAAGTACTACTTTATAATGTTAGTTCTTCTGATTTTTTCTTTCCGTGTCGAACAATAGGTCACCAGCACAAGTGCACAGCTCTGTCGTTTGCCTCGTTCAAATGCCTCGGTGCAAGAAGTTGGCCAGGAAATGTGGTAGGACATATCCAGCAGAGAGGCTCCACACTGATAATAATAATACTCCACAACTATCACACAATGACATCTAGTCCCAAGCTAAGCAGAGCTTGTGTTTTGGGTACTAGACAACTGATAAACATACTTATATATATATTTCTAAATACATAAATATTATAGATGATTACACCCAGACACAGAACAAAATGATCGTGCTCATTACACAAACTGGTGGTCCTCGGTGGGAATCGAACCCACGACCTCCGGCATAGTAGTCAGGGTCACTAACCACTAGACCAACAGGCCTGTCAAAGTTAGTTGTATACAAACGTGGCGTCATACTTGAACACAAGACTTGTCTAATGGCAACGCTTTTTAAAGCCCAAATGTCAAGCACCACACCACATTATACTATAATCCATCAAAATTGACCTATTCGTGTTCTACACATAAAATACAACATAGCTACACGGCCAAATTATTTAGCAACGGATGGCCGGGTCGATATGGAAGGACGAGGTCAACTGGGGTCTGTAAGGGGTTAATTCAAAAGGGTCCCGACATAACTACGAGTTGCTACAGACAATCAATTTCGCTGTATAATCAAATTATGTAGTTGTTCGACTTCTTGAAGTTGATGTTTCATGGGACAATACAAAGGAGATTGTAATCATCAGCTTTGAGACCTGTTCCAATGTTACGAATGGAAATTGTAGATTGTTGTGGAGGTCAGATCTGATAAGCGAGCCACTTCATGTAAAATACTGATATTTAGCCATTCATAGGTTGCAAATGAATGTTTTTTTTACGTTGCCCAACACTATTAGTTCCGCATCGTGGTAAAATAACAATAAATAACCCGGAACAACACCTATGTAAAATGTACTGTGTGTTGTGTTAAGTGTGTAGGGAATAACTATCTGTAGTACGTTATTATACAAATATTAATTGTTCTTTATATTTATACGACCGTCAATTATTTCAAAATTCGATTCGACGCGCCAATAAGCCACTGCACCACGTGTCATAACGAACTATCCTAAAAGATATAAATGCAAATAGAATTTAAAAAAAAGTTACCGGTTTAATAAACTAACAGAACTTAAAAAAATATAGAAAAAACAGATTATACACTAGGTTCCGTACCACCGTAACATATTTAACGCCATATTTTATTATACAAAATACTCTAATATATTTATCTAATATCTTTAAACGAGCAATTCTTGTATAATTATTTATTTATATATAATCAGGATCTCGGAAACGGCTCCAAGGATTTTCATGAAAGTTACAGATTAGGGGTTTTTCGGCTCAAGGAATCGATTTATCAAGGTCCCAGGTTCGAGAAAAGCTCGGTTCCCAAGATATAGACATTTTAAAAACCGAGCGAAGCTCGGTCAACCAGATATTACTTAATACAATATGACACAACATAATTTTAAACTTGTTTTTTTTTTTTTTAACGACGGCCTTATTTTTATTCTTTTTTGAAGGCTGTATATCTGTAACCGCGACAGACAACTGAGTAAAAGGGGCCTGTTGGCTTATTTTACGTACTTAAGGAACCCCGCAATGTTGCAGAATTTTCCATTGAAATAAATTTTTGCTGTATTCAGTTTCCAGAAAATGCTTCAGACCGGTGCGCTGTAGGAAAATACTGTAGAAATGCGCTTCACATTTTTTCTCCAGGAAATAAGTCGGATTTACGAATTTTCATTTTCATGTAACTAAAATAACTAACCTTTGCCCGTAGCTTCGCTCACGTTATGATCAGAATTTATTGCCATGAGAATAATTATTACGATAAAAATGTAAAATTTAGATTTTGTCCGTGTCGGTGACCGACTAAAATAGCTCCCCATTATTGTACTACAAGTAATTGTTCCGGGTTTGGGTGTTTGTGTGTGTGTGTTTCTATATTTGTAAACGCAACCACGATACAGGAGAAACTCCGAGTGTGGGGCAAAGTTTAAAAAAAAAAAAACAATGTTTTTTTTTTTGGAGTTACGTAATTTCCCCTCTACAGTCACGAGCAATAATATATATACATTGGTCACATTTTCTAAAATATCTCTACTTGTACTTTTCAAAAAGTATGTGTACAACATGGGTTTCTAAATAACCTAACCATCAAACTGTGTCAAAACTGGGTAACCAATGCTGTCACAGTAATATAAACGAAACAATATCAGTAAAAAGTTTACACTTCTAATGTAATTTTAAAGTATCCATGACAATATCGAAAATATGTAAACATGTAATAGAAATTGTGTACGTGTTATTGAAATTTTGTCATGGATACATTAAAATGACATTGATAGTGGTACCTAATCTACTTAAAAAAAAAAAAACATTTATTAGTCTCTTAAATTTACATTAACATAAATGAATGTGTCGAGGTTGTCTCGCTCCCCCCTGAATAGGTTTACAATATTGAGACCTTATGACATTTAAAATTACCATTTAATAAATTAAAACAATATAAAATTAATTTAATTAAATTCAATATTAATATTAATATTTTCCTGTTTTTTTTTATTCATTGAATACAATAGTTTCTGAATGGGACTAATTCAGTGATGATGATTAATACAATAATCATCAGTCTATTGCTTATAGTCCAAGCTATGTCTGATGCTTTTGTTCTTTGCTGTATTTTTTTTATTTCGGGTTTATCTTAGAGATACCGATACGTCTAAGAGAAACCCTGAATGTAGCTCGCTGAGTGAAAAATACAATGCGATGAATAGGTACAGATTGTTATATAAATAGTGTGGTCGGTTACTTCAATAAATCACAATAGCACAGAAAATATTTATCTAGCTACACTGCACGATAGCAAGAAAATACAACTACGTAATGCGCATTTATCCCTTCTGTATCGGGCACGCCGCAATCGCGGCGGTAAGACCCCTCTGAGAAGTTGGAGAGGCGTCACGGCGTCCTCACCTTCCGCTTGACACAGGTCCTCACCTGACACGAAACTTTCGAGAGGTTCCTATGTCTGATAGGGAAAGACGAAATGTCAGTGGAGCATACGTTGCAGGTCGGCCCCACTTGGGCAGAACACCGCCGTGTCCTCACGGAAGCGATAGACGGTGACCTCTCGCGCCCGTCATTGGTCTAGGCCATGCTGCGGGCAGAGATGCATATGATGATTGGATCCATGCAGCCTCATCGACTACCGCTACGTTGAGGTAATGAGATGTCTGTATAAGGCCGCAACTATGACCGTCCAAGCACAAGAACACAGCACAAAACCAATCCAACTGCGTCGAGGGGTAAAACAGGGAGACGTCATCTCTCCGAAATTGTTTACAAACGCGTTGGAGGACGTTTCCAAGACGCTAGACTGGAAAGGACGTAGTATAAATATCAACGGTCAGTACATCTCGCACCTCCGATTTGCGGATGACAGTAGGAGGGAAAGAGCTGGAAGTAATGCTGAACAGACTAAACGATTCTTCAAGGCATTTGGGTCTCGGAATTAATTTAGACAAAACCAAACTCACGTTCAATGGGTCATGTCAATCTAATACCTGTAATATTGTAAATGGTGCTGCCCTCGAGGTTGTGCAAGAATACATAATTATATCTAGAAAAAAACACAACACAACGATACAAATGGGCCGGCACAACTTCGAGAAGGAAGCAACCAGAAGGATACGCTTGGGCTACGCGGCATTCGGGAAGCTGCGTCATATCTTCGAATTATCGATCCCACAATCCTTCAAAACCAAGGTTTATAACCAGTGTGTCTTAACCGTAATAACTTACGGAGCTGAAACGTGGACACTTACCATAGGCCTAGTCCACAAATTCAAGGCTGCTCAGAGTGCCTTGGAGAGAGCAATGCTCGGAGTTTCTCCGCCGTATAGAATTAGGAACGAAGTCATTCGCCAGAGAATCAAAGTAATCGACATTGCGCTTAGAATAAGCATGCTGAAGTGGAAGTGGGCCGGCCACGTCTGTATACGGACAGATAGTAGATGGAGCAGACATGTGCTAAATTGGAGACCGCGAATGGGTAAACGTAGTGTAGGACGCCCTGCAACAAGATGGGTCGATAATTTGAAGAATTTGGCTGGCAGCGGATGGATGGGGACTGCCCAGGACAGCGCCAACCCTCCCGGTTGGCGCTCTTTGGGAGAGGCGTACGTTCAGCAGTGGACGGCAATAGGCTGATAATATAATGCTGCAGGGCGAGACGAAATGGGAAGCGATCGCCTTCTTCAGCGAAGCAGTCAAGCAAGCGGAGGAGGAGGCAGGCTCCGTGACGGAGAAGACAGCCTCAACCTTACAACATAGCCACCGCGGGAGATGCCCACGGGCGGCATCGGCTCGACGTCGCGAGGCGACTTCCGGCCACCGTAGGCGCGGGCATGCGGAGGGCGAGTAATGGGTGACTCGCAGTCAGATCATGGACCTTGCCTGGGTGGATTGAGAATTATTTCCGATCTCAAGCAGATTGAAACTGCTGCTTTGTAAGTAATTGTTTACATAATTTCGAAATTATACTGTTTACATGTTTTTGAAAATTGTGAATTATTTCCGGTCTCAGGCAGATTGAAACTGCTGCTTTGTAATATGTAGAATACATAATTTTGAAACTGTACTGTTTACATGATTTTGGAAATTGTGAATTATTTCCGATCTCAAGCAGATTGAAACTGCTGCTTTGTAATTGTATACATAATTTTGAAACTGTACTGTTTACATGTTTTTGAAAATTGTGAATTATTTCCGATCTCAAGCAGATTGAAACTACTGCTTTGTAATTGTTTACATAATTTCGAAACTGTACTGTTTACATGTTTTTGTAATTTTCTTGGGTATATAATTATGTAACTTAAAGTTAGTATAATTTTTTGGAAATCTATCGTTAACGAAGTTTTGATAAAAATGTGTAGTTAATTTTGACTTGATTTAACGTTTTTTTTTTTTTTTTTTACGTGGCAAAATCATCAAATGAGTCCTCCAACCCCGGGCAGGGCGGGAGGGACTGTCAGACTTGTACTGACTAAAATCCACGGTGTCCTTCGGTAGCCCTTTGTGTGCCGGGGTCGCGGTATACGTATGTCCCGCAACCCCGGCAGGACTGTGGCCCTCTATAGGGGGGCCCCGTCATTATGCTGACGCTCCTTGAGGCGCGCGTGGGACACAACGCGCCGTCGACCCGGGCATGGTCCATGGTCGGGCAGCGAGTTGCCCTTTACTCGCCGCCCGCATGCCCGCGCCTACGGTGGCCGGAGATCGTCCCGCGACATCCGTCGCCGTGGGCGTCTACCACTGCGTCTCGGGCGGAGGGAGGACGGTATCCTCTCCCTCAGGCGGCCCGCCTCCTCCTTCGCGAGCATGACTGCTTCGCAGAAGGAGGCGACAGCCTCCCACTCCGTCTCGCCCCGCAGCATGGCCGCAACCAATGCCGGGCGCGAGAGGTCTCCGCCTATCGCCGCCGTGAGGACACGTCGGTGCTCTGCCCAAGCTGGGCAGTCTTGCACCGTATGCTCTACTGTGTCCTCCGGGCGATCTTCGCAGTGGTGGCACCCGGCTTCGCAGTGGTGGCACCCGGATTTTACCACGATAAGAAAAAATGTGCTAATACTGATTGTAAACTATCTGTGTACCAATGTTTTTCCAAATCTTGACTTGATTTAACGTTTACATTATTATTGGACACAGTTAGCATACTTATTTTTGAAATTTAATAATTGTTACTTTAATTTAAATTTTAAGGTCGTTTCTATGTTATTACTCGTGACTGTACCACCAAACTTACGAACTTTATATTTCAACAATATAATGACAATAGTGTTGCTGTTTGATTCATAGCAAATATTTAAACCCTTTTAAAAAAAAATCTAAACAAAATCTAAAGGTGTTCAGTGTAACCACAATAATGGTTCTATTATATTATGTCGATTAGGTGTCGTCACTTTTTTTTTGATGTAGTTAATTCAAAATCAGGATCGATGGGCCATGGTCGGGACAGTGGGTTCCGGAAGACGAGAGTCTTTGCCTAGGTAGGCCTAGAAATCGTATGCGTGATCGTGACGATGCGCGACTTAGACGCATATTATGAGAGATTCATCACCATCATCATCCTATAAAGTTCCCACTGCTGGGACACAGGCCTCCTCTCTGTGAGAGGGAGTGGGCCATAATCCACCACGCGGGCCCAGTGCAGATTGGTGGATGTCACATGTCTTCGAATTTTTGGTTCTAAGACATGCCGATTTCCTCACGATGTTTTCCTTCGCCGTTTTGAGCAGTGGTGATGAAATAAATTACACAAAGTAATGCGCCTGGCGAGGTTCGAACCCACGACCTGCAACTTGTAAGTCGGGACCGATACCACTGGGCCACCACTGCTCTTAGAGTTTAGTCGAAGAAAATGGCTTAGAGAAATAAATGGAAGACTATGGGGAGATTGTTGTCCAGAGGAGAGACGAAATAGGTTATAAAAACAATACTGAACTACGAAAAAGGCAGCCGCTCAACCCTTAATCCATTAAAACCCATGTTTTCTGAATAGCTGTTCTTACTTGAGATTTTCACAGACCATTAAACCCATTTATTTTGCAAACATCTAATTTTATTGGATCACTGTTTTGTATCACGCGTTTTAATCGATCTTTGTTTCCGGATTTAGAATAATTATTTATTTATGCCTACATGTTGAACGTCGGGCTGAAAATATATTGCAAGGGAACGATTTATTTTTGGTTTGGTCCCCAGACGGGTTTGTTTCAAACGCGATCCAAGGTTATGGGGATATATTAATGGCGCCTAACTGTGCCCTGCGGCTTCACCCGTTTCTCGTTTTCTAAAGATGGTAGCGTAATGTTAGATTTTGTCTATTCCGTCGTGATATTTGACGGGACCGTTTTTTTAGTTGATAGAATCTTCAAATAGGCAGCAATGAGTCCTTCTCGCTGGGTGGAGCCAGAAGAACTCTCAGATTTCGTATTGATTTAATTCCACCCTGTACTTTTAGTCTCAGGTTCACGGTAGCCTGTTTAGATCCTGTAAACTACCTAAACAATTTACCAAAGATCAGTTTATTAAATGCGATTTTAGTGTTATGATAGAAGTAGCTGTGCTCGCGACTTCGTTCGCGTGGATGTCGGATCATAACAATGTATTTTTATAAAATTGACAAAGTTTCATACAAACTTTCATCCCCTATTTCATCCCCTTGGGGGTAGAATTGATCAAAATCCTTTCTTAGCGGATGCCTACGTCAAAACATCTACCTGCATGCCAAATTTTAGCCCGATCCGTCCAATGGTTTGGGCTGTGCGTTGATAGATCACTATGTCAGTCAGTCACCTTTGAGTTATTTATACTCGTGTTTAGTTGATGGTCCACATATTTTATTAAAAAAACTTGAATTATCAATTTCAAAATTCTCCTCCCTACGTTGTTTAATCCGTATAATATGATTAATTCTCAGAATTTGATCCCTATTAACAACACTATCGAATGGTGCAATAATACAGGCTGTGATTTTTTTTTTCAATTCAGCGGGTTCGATTCCTGGCCAGGATATATTATTTTTCTAAGATCCAACGTGCAGTTTTAGTTTCTGTCAAAATCGGCCTCGAGACTCCTTTCAGCGTTTTTCGATATTCCTCCTAGTTTTAGATGTAGCCATCCACGCCCAGTACCGTTACCACGAATTTTCACTCTTTTACTTTACAGTATTTACAGCGTTTCTTGTATGAAAAAATGGACCAGCGCCTCTGGTGTGCGAAGAAGGAACTTATTTTTTCTTTGAAAATTGTCAATTTGAAATTGTCAAAGTTCCAGTTTACTTTACGTCTCAAATAGTGAAAACTCGTGCTAAGGGTACAGTTGAAAAATTCACTGTGTAATGTGTACAAAAATAAACTGCTTGGAGTAGCGTTTTCGTGTGATAAACATCTAGTAAATAGTGTTAGTCAACACTATCGTAGTCGTAATACTTACTTCAAAGTGTTAGTATTATGCCACATGAATGACACCTCTCGTGTTTACAACGATGTTAATTACATGAACATTGTTTTAAGACGTTGCGACATCATCTTGTTAATGGCTTATGAACCATGATAGCTTTTAGTTTTAAGTTTGTACGAGGTTATTTAATTTTATACTGAGATATTTAAATATGTCAGTAAATAAATACAACCGTTTTTAAAGATGCGTACAGACTATATAACATAACATGTTATACAACATTGTAGTCCATTATAACATGTTTCATATAATGTGGACGATGAATGTTATATAACATGTTATTGATATGTACAACAATGTTATATAACTTAGTCACAGCTAGCACTGAAGAACGACAAGCGGCAATGGTTATTCTAATGTGTACAGTATTGTTTTATGTTGCAATGTTGAACAACAAGGTTACATAATGTGGACGTGTTATAAAACACAAGTTATCTAACATGTTACCTACATAGTCTGTACGCACCTTAAAGTCCCATATATTTCTGTAGAAAAATATACAACATTATTTTCTAGTGTAAATGGGAAACCTGAATATAGTTTGTTTAGAATCAGTAACTGAATCGATTTCAATCATTTTTACAACATATATCACAAATTAATTATAACAAAATCACCTTACGGTTAGGTACCTATTACCAAACTATTTTCAATAATAATAATCCACAACTATCACACTACGCCATCTAGTCCCAAGCTAAGCAGAGCTTGTGTTATGGGTACTAGACAACGGATAAACATACTTAATATATCTCTAAATACATACATATTTTAAATAAATTACACCCAGACACAGAACAAATGATCGTGCTCATCACACAAACATTTGTCCTGGGTGGGAATCGAACCCACGACCTCCGGCATAGCAGTCAGGGTCACTAACCACTAGACCAACAGGCCAGTCAACAAATGTCAATGAATGTATGACACAGGGGGCGTGGGTTGCGCGGGGGTACCGCGAACCGCTACGAAATGAGCTTAATTTTTGAACGAATAACTAGGTAACATCACAAGCTCATAATTTTGTGATTTTTCATCTTACAATTTTGAAATGTACATAGATTCTTAATACGAAAACACTAGACAGGTGTATCGGGTTTCGCATATACAAAAAAATAACAAAAACCCGACTACGAAAAAAACGCGCGCTGAAAAGTATAAAACAAGAACAATATTCATTTGACCGATATTGTGCTAACCGTGGTCGTGTGCCACCTACCTAATGAAGATTGTGTAAAAACCGCAGGTGGCACACGACCACGGTTAGCACAATATCGGTCAAATGAATATTGTTCTTGTTTTATACTTTTCAGTGCGCGTTTTTTTCGTAGTCGGGTTTTAGTTATTTTTAACTTATTTTTTATTTACACTATTTCAAATGTGCACATCAAGCCCTTTAATTTGATACCCATGTCGATACTGTGCGAAAATATATTTTTTTTCGGTTACGACTTTACATCCCCTAGAGGGCGCCATATTGGATTTCGTGACACGTCACCTACCCTATAACCAGCGGACAACTGAGACGTCTAACGACACCTCATTTGTCATGTAATGATAAGTAGTTAAGAAGTTATGAGGGAACAGACAAACATACATACATATATACATACATACCGGTCAAAATCATAACCCTCCTTTTGGCTTTGCCGTAGTCGGGTAAAAATAATGTTGAATAAAAATCGGTACAGCGCTTCAGACGTGAAAGCGTAACAAACAAACAAATAAATTGATAAACTCACTTTCGCATTTATAATATTAATTGGAATTCTTAAAAGAAGTTTTCATAAAACTTAAGCAGGTATCATGATGGTAAACAACTCAATTTATCACGTTTTTATGTTAGCAAACAAATAGTAAGTAATGTTCAAGTTCTTGTTTGACACTTTGAGAGCTACGAACAATGCTTTTATTATGTATCAATGTGTTCTATTGTAAGTAACTAAAGTTGTAGATAATTGAGACAATATGACGGTTATCGTTTAAAAAATATTATATACCTTCTTAAGTTTCTAAGATCTGCTAAAACCCTGCTACCTAGATTTATCCACACTTTAATAAATAGTAATTATAAAATCAAGTCAGTACTTTTCGAACCGTCAAGGTAAAAGTGTACTAATAATAATTGCCAACTTTCCTCCAGTTATTTTTGAGTGCCATCTGTAAAGGGGCGAGCAATTAAGTCCATTGCCATCAAATTGGCAGTATTTGAAACTCACTACATCGTAGACTTTGACCTTTGGTTTAGACTAGAATCAAATGCAACACCATCGCAAAAAAATAACTCTTGTCCCTAATGAAAATTTCTATTATTTTCCCTGAACAAGGAATGAAATCCAGTCAACCTCTTATCATCATCTGCCTAGCCTTTTCCCAACTACATATATAGGGTTTGGCTTTAAGTCGAACCAGATGCAGCTGAATATCAGTATTTTACATGAAGCGACTGCCTAACGGACCTCCACAACCCAGTTTCTGGGCAATACGATACTCCATGGTGAGACTGGTTGTCAGACTTATGAGCTTCTGACTAACAGTAACGACTGACAAGCTATTGTCAAACAGACAGGCGAAACGAATGCGATCCGAAGCGTTTTCATTTGTAACGTTCGCCACGCCTGTCTGTTTGACAACAGCTTCAAAGATCTACAAATGACTGCCGTGAAACTCGCTATGACAGATGGTCTGTGGATGGGTGAATCCACACACCAACCTCGGCAAGCGCGGCCTAACCCGGAAGATTGGCCTGGGCGACTGTAATTATTTATCCACGAGCTCCTCAACCAAGAGAGAAAGAAGAGAAAAGCTAATAATCATTTGGCAAATATTGTATTGATAATAGCCATTTTAAGCTATTTTGGTAGTACGTACGTAGACCAAACACAAACCGCTGACATTTGATTTGACAAGAGATTGATTCATCTAACACTAATTGATCACTTTGATCATACTGGAGTGATTCCTAAATTATCATTTTCTTATTACCCGACTACAGCAGGAGGAAGGTAATGTCTTACATTCAGTACGAGTCAGCTAAATGAGTACGTAAGAGCAATTGAAGGATCACAGTGGATTTTAGTCAGTACAAGTCGAACAGTCCTTCCCGTCCCGGCCTAGGTAGGAGAACTCATTTGAAGATTATTCCACGATAAAAAAGGTAGTACCCAGGCCAAAACATCATAATAAACTAAAAAAAAAAGATTCCGACGAATTGAGGACCTCCTCCTTTTTTTGAAGTCGGTTAAAAATGATAAGTCATAAACATACATACTACATTTATATGCTTCCCTTGGAACCGTCCTAAAATACATAAAGTTAGCTTTCACGCGTCCGCAATAATCAATAATTTTATCAGTAGATAAGTCCGCTCTGCGATACGGGCGAAATTCCGAGGTATTCCTCGTAGCGCTCCCGTTTTGAAGCACTCCTATCTAAGCGCTCCTGTTTTATTCCTCCAAGCGCTCCCAAAAGGAGCGCTTAGAGGAACGATTAAAAATATTAAAATTTATTTCCTCGAAGCGCTCCCACGTTTAAAAATAGGGAAAAGCATGAAGTAAACGTAATGAATTATATCGATATATTTTTTTTAAAACTCATGTGTGCATCATCGACATCGAAGTTGCTTAACCAAATTACGAAATTGAGAGAATAATATCATTTTGCTTTCGGCACTCTTATGTGTATGAGCGCAATACGTTACTGGGTCCCGGCTCAGAGCGGGTGATTTTAGTCAGTAGGTGGTTTTAGTCAGTAAGAGTCTGACACTCTCTCGTCCCGCCTAGGACAAGGAAAGTCATTTCTACCATTGACGTAAACGATAGACTACTCATTGCCATAATTCTACGAAAAACTTCCGACAAAACATTGAGGTGTGCGGGGAGGGGGTTAATAATGGGAAACATAATGGAAAGAAATCATAAGCTTTCTAAACAATAAAAAAATATGAATATGTACATATGTCGGCAGAATATATTCATCTATTTGGTGGACTAAAGCAGGGTTTTTCAACCTTTTTCATGGCAAGGGGGTCGCCCCTTAGTATGAAGAAATATTTCGCGACCCCCTACCCGTTGCTTTTTTTAAGCATTCAATTTTGACGGCAGGGTTAGCAAAGTGGCTGAGCGATTGCACTGCTGCGCTGCGTGTTGCTGGTTCGACTCCTGCAAATATTTTTATGATCTACAAGCAGTGGCGTAATTTAAAATTGTCGGCGCCCTGGGCCTGTACAGCTTGCCGCCCCAAAATTTGAATTAAAAAAACTGTCTAGTGCGAGTAATTGTGCACCGACATTTCCACACCGCCTTCTAGAAGAAAAACTTAAAGCAGGAGTATACACTCAATCACTCATTTTGTACTACAAATATAAGTTTTTAAGTTCGTAAACGGTAAGAGTACGCTCGCTGCGTAGTTCATTTTTCAATAGTAGTTTCCACAAAAGCATTATTGAAAAATGAATTATGTATGAAAGTCGAGGTCATTAGGTCATGGAAACTTAAAACATATTTTCAAGAGCGAGCGCAGCGAGCTCGAAAATTTATAGATTTCTGGACTATGAAAAGCCAAATCTACAAAGAAGATTGAACGCAGAGTAAGTACTCTAAAAGTTAAACGTTTCCGTAGTACGACAGAACAAGTTTTAATCTAAAAGCGAGATAAAAAAATTAAAGACTTGAAGAGTGAGCGCGGCGTGTGACAGTAAATCTACTATTTCTACACCAACATAAGACAAGTTTTCATTGAAAAGTGACCTAAAAAAGTTGACTTCTTTTTACCTTCACAAGCATACCCTTCATTAATGGGCGAGCGTAGCGAGGCGGAAAATTTTTAGCATATTAAATTGAAATAGAGCTTGATAAATGTAAGGTTCTCAACTTTTAACAACTCCTCTAGAGAAGCTTCGCGACCCCCCTGAAGAGGCTTCGCGACCCCCCAGGGGGTCGCGACCCACAGGTTTGAAAAACCCTGGACTAAAGGATTTACAAAAAAAATACCAAACCCGTGCGAAGCCGGGACGGGCCGCTAGTTGTATATTATAACAATGTGTTCTACTTATTATCGATAATTTCAGTTAGTATAGTCCCATCTCTATCCGAAAGTTAATAATGGGAGCGCTTCGAGGAAATAAATTTTAAAATTTTTAATCGTTCCTCCAAGCGCTCCTTTTGGGAGCGCTTGGAGGAATGAAACAGGAGCGCTTAGATGGGAGCGCTTCAAAACAGGAGCGCTACGAGGAATACCTCGAAATTCCGGTATCTGCGTTATTACTCAGTAAATGATATACTCATTTAATGAGGTAGAGGTTTGTGTTTAGAATTTCTTTTTAAGTTGTCCTACCAACACAGCCTTCATCATCATCATCATCAGCGTACAAGTGTTCCCACTGCTGGGACACAGGCCTCCTCTCTGTGAGAAGGAGTGGGCCACCACGCGGGCCCAGTGCGGGTTGATGGATGTCATAATTATGTCTTTGAATTTTTGGTTCTAAGGCATGCCCGTTTCCTCACGATGTTCTTCTTCACCATTTTGAATAAACATTTTGAGCACTAAATCTCTGCCTTATCCTCACTATCGGATTTTTTTCATAATTTGCTTTACTATTGTGGGCTCCATAGATCTTAAAGAAAAATGGTAAAATAAATCCGATCTTAACAGAGTGTCTTTTTTACAGACTTCAAAAAGGAGGAGGTTCTTAATTCGGCTGGTACTTTTTTTATTTATGTATGTACACCGATTACTCCGAGGTTTCTGGTCTGATTCTGTGATTCTTTTTATGTTCGATGCAGTGTACTTGCCGTGTAGTCACATAAAATGTTTAATCCTGTTTGGTCCAGTAGTATTTTATGAGCGTTTTTTGTTTAATTGGACAATGCTATGATCGTCACTACGGATTACTAAATTCTAGGGCGCATTTCAGAAAATGTTGTATATATGCACGAATTTGTGTTACATATTAGAGCTAAAAAGTATTAATAAAACTTCCGAAACGAAAGCTATTTTGTAGGCTATTTTACACTTTTTGTTGTTGTTTTTGTCTTTTTGTTGTTGTTTTTGTAGACGGTTATTTTTTTTTTAACAAACTACGTACTTTACAGAGAAATGACCTTGTAGGGATTACGAAGTAGTTCAAACCGATGATGTCTGTAATTCAGTGGGGACGAAATTAAAATAGACCTTAAAATTATATTTACCAAAACATATAATTACATAATTATGCCTTTAAGGTATTAAAGAATCTTTGGTGTTGTAGAAAACCTTGTAACCTAATTAGTGAAAAATATTATGGAAGAATACATTGATGTTGTAGACTCGTTACTGATTAACATTATAAATGCCGAAAATTCTTATGTACCTAACGAGTACTTTATAAACTTTTCAGCCTAATTATAATGAGGTATTTGTGTAAGTTGTAATTTGATGTTACTAGTTTTCGTATGAAAGAATTCCGCCCTTAACAATTTTTCGCTATTTAAGCTCTATGAATTTCTGACTAATTAGGCATTTATAAAATAAACTGAACCTTAAAAAAATTTTGGTAGTCGTGTACAGTATCAATTTTTTTTTTTAAGTGTCTGTTTGCCAACGGGCAATTAAACGCAACATTCTGGGTGTGAAAAGAGATGGCAGGGTGCGAAAATCTCGGGCACGCCGCAATCGCGGCGGTAAGACCCCTCTTTGACGAGTGGCTGGATAGGCGTCACGGCGTCCTCACCTTCCGTCTGACGCTGGTCCTCACCGGGCACGGATGTTTCGGGACGTTCTTGTGTCGTATGGGGAAGGAAGAAACGCCTGGGTGTCACCACTGCGAGGATTTGCCCAGAGGAGGTCAAGCTGCGGGGCGAGACGGAATGGGAAGCGGTCGCCTCCTTCTGCGAAGCAGTAATGCTAGCAAAGGAGGAGGCGGAACGCGTGAGGGAGAGGACAGCGTCCACCTCACGACCCAGCCGCCGCGGGAGACGCCCACGGTAACGGACGTCGCAAGACGATCTCCGGCCCCCGTCGGCGCGGGCGCTACGATCCTTACATAGGTATATATACTTGATCTTTCTAAAGAAACTCTCTATTAAAATCAGTGTATGTTAATTTATGCTTATGTTGTTAGGTCGTGGCTACTGGCCAAATAATAACAGTCGCACAGGCCGATTTATCGGGTTAAGCCGCACTTGCCGAGGTTGATCTGTGGATGGGTCATCAATGATCATCTGTCATAGCGAGTTTCCTCCGTGCCTCGGAAAGCACTTAAAGCCGTTGGTACCGGCTGCCATTTGTAGATCTTTGACTGTCGTTACTATTAGTCAGAAGCTGTAAAGTTTGACAAACAGTCTTACCATGGGGTATCGTGTTACCCAGTTACTGGGTTGTGGAGGTCCGATAGGCAGTCGCTCTATGTAAAATATTGATATCCAGCTGGATCTGGTCCGACGGAAGCTGACCCCAATATAATTGGGAAAA
This sequence comes from Agrotis clavis, assembly GCA_954870645.1. NCBI lineage: Eukaryota > Metazoa > Arthropoda > Insecta > Lepidoptera > Noctuidae > Agrotis > Agrotis clavis. Next base: position 14,635,909 of record OX940936.1, on the reverse strand, counting down.
GGCTAGGCTGATGATGTATGTTAACTTATGGAGGCAAGAAATGTACTTAATCAATCACATAAGTGAAGATTGTCAGCCTTGAGTATTAAAAAAAAAAAAAGTCACTACTCTAGACGATCGCTTACTGGGACCATTATCGGAATTAACTTATCTACTAAGTATGTACTAACTTGTTATTTATCTTGTTACTTAGCGTTTGGTAGAACATTAGAAAAACACTTACGTTAATAACGTCTTGTTTTCCTTGTTCAGTCATGTCATAATATAGACTTACCTACTGTAATGTTCGTTATTCAGTCATATATTAATGTACACCTACCCCTCTACGCACACATTTTAATAGCGACTCAAAATAAAACTTTATATAATACACGAAAATATACACATTCCTTTAATAAAAAAACTTTTAAAAAAATGTAACCTACTTCAAAAACAACCACAAATAACCTACAAAATAACTTTTCTTTCGAAAGTCGGTGACTCTGTTTTTTATTTCATTGACTTTTTTGCCACCGACTTTCGAAAGAAAAGTTATTTTGTAGGTTATTTGTGGTTGTTTTTGAAGTCGGTTACATTTTTTTTAGTTTTTTATTTTAGCCTTTTTAGTTTAAATATTCAACCCAAATTATTCAAATACATAATTTTCTTACATGTGCACTAGAATTTTGTAATCCGTAGCGTCGGTACTAACATCGCCCATGTTTAACACAATGAGCTAAAAATAAAAACTACTGAACCAAGTCTAATGAAAATTGTATGGGACCAATTGGCAGGTATGTATCGAACAAAAAAAGAATCATCGAAATCGGACCAGAAACTTTAAGGTTTTTGTTGATCATTGTTAATTTTTCAAAAAGCGTTAGTCCGATTTCGAACAAATTTTAATGGGACCATTCGGGAAGTAGGTATACCCTTTCCACAAAAGAAAGAATTTTTAAAATCGGTTGGTAAGCGACGGACTTATGCCCGAACACATTAAAAAAATTCCGAATTGAGAACCTCTTTTTGGAAGACGGTTAAAAAACTGTGGAGATCTGAAAGCATGTAAAATACTCATATTAATATGCGAATGGAAACCTAGAAATAAAATCTGAATATCTTTGAAATCGAAAGGTCGAGAACAAATTAGAACGCAGAATATTCAAGGATAGCATAAGATCGTATTGAAAAGTATAATGAATTGAAAAATCGACCCTTTTTCGTTCGTCTGTAAACATGGCTTAGTGATTAACTGATATAGGCGCGCTACACATTTGTTCGATTTGGAATCGGGATAATAAACAAATCCGAAACAAGGATATTCGGCGAAGAACCAGAGTCACCGACAGGCCACATCGCTCGTAGAACTGATAAAGTTCTCGAGTGGCGACCACGGACCGGAAGACGCAGCGTAGGCAGGCCTCCCACAAGGTGGGCCGAAGACACCGTAAAAGTCGCGCGCATCCGATGGATGCAAGCGGCGAATTGTCGTTCAGTGTGGCGGTCTCAAGGGAGGCCTATGTTCAGCAGTGGACGGCATCCGGCTGATAATGATGATATTAAACAATGTAACTTTTGCTCAGTATTTTTCACTATGATGTATACAATCGGCTTCTATTTAATAAAATTATTGTCCACTAATAAACCACATTGGCCATTAAATTACTAAGTCAGCCACGAATAAAATAAATAAATTAATCAGCAAAATCTATACAAAAAAGGTCAAGCCAAGGAGTAGTTATCGGAACCCCGCTGTGCGGGGCTCCTATTTTTGTTTGCCGGGTTTAAAAATCCTAACCAAACCTAACTTCGGAGTGCCCCCAAAACTAAAAATGTTGTCGAGTTGTAATGTTTGTGGCTGAATTAGTTTTCTGGCTAGTTTTATTATTTGCCTTGTAAAATTCTTGAAAGCCTTTTGTGTTTAATTTATTTGAGCCATGAATCGTGTCGTTCCGAATATTTGTGTAATACACCTCCACAGAACGATATGGTGTATACGAGTATAATATTATTTCGATTTCTAAGAACCCAATGGACGTAACATAATAATAATATTGGACATGTCCTTCTCCATTACGTAATGAGGAGCTTTTTCATATTTTTATTATAATAACAACATAACGATATCCACTGTACATAGGTAGAAAAACTTTCCTATCTCTGTATTATTATTAGAAGGCAGTATTAATAAGAGACGAGCTGTAGGTGTATATCTCTTCGTCTATAAGAATCTTTATGTACAAGTTAATTTTTTAAGGTTTCGTACTCAAAACGTTAGAGCAGTGGTGGCCCAGTGGTATCGGTCCCGACTTACGAGTTGTAAGTTGTGGGTTCGAACCCCACCAGGCGCATTACTTTGTGTAATTTATTTCATCACCACTGCTCTCAAAACGGTGAAGGAAAAAATCGTGAAAAATTCTTAAAATTCGAAGACATGTGACATCTGCAAACCCGCACTGGGCCCGCGTGGTGGATTACCTATGGCTCACTCCCTCTCGCAAGAGGGGAGGCCTGTGTCCCAGCAGTGGGAACATTATAGGCTGATGATGATGATGATGACTCAAAAGGTTAAGCGAGTCCCCATTACTAAGTCTCTATGACTAAATGAGTCCAACCCAGGGCGGGATGGAAGGGACTGTCAGACTTGTACTGACTAAAATCCACGGTGATCCTTCAATAGCCCTTTACGTTCTAGGGTCACGGTTGCCTGATGAGACTGTCCCGCGACAAACACTCAGACCCGAAACAACTACTTACAGATCAAACAAAATAATAATTGTTTCGTGGGGGATAGAATCCACGTCACGCTGTGCAGCAGTTCGGCACGCGGACTGCGATTAATGGGCGACTCGCTGTCCGATCATGGACCATGCCCGGGTCTACGCACGCTTCAAAAAGCTGTCATCAATCTGACGGGGAGAGGGTCAAAGCCGGCCGTGGTCGCAGGACTGTCTCATCAGGTAAACGAGACCCTGGAACGTAAAGGGCTATTGAAGGATAATTCAGGACATTAGTCAGTACAAGTCCGACAGTCCCGCCCTCCCCGCCCGGGCTAGGAGGACTCATTTGATGATTAAGCACAATAAAAAAAACGATGAGTAGCAATTTGATCTCAACAGTGCAATATAAACTTGAATAGCAAAAAAGGTCAACAATAAAATACTCATCCGTCTATTCCTACGTAGCGCGTATCTATTTTCGTATTCACTCACGGATAGAGCAACCAAGCATCCCTCGGGAGACATGGTAACGATCAAGGTAGACCGTCAGATACGGTGTAGTTCCTGTTTGCTTACAGTACCCTCAGACCCCTTGAGGGTTGTGAAAAGCTATTATAGTTGGTACAAATATTATTCTGGGAAGATTGCTGGTATAGTTATGTAATGGGATTGCGTGTGAGTGTACTTTTCTCGATGAAAGGTGACCGTTTTACTTTTTTTTGTAGGTGTAATGGTTAGAACGGTTTGGCGTTAAGAGCAACGTTATTTTAGGTTCGAAGTTTAGATTTTATAACACCTTTTTTGTAGTAACATCATTATACAATGTGTCCTCTCAACAAACATATTATAACATCATTATAATTATGTTGTCTCTGCTTCCAAATAGAAAGAAAATCTGTTTTATTTGTCAGAGTAGTGCAGACATGAAAAAAAAAATAGGATAAATGGAGAACAAACAAATTTATAAATAAATAAAAAATAAAATACGTATGTAAAATTAATACCTACATGAGCAATACAATACAAAACAGGCAAAATAGCAGCTGTACGCCAGTGGCTTCCACTTAGCATAAGGCCCGCCGGTATCCACCAAAGCGGAGAGGAGAGGAGATGTGTTTGAATAACCAATCAGATGTCCACATCTCCTCTCCGTTTAGCTTCAGTTGACATCTGATTGGTTATTCAAACACAGTCATCTCCTCTCCTATCCGCTTTGGTGGATACCGGGCCTAATGCTGTGCTATGGAGGATCCACAGCACAGCACTGATGTAGCGATCACCCGAAGAAAAAGAAGAAAACCGAACGGAAACCAATCAGCAAGTCGTAACGTTTTTGTAAACTGCCTTTGATCCGTAAAATATGAATCAAAAGCTGTCCAAACAATGCCAATAATACTAAATTGTCAGGCGAATCACTCGCACCTAATATAAAAGTTTGGCATTTCGCGACAGCTCGGCAGTCGGGGAACGAAAACGAGGTAAATGTTGTCAATTTGTGGAATCAACATCAACCGTTTCATAAAAATGCCGGAACAAAATGTACATGAACGAATAGATGAAATGAACGGATGTTTATTTGCTACATTTTTTTCATACAATCTATGAAATATTATGGATTTATTTATTAATTTGAGGAATACTGATTGTGTTTGTCACCAAACTTATTGAGAATAATTGATTAATTAATTATCGTTTTTTTTTTCTTTATTAACTTTCTCACAATTATTATAACATTACATTCTAAATTTAATTAAAAGCAATTAAAAATAGTGGCCCAGCAGCATCGGGAACAGGGTCCAAGCTGCGTTTAGAACTGCAGAAAGAGGAACCTCATACTACGCGCGCCGTGTCCAAGAGAATTGCTTTCTGCATCAAGTCGTTGAGCCAGCCGCACAATGAAAGCCTCTTCAGGTGTGTTTATTTCATGGGCGACTCGCCGTCGATCCGACTCGCCCGGGTCGATGACGCGTTAGGTTCCACGCGCGTCAAAGAGTGTCAGCACAATGACGGGGACCCTTTGAGGGCCAAAGCCTGCCGAGCTTGCGGAACTAACGAATACCGTGTCCAGTGAACGCAAAGGGCTATTGAAGGACACCTTGCATTTTAGTTAGCAGTCCATCCTGTCCTACCCTGGGTGGGAGGACTCATTTGATGATTATACCACGTTAAAAAGCATGTGCGCTTATTCCAAGAGAACTGCTTTCTGCGTCAAGCCCTTGCACTAGCCGCGCAGCAAGATTTGGTTGATTTATTTTTGATTTTCATTTTAAACACGACCGATATGAAACTTTACTCTAGTAACCGTTTAAAAAATTGTAACATAATTTTCCCCTTGACTGTATTAACGTTTACACCCTAATGGCTTTGATGATATACAAGTAGGGGGTGAAGAAGGGAAGGGGGGGGGGTTGTGTTTGACGTAAGAGGAAAGTATTGAGGTTGAAAAAGATTGTTCAAAAGAGTTGCTTCCCCTTGTTGATGTAGCAGTTTGTTTAAGTTTAGTGTTTTGCATACTATAGGTATATGTTTAACAGGTTGGGCGTTTTTCCATTAGCCGGCACGGCACCGGCACCGGCGCCGGCCCCGGTAAGTGCAAAAGCGAGCCATACAATTTCATACAATTTTGCTTCCCCGGCACAGGCACGGCGGCGGCGGCGCCGGCGCCGGTGCCGGTGCCGTTGCCGTGCCGGCTAATGGAAAAACGCCCGTTGCTTTGGGGATATCGAAAAAGTTTGGTTACTTTATTCTCATAGTCTATAATGAGTCATAGTTAGGATAGTAGGTAGTTTAACATGACCGGGGAGAGATTAGGTGCACGAGCAACGGTTTTACGTCAAAAAATGCCACGCAACCGATTTTTTAAATTCTTTGCTGATGAATTATTTATTCTTTATTTAAAATTAACTGTTGTAAGTGAGAGTAATTCCAGTGTGGGAAAGAGACAGAGCTATATAAGTTGTCTAGCGCCACCTCGCTCCCACACTGCAATTACTCTCTCTTTAAAACGTCTCAAGGAGCTTTTAACATAGTGTAACCCTTATTGTATTAAAACCAGAAAAACTTTATCTCAGCTCTCATTGCGGTTGATGAAAACTTCCAAAAGTCGAACTGTATTTACAACTACACACGATCCAACATGACTGAACGAGTGACATTTCAAACTTCGTTCCCCTCGTATACCGTCAAACTTCAGCATTCCAAGAATATAACTATAAATGCAAGTACTAGGACCGAAGTAGTTCGAGGAGTTCTTTCTAAACAGTTCCACTGCAATTCCGTTCGAAAATAAAATAAAGTTAAAGAATGTTGGAAAAATGATCCAATGTTTTGAAATAAGAAGATTTGGTAGTAATGGGAATGGACACAATAATGGACTTGGCTATTAGACTTAAATGTTTATGTTCTCCTAGTAACTCAAAGTGTTGCTGCTACAGGGAATTGGGAACGAAATGCTTTAAAAATAAGGTCAAAATTAAATTGAATTCTGTAAAAAGAAAGAAAACAACTAGCTACCTTCGATGTAACACGCGGCCTTAGACCACAAATTAATTGAAAGGAACAGGGTGTGTTCCAGTCAGTACAAATTTGACGGTCCCTTCTGCTCAAACCAGAGAGGGAGAACTCATTTAATGGTTTTACTACAAAAAAGGAGGCCTGTGGGGTACCCTAGAACACATTCTCACACGAAAAGAAAATAATGTGTATGTAACCTTAAAAACAACGTGTGTAGCTGAAAATATTAAGAAAATAAATCATTTCAGGAAGTTAATATCAAAATCCGTTCTCAGAAAACAAGGTCCATGTTTGTCCAATAAATTCGTTTCACCTCGATTTACGTATAATAGTTTTGGGGTCACAATAAATCGAATCTGTCATTTGAAACGATCGACATAACCTCGAGAACAATCGAGGAACATTTTTCTAATATGTGGGAGCGCGCGTAGGGTCTGCGGCAGAACCGGCATCAGGAGTGTTGCCCGCGTCAGGCAACGACATGGCGTAGGTGCTCGAGCAAGAATACCACACGCACTCAAATCAATATTGTATTTCGTAATAATTAATCACAACACTTGCACTGTACCAAATACGTTAACACGAAAGTAGATGAAGAGACAGTTTCAGAGTGGTGCTGTCGCTTCGACAGTTCGTCTAAGACTGTTCGTCCCACACAGCGTCAAGCCCACTATGACTCTGTCCACGTGATCTAGTCACGTGCTTCACCAACCAACGTCACAATACAAATCAGCAACTATTAATTTTAAAATCAACCGAATATCCGACACGGCCAGAACTGACTATCACACGTCCTCGTGTGGTGGTGGTATGGAACCTGTAAACAATGAAAACACAACTTAAAGTTAACTGTTGACTCGGCCTACCTGACCAAGATTCAGGTCACTATCAAATTATGAAAGACATCTGAATTTAAAGGTCCAATCGCATTAATTCAAAATAATTAAAACTCGCGTCAAATAGTGCATACGCATAGTCAAATAAAGCAACAGCTTAGTACACTAATTGCACACACACTTGCAACCCGGCTACCCTAGGCAGCAAATTCTAGTGACACTGTCACCCGGGGCTTACGAAGCCCAAACACATAAGTCTCCATGACTTTCGGCTACCCTAGGCAGCAAATTCTAGTGACACTGTCACCCGGGGCTTACCAAGCCCAAACACATAAGTCTCCATGACTTTCGGGTCACTCCAAGTCGACCAAACACAATAGTCTCTACGAGACCCGGGCCCCCGCCACAACGTCTGCCGCGCACTGCGCCCTGAACAGCCACGAGTGACTGCAGTTACAGCTACGACCAGACGTGCAGTGCGGCCAAATAGTTACAAGTGTGCATACAATCAAGCAATGGAGCCTTCATTAGTCTCTTCATCACTCTCGGCAATAGGATCAAGCTCTGGAGGAACTCTACTTTGAGGCATTTTCCGAATGCGGTCATGAGCGAACTTGTACGTTCTATTTCTTGTCAGTGATTTTAAAATATAGCGATCGTTTTCAAGCAACTCAACAACTTTGAAAGGACCTTTAAATTTGGGTTCTAATTTTTTTGGTTTCTCTCTTCATTTCTGATTAATACCAAATCACCAATACTGAAATTAACTACTTTGGCCTTAGTTTCTTTTTGAAATATCAAAATCAACATCATAAAAATCAATTGCGGGAGGTAATTCGCAACAACCTACATTTTGAAATACGTAGGGTAGATTCAGTTAAATGTACCGCACAACCAAGTGTCAAACTATCGCGTCCGATCATACCATCGTATTTCATCATTCCAGGTAGTACGTAAAATAAAATTGACAGTTTGTTGTTATTCACGACAACTTCGCTTAAAATTTGTTCTGTGGTTAAAAACATTCAAATTATTACCAATACCAAGTATTTGAACTTTTAAAAGTGTACGTTTGCCCGAGAATTTAGAAGCTACACTTTGTTTAACAAGAGAACATTCGGCGCCGGAATCAAAACAAAATGAATACGACTCACCGGATTGTTGTAGCTGCCCAAGGACTCCGCGAACTTCACAGCTATCCACGCGTCACTGCGGGGTGGTGATCGGGCCGGAACCGCTGGCTTCGTGAGCGCCTGCGGTTGTGCTCGTTCCAGGTCGACTGCATTGCGAGGAGATGTGACCTTTCTCGCCACATCGGAAGCAAGTGATGGGTTTCTTGAACGAAGAAGGCTGCCATAACTCTGCGTTCAGGCCTGGGAGTTGTGGTTGTGGTGCGGCGCGAGTAGATCCCAATTCTGATGTGGGAGCGCGCGTAGGGTCTGCGGCAGAACCGGCATCAGGAGTGTTGCCCGCGTCAGGCAACGACATGGCGTAGGTGCTCGAGCAAGAATACCACACGCACTCAAATCAATATTGTATTTCGTAATAATTAATCACAACACTTGCACTGTACCAAATACGTTAACACGAAAGTAGATGAAGAGACAGTTTCAGAGTGGTGCTGTCGCTTCGACAGTTCGTCTAAGACTGTTCGTCCCACACAGCGTCAAGCCCACTATGACTCTGTCCACGTGATCTAGTCACGTGCTTCACCAACCAACGTCACAATACAAATCAGCAACTATTAATTTTAAAATCAACCGAATATCCGACAAATATTTATTCAAATGGAAACATAATTTCAGACAAAGAAGTGGAACAAATCTTTGTCGAAGACAGATATTGAGAACGCGGTAGTTTCATTAATTAAACATTGTTTTTCATATTCATTTGTCACTGACACATTGCCTTTTTTTTTTTAGCGTGGTAAAATCATCCAATGAGTCCGGAATCCCGGGCAGGGCGGGAGGGACTGTCAGACTTGTACTGACTAAAATCCACGGTGTCCTTCAATAGCCCTTTATGTTCCGGGGTTCCCTTTATTTCCTTACGTCACGGTAAGAAAATTAATCCCGCAACCCCGGCAGGCTTTGGCCCTCTGAGGCTGGCACATTGCCTAAGTAATTTTATTGTACTGCACAGCGTTTTACCAGTCAGTACCAGTAGTTATAATTATCATCAAAGGCAAGCTAAATCAGTTGCCAGGGTCGCGGGACTGTCTCATCAGGTAACCGTGATCCTGGAACATAAAGGGCTATTGAAGGATCATCGTGGATTTTAGTCAGTACAAGAATGACAGTCCCTCCCGCCCCGCCACCCAGGGCGGGACGGGAGGACTCATTTGAAGATTTTACCAAGATCATCATCTGCCTAGCCTTTTCCCAACTATAATGGGGTCGGCTTCCACTCGAACCAGATGCAGCCGGATATCAATATTTTACATGGAGCGACTGCCTATCGGACCTCCACAACCCAGTAACTGGGTAATACGATACCCTATGGTAAGACTGGTTGTCAGACTTTTAGAGCTTCTGACTAACAGTAACGACTGCCAAAGATCTACAAATGACAGCCGGGACCAACGGCTTTACGTGCTTTCCGAGGCATGGAGGAAACTCGCTATGACAGATGGTCACCCATCTACAGACCAACCTCGGCAAGCGTGGCTTAACCCGGAAGATAGGCCTGTGTGGCTGTAATTATTTAGCTACGAGCTCCTCTTAGATGATTTTACCAAGATAAAAAAGCTAAAACAGATATTAAATAATACCTTCTGCAAACAGTTTAGACCGCATTAATCATAAATTAATTAATAAATATAAATGCGTATAATTTTTTAAGTGTTATTTAAAAACGGCTGAACAGAACTTCGTGTTTGGTTCTGAGATAGGTTATTTTATATTCTGGAGTAACACATCATCATCAGCCGGAAGACGTCCACTGCTGAACATAGGCCTCCCCCTTAGACCGCCACGTCGAACGACAATTCGCCACTTGCATCCATCGGCTGCCCGCGACCCTCACGATGTCGTCGGTCCACCTAGTGGGAGGCCTGCCTACGCTGCGTTTTCCGGTCCGTGGTCGCCACTCGAGAACTTTTCATCCCCATCGGTTATCAGTTCTACGAGCGATGTGGCCTGCCCGTTGCCAAAGTAAAGTCAAAGTCAAAGTCAAATCATTTATTCCAATTAGGCCATCAAAGAGGCACTTTTGAACGTCGATTATTAAATTTAAAGGAAATAGGAAGGGATGGGATTGATTCTACACCCATTCGCTAAGGTAGGTTGTATGGAGAAGAATGGGCAAGAAACTCCATACTTACTCTTTTTCAAAAATGTTTCACAATGTTTTGAAATTACAATTTAAAAAAAAAAGTAAATAAATGTGAAAGCGGGGTCCTCAAGTTATGACCATTTAAAGAATAAAAAAAACAATAATTATACAGCTAAAAGGTACACGGTGTTCACACTTTCACAAAATAATGCAACTATAACTTTATACAAATACAATATAGGCAGTGCAACCAAGTTTGATTCTGCTCAAGCCACTTCAATTTGCAAATTTTAACAACAACAACGAGTACTAAATAACACATAGACCGTGTATACTGATATTACGACATTTACAACGATCGTTTTCGAGACATACAAGGCTGAAGTTGCTGGCAACGGCTAGAATTATATGTTTCATATAATCATATAAGTCTGTAAAGCAGTATTTCATTATCGTGAAACTGTAGCAAATATCCATACATCCTTACAATCCTTCGCATTTAAATTGGTAATAAGATATCTTATTATATAACAAACGCAAAAATAAACAACATAAAACGCACAGTCAAAAATAAAGTACATAATCAAAGCATTTCTTCCACAAACTTGGCTATGCAAACAAAATTAATTTCACAGCGTTTAAGAAAGGAAAGAAATGCCTTTGTTAAACAGAAAGAGAAATACGAGTATCTAATTGAGCAAATATTTGCATTTCTTGTCGAGTATTCACTGAATGACGTCAATTCTTTTTTTCGTGGTGAAATGTTGCCAGTTCATAAAAGCGAGTTTAAAATTTTTGTTTGCATAATGTGGCAGACAGACAAAAAACAACCAAGTTAACTATAACATCAATTCTACTCTGTTTTACTTTATTTCTTAAGAAAATTGAATCTTCATTGGCGTACAGTTAACCACTTTGCATTGATAAAAGGCGACATTTTATTATTGTTATTTATGTAGCTATATTAAGTAAACTTTTTCATGCAATTGTGTCTCTTCGGAGGTTTTAGCTGGAGAACTACCTGCAATTTCTGGAATTTTTTTTTTGAGGTACGCTGAATACTTTTTCAACACTTGACCATATCTCTACAAATTCAAAAACTTTGTATAATTGTTCTAGCTTAAGAGAAACTTGTACATTAAGTTGATAATAAACGATTATTATTATTATTATTACTTCTCAATAAATTATCCCTAAACACAGAAATGCAAGGCTGGTTGAGTAGTAGCGAGATTGAATAAAGCCCGATTTTTTTAAGAAGCGATTTTTTTTTGGTCGCAAAGAAGGTTCTTCACGTTGTCTCGAAAATTGATTAAAATTAGACAGATCTTTTCTCAGCCAGGACCCGCTCTTTCTCATCCAGGTTTGCATTTCTGTGTGTAAGGATACTTAAAGATTTATTCGACAAGTTTTCAGCGTGGCTGAACCACGTTCCCAAAAGTTGCATGTAGCTCTCGGGGCATTTATCAATTCCTCAAACTTACGTAAATATCATCACAATTTATTACAATATCATATTTAATCCCTCTAAAGCGCAACTCATCGACATGTGTATCCTACCCGTCCTAACCTAGGGTACTCAGACCTGGTGGCCTACCACGAACTCTTAAAGCGTGAGTCTTTAGGCTGAGGGAAAGAGATGGCTCTAGACGACCTGTATAGCTCTGTCTCTTTCCCACAGCCTAAACTGGATCGCGTTAAGAGCTCGTGGTAAGGCCTCTGGTCACTTACCGAGTTGCAGAGGTTTCGCCTTGGAGTCTGCCAAAGGGAAATGGAACGCAGTAATCTGGGCATCAAAAGACAGGACAGAGTTTGCAACACCACGCTGCGTTCCAAAACAGGCATTCTGGACGTCGCGTCGGCAAGAAGGCTGCTAGGCTGAAATGGGACTGAGCGGGTCACGTCAGCCGCATATACGTTGACCGCTGGGCGAAGGCCGCCACACAGTGGGTTTCTGGAGATGGACGGCGCTGCCGAGGCCGACCCAGAAAGGTGGCGAGACGAGTTGGACACATACCATGACGGCTGGTTCGAAGTGGCGCTGGAAAAGAACACTTGGAAAGACTTGGGGGAGGCCTTTGCCCAGCAGAGGGACAATGTAGCCTGAACAAAAAAAAAATAAAGAAAAATTAACAGACAGATATTATACGAGTACCAAAACATTTGCATTCCAATTTCAAACAACAATACCCATTCTCCACTAGTTCGATCATTGACTCACAAAACTAGACAAGGACCCACTTCAACTCGGTCTTGAACTGTCAGAAGTTCATGAACGAACCCTTGAACTTTTGAATGATGAATGAATGATTTGAATGCGATCACCGACCTTCATAGGAGAATGTGGGAGAACTATGAACTTAGTTCTAACAATAGTATTGTTATGCTTTGGGTAGATGAGTTGGCGGAAGATATTAGCTACGGCCAAACAAACGACTGTGAAGATTTATGTTAATGCCATTTTCTCGCTTCGAATACCGTAACCCTGGAACGTAAAGGGTTATTGAAGGACACCGTAGATTTTAGTCAGTACAAGTCTGACAGTCTCTTTTGCTCTGCCCTGGGTGGGAGGAGGCATTTGATGATGTTACCTTGCTAAAAAAGGCCATTTCAGGCTGCGGAAATCTAAAATGCAGTGAAGAAACAAGGAAAAAAAAAACCTTCTCGTTTTAAATAAAAATATTAATTCTTATTTTTTCTATCTCGGACGAACACCCCCTATTTATCTCCTCTATCCCCGTTGTGTTAGTTTACTTTAAACCCTAAAGAGTTAAAGACAGTAATAGGAGCCCCGCCTAGCGGGACTTCATCAATTTATGAGTTATTGCAATATACTACTTATTTTGTGTTAATAACATTAAGCGTTTACAACATTATGCCTTACAAAGTTATGCTTCATCTTTATTATCCCAAAACTATTTATGGCGAAAAAAAACATTTATGTAAAATATTTATACTTACCTAATTTTATTATGCGCAATGATTATTATCCTAAATTTCGATTAGCCAGTGTTAATACACTTACTATTTTATGCTTATCTTTAGAATCTAAACAATTTTATTTTCTCTCATTTTATCATATTTTTTTCTTTGGCATATTAATCCAAATATCGCTTCAATCATGATATATTAAATAAAGTCACGAATTGCAAAAACCTAGTCTAGTACAAATCACAACGATGCACTACAAATATATACTAACAATATCGGCCGATGAATAAATCCTCTCACGCTCTACGCGTATCTAAATATTACCAGTACCGAACCGTATCGAACATAAATAAACTACACGTATCTATACGTCTATTCTATAGTCTATAGTCGGTAGAACGCGTCGATTTCGATCAATCACTACGTTTGTGTTTTACGCAACGCTCGTGCTATGTTAGGGCTTGAGTACACTAAAGGAGTAAAGGATTGAGTATAGGTTTGGTTGCATGGCATGTTAACTTTTTTCTCACTTTTCCTGCATGTGTGCATAGGCATGAGGCCGAGAAGGTGGATCCTTTCGTAAACGTGCATATGCATATGCATGAGGGCGGGAGGGTACGTTACTGGCATCCTGCATCTAAGCCCAGATTTTTGTCTCGCTGAATTGTAAACTAAATATTTCTCATAACAATTAATGCCATGGATTTTTGCAAAAAATAAATTTACTGCTGATTCTAAAGTTTATATAATTATAACTAAGGGAGATAAAATGCATTAAACAGTTGCACAGTTGTATTGTGTTTGGTTACATTATGCAGTTGATTGATTCGATTTTTATAACGATTTGATGGTTAAGAAACTAATACACAGTCATGATCTGTCAACCAAAAGAAAAACATCAATAGCATATTAGTACAAAGACAGAAGTGAATCGACTGCTGCTGCGTATGGCGAGTTCGATTTCCACACGGTACAAAAATTACTATGACCTACAAATAGTTGTTCCGGGTCTGGCTGTTTGTAAACGAAAAACTTAAAACAATGAATTTATTATGGTCAAAATCCGAGCAGTAAGCGACCACCTTAGTTATCTATAATAATTCAGCACTACTTCAGAACTATCACTAACTCAAAACACTCCCACATACTCACACCTTTACTCAACATTTTTCCGACAGCTTTACCCATCCATCTCTCCCCTGATTTATAGACTTACATCTTTGACAGATAACACCAACTTTCTGACCCAATAAGTGACACTATTGACAGGCTATTTCGTAACGGTTAAAAGGGCCAGAGTGTCATTAATATGGCTATTTAATACGACTGGATTTGTCTGGCATTTAGAGTATTTAGGCCAAACTTGTGATGTGTGGAATGTGATTATAGGTGACATTTCGTTATGGGTGGGATTGTGATGTGAAATTTGTTGATTTTTAACAGATTGCCCCGTTGGTTGATTGCTCGCAAGAACGACCACTGAGTATGCGGTCTTTAGTTCGTTTTCCATTTAAGGTTTAGAAAACACTTTTATACCTTTTGCTGAAATTATTCCGATGTTTAGTACCTGACTACTCTGAGAAGAAACAGCCGATATAATTAATAACAAAAAATAAGATTACTATAGAAGGCCACTGATAGTTAAAGCCAAAAAAAGTATGAAAAATTAACCCCTTTCGTTGGATCCCTACGTCACACGCAAAGGAATTACATTAAAATAAGAGCTTAGCGCTCAATCACACAGTTATAAAAAAGTGCCTTCACGAAAATCGTCACATTTTGTTTTGAACTTGGAATCTGGACATTTTACATAAGGCCCGGTCAATATATTGTTCAAGTCATACGAGGACCATGCATGTTAGTTTAGGATATTTTATATCCCGAATTTCTTAGTAACATCCACCGAATCGAGATTATTTACTGTGGCAACAGGTTCGCTGCTTATAAAATGGAACTGAATAAATTATAGGACATTTTGCCTTGGGTTTTCTATTATAGGTACTTACTAACCTAACCTTTTAGGGATTACAAGCTGAAGTTTCGTAGATTTGTCTAGTATTTGGAATATTTAGGCCGATCTTGTGATTTGTCGAATGTGAAATGTGACATTTCGTTACGAGAGAGAACCAAGTTGATATTTTACAGTGATAGACCTAAAAGAAATATTGTATTAAAGTTGATTTTTATCAAAATATAATGTTGATGCAGTACAAAATATCAATACTAAATCAGATCGACATGTTTGCGTGCGTGGCACGAGAAGCCGATCACATCAACCTTGGTGTGAGTAATCTTATCATGTGACGGTGAGTTGCATAGATAATCCCGGACGGCACTATACCTACACCGTAATATTTATTCCAGTACAGAAAATAATATATAACAAATAATTGTATGGGTCTACACGTGCTTGTTCCGGGACTGGCTGTTTGTAACTGAATTTAAATGTTCAAAAAAAAAATATAGTTTTTTTGTGTTTGGTTTTGATGTCGGTTCCCTTTTTTTTTAGTTGAGATATTCAACAATTTTTTTTATAAAATCGGCGTCTTTGAAAATCTACAATCCTAGTAAGTAACAAAAACGGATCTATGCGAGCAACTTCACGAGATATCCATTATTCTTATATACTTAAACCTTCCCCAGAATGTAACAAACAATTTTCTGAAAACTGTATCGAAATCGGTTCAGCCAAACGCGAGATAATCGCGGACAAACATACATACATAGGTACATACAAACATACATACAGGTCGAACTGAGAAAATACTTTTTTTTTTTAAGTCGGTTAGTAAACGCAGTCACAATACACGTAAGAATTTCTAGTCAGGCAAAGCTTTTAAAGTTGAGTAAGTAGAACGTAGAACCTAAATATCCAAGATTTTAAGTAAGTTTGACAGCATTTGAAGTCGTTGCTTCCGTCTTCAATCTGCAAAAAAACTCCAACTACACCTACTACATCCTTCCGAGAGAAAGTGCTTTCGAGCTCTCGATATAAAACTAAATCAACCAGCTTTCGAAGATAACAAATTGAAGTTGATTCAAGTAAACATTCGAACCATTCTTGCTAGCTACTGTACTTACATACAACAAAATGACATTTGTGACATTTCTATTGCGCGGTACGCCAGATGTCCCATATCTCAGGGCTGTCACCAAAAATAGAAAGGAATAATAAAATAGCTTTTACGGGGAACTTTGAAGGAGGACGAATGGGTTTTTGGTGTTGTATTTACATAATGGTTAGACGATAAGCTGATCATACATACCTTCTAAGGCTCAGACCTTATTCCTGTCGTGGTAGGCGCTAAAGTTTTCTGTAGCTGTAAATTGTGGTCTTAGGGAAAGTACGTATATGAATAAGGTGTAACAACTGTCGAAGCCGAAATCATCATTTTTCGACAACAAACGCGATATATTGTGCTTTCATAAGCACAATATATCGCGTGTGATCCCTGTACTATGCAATACATTCATATGTATTGCATAGTACAGGGATCATAGAGATGACTCACCGTCCGATCAAAGTCCGAGTTGACGGTGCGTTGTGATTCATGGGTGCCTCAAAAAGCTGCAGTCAATGTCTGGCTGGGGCTGCAGGGATATCTTAAGATATTACTGCGGCTCAAAATGAAAAGGGCCGTTGAAGGAACAGGGTCGTTTTAGTCTGTACAGGTCTGACAATCCTTTCTGTATAAGTCGGTTCAGGACGGTTTCGGTTCAGTTCATATTTCAGATTTTTCTTTTTGTTTTTTTTTTTTTATATTTACTATGGACACTTTTAACTTTTTGCATCGTTCTCACATAATGTACTGTTTGAAGATTAATGATGTAACAAAGGTTCTTTATTAATTTTGGCGATTGAAAAAGAGTGTCCATGGAGTTTCTTGCCCATTCTTCTCCATAGAGATCTACGCATTGGAATGGGCACTTACGGTACTCACTTTATTATGTCTTGTGACTGGGATTGCAGCACCATAACTATTTTTCTACTAGTTTTATTATACGTCTTTTGAAAATTCAAAAGTGCCTGATCTAGTTGAAATAAATGATTTGATTTGGTTTGGAGTCATTTGATGATTTACCACCAAATAAAGGGAACTAAATTAAAAATTATAACGTTTTAAAAACTTAACAATATATTCGTTACCAGAAAGTTCCCAAGTATAGCCCGGAACAAAAACATCACAACACATGCCATTCAGCTTTGAAGGGTCCGTCTACACATTGTACAAAGGCGATAGGTAACAACTAAAAATAGTCTGATCAGAATGGACGAGCTATAAAATTACCTTCTATTCCCAATCTCCTCTAACAATAACGTTTATTGTCATATTTTGGCATCACTTGCCCAGAAAAGGTTACGGTATTTATAGACTTATCCTCCGAGGATGAAATAGACAAATCACAAGATACGATGTTCAGATATTCAGTTACTTATTCAGAAACTAAAATGTCATTGTTTGAAGGAAAATAATCCATATTGATATTAGATAATGGAGTTAATAATAGCGTGACGGCTGATAGGGGAGAATGTAATGGTACGATTCCACCAAAATAGTGTGCGGCACATTTATTTATAGGCGCACTCTGCAGTGCGCGATTTTTCGACTATACATAAAAACATAACAATATCTTCGTGTTTGCTTGTGTTTCGACCAGAGTGAACATTTGTTGTAGTAGACGTCTTTTTGGCAGAAGCTCGAAAATCTGACAACTAATCTAACCCAGGGGGTATAGTATTACCCAATTACTGGGTTGTAGAGGTCCAGATAGGATGTCGTTCTCTGTAAAATTCTGTTGTTCAGCTACATCAATTTTGGGGTGATCAGGTGATGATGATAATGTCGATTCTGGTGTGCCAAAAACAACATCTAATCTGCGTACGAATACTTCAAATCATCATCCGCATAGCCTATTCCCAACTATATTAGGGTCGGCTTTCAACTGAAACAGATGCAACTTAATATGAATAAGAAACTGAAGAGGTCGGCCTGTGCAGCTGTAATAATCTAGCCCAGTAACCTTAGCACGAATTTTCACTCTTTTACTTTACAGTATTTACAGCGTTTCTTGTATGAAAAAATGGAACAGCGCCTCTGGTGCGCGAAGCCGGAACTAATTTTTTCCTTGAAAAATGTCAACTTGAAATTGTCAAAGTTCCAGTTTACTTTACGTCTCAAATACTGAAAATTCGTGCTAAGGGTACTGAGCTCCTGCTCAAGACATATAAAGACATATAAAGTACTCATAAGGAGGACATTATGAGTACTTTACTCGTATATATGTCTTTAAGATAATAATATTAACAAGTATTCAAGAAAGTACACGTATGTTTACCCATTATGTGACATTGACCTTCATTGCCTTTGAGCGTTCAACATTTACTTTAACAGTCAAGTGCAAAGCTCACATTTCGGCGAGTTTCAACTTTCGTGTCACTTACGTTGTTTATCTTAGTTAGATCTATGAAAATTGCGATAATCTTGAAAATCTTACACAATGCATATCAGCTTCCAATGTTTGGGCTTTTATTGGTTAAGTGATCTTCACGTCACACCTGACTTCACTTGATGTGATGGATGGACGTCTAACTCTTGTCGAACAAACACTTTTTGCTCGAGCTTAGAGACCCTCACACAAGATTTACGTAACGTAAATTGTTAACGGCTAAATTGGTTCTGATAATAATCGTTTACAAAATCAAAACATTAGCCGTCGTACCACAAAAACTTTTAAACGTCTGTTGAACACTTGTCTAAAAAAATGTCAGATTATGACGTAGAAATAAGGTCCGTTTTGCAGTCACACTTTTTTTACAAAAACTTAAACAAGAAGTGTTCAACACTTGTTTAAGTTTTTGTAGTAAGGCTGAAACTTTCTCAGTCCATTACAACACCTAAAAAAGTACTTAAAAAAGTTGTGGTGTGTAAAAACTTGACACGGACTTTACTCCACGGGTACCCCGACCTGCCGGGGTCGCGGGACTGTCTCATTAGGTAACCGTGACCCCGGAACATAAAGGGCTATTGAAGGACACCGTGGATTTTAGTCGGTACAAGTCTAACAGTCCCTCCAGCCCTGCCCTGGGTAGGAAGACTCATGTAATGATTTTACCACGATTAAAAAGCGAGTGCCTCGATTAATTCAAATCTCTAACACATCGTGAGCTTTTTTTTTACGTAGTAAAATCATCAAATGAGTCCTCCCACCCCGGGCAGGGCGGGAGGAACTGTCAGACTCGTACTGACTAAAATCACGGTGTCCTTCAATAGCCCTTTATGTTCTGTGGTCACGGTAATGAGATAAGTCCCGCGACCCCGGTAGGCTTTGGCCCTCTAGAGAAGACCCCGTCATCATGCTGACGCTCTTTGAGGCGCGCGTGGATCACAACGCGCCGTCGACCCGGGCATGGTCCATGGTCGGACAGCGAGTTGCCCCACACTCGCCGCCCGCATGCCCGCGCCTACGGTGGCCGGAGATCTTCTGCCGACGTCCGACACGGCGGTGCTCTGTCCAAGCGGGGCAGTCCTGCACTGTATGCTCCACCGTGTCCTCAGGGCGATCCTCGCACACATCGTGCGCTTGAATCGATTTGGAAGTCCCCACCTCCGAATTTGCAAAAATGTGTCTGCCCGATTTTCAAACTGAAGACATCTCTAATTTCGGAGCAATAGATACATTTGCAAAATTTATAACGTCATAAAAGCGTACCTTAAATGAAAATAGACGTAGCTAGCAGTCTTTACAGTTAAATATAATGCAAATAAATTGCTGGTTTACATGGTTGTTATGTCGATAAAAAGTAAAACCGTTTTCTTGTTGTCTATGTGGCGTCAGACACAATGTTGACTAAATATCTGCGCAGATTAGAAGTGAAGTTAATGCTGGAAAAACGCTTAAGTAGAATTTGGAAACTAATACATTAGTTACAAGATATGCAACCTCTTAGAAGCGTGTTTTCAATAAAAAAAAGAAATACTGGTAACCCTGACCTCTATTATCTTTCAGTGACTTCATTTGATTTAAATTTGAAGTGCAATACACGTATATTTCCGTGGTGTAGCTCCTCTACTCTCACGCCGCCAAAAGGTATGAAATTATTAGTAGCGTCTACGGGGCGTTAACGTCGTGTTAACGAGACGTCTACGCGGTGTTATGTGATGTATACGCATGCTTTATTAAAATATAAACTCACAGCTATGACACTTCTAGTGAAATGTGTCTACTTGTGCCATTATAAATGTATTTTAAAACATTAATTTGTACAGACCGAAACCGTATTTACGAGATTTGAAGCCTCTTAAAAGCGTGTTTTCAATTAAAATAGACGAATGCTGGCAACCCTGACCTCTATTACCTTTCAGCGACTCCATCTGCTCTCAGATTCGAGTGCAATGCACACATATTGCTGTGGCGAAGCTACTTTATCTACTCTTTCGCCACTAAAATGCATAAAATGTTTACTTACTAGAAACGTTTTAAAATCTCTTTTTGGTCTGGATTTATTTGAAAAGAAGATAGAATTGGTTTATCTTGTGTTTTCATAGCTAAATGCTTCTTTTATTTTTTGTCTATACTCGTAAAATGTTAATTGAGGTCGTTGTTACGTATGATAGTATTTGTTTTTTAACGATCGTGCGGTTTTATTGAACATTCTAAGAGTTTTATGTTTTGCTTTTAGTTCGATTGTACGGGATTTTTCTTACTTGTACAATTCGATTAATAATCGAGTCTCCATCGAGTTTCATTGAGGTGGCGAAATCAGTATTTTATCTCAATCGAAAAATCATTCCTTTTTTTATCTTTAAGACAAGGATTGGCAAATTCGATCATTGATTGGTTACAAACGAAGATGCAACTGAAGATAGCAATCGACAAGATTATTACCGACTTAGCGACAAGAAAGGTAAACATCTGTTGAACGCTTGTCTATATAAATGTAACTGAAAAACGACCCTTATATCAACGTGAAATGTCGTTTTGACGTTAAACAGTTTTTTAGACAAATGTTTTTTGACTTGTGTAGAAGATATTCATATTATACAGTTAGGTAGGTAATTTGAAATCAATCGTCTCTATGGTCTGTCATTGCGATTAGGTGACTTAGAAGCTGCGATTTACGATTGCGGTCGCCTTCAAACACGTCTATTGAATTTCGCAAACATATATTTTCTTCCATATACCTTAAACATATACCTTCTTCTATTGAGTAATTGGAAGTTGAAAGCAACATGTCTGTCTAATAAGAAAAAGGGCAACACCGATCACTATACCAATCGCCTGGTCCTGTATCCAACTCCACTTTCATTTAACGCAAATTGGACCTTTTTGTCCTCAGTTCAAGGTCATGTTTCGAACTTACGAGACATACCCTTGACGTAATCCTTTAGTACACTTCCCATATCACGCCCCAGGGAAGGATTGAGAGCATTCAGTGTTGCTATTTATAGCGAAGGACGAAGGTACCACGTGGTTTGAAAGGGTTCCAAGAATTTTGCTGGACTTTGTGTTAATTAAATTAGCTTTTAGCTGTTCGCCTTACTTAGTTATTTTTGTGAATGAATTCATTCAACTTTGAGAGTACGAGTAGTCTGTCTTTGTGTCCGTTATAGGGACCTTGTCTTCAATAAATTGTACCTACAAATGAATTTCAAAAATGAGTCAATGTTACCGCATACAAAATTCACCTTTACAGTGAGTGATTTAAAAAAATAGTTTTTCGTTCATACCTACACTAGAGGAGCTTTTTTAAACAATTAACGCCGTAAATACCTCAAGTACCTACGCTGTCGGTCACGCCGCAGTCGCGGCGGTAAGACCCCTCATTGAGGAGTGGCTGGAGAGGCGTCACGGCGTCCTCACCTTCCGTCTGACGCAGGTCCTCACCGGGCACGGATGTTTCGGGAGGTTCTTGTGTCGTATGGGGAAGGAAGAAACGTCTGGGTGTCACCACTGCGAGGATCGCCCAGAGGACACGGTGGAGCATACGGTGCAGGACTGCCCCGCTTGGGCAGAGCACCGGCGTGTCCTCACAGCGGCGATAGGCGGCGACCTCTAGCGCCCGGCACTGGTCGAGGTCTCCGCCTAAAATACGGAAATCTTGGATAAGGTTAAAGGAGAAAGACAAATATAAAACTGCTGAGCTGACACTAACGCTGAGTCAGACGTTATTTCAAGCCAAGTTCCACTCATAATACACAAATAGCAAAACCAATAAAATTTTTATTCCACAATTGACATTTTGCTTAGTAGAAAGCAATTTATCGGTATTGCAATGTCTTTAAGGGTCAAATCACACTGAGACGCGACGCTACTTGCACATTGCAATAGCACGGCTGAAAATCAAACTTTATATATATTTACCTGTAGTAGATAAGTAGGTATACACATTATGAAAGAGACACCAAAGAAACATAATATGTTTCTTTGGCGTCTCTTTAGACATAGTATTATGTCTCCGCCCCGTCTGCGTCTTACGTCTTTTTGTATGTGGCCCGCGCCTAAAAGCCGCGTTGCGCCCGCGACCCGACTCTTCTGTATGTTATGCGTCGCGACGCATCTATACATTTTGTATGAAAGGGACGCTGTAAAGACAAATGTCCGCGTCCCGTCTTCGTCTTACGTCTTTTCTGGGTGTCCAGCGCCTAACATCGCGTAGCGACGTGTCTCTGTGTAAAGTGATCCTTATTCATCTAGCTGAATAATGCAGCTCGTTGACGTTCAATTCAATCGTTCATTTGCTATCAACAAGTACTCTATTGGAATCTCAATTGAGTCGTAATTTCCAATATTACTTGCATTCATTGGTTATCTAAGATTCATCGAAGCAGCAATATCAGATGCTTAGCAACTCAGATCAAAGAAATAGGCAGATAGAGTCCACCAAAGCAAGTACAAAATCAAAAGTGAATAGAAACTCGCGTCAGTAGGTACCAAGCTACGCGTCGTACCAAGCTACGCGTCGTTGTTGTTGTTTGCCAAAATATGCCGTCTCGTGTCTTTAATTAAACATTGTAAAAGTTGTTCTCAAAAACAAAGAAAACAATATGGAATGTAATTCGATTTGATTTTGTATTTGCTTTGGTGGACACACTCGCGTGTTCTGAGCGTTCATCTGCCTATTTCTTTGATCTGAGCTTAGCAACTTATCGGTGTGCTTTTAGCGGAGATCAGGTTTTTTTTTTTTTTTTTTGCGTGGTAAAATCATCAAATGAGTCCTCCCACCCCGGGCAGGGCGGGAGGGACTGTCAGACTTCTACTGACTAAAATTCCACGGTGTCCTTCGGTAGCCTGTTATGTTCCGGGGTCACGGTAAGGAAATAATCCCGCGACCCCGGCAGGCTTTGGCCCTCTGAGAGGGGGCCCCGTCATTATGCTGACGCTCTTTGAGGCGCGCGTGGGACACAACGCGCCGTCGACCCGGGCATGGTCCATGGTCGGGCAGCGAGTTGCCCTTTACTCGCTGCCCGCATGCCCGCGCCTACGGTGGCCGGAGATCGTCTGCTGACGTCCGACGCCGCGGGGGCCTACCACTGAGGTTGGGGCGGAGGGAGGACGCTGTCCTTTCTCTCTCGCGGCCCGCCTCCTCCTTCACGAGCATTACTGCTTCGCAGAAGGAGGCGACCGCTTCCCACTCCGTCTCGCCCCGCAGCATGGCTGCGACCAATGCCGGGCGCAAGAGGTCTCCGCCTATCGCCGCCGTGAGGACACGTCGGTGCTCTGCCCAAGCTGGGCAGTCTTGCACCGTATGCTCTACTGTGTCCTCCGGGCGATCTTCGCAGTGGTGGCACCCGGGCGTTTCCTCCTCCCCTATCAGACACAGGAACCTCCCGAAACTTCCGTGTCCGGTGAGGACCTGCGTCATCCGATAGGTCAGGACGCCGTGACGTCTCTCCAGCCACTCCTCAAAGAGGGGTCTTACCGCCGCGATTGCGGCGTGCCCGAGCGGAGATCAGGTGGAAAAAAAATGTATTTATTTGTGTGTGGAGGATTATGAAGAAAGCTTTCGGTTAAATAATAGCCGCACATTTCGATCTTTAATGTTAAGCCGAGCTTGCCAGGTTTGGGTTAGAGATAGGTGACAGTCTATAGTGACGAGTTTCCTCCTTTGGTTCCGACTGTCATTTGTATATCATTTACAGTTTTTTTTTAAACGATGTAGCAACTTTATAGCTATTGTCAAACAGACAGGCGAAGCGAATGCGATCCGAAGCGTTTTTATTTGTAATTGTATGGAATTGTTTGAATCCAGTCACATAGAAAAGCGAAAGCGATCCGATAGTCTTTGTGACTGGCTTCAAACAATTCCATACATTACAAACAAAAACGCCTTGCCTTGCGTTCGCCACGCCTGTCTGACAATAGCTTTAATTAAAAAACTTGCTACATCGTTCTCACATAATGTACCACCTCAAAATTAATGATAATTTGAATAATTTGAATGATAGTTTTGATAATTCTGGCGAACTAAAAAGAGTGTCCATGGAGTTTCTTGCCCGTTATTCTCCATAGAGATTTACTTCTTGGAACGGGCATCTACGGTACTTTCACAGTTTTTATGTCTTGTGACTGGGACTGTAGCACCATAACTTTTTAGTGTTTAATTATATTCTTTTATTTGTCTTTGACAATTCAAAAGTGCCTGTAATGTCCATTGTCCACGTATATAACCGCACGTCATACGCACGCTTTCGTCAATTGATGATTGCAAGACGAATGCTTGCATCTTGCATAGAAAATATGAAATCAGTGTCCACGAAGCGGCAACGTCGCGTCAGCCGCTCGTGTTGCGTTCGTCATGCATTTTTACAACAAAAGATATCCTTTCTCGATGCTAGTTGAAAAAAAAAACTGAGACCTTTTGTAGCGTGACTGACTATTGCATGAAGCAGCGTGGACATAACAAATATGCAAAATACGCCTATCTTAAATAAATGCTTTGATTTTGATTTTGAAGTCGATAATGTTAGAAGCTCAAAAGAACGGTTAAGTCACAGGGGTACCTAGAACACCAATATTTTTTCAGTTATGTTAAAGTTCCATAGATGGGGCAGTAAATAGGGGCGAGCCTTCTGCCATATCATCATCATCATCATCAGCCTATAATTTCCCACTGCTGGGACACAGGCCTCCTCTCTGTGAGAGGGTGTGGGCCATAATCCACCACGCGGGCTCAGTGCGGGTTGGTGGATGTCACATGTCTTCGAATTGTTTGGTACTAGGATATGCCGGTGTCCTCAAGATGTTCTCCTTCACCGTTTTTGAGAGCAGTGGTGATGAAATAAATAACACAAAGTAATGCGCCTGCCTGGATTCGAACCCACAACCTAACAACTCGTAAGTCAGGGCCGATACCACTGAGCCACCACTGCTTATTGCCATATCAACCAAGCATAATTCCTGAGACCGTGGCAACTACCTAGGTACTGAGAAATTCATAAAATAACTACGCTCGACTTAGGAACCAAACCCAATACTTACCTCTTGCTCAGCTGTTACACCTACAACCACTAGATCAACCAGTCAATCAGTTTTAATCAGTTTTATGTTAATAGCAAAACAATTCATTCAATTCAAACTCATTTCAATCAAAATTACGAGTACGTATTGAAAATCGGTATTTTACAGAACTCGCTTTTTCATTTCGGTTCATTTCCTGAATTGCTTTGTATGTAAATAATAAAGATACAATATTCAACCGTTTTCATGCACCACAGGAGATAGTAATTACTTACGTTCATTCGAATATTGCCTACTGAAACAAAAAACAAAATAGAGAATGTAAAATGTATGAAAAGTTTAATTAAAATGTGAAATATTTCGTGCGAGCTCTTTTAACAATGGAACACGATTCACGGCTTTTGTTCGCTGATTTCATAGAGTTATATACAAGTAGACCTACTTCGTATTGCGAAAACTTCTCTCTTGTAAAATAACACTTTTCAGGGTATTTATATTTTAAAGATTCATCTTTGGCAAATTCTGACAACTTTGCAAAATTGCAACCACGCTAAGAACGAAAACGTCAATGACCTCAATCTGTCAACGGTCACTTGAAACGTTTAGCAAAAAAAATAATATGTTCAAATTAATTTGCAATAATACTTGTTAATGATATTTTCATGTGATTATTGTTTATGTATGTGTTACAACTGTACAGTTACCGGTGCATAGCATTATAGATACCTTACAGTAAAAGCAAAGTTGCGATCAAAGCATTTTGCCACTCGATTATACTCAAAGGTAACATAAGATACCCTAGACTAGGGACTTAATGCGTGTGATTATTCTACATGAGCGATTGCTTATGGTAACTATACTTGCAGATACTTCGTGCTTAAAATAAAAGTTGCTAGTTCTTGCCAACGGCTTCGCCCGCTACAATTCAAAAATTATTCCAGAGATACATAATCAAAATCAAATCGTTTATTTCAAGTATGTAGGCCAGTAGCCATACACCATCCTGCCTATCGACGATCGATTTGACGCTTGCAATTGTTTCAAATTGCAATTGTTTAAAAATGCCAATTTGATGGCATGACATGCCAATTTGATAGGTCATCAAATCGATTTGACACAACGTCAGATCGGCAGCAGTGATGCATTTGGCTATTATTCGGTGACGACAGCTACAATTTTATAAATTTGTAGCTATCGGTCACCGAATAATAGCTAGATCTAGCTATAAAGTTGGCATCGCTGCTGCAGATTTGAAGTTGTGTCAAATCGATCGTACGATAGGCAGTATGGTGTAAGGTGTATATGGACAAACTGCCAATTTGAAACAATTGCAAGCGTCAAATCGATCGTTCGATAGGCAGGATGGTGTATGGCTACCATTACAGGCACTTTTGAATTGCAAAAGACAAAAGTAAAATAAAATACACTCGTCACAAAAATCGCACCTCTTTAAGAATTCCTTTCAGTCATTTTAACCCTATTAATCAATGGTAGACATTTATGACTATAAGATATCATTGCAAAGGCAATTTATTTAATGTTCAGAATAAATCGGGATTAAATCCTATCCAAGGTTACAAAATATCTGTGTAATTTTCATCATTCACGTGCAGCAATGTTTGTGTGACATAGTAACAAAAACACTCACATACATACTCAAAAACATTCGCAAAAGTAAGATCAGTAAGAAGATAAGATAAGTAGTTGTGTCTTCAGTGAAGTATCTAACATGTTTCAGATCATTCATACATCAAAATTGCAGTTACTTTTTCACGAAACTTTAGCCGCGGAACTGTCCCTGGGGTCTTAGAACTCTCTACAGAGTCGCGGAACTACTCCAAAAGGGTAACCGTGACTAGGAACGTTAGGGCTTTAAAAGCAGCACGATATATTTTAGTCAGTACTAGTCTGATAGTGTCTTTTACTCCACCTGAGTCCTGGTAGCCAGGGCTACTCATTTGATGATTTTATGAGGGGTACATATTTGAATATCGAAGATTAAAATATCTACGCTTAAAATATCGATGTTCAGAATATCGAAAATTAAAATATCGATTGTAACAAAATATCGAAAAATGTTACATCTACGCTTAAAACGTCGAAGATTAAAATGTCGACTGATTTAAAT
Organism: Agrotis clavis; assembly: GCA_954870645.1. Lineage (NCBI taxonomy): Eukaryota > Metazoa > Arthropoda > Insecta > Lepidoptera > Noctuidae > Agrotis > Agrotis clavis. The sequence goes on along the minus strand of OX940936.1, from coordinate 14,608,070 downwards.
GTCGAATGATTCAAAATATCGAAAGACGTTATGTCGAAATTCAAAATATCAACGTTTAATACATCGCAGTTCATAATATCTAATTTCATAATATCTACGTTAAAAATACCTACTAGTTGAAATATCGAAAAACGTATAATATATCGTCCTTAGTCAAATTGCTGATAACCACCTACCAAGGTAAGTCGACGGAGCCTCGCTATGCGGGGCTCCTATTTCTGTTTGCAAGGTTTAAAGTAATCTAACACGATGAGGATGGCGGGGTCTGAAAGACCCCGCCACCCTCTTCGAACCTAACTTGTCCGAGTCGGGGTGCCCCAAGTCCCGAGCTCGCTTCGCTCGCTCTTGCATCCTTAGTCATATTACTGATTACTACCCAACAAGGTAGCTGGACGGACTTCGGTTAGGTTACTTTAAACCTTGCAAACAGAATTAGGAGCCCCGCGAAGCGGGGCTTCGTTGACTTACCTTGTTAGGTTCGATATTTCGGACATTCGATAATCTGTACTTCGATATTTAGGACATTAGATAATCTGTATTTCGATATTTAGATCTTTCGATGTAACTTTTGTAGATATTTAGATTTTAGATATATTGGACGTAGATCATATTTTAATCATTCGATATTTTAAACTTTCGATATTTTAATTTTCGATTTTATGGTCATTCGATATTTTCGTTTTCGATATTTTGAACATCGATATTTTAAGCGTAGATATTTTAATCTTCGATATTCAAATATGTACCCTTTGTGAGGTTAATAAAGGACTCGTCTGCTCCATAGGCCATTGGCCTTTCGACAAACATGGCCATCGCTATCCAAAACATATCAAACTTAATTTTACCCCACAAATGATATCAATCCATATCGACATCCGCGTGCTGACATCACAGCGTCTGAATAGACACCGATTACTTTGATGTAGGCGACGCCATTGAAAAGTAACGACGCGACTCAAAGGACAAATTACAAGACACCCTTTGGCCTTCAGCGGCTTCAGTTTTCGTTTCATAGACAAAACTGATCCTTTTGATGTAGAGTGAGAGAGTACAGAAGGTTGGCTGGTTAATGAAGCGTGTAAAGTCTATTTTTCCGTGTCAGGTTTTGAAAACAAATGACGATTTTGAGAGCGTTCTAGGATCTCTATACAACGTGTAACGTTAATAGCGCAAAACCTCTCGTGGGGTAACTCAGCCCATGTTACTGAACAATGTTTGTTCTAAGACTTTTGCAAAATCGCAAAAAAAATGATTTTTCATACTGATGGGCCCGATCAATTTCTGATTTTGTATGAAAAAGCAAATTTTTTTTTTGCGAATAAACGAATAAAAATAAAAAGAATAACATGGGCTGAGTTAACCCACGAGACGTTTTGCGCTATTATCGTTACACGTTGTAAACACTCTTTGAGTTGAAATGTTGTTTGATTTGGTAATAACTTCCATTTTCACTTGAACTTGTTGTTTGCAACTGAAGGTACTATGATGCGGTAGGTAAGTTTAAATATTTTGAAGCGAAGTCTTTCAATGTTGAACTTTTTTGGAAGAACGTGCTTTTGATAGTGTGAATTGAAGTTTGGAAATATACTACAGGATTTAAATTCAATAAATACTCCAAAGACAAGCACTATAGTACCTTGTAATTTATTTGCTATCATCCTAAAGTTGATGTCAATTGTTGTGTCATGAGGTAACGCGACGGTACTGGAAATGTGTATCTTATCGTGTAGTAAATAAAGTTACATTTTGAGTCGCTTTATAGAAATATGAGAATAATTTTGAAAGTTGTGGAGAAGTGAACTATTAATTCCTTGTTAATGACTCAAAAGTTAACCTTTTGTATCTTCCTACAATGTGTAACTGATTTCAGGCCCCGGCCGTAAAAAGACGGTGATAAAAAAATGTATAATAAACGTATTGTAATGGCTGACGATGTAAAGAGTATGGCTTCCGTTATTTTCAAGTTGTAAAACTTATTGAAAGGGCAATGTCGTTTTTAGAGTTTGTCGTTTCGTGTTACAAATACAATGACCTATTACGCTGTTGAGTTTCGAAGAAAGTGAGACAGAATTGGACATTTTGAGATTTTGACACTGTTGGAAAATTGGACTTTTTGCCCCTAGAAGAGTGGGATCGCGAGACTGTTTAAGCAGGTTACCGCGACCCTGGTAAGTTAGAAGAAATATAACAAAAACAAACTGGAACAGGGTGGTTTTATTGTCAGTACCTAAGTGTCTGATAATCTTACCCGCTACATTCAGGGTGGTAGAACTCATTTGATTATTTTACAACCCGAAAAAATACGTAGTGGAGTAGGATAGGATGTTTCTTGTACAAAAAATTAATTTGAAAAAATACTAAAAATATTCATATTGACGAAACGGTAAGCACAGTAGCTCAGTGATAGATTTCCGCACGGAACAAATATTTTATATGACTGGAGAATTAGTGCTTTTTCAGGGTCTAGAGGTTTGTGTGTGTTGATTTAAATGTTGGTAAACGCGCCCAAAATACAGGAGATCCTAGAGTCTACTCAATATTTTTACAAAAAAAAATTAAGATGTGTGATATTATATCTGACCACTGTGATTTTTTTTTTCACGAAAAAGGTAAGCGGTATGCATTTTAAAGGTAACCCCTTCCGGCGAAACATAAAAACAACAAAAATATTAGAATTTTATTTAATCACAATAAATCGAAAAATATTTACACATAAACAAAGTCCTCAAGAACCCAGGAACTAGACAGGCTCTTTTCGAAGTGGAAGGAGGACACACGCACCGTGTTGCAAAACGTGGAAGGAGCGGAGAGAGGCTAACAACACGCATAGCATTGCACCGTAGAAGGTAGTTTTTTCGACGGTAGAAAAGGAATTACAAAATTTACAAAGGTTTTTTACTGTTTTGAGCATGCCATGCTTTATGCCATGCCATGCATTACATGCTTGGCTTAATGCTGGTCCTGCTCCACAAACACAGGGGAAACTGGTGGATTAGTATGTGAAATTATTCTAGGAGCTGCAGAAGATCGTTGGACTATTTTTGCATTGTATACATGTGATTTATTAGTTTTACTTCCGGACGAGTTATATGAGTCCATATAACTGTTTATTTATTTTATATTCTTATCTGACTTTATTAAGTCATTTCGTTTTTTATTTTATTTTTATTTTTATGTGTTTGTATTTGTTTTATTTTATATTGATTAACGGACATTATTGTCCTATTTTATTTTAGTTTTTATTTTCTTTGTGCATTTTTTTTTTTAAATGTCTGTGGGGACATTTTTTATGTAGGTTATCTTTTTATTAATATTTTCGAAGCGGATGAAAACTGTATAACTGTCCTTGCATTGTATAGAGTCAATCTGCCTAGTATTATATAACTTCATAGCCAGCATTGTGTGAGAGCTATCATTGACTAGATACCTACGTCTTTATTGACTTGAATGACTCTGGCGATTGAGAGCATGTCATTCTCACTCAAATGTCTCGCTGATGGTGGCATGTATGTCGGATCATTTAGTTCCCTTCAAAATGGTTGAGCTGAATGGTGCTGATATATGTGTCATGTTCGTGAACGGGCGCTGTCAGTTGGGACTGGTCATCTCTTAGCTGCCACGGTCTATTTTAATTATTAATAACTTTATTTTTGAATTGTCTTTTTATATTTACTATGGACACTAATAACTTGCCACATCGTTCTCACATAATGTACCATCTGATGATGAATGATGTAACAAAAGATCTGTAATAATTTTGGCGATTGAAAAAGAGTGTCCATGGAGTTTCTTGCTCATTCTTCTCCATAGAGATCTACGCTTTGGAATGAGCACCTACGGTACTTTCACAGTTTTTATGTCTTGTGACTGGGACTGTAGCACCATAACTATTTTCTAGTACTAGTTTTATTTTATGTCTCTTGACAATTCAAAAGTGCCTGTAATTGGCTTAGTTGAAATAAATTATTTGATTTGATTGATTTGATTTGCCAATGTTAACAATGAAGAAAAGAATAATGTTTCTACGCTCCAATGGTCAACGAATCGTGCGGCACACTCCTGCAAAAATCAATCGTATTGTATAGAAATAATTATGAAACAAGAACAGTGGTGGCCCAGTCTGTTGTAGGTCGTGGGTTCGTACCCCGCCAGGCGCATTACTTTGTGTAATTTATTTCATCACCACTTCTCTCAAAACGGTGAAGGAAAATATCGTGAGGAAACCGGCATGTCCTAAAACCAAAAATTCGAAGACATGCATGTGACATCCACCAATCCGTACTGGGCCCGCGTGGTGGATTATGGCTCACTCCCTCTCACCTCTCAGAGGAGGTGTGTCCCAGCAGTGGGAACATTATAGGCTGATGATGATGATGATGATGAATCAACATATTGAATATACATTTTTTTCAATTTTTGGTAGAATAGAGATACAATTGGTCATACTACACGTGTAGTAGTAGAGAAGGCTACATAAAAAAACACGTTAAATCTATGTAATTATGTTTTATAATCCTCTATGTTGGCAATTGGTGTTACAAATGGCCGCTTAGGGACTATTATAACCTCTATCTGAGTTTATGACCGTTAAACTATGTGTTGTGTAAGCCATATACACTTCTCATCAAAAAAATCGAAACACCTCGCAGTTTATGATTTGATAAGGATTATCAGAAAAATGTGTATGTTTAGGAATAAATGTAAAATGTCATTTAATAGTGAGTAGTATGAGGTTTTTAAATCCTAATGTTAATGTTCTAAATTCAAATTAAGTCTTCATAGGTTTCGTATTTTGTATAATGAGTAATTTTTACCCTGTATGGAATATGAAGGAAATGGGTAAAACAACACGCGTAAATGAAAAAAAAATGTAAGAAACGTTTATTTAATAACTTGTATTCCCTCCGCGAGCTCTTATTACTGCTTCCATACGGTTCTTCATCGATCGGATGAGAGTCACGATCACATGTTGTGGTATATTATCCCATTCCTCTTGGATTGCATTTTGCAGCTGGCTAAGTGTTTCTGGGGCTGGATCTCTTGCTCGAATTCGTCTCTTTAATTCATCCCATAGATGTTCAATGGGATTCATGTCCGGGCTTCTTGCTGGCCATACCATAATGGAGATACCGACTTCGGTAAGATAATCTCGTACGACGCCCGCGGTGTGAGCTCTAGCATTGTCGTGCATGAATATGAAGTCGTTGCCAATAAAATGTGCATAGGGCATCACATGAGGTTCAAGACACTGTTCGATGTACCGATGAGAGTTTAGTGCAGGCAGCCGTGGCCCAGACACAAAGGCAAGTTCTGTCTTACCGTCGGCGCTGATTCCTCCCCAAACCGTCCACGAACCGCCACCATAGCTGACCTTTTCTTCAATGCAGCATTGTGCAAAGCGTTCTCCATCTCTTCTGTAGACCTTGTTCCTTCCGTCGTTACCATACAGCATAATTTTACACTCATCAGAAAACAGTACTTTGCTCCACTGAAGGTATGACCAAGTTAGGTGCTCGCGTGCAAAGTTAAGGCGCGCTCTTCGATGGTCTGCAGTTAATTTCGGCCCATTCGCTGGCTTATGCGGTGCCAATCCGCGTTCCTTCAACCTTCTTCTTATTGTAGAGTCACTTACAGCTACTCTTCGTACAACGCGAAGCTGCTGCTGCAGTTGAAAAGCGTTAAGGCGTCGATTTCGTAAAGAAGTTGTTACAATAAATCGATCATCTCGCTCAGAAGTGACCCGATTCCTGCCAGATCCTGAACGGCGCGTGAACGAACCAGTCTCCCGATAGCGTTTGTAGACTCTATGAACAGATGATAAGCTTAGATGCAATCTTGCAGCCACAACACGCTGACTAAGTCCAGAATCCAGCAATGCCACCACTTGGGCGGCTTCTGCGGGCGAAGTATCCATAAGTTTTAGAAAAAAAAGTTTTTTCAGACGTCCCAAAGTCACAGTAAATGAAATAAGAAACAGAAAGTTTAAAGACAAGCGCTAATTTTTAGTTTTTAAACGAGAAACGTACTCCAACCCTAAATACACATTTGTCTCAAAACAGTGATTAATTTCATTTATAGGATAAACAAATGAAATTATTTCGAATTTTGATTTTTTTCTTCTTACTGTAATGACCAAACTGCCAGCTACACAGTAATGTTTTTTTTTCATGGAATTAATTCTCTTTTGTAAAAAATTAGGACAAAAACAATAAAAACGAAAGTGTTTCGATTTTTTTGATGAGAAGTGTATTAGGTATATTCGTTGAGGTTATGTACTGACAGTTGTAGTGTTAGTTCCTAAGATAAATGACCTGTTTGTTAAATGTTGTCTTAGAATTTAGAAATGTGTTGCTATGTGAGGTTCAGAATGTTCCTTACCCAAAATTTACATAGGTTCTATTTCCCAAAATTTCCCTTCCCAAAATGTCCCCTTCCTGAAACAACCGTATCTAAAATGTCCCTTTTGCAAAAAGATTTACTGTTTTTTTTTTTTAAATATAATAGCTCGTACGGATTTACACGACAGGTCTGCCGTCCGGAAATGTATTTTTTTTTTATCTATAATTCAGAGTTTGTCTCCTTTTGTCATATTGTGTCCAGACTTATACATAAGTATAGGAATTATTTCAAAATTAAATGTTTCTATGGTTGTCCTCTACATGAACAATTTTATTTTGGTGTGATCTTTTTTCTACATCCGTTCTAACAAAACTAAATAATATTTAACGAATGTTCAGCAGAATTTGTAAAATTCTAATATTTTTCAATTATAATCCAAAGCATAATCGTCTGTGGTTTGCATCTCCGATATTAAAATTTATTCAAGCGTGGGTGATGATTCCAACCTTTTCAAGTCGTGGGTGAATACGCCCACATCTTCTGCATTGCCCCCCTAGGCTAAAATCATAAACAGAAATATTTGCCAAATATAATTGCTTTTTGGTAACTTTTCGATTCATCACCTATACAACATTATTTTTTGTTTATGCGAAACCCGATACACCTGTCCAATATTTTTGTGTAAAGAATCTATGTACAAAATGTTAAAACCGTATCATGAAAAATCACAAAGTTATAAGCTTGTATATTACCTGATTTTCCGTTCAAAAACATGATCATTTCGCGGTACACCCGCGTAAACCGCGTCTCCTGTGTTAAACACTCGTTATAATAGTTTGGCAATAGGAACCTAACCGTATGGTGATTGTATTGTATTTAACTGTTAATAAAATGTAATTATAATATTTTTGAAAAAAAAATATAACATGGTGTAAAAATTATTGGAATCGAATCAGTTACTGATTCTGAACAAACTATATTCAGGTTTCGCATATTAAAAATAATGTTGTATAAAAGACTTGCGAAACAAGTGAAATATACAGGGTGTCCAGAGGCCTTATCATAGTATTCAGTTATTCTGACGTAGAGTAAACTGGAACTTTGACATTTTCAAATTGACAACAAAGAAAAAATTAGTTCCTTCTTTGTACACCAGAGGCGCTGTTCCATTTTTCTATACAAGAGACGCTGTAAATACTAGAACGACGCTGTAAAGTAAAATAGTGAAAACTCGTGTTAAGGGTACAGTAATTAATGAATAACCTTGGAATGGGTCATAGAAGAATATAAATATATCCAGATTACCCACGTGTTTCAAATGCACATTTCTCCAACAAAAACGGACGACAAGCTCTCCGTACAAACAAGGCTTAAGAGTATCTTTGTAGATAGTTAAGCCATCGTTATGAAACTCTGAAATATAAGCCTTTGGAACGATATCAATTTCTTGTTCTTGTTCCAAGATGAGAAGACTTGATGCCAACAACTTTACAGACTCCATCGTTTAGTTCGTACTAAACGTGCAAATGAGAAATATTAACTACAGCTAATATTTCTCATTTGCACCACTAGTTACTACTACACTAGCGATTTGCTCGCTAGTGTAGTTTATACAAAGAATCACAAATCAGTCCAAGTAATGGAATTAATCCGGAATAGCTCCACATAGAAAAGACGTAAGACGAGGACGCGTCGCGGGCGGGCGAAAATGTATGAGAGTCGCGCCGTCGCGACGCTTCTATACATTTTGTATGAAAGAGACGCCGAAAAGACATATGTCTCCGCCCCGTCTGCGTCTTACGTCTTTTCTATGTGGCAATTTAAATTAAGTAACAGTTAAAAACGTTTAAAAAGTGTTTATTTAAATTTGTTATTTAGTTATTAAGTTTCAAGATCGCGCGGTATTGGAGTAAGATTTTTTTTTAATCTGCCCCAAATTAGTCACTTCTCCTGTGTCGTGGATGCGTTTACAAACATAGAAACTCATTTTCACAAACACCCAGACCCGGAACAACTACCAGTAGGCCATACAAATATTTGTTCAATTGAACCTGCGACACGCTGCGCATTAGTCAATCACTCAACCACTGCACCAACCGTGCTGTCAATAATTCCATACTTTTCCTCGCTAGTGTAAAATACGATTTATTCCCTCCCACTTTTGGATCCCATTTTTTAGGTATTCCCGATGAATTCCATTTTTAATTCCCGTTGAATCCCACGTTATGACAACATGTGTACATAACAGAAGAAAAGTGTTACCTTTATTTTAAAAATTTATTCTCTGTTACTATTTATGAATTTAACAAATAAAAGTTCTAAAACAAAAGCAATTTTGTCGTTGAAAGTACTCGCATTCAGATTTTTTAAAGCATGTGGGATCCAACGGGAATAGTTTTTGGGATTCAATGGGGATAAAACGTTTTTCTTTTGTTATGGGATTCAACGGGGATACATTTTAATTTTTTGTGGGATCCAACGGGAAAAATATTCAAGTTGGATTCAAAAGTGGGATCCAACGGGAATAATTCTAAAATACAACCTAATTAGGTACATGATAATACCGCTGATATGTTTTGCGTTTATTACGTAATAGTATTATGTACGTACTAATAGGTAACTCAACTCTTAATAGCGCAAGCGCGAGATTAGTCGACCAGCTGATTTATATAATTTGACAACGCAGAATTAAAACTCCATCCTCCATCATTTTTTTACTACAGTAGGAGTATCATCCTACGCACCAACGCAAAAGTTAAGCATACTAAAAAGCTTATTTATATTCTATCTATCGATCTGCGAAACCAGACTGCAGAATAAATAAAATCTACGAGTCGTAAAATTGACATTTACAGAGGCAACCATGCGAACGTACACATGAAAAGTATCGGATCGACATGGCTTATGGCTGTCCTATTGCATTTGCATCTATGTGTGAGTCCATAGTGAAAGCGCGGGGGCCTAGGCCTTAGGCGGGCGCGGTGGCGAGCGTGGAGGCGGACGCGATCTGTGTCCATAGTGCCGATCAAGCATTTTTTTTTTTGTTGCGGCGTCTTCAGGAGTTGCAAAGTGGGGATACCTAGTACTTTCTATAAATCTTGTTCAAAGAATGAATTATCAACAATATTATATTATTCAACTTTTACGGTAAGAGGTAAGTAGATGACGCTGACGTATGACACTCACGCTCCCGTCAGGAGAGTGAAATTGAAGCGCCCGCCTGCGCCCTGGATGGATGAAGATGTTCGGATGGCAATGCGACGAAGGGACCGCGCGTTTCGGAAGTTCAAAAAGGATCGGTCGGAGGAAAATTGGACTCTCTTCAAAACGGCTCGCAATCGTTGTAACCAGATGATACGCAACGCTAAACGCCGTCACGTTCTTAAAAACATCAATAATGCTTCTTCTGCTGATATCTGGAAATTCCTCGGAACTCTTGGTATCGGTAGAACGCGACATTCAGACCTTCCTGTTAATTTAGGCTTGGATGATCTCAATCTCCATTTCTCCACTGTGCCCACTCTTGATAGTATAACTAAATCTCAAACAATTGATTACCTTGCTGGTCTGACGCGTCCAAATATTACCCCATTTGCTTTCACCCCAGTCGACCCGGGAGAGATCAAGAAGATTATCCTGGCTATTAAATCCAAAGCCGTGGGCTGTGATAATATCAGTCGCTACATGATTGTGGCGGCGCTAGATCAGCTCCTTCCTGCCATTTCCCATGTCATAAACTTCTCCCTGTACTCCGGTAAATTTCCGTCCCTTTGGCGGAAAGCCCGTGTTCGTCCATTACCTAAAACTGCTAATCCCACTCTTCCCTGTCATTTCCGACCAATTTCCATCCTACCCTTTTTATCTAAAGTCCTTGAAGCCTGTGTCCATAAACAATTTTCCCATTTCATTCACCAAAACTCCCTCATCAGCCCCTTCCAATCAGGGTTCAGACCTGGCCACAGTACCACTACCGCTCTCCTTAAAGTGACTGACGATATAAGAAGGGGAATGGAAGACACACAAGTTTCCGTTCTAGTCTTGATTGACTTTTCCAATGCCTTCAATACCGTCAGTCATGAAGTCCTTTTATCCATCCTCTCCTATCGAATGGTCTCTTCCGAGGTCCTGGAATGGTTTGCTTCCTATCTTCGAGGGCGTCAGCAATCAGTTTATGCTGGCGACTCTTCGTCCAGCTGGTGTGATCTTGCAACTGGCGTCCCTCAAGGCGGAATTCTTTCTCCACTTTTGTTTTCTATTTTTATAGACCTCATAACTTCCGAACTTCAGTGTGCGTATCATCTTTACGCTGATGACTTGCAGATCTACTGTCGGGCGGGTGTCGACAACATATCTGATGCAATTTAAAAACTTAATCAGGATTTATCTGCTGTAAAAAACTGGTCTGATCGTTTTGGGGTGGCTGTTAATCCAACTAAATGCCAAGCTATTATTGTAGGGAGCTCCCATAGCATTCGTAGGCTGAATGTTTCGGCGCTGCCGCCGATCACCTTTGATGGAACGGTCATTCCATTTAGCCCTGTCGTTAAGAATTTGGGTGTGTATGTCGACACTTGCCTCGACTGGCGGAAGCAGGTTGCAGCTGTGAGTCAAAGAGTCACCGGAACGTTGCGGTCGCTTTATCGCCTGAAAATTTTTCTCCCATCACACATAAAGAAAATGCTGGTTCAGTCCCTTATCTTCCCCATAATTGACTATGGTGATGTGTGTTATTATGACCTGAATGCAGATCTACTCAATAAATTTGACCGACTTCTGAATAACTGCATTCGATTCGTGTTCAATCTACGTAAGTATGATCATGTGTCTGAACATCGATCTGCTTTAAAATGGCTACCTATTCGTCAGCGCAGAGCGTTGAGGGCATTGACAACCTTATTTTCTCTTTTAAATAATCCTAATTCACCTTCTTATCTAACCTCTAGTTTTCAATATTTATGTTCTGCGCACAGTAAAATTCTTCGTTCCTCCAACAATCGTCTTCTTCGTTGTCCCTCTCATCGTTCTGGTTTTCTAAAATCATCTTTTCTTGTCCAAGCGGTCTTCCTTTGGAACGAGCTCCCTCGGAATATCAGGACGGTCACCAGCCGGTTCACTTTTATGTTGAAGGTTCGTGAGCATTTGCACAAGATGTTGGCAGACTCGGCACAAAATTAATTTGTTATTGGCAATCCCCATCTTCATGTATTATATATATATATATATATATATATATGTGTACCTATATCTTATCTTATATATATGTATATCTTGCTTGTATGTATGTATTTGTGTATTTATCATTATTAATTAAATATCTTTTTCACTTTGCGTATTGTTGCACTTACTATGTTTGTTTCTCTGCATCACCCTAAGGTAGACTGGGAGAGAATGCCCTTGGCATTAAGTCCGCCATTGTACTGTCTTGTTACATGTGCAAAAAGTTAAATAAATAAATAAATAAATAAATATAATAGTACCGAAATGGTTTACATAACAAATACACCTGCCACTAGCCCGTTGAATAGCTTGTTGCCTAGCAAGGCGGTAGGCTTGTAATCTCGCTTACAGCCACCGCGGTAGGCTAACCTTAGTCACTTCAGTATGGTCGCGAACGGCGATTTCATATGTTTGATATTTCCGCACCCGCCGCCGCCACCGCGCTAGGCTCGCAGTGTGTTTGAGCACTATTATAGCAACTCTACGTGTTTTTATACAGCTGAAATACCCAAAGCCGCGCAAATCCGACGAGGGGATTTTAACAGCGCCTCGGGCAGACTTCCATTTTTGGTTTGTCATGTCGTTTTTTACACCGCCAGTGCATGTAACGAGTATCGACGAAATCTGGATTGGATAGCGTTGGTTTTAATTTTGAATCTATTATGGTATGTTCTTTTATTTTTAGTTATAATTGTCGATGACATGTGACTTTTGCCTAACTGCACTAGGCCACAGTCCAGTGACTGGGTAATAAGATACTGGGTTGATAAGATTGGTTGTCAGACTTTAGAGCTTCTGAGTAACATAGTAACGAATGTCACAGATCTGCAAATGACAGCCGGGACCAACGGCTTTACGTGCTTTCCGAGGCACGGAGGAAACTGGCTATGGCTATGATAGACACAGACCAATCTTGCGTGCAGAATCCGGCGCGCAAATAATAACGTTGCATTGTTTTATCAGAGCTTAATGCATAAAAGTACTTATTATCACTTGGAATAAGGGCCCATTGAAATGTCACTTCAAATGAAAGTTGAAATTAGAGAAGCATTTTAAGGGTTGGTTCGTTTTTGTACTGAAACTGTTAAATCGTGGGTGTTTCACTGCATAACAGAGGCCTTACCACGAGCTCTTAACGCGATCCAGTTTAAGTTGTGGAAAAGAGACAGAGCTATATAAGTCGTCTAGCGCCATCTCTTTCCCACAGCCTAAAGACTCACGCTTTAAGAGTTCATGGTAGGCCACCAGATAGGTATAAATAACTGTACTCAAAATATTTTAGTAAATACTTCACGCTGTCCGTTAAAAGGTAATTTCAGGCGCGACAAGTAGAAAATAACGTGTTGCCAACATTATGGATAAAGCGTGAAAAGAAAATCGCTAGTTTAGTGCGAGTGTCAACATCACTAGTGCCTGCCTCAAGGTCAATGTTTTGCCGAAGACCGAAAAGCCGAAACCAGCAATTCCCAATATTTTAGTTTTGCCCGAAACCAAACTTTGTGTATATTTTCGTGCTAAATGAACCTAATAATACGAGTATTATAAAGGGTTTTGCTATTTGCAAAGGATCTTGCAAATATTTGGGATTGAATATGTTCACATAGTTTGGACGGGATTTTGATCGTGCATGGGCCATGTACCTATTCGTTCAAATACGAGTTTAATAACAGTAATTAGCAGAGCACGCATTAGTTTAACTTAGGTAGGTATGTCATAGGCAATAAACGCGTTTAAATTTAGACGCACAGTTAAAAAAAAAACGCGCAATTTTAATGATGAAGTCCGCCTTATTGTACGTGAAAGTTTAAATAAATAAATAAATAACTCGTCAAATCATCGTGTCTAACCTCCATTTGATTGAAATGAAAAATCTTGAAATGTCTTGAAATGTCATAGCTCATGCTGAGATAGGGGCCTTTTGGCCTCGTACAGGACCAAAATTGGTTATTTTATTTAAATTTATTTTGTAAGTTAAGTTTCTTTTATTTAGTTTTTACCTTTGTTTTGCATTTTAAGTTGTTGTTCTGTCCTGTGTGAGTCCAATAAAACTTTTTCTTCTTCTTCTTGATTTAAATTCACTCAGCGATCATAAAATCATTACTGAACTTTAAAATTGAATAAAAACTACTACCCTATAAAAAAGAACTGAGTGTCCATAGAACACTACATGTAATTATTGCTTTTGTTACTTATAGTTGACTATACCTATTCAGTTTCGGCCAAACGTTTTTAAAGGCCGAATCCAAAAAATGTTTTGGCCGACAACAACACTACACTGGGACTCTAGACATCGTAAATACCAGGTTTAATCTAGCGTGAAGTAATGACGTCGTCACACACGTAAACATAAACGGATGTCAAGATCCATGGTACTGGCCAACGGTCAACTGGGGTACGTATTTGTCACCATAAAAGTTACCGAATAAGAAACATAATATTTTTTGCTACCTACATGTTCTCTATAGGAGCTCATGGCTATATAATAACAGTTGTATGGGTTGATCTTTGAGGTTAGGCCGTGCTTGCGTAGGTCGGACAGTGGATGGCTCACTAATCATCACATATTAAGCGATCCAACTAAGGAGTGTATCTATGGTTTTCATCTATCAACTGATACTAAACAAATAAATTTTCAATATCATATCAAATTCAACGTTGTTAGTGCGTTTGCTAACCCTGATATGTGCACTTTTTTATTTTGCGTTTCGCTAGAGCTATATTAATTTAGATTAATAGAAAAATAGTCATACAAATTGCTTAAACATCAGATTTATTATCAACTTTAAATAATAACAGCTTAAACTACACTTCTCATCAAAAAAATCGAAACACCTCGCAGTTTATGATTTGATAAGGATTATCAGAAAAATGTGTATATTTAGGAATAAATGTAAAATGTCATTTAATAGTGAGTAGTATGAGGTTTTTAAATCCTAATGTTAATGTTCTAAATTCAAATTAAGTCTTCATAGGTTTCGTATTTTGTATAATGAGTAATTTTTACCCTGTATGGAATATGAAGGAAATGGGTAAAACAACACGCGTAAATGAAAAAAAAATGTAAGAAACGTTTATTTAATAACTTGTATTCCCTCCGCGAGCTCTTATTACTGCTTCCATACGGTTCTTCATCGATCGGATGAGAGTCACGATCACATGTTGTGGTATATTATCCCATTCCTCTTGGATTGCATTTTGCAGCTGGCTAAGTGTTTCTGGGGCTGGATCTCTTGCTCGAATTCGTCTCTTTAATTCATCCCATAGATGTTCAATGGGATTCATGTCCGGGCTTCTTGCTGGCCATACCATAATGGAGATACCGACTTCGGTAAGATAATCTCGTACGACGCCCGCGGTGTGAGCTCTAGCATTGTCGTGCATGAATATGAAGTCGTTGCCAATAAAATGTGCATAGGGCATCACATGAGGTTCAAGACACTGTTCGATGTACCGATGAGAGTTTAGTGCAGGCAGCCGTGGCCCAGACACAAAGGCAAGTTCTGTCTTACCGTCGGCGCTGATTCCTCCCCAAACCGTCCACGAACCGCCACCATAGCTGACCTTTTCTTCAATGCAGCATTGTGCAAAGCGTTCTCCATCTCTTCTGTAGACCTTGTTCCTTCCGTCGTTACCATACAGCATAATTTTACACTCATCAGAAAACAGTACTTTGCTCCACTGAAGGTATGACCAAGTTAGGTGCTCGCGTGCAAAGTTAAGGCGCGCTCTTCGATGGTCTGCAGTTAATTTCGGCCCATTCGCTGGCTTATGCGGTGCCAATCCGCGTTCCTTCAACCTTCTTCTTATTGTAGAGTCACTTACAGCTACTCTTCGTACAACGCGAAGCTGCTGCTGCAGTTGAAAAGCGTTAAGGCGTCGATTTCGTAAAGAAGTTGTTACAATAAATCGATCATCTCGCTCAGAAGTGACCCGATTCCTGCCAGATCCTGAACGGCGCGTGAACGAACCAGTCTCCCGATAGCGTTTGTAGACTCTATGAACAGATGATAAGCTTAGATGCAATCTTGCAGCCACAACACGCTGACTAAGTCCAGAATCCAGCAATGCCACCACTTGGGCGGCTTCTGCGGGCGAAGTATCCATATGTTTTAGAAAAAAAAGTTTTTTCAGACGTCCCAAAGTCACAGTAAATGAAATAAGAAACAGAAAGTTTAAAGACAAGCGCTAATTTTTAGTTTTTAAACGAGAAACGTACTCCAACCCTAAATACACATTTGTCTCAAAACAGTGATTAATTTCATTTATAGGATAAACAAATGAAATTATTTCGAATTTTGATTTTTTTTTCTTCTTACTGTAATGACCAAACTGCCAGCTACACAGTAATGTTTTTTTTTCATGGAATTAATTATCTTTTGTAAAAAATTAGGACAAAAACAATAAAAACGAAAGTGTTTCGATTTTTTTGATGAGAAGTTTTGAATTGTTTATATTACTTGCATTTATTTCAACGGCAATCCATCTTAAGATAGACGTTAACAAAAATAATAATACGCCATTCTACTTTAGTAAAACGTCGGATTAAGTTTATTAGACTAATCCATCAAAGCAGATTATCAATCATGCGAGTCTAAATATCAGATTGGCTTTCACTCTCGCTACAATAGAAATATTTTATGTATTTATTACTTAAGAAGTTAGGTAAAATTCTTATAGACTTCTACGTAACCGTCTCATTACAAAATGCGGTTTTAAATAAACCCAGGTTTAAATCCACTGTTTACACAACATCATTAGGTATTACAAATCGTGGTTTTGCGATAAACTATTGACCATGGTCCTTCTAGCTATAATTATCATCTTTCTCATACTCCATCCATCCTTAATTTGTTTGGTCTTCCCTGTTCTTTCAGACATCTACAGTCTTACTACTTCTTTTCGCAGTATGCAGAGAATTTGTAGGCATGACTACCGATTTCAACACAACTTTATAGTCTCTAATGCCACTTTCGGACTTTCCTATCATACTTCAAGTAACAAAAAAAAAATACAAGAAAAAAATCTTTACATTTTCTCCAAAAGAACGTAATATCTCAGCTTAGACAGAAACAACACAATAAAACAAAAACAAAACAATGATCTTTCAAACATTGTCTTTGAAATAAGTTTTATTTTCTTCGAGTCCTTTTGGAAGTTTTGCCGTAATTCCCGGGTCAGACATTCCGACAAGTTTGAAAACGAAGTCCCTAGCATGAAATATACGTATTTTACCTACAGCGTACTTGAAGTATTTACGGCAACGACGATATAATACTAGACTCCTAATAACAGGCGACCGATGTCTGCCAACACATTAGGCAAAAAAGTCTTATATCCGTCTCATTTCGACCAATCCTGTGAGCCGTAAACATACGTTGAGACAGAACAGACCTTAAGTTAGCCAATCACAACGCAGTACCCCGTCCCCCTCGCTTACGTAGTACCTCAGCGAGTTGGCAGAATAGTTTTGTTCGTTAGATCGTGCAATGCGTAGTCTAGTAATTTATAGTCGTTGATTCCCGGTGATTATTCTGGGGAAAATGAGCACCCCTAGTGTATGAACGAGGAACTAATTTTGTCCATCAAAATAAAAATGTGACTAAAAAATATAGAATTTTAAATAAAAAAGGACACTTTAACCTTTTCGCGGCTTTGAGAACATCAGTGAAAATAAATAAAATTATGGTTCACGTTTTAACTCACATCAGTCTTTCGTATTTAATATCTGAGAAAATATTGTGATATTCAATATAGATCAAAAGAATATTACTTTCTCAACAAATATTATGATACTTATAATCATCATCATCATCATCATCAGCCGGAAGACGTCCACTGCTGAACATAGGCCTCCCCCTTAGACCGCCACGCCGAACGACAATTCGCCACTTGCATCCATCGGCTGCCCGCGACCCTCACGATGTCGTCGGTCCACCTAGTGGGAGGCCTGCCCACGCTGCGTTTTCCGGTCCGTGGTCGCCACTCGAGAACTTTTCTTCCCCATCGGTTGTCAGTTCTACGAGCGATGTGGCCTGCCCATTGCCACTTCAACTTGCAAATTTTATGAGCTATGTCGGTGACTCTGGTTCTTCGCCGAATATCCATGTTCCGGATTTTATCCCGCAAAGAAACTCCAAGCATAGCTCTTTCCATTGCTCGTTGAGTGACTTTTAGTCTCTCTAAAAGGCCAGCAGTCAAAGACCACGTTTCAGAGCCATATGTCATCACTGGCAACACACACTGGTTAAACACCCTTGTCTTGAGACACTGTGGGATTCTCGATGAGAAGATATCACGTAACTTCCCGAACGCTGCCCATCCGAGTTGGATTCTTCGGGCGACCTCTTTCTCGAAGTTGGACCTACCTAACTGAACAATCTGTCCAAGGTAAGTATAATGGTCTACAACTTCGAGAGTATCATTCCCAACAACAACCGGTACGGGTGCCACATGGACATTCGACATGACTTTCGTCTTGTCCATGTTCATTTTAAGGCCGACCCGTTGGGAAACGATACTAAGGTCGCTGAGCATAGCATTGAGGTGCTCCAACGATTCTGCCATGATGACTATATCATCGGCAAAACGAAGGTGAGTGATGTATTCGCCATTGATATTGATGCCGAGTCCGTTCCATTCCAAGAGCTTGAAAACGTCCTCCAACGCGTTCGTGAACAGTTTCGGAGAAATAACGTCTCCCTGTCTCACGCCTTTCTGCAATTGGATTGGTTTCGTGCTCTCTTCCTGAAGTCGGATGGACATGGTGGCGTTTCTATACAAACACTTCAACACTTCGATATACCTATAGTCGATATGACATCGTTGGAGGGACTGCAATACTGCCCAGGTTTCGATTGAATCGAAGGCTTTTTCATAGTCCACAAACGCTAAACACAATGGCCGATTATACTCCTCTGTCTTCTGTATAATCTGGCGGAGCGTGTGTATGTGGTCTATAGTACTAAAACCTTTTCGGAAACCGGCTTGTTCGGGAGGCTGGAAGTCATCAAACCTGCGTTCGAGACGGTTCGTAATGACTCTTGAGAACAGCTTGTATACATGGCTCAGAAGTGAGATTGGCCTGTAGTTCTTCAACAAGGTGTTATCACCCTTTTTGAAGAAAAGAACAACCACACTCCTGTGCCATGCTTCTGGCGTAGAACCTTCGAGTATGACAGAATTAAATAACTTCTGGAGGACTAGAAGTACCGGTTTTCCACCCGCTCTCAGAAGTTCTGTTGTGATTCCGTCCTCACCAGGCGCCTTGTTATTCTTGAGCTGTTTAAGAGCCATTCTAATCTCGTACAGGCTGATGTCCGGGATATCCTCAGTGTAGTGTCGAGTCAGTTTAGCTCTTGCGTCTCGAGCTGTACAGACACTGGGTTGTCGTGTTGATGTGTATAACTGTCCGTAAAACCTCTCAAGCTCTCTTAGGATCTCCGGTTTCGTCGAAATGATGCTGCCGTCGTTAATCTTCAGCTTTGTCATTTGGCTCTGCCCAATAGACGAATTCTTTGCGAAGACTTTTGAGCCCTGGTTCCGCTCGATTGCCTCTTTGATCCGTGCCGCACTAAAGGCCCGCAGGTCACGTCGCATTGATTTAGAGATTCGTCTATTGAGTTTGCCATATTCCGACATATCAGCTGAAGATTGCAGCCTCATCTCGGTCCGGTCTTGCATCAACTTGATGGTTCCGTTCGAGAGCTTTTGAGGTTTATTGCGGCGCGGGGTCTTAAAGAACTTGGACCCCACAGCTTGGACAGTTTCCACTAACCCATTGTTAATCTCGTCCACAGTTTCGCATTCGGTTAGGCACTGGAAGCGATTGTGTAGTTCGAGTTGAAAGTCTTCGGGGTTCCGGATGTGGGCAGGACCAGGTCGGAGCGTGGACTTCACCAGACGAGACCTTTCAAGCTTGACATTGATATTCAGTGTGCCTCTGACAATTCGGTGATCGCTACCGGTTTTTACCTTAGCGATCACAGAGACATCACTGAATATTCGCTTCTTGGTCGTCATGATGAAATCGATCTCATTTCTGGTAGTACCATCGGGGCTCATCCACGTCCACTTCCTGGATGGCCGCTTCTGGAAATAGGAGTTCATTAAATGAAGTTCTTCCTTTTCCATGAAGTCGACCAGTCGCTGGCCCCTATGGTTTCGCTGCCCATACCCAAATGGCCCCACTCTCAACTCATCGCCATTCCGTGCGCCCACCTTCGCGTTGAAGTCCCCCATAACAACGGTGAAGTATGTTTCGGAGGTATGTATGGCCTCGGATATCTCCTCATACAATGCCTCTACTTCATCATCAGAATGTGTCGAGGTCGGCGCATATACCTGTATGACCTTCAACGAATACCGGTTGGTTATTCTGAGTATAAGGTATGCTACCCTACTCGACACACTGTCGACTTTCATAACGTTGTTGATGAGGGACCTGCGGACGAGAAATCCAACACCACCCTGGGATTTACGGTCTCCTTCCCGGTAGAAGAGCATGTTGCCGGAATCTAGAACTATCGTATCCTGACCCTCTCTTCGGATTTCAGATAATCCCAAGATATCCCATCGCATTTTGCTCAATTCTTCCTCCAGCTCGATAATCTTCTCATCGGTCCTCAGTGTGCGGATGTTGTGTGTTGCCAGGGCCAAAGTCCGTTGGGGGTGGTAGCGGGGCATCTGCCGGGGATTCTTAGCACCCCCTGCTCCGCCGTTACCCGATCCGCTACCCAGACCAGGAATAGCGGAGCTGCCGGGGACTGGGGGCCGTGTGCTATCATTGTCAATCATAATGGGGGGGGGGGGGGTTGCCATAATCCCCACGCTTGGCAGGCGGCTTGGGGATCGCAGTAGGGTCACCGAAAGTTTGTAAGAACGCTGCTGCCCGTCCTTCGGTGGCTGGACGTAGTTTAAGGACGTACCCGGGTCCAGGACGTACCCGGGTCCAACTAGTATACTTATAATAATATCAATAATTCCATATATTGAAGCCAGTGAAGCCTTATATTAACATCTACAATTTCTTTCTTTCCAGATGAACAGTGAAATGGTGACAAAGTGAAAGTTCAAGTGAATCAAGATGGCGGTGAACAGCCCCGGAGGTTATCCACCAGTTTCCCCAAAGCCGCACACTCCAAAAAGCCCTCGCCACTTCATATTCCCTCAGAAAAGTCCTTCCATTACATCTAGCACTTCTTCATCAGGCTACTACACGCCTCAATCCGGCTGCAGCTATGACAAGCACAATCAACCTCCCAAATCCCCAATAGCCCACGGGCACAGATCCCCAATGTCCCCGAGGCACTTCAACTTCCCTCAAAAATCCCCATCGGGTCGGTCCAGTCCTTGCGTGGAGCGCACAAGCCTGCAGTATACCACATCTCTTAAACACAGTCGTCGGGAGAAGTCCAGATCGCCCAAACCGCCCCCTGTGCACATACACACGAACCCTGGCTATGTGTCCCCTAAACATACGAGGAAACTGTACGGTTCTACTTCCACAGTCAGTTCACCGAGGCTGGTGACGTCGCCGAGCATAGTGTCCAGTCACACTGATGATTCAACAGACGCGATGCCTGGGACACCGTCTGCGATCCTTCACGATGCAGACGATGAGTGCACAACAATCTCTTCGAAGATTTGTCGAAAATCGACGTCAGATTTGACAGACATGACGGATGATACTCCTCACACACGATCCACAAGCATCAGTAGACCATGTTCTCCGATGCGTAGAGGGTCTATGAAGGGTGGTTTGGCGTATTTGGCGAGCAGACGAGGGTCGAGAGAATCTACCATGTCGAACTGCGATTCTGTCGAAGACATTGGGCCGCTGAACTTTCAGAACACTATGAGAGGTCGACAGAGGAGGACGTCAAACTTTTTAGAGTTACCTGGTGAGTACCTACCTACCCTTATCTAATCTCTTGGCGTTTTGATCGATCGGCGAGTGCTTGGGACGCACTGATATAATTTTGATGAGGGTACGCATTGATTCGAACTGATTAATTATTCACTTTTATCCTTAATGCGGGTTTCGTTAATTTTGTATTAGATTTGAACCGCTGTGATTCGAAGGATAAAATGTAGCTTAAGGAAAATTAGTAGTTTCGTGTTTTTAGTTTTGCTTAAGCAATAGAATATTAATTGATGTAGAATAATTCTAGCGCGTTTTATTTCGTGAGTCTGCTATAAAGACTTTTTGACAAGTAGCAAGCGATAAACGTACACGCTTAGTAGTAATAAATATATTTTCAACTTTAAACCCAAGCTGGGTCAAGACTTCGTCTACTCAGAAACGTCAATATTCACTATGGTGACCATATTTTATCAACGAGGCAATTATTTCAGGCACAAATAATTCGGTTTTCATAACTTATAACAATAATACCAAAATGTAAACAAAATTCGTCTTGATACGAATATCTTAATGTAAATCGGATCCATTCAGCAATGTAAATCAATATCAAATCAGCTTTACGATTCAAATTGGATTAGAGATTTACTGGAAAATCTTGTTACATTTGTATTGTTGTTCTTTCGGAAAATTATTGAGAAATGAATATTCTGATATTTCAGAGGTAAAATTACGTTTCACTGAAGAAATACAGAGCTTAATATTAGACTACCTGTTGCCCTCGCTTCGCTCGGGCTCTTTTAGAAATGACAAACAATTCATGTTCATTAATCATGTTTCGAAAGATACGTGGTGTCACGCTTATTTCATACATTATTGTTGGTGCCATCTATTTCATAAATACATTGGATATTCTTGTTTCCCTCGAAAATGGTGGCTTTGGCACAAGAGGCACTTTTTCATTTTCGTAACATTATACGCCTTGCATACTTCAAGTATTTGACATACTCGTACAGCACGTTATATAAGGAAATATTGTGCTTTATTTTACTTCTCTCTAATTAATAGCATTATCTAGTATACATAGCTACAGAGAGACTATACCTATCTAACCTACACAAACCCATACTCAATAGTTTATTGCATTCCATTATGTTACGAAGATGGTAAAAATTAAAATGGTGATACGAGATCAAAGAACCCTGTTATATAAACGGCGCTTATCTCATATTAATCTCACGTCGTTCGTGACACGAGACGCAACAAGTGGAAGTAGTCCCCAGGTGATGTCTGTTAGCGCGGCCATTACTCGTTAGTACGGGTTCAGGTGTAATATAAAACTCTCATACACTTACTACCTTGTACACGCAGCTTTGTTCGCTTCATGGTCGGTCGCGGGACTGTCTTTTATATTAACTGTGGCGCCAGAACGTAAAGGGCTATTGAAGGACACCATGGATTTTAGTCAGTACAAGTCTGGCAGTCCCTTCCGTCCTGCCTTGGGTGGGAGGACTCATTTTGATGGTTTTTACCACGTAAAAAAATGGTTGGATGTTTTAAATATAGCCTAGTAGCTATTGCCAGCGGTTTTAACTTGAAAGTCATCAAAACGGGAGTGTTATACCGGGGCAAACGGTCTCCTATGTAGTGTTAGGCTATAACCTACCGTAATCAGCTTTTAACCTTTTAACCGCCAGACTTCATATCAATTATTATCGTGCCCCAGCGGCAGGCTACGAATCAGTAAAATACAAGTTCCTCTCTTTCTGCTCCTCATAAGCTCCGATTTGTAAAATATTATGGTGTACACATGGTGTGTATATTATAAACTGTCTATCTATATAAATAGAAAGATATAGAGTTGATGCAATAAAATCAAACAAAACAACAAAAATCGTGAATATTCTCTGTCGGATATATCCGACTCTGCCGTAATGGGCCCAAACATACCCGCAGAGAAATGTATACGAAAACTTCTGGTTGCAACCGTGACAGCAAGACTCACTAGTTGACTTTACAAAATTTCTAGTGATAATTACTAAGTCCTTGTTATCACTACTAATTACTTAGTATTTATCACTAAGTCCTTGTTATCTCTACTACTTACATAGTATTTATTACTAGAAATGTTGTAAAGTCAACTAGTGAGTCTTGCTGTCACGGTTGCAACCAGAAGTTCTCGTACAGGTAGCTAGACATTTCTCTGCGTGTATGTGTCGGATATATCCGACGTTGGCGTTTAAAAGTTTAATGTTTCTACATACTTCTGAGGCACGAGCCTCCTCCCTGTGAGAGGGAGTGGGCCGTGTAGGTTGATAGATGACACGTCTTTGAATTTTTGGTTCTAGGATATGCCAGTGTCCTCGAGATGTAATTTTTTCACAGTTTTGAGAGCAGTGGTGATAAAATAAATTACACAAAATATTTCGCCTGGCTAAGTTCAACTCCACGACCTAAACCTCGTAAGTCAGGCCTTTATCAGGGTTACCACCACATATCTATCGTATATCTGAGTCCTCAAAATCCGTCCAGCCGTTACAATCAATCAAACTTTCGCATGCCTAATGGGAAAAACATACTTACAAACAACATATTTACCATTCAACCTGTGAATCGAATAATACATAGTCTAACGAGGAAATTCATTCTCAGGTTATTTGTGATACGAAGCGCAACAAGTAGTCCCCAGGCGAAGTATGTTAGCGCGACGATTACTCGTTATTGCGGGTACAGGTGCGAAATACTCGTAAAAAGTGCCATTAAACGTATCATGTACTAAGAGACAGTAATCCGTTGTTAAAGTGTGTGAACACTTAGCCTGGATTGGTACTCAGTCCAATAATTTATGCCTATTCAAATACTTTTTTCTAAACGTTGCCCCGCATAGGGATGTCTTCTTGGTCGCGGAACTTATCTCATTACCGCCGTGACCCCGTAACATAAAGGGCTATTGAAGGACACCGTAGATTTTAGTCAGTACGAGTCTGACAGTCCCTCCCGCCCTGCCCGGGTTGGGAGGACTCATTTGATGATTTTACCACGTAAAAAAAAGGGATGTCTTCCTGTATCGTGGGTTCGTTTACAAATATAGGAACTCACATACATAAACACCCAGACCCGGAAAACTAGCAGTTAATAAAAATATTTGTTCCGTTGCGCAGCAGTCGGTCGCTTAGCTACTGCGTCAACACGCAGAGAAATGTATACGAGAACTTCTGGTTGCAACCGTGACAGCAAGACTCACTAGTTGACTTTACAACATTTCTAGTAATGAATATTAATTCGTTGTCATATCTACTACTCACTTCGTATTTATTACTAAGTCCTTGTTATCTCTACTACTTACTTAGTATTTATTACTAGAAATGTAAAGTCAACTAGTGAGTCTTGCTGTCACGGTTGCAACCAGAAGTTCTCGTATAGGTAGCCAGACATTTCTCTGCGTGAACCGTGTCGTCGTGTTGAGATCATTGTGTGATGCAGGTTAGAGGTTTCATAGTCAGGTCAAGACATTGGCATAGAATGAAATAGTGAGATCTAAGACCGTAATAGGTAATGCTTTTATCGACTAGATTTCTGTTAATCTTTCGAAAGATTTAAGGAAACTTAAAATCGTTAGTTTATTCTCGGTAATGTGTGTCTAATCACAGTACACACGGTTAAAATTAAAATATTATGTAGTTTGATATTAGATAGATTTTTAGGTAGTTAAATCAGGAACTATAGACGTGTGTGGGAGACACAGATCCAGCAAGTTTGTGTACCTAAATCTACAGTCTCGTTACAAAACATTTAAAATGGAAAAATGTTGGCCATTGGGCGATATCCGTTTTCTAAGAACCGTACTACTAAATACGTTACTTCTTTTAATAAAAATTACTTAAAAATACTAATAAATTCCAAAATTATGACGTAGGTACATAACAACACAAAGTAACAATCAATACACTTCTAAATTTTGCCTCGTGCCGATGCATAATTTAATTCAAAACATAGCAAAATTCTAAATCATCGTTAAAACAAAACAGCATCGCACACGGGCGCATTTAGCTGCAAGTAAACTAAATGAGTAAAGTTCTGTTTGGACTAAGTTTGGCGCAAGAACGCATGCGTGCAAGTTACGAGGTAATCTGTCTTCGTGTACAGGATGTGTTGATATAGGACGATGTTTATTAGGTTTTAAGTTCTGTTGAAGTTTGGCTTTGGAGTCTGTAGAAGAGTACATTATAAGTAAGGCTTTTATTTGTTCGAGTGGCGTTTGAAAAATGTGCAATGGAAATGATTGAAGGAAATTGGCCTAGCATGAAATCTACATATTTGGCCGTACGGTGTATGTTTGTTTATGACGTTATTGTATGGATAGTGAAAAACTGCCTGTGGACGATAAAAACGTTAAAACTCGTGATTAAGCCTCAAGGCGCTGCGGCCCACTGTTTGGGAACCCCACCCCACTACACACATAAAAAATGTGATCACTATCATAAATTAAGCTAGTGTTGTGATATATACACGCTGTTTTTTTGCATTTTCGTCAAACTTCAGGTGGTTGTCACAAAAGTCATAAATAATCAATTGAAAGTACAGTACCGGGCAAAACTAATAAGGGCTGCTTTTTTTTGTTGTTGAAATTTTACAGTATTTCAGAATTAAACCCTTAATTCAATACAAATGAAAGAGAATCACCCGACTACGCAGTCCGAGAGTACGCACACAGCGATGAGCAGCTGGTGTGCGTGAATTGAATCTACTACTCTTGAAGAAACTAGTTCACACTTACGGATTTCAGTAAAAAGGAAAAATAAAATAAAAAAATACCTACCTATTTTATTGTTGATTTGGGTCGAGAATCATGAGTATAATCACGTCCTTGAATTTGACTAGGTTGCAGATCAGCACATTGTATATTTTTACTTCCGACTTCAAAAAGAAGGAGGTTATCAATTCGACGGTATGTGAATTTTTTTTTTTGTGTGTTTGTTACCCGTTTGCTCCGCCAATTGTGGACCGATTTTCAAAATTCTTTTTTTGTTCGAAAGGAGATACTTCAGGAATGGTTCCATTGTCACCATGTCAGGATCTGATGATTGGATCCTGGAGAAATCGAGGGCAACCCTCAAATTTTATAGGCCTACACATCGTTTTTCGCAAATTTTATGAGGTAATTTTAGTATTTGCGTATGGTAATCATCATGTAATGTAGCTGATCTGATGATGACGACTGATTTAGTAAATTATGTTTGTGTTCGCATATCTCCGGAACTACAAGTCCGATTTAAGTAATTCTTTTTTGTTGTACTAGGTATCGATCAACTTAGGGAATACTGCAAGTTTCATCAAAATCGGTTCAGTAGTTTTTGAGATAGGGAATTATGAATGTAAGAGATTTTAACGATGTTATTACCGGTGTTACGGATTACAAAATTCTAGTGCTCATGTAATAAAATGATGTACTCGTATTTGACAAGAATTGTGGTTGAATATTTAAACTAAAAAGAGTAAAATAAAAACTTTTTCAAAAAAAAATGTCACCGCCTTCAAAAGCAACCACAAAAAAGGGTAAAATAACCTTCAACTTTTATTATAAAGTATTTTTTTTTGAAAAAGTTTTTATTTTATTTTATGGAAATACTACTGTTTTACATTCTAAATTATTTTTTTTGAATAAAGAATCTAAAAAGAAGAAAATATCATAATATAATCTACCGCAATAAAAAAGATTTCGAGTTAGTCAAAGTGATCGCAAACTTTTTATGTGATGTGTCAAAATCTTGCAGTAAATAACAAAAGAATTCATAACAAAACGGAATTATTGAACTTTTGTGAACTTAGGCCTTACCTACCACGAGCTCTAAACGCGATCCAGTTTAGGCTGTGGGAAAGAGACAGAGCTATTCAAGTTGTCTAGTGCCATTTCTTTCCCACAGCCTAAACTGGATCGCGTTAAGAACTCCTGGTAAGGCCTCTGAGCTAAAAAAGGTACTCAAAACAAAACAAAAATAGGTTCGCAATACGCCATTTTTAATACGATTGCTTAATTAGTTAAGCAAGTCAAATAGTCTATTACAATTTATAGATCCTTTAAAACCTTTACTCCCATTTGCCCCCTTTGAGCTTGCCACCGGGGTGGTGGTTGGTTATAACCCCAATTTTATTGGCCATCATATTCCAAAAGTCAATAACTTAAACACAGCTTAAAACATTGTTGCTTACCCGAAACCTTACTACCGTACTATAAGGTTTCCCAAGCTAAACAATATCTGTGCCATGTTCCAACTTAAGTGGATAACTTTATAGCCCACTTTACAATTTGATTGGTTACCCTTTAAAATTGTTAAGCGCTGTGATTCTTTGAAATGAAGTTTTCCAATAAATTTAACTTTACTCTAACTTAGTTGACTTCCTTGTGTAACTTGTACTTAGTTTTCTTTGTAGCTTATTTTTGTTAGAAGCTTTTGAGAAATTAGAGCAAGAGATGTCATCATCAGCCTATAATGTTCCCACTGCTGGGACACAGGCCTCCTCTCTGTGAGAGGGAGTGGGCCATAATCCACCAAGCGCAGCCAGATCCAATAATCCAAGAGATGTAGAATTTGAAAATGATGAATGAATGAATGATGATTTAATAAACTCACTATAATATTGTTTATTATAATTAATGTTTGAGACCAAAATAAGGTTAGATAATGTAATTAAATTTTCCAATTAACCGAGGTATTTTTAAAGTTTTTCGAGCGTTTTTTGAAATAAATAGAGGCTGAAGTCTAGTTCAATTACGACCCCGACTTACGAGTAATTATTGATTTCATCACCGCTGCTTTCAAACAGTGAAATAAAACATCGTGATGAAACCTAAGCTTATTCTCGCATGTAGTGTGGCCCGTGTCCCAGCAGTGATTTGAAAATCAACACGGCAAATATCCCATTTCAAATTATAATTAATCGTATCTCAAATAATGTTAAAAACCCTTTTCCTTTTTCGTAATTTTATCAGACCCTCGTAGGTTTTTTTTTTTTTTTTTAAACGTGTATCTTGGGTGCATTTACATTCATAGAAACTGACATACACAAACACCCAGACACGGAATAATTACTTGCAGATCATACAAATATTATTGTTCCGTGCGTCCAACTCAACTATTCTCAACTTATTACATATCTGTATCAGATTTCAACGAATTTCGATGTCTCTCACTCCGTATTACTTGCCAATAAACTAAGTTTGTTGACGTTAATATTAAAGTGTATTGAAACATTAATAAATAATCTGCTCAGTCATAAACGTCTAGACAGGTTTCTAGAGAAGTATACAAATATTATTAATAATATAGTAACTGTCTGTCCGTCTGTTAACGCATACGGCTATACGGATTTCGATATGAGCGATTAGAAAAACCATACAAATGGGATATCGCGTTAAAGCCTCATTTAGACGGAGCAAGAACTCGCATGCGAGTTTCACTACATTGCGGTATTTGTTTGAACAACTGAATTCGTTGTCCTTAACAGTCCACAATGTAACGCAAAACGCGTGTGAGTTCTTGCATCGTCTAAACGAGGCTTTAGACTGCGTGTGCAGTCGTGGAAACAAGTCAAACAAGGATCTGGGATTCTTATAACAAGTTTTTATTTTTTATCTTGGCTTGTTAGAGTTATTGTATAAATATTTTTTTTTACCGAATTTTAACCCAGGACGGCAGGCGTTTTTCTTTCTATGGGCCCCCGATAGAAACCAGATCCTTCAAAGCGACTGAACTAAAATTTCAGTTTTGGTTACAATATTCATACGTTTTATGATGGAAATTACTACATTCTGTAGCTAGAATTGCTCACGAAATAATCCTTCTCATCGACTAATAGCACGGACAGAATATTTTGTGTACCTTTCAAATTTTTTAACATTAAAATGATTTTCTCTATATTTTTTTTTTAAACTTGATATTATTATTCAGTATTTATCCAAAAATTTATATACCCTAGGAAGATCTACACAGACCTTATAGATGAAGTGCTTCAGAAAGGCCCGGTGCGTAGTACTCGCAATCGGTTTGCATGTATGACCAGATGTATGAATATGGATGAGGCGAAAGGAGTATGTAAGGATTGTAGCAAGTGGCGCGCTGTAGTTTCTGCCATCATCATCATCATCATCATCATCATCAGCCGGAAGACGTCCACTGCTGAACATAGGCCTCCCCCTTAGACCGCTACGCCGAGTTTCTGCCATACTGTGTTTTATTTCGAACTCCAAGCGGTTAAAGCTGCTAGTAAAACCTAGTATTAAACAAGTACTGACAGGCCGAAAAATATACTGAATCAGCTGATTGAAATTATTAAGAACTTGCAGGTGAAAGCAGTTTTGATAGATTTTATGAAAGACAAGGATCAGCACTAAGCCAGTGCTTTTATAACATAGATGATATTCACTCTGGATTTTATTTTAGCTTTTCGACCTCGGCCTCGCTGTTTAAAAATAAATACAACACCTTGTTACTCGCTGGTTATTCAGTTTTTTACTGGCGAAAATAAAAAACAGGTTTCGTTTTTTTTTTGCGTAGAATACAAAATGCATTATTATGTTTCTTTTACTTTTTATAATAATACAACGAGATCATTCAAACCTTACGCGCGCATAAATGTATTTATTTAAAAAATTACTAGGTATACTAGCGTTTTTTTTTCCCTTTTTTTGAAAACGTTCCCACAGGGAATTTCTCCTGTGTTATGGATGCGTTTACAAACATAGAAACGCACTTACACAAACACCCAGACCCGGAACAACTACTTGTAGAACATACAAATATTTTGCTTCGTGCGGGAATCTAACCCGCGAGCACAACACAGCAGTCCAATCGCTCAGCCACTGCACCAACCGTCTTCGTTTCGGGTTTGAAAGCTTAATATCTGGTTGACCGAGCTTCGCTCTAAAATGTCTATATCTTGGGAACCGAGCTTTTCTCGAACCTGGGACCTTGATAAATCGATTCCTTGAGCCAAAAAACCCCTAATCTGTAACTTTCATGAAAATCCTTGGAGCCGTTTCCGAGATCCTGATTATATGTAAATATACAAGAATTGCTCGTTTAAAGATATTAGATCATTATTATTATAATAGATTTCTACTACCTACGTTTTTAAAAATACTACTATTTGGTTTAAAAAAAATTATATTTTACTTCTTTTCACAAACTTATACTACTTTACTCTTTTCCCGACCGACTTCATTTAAACTAAGTAACACACAGCTATGATAAGCAAGCTTTGAACTTTAACATTATTTTCTTAAGGTCTATTATCTGTTTAGCCTATTCTCAACTATGAAGCCGGTTTCTATTCCAATTGGAATTAGCTGAACACTACTGTTTTTAATGTAATGACTGTCTGTCTGAGCTCCGCAGCTTTGTTGCTCGGTTATTTTAGAGAAAAGAGAAAATCTGTCTAAATGTGACCTAACTTTTTTCATATATTATACAGTTACAGTTCATATATTACACAGTTAGTGGAGCAGTGGTGGCCCAGTGGTATCAGTCCCGACTTACGAATTGTAGGTCGTGGGTTCGAACCCCGCCCGGCGCATTACTTTGTGTAATTTATTTTATCACCACTGCTCTCAAAACGGTGAAGGAAAACATCGTGAGGAAACCGGCATGTCCTAGAATCAAAAATTCGAAGACTTGTGACATCTACCAACCCGCACTGGGCCCGCGTGGTGGATTATGGCCCACTCCCTCTCACAGAGAGGAGGCCTGTGTCCCAGCAGTGGGAACATTATAGGCTGATGACGATACAGTTACAATCCGCTGCTAGATGTAAACCTCTTCCAAAGAGAAATCAAATCAAAATCAAAATCAAAGTATTTATTTCAAGTAGGCCAGTTACAGGCACTTTTGAATTGTCATAGACAATCAAAGGAATATTATTAAACACTACAAAAGTTATGGTGCTACAGTCCCAGTCACAAGACATAAAAACTGTGAAAGTACCGTAGATGCCCGTTCCAAGAAGTAGATCTCTATGGAGAAGAACGTGCAAGAAACTCCATGGACACTCTTTTTAGATCGCCAAAATAATTACAGAACCTTTGTTACATCATTCATTTGAGGTGGTACATTATGTGAGAACGATGTAGCAAGTTTTTGATTAAAAGTGTCCAGAGTAACAATTAAAGCAAAGACAATTCAAAAACAAAATGATCAATAATTATTAAAATAAACCGTGGCAGCTAAGAGATGACCAGTCTCAACTGACAGCGCCCGTTCACGAACATGACACATGCATCAGCACCATTCAGCTCAACCATTTTGGAGGGAGCTAAATGATCCGACACACGCGCCACCATCAGCGAGACATTTTAGTGAGCATGACACACTCAGCCGCCAGGGTCATTCAAGTCAACAAGAGACGTAGGTACTCAGTGAATGACAGCTCTGAAGTACATAGTACTCACACAATGTCGGCTATGAAACTATATAATACAAGGAAGATTGAATCTATACAATGCAAATACAGTTGTACAGTCTTCAGCAGCTCCAACAATGGTGTTAAGTATACTTCCACTATCAATTTATTTATACATTCACTGTCTCATGGAGCAGGACCAGTATGGAGCCAAGCATTTTCATCAGCGATATAGTCGCTCAGTTTATAATATGCCTGCTTACACAGTGTGCAAGAAGAAGAAGTGTGTGTTTAGAGAAACAACTAAACCGGTGTTGGGCAGTCAGCAACCATGGACCCATATTTTCTTCCAATGAGTCCCACCCTGTGTGGTAAAGAAGGGACGGTCAAACTCGTACTGATTAACGTTTTTTTCTAACAACAATTTAATCATCTAATTGTAACCTTTATCTTGTTGAAAATATTAATAACGATCATTGTTATTTCTACATAATTGTTTCGGCAGCGAGGAGCTCGTGGTTAAATAGTAACAGTTGCACAGGCTGATCTTCCGGGTTAAGCCGCGATGGCCGAGGTTGCACTGTGGATGGGTGACCGTCTGTCATAGCGAGTTTCCTCCGTGCCTCGGAAAGCACGTAAATTCGTTGGGACCGGCTTTCATTTGTAGATCTTTGACAGTCGTTACGATTACGCTTTTTTGGTGGTTGCCACTGTTGATTCTGGCTCTAAAGAGTTGCAGTGGTTTGGGAAAGTGTGGTGGGTTTGTCCCAAAAAAAAAGTCGTTACGATTAGTCAGAAGCTCTAAAGTCTGACAACCAGTCTTACCATTTTTTTTTTTTTTTTTACGTGCCAAAATCATCAAATGAGTCCTCCAACCCCGGGCAGGGCGGGAGGGACTGTCAGACTTCTACTGACTAAAAATCCACGGTGTCCTTCAGTAGCCTGTTATGTTCCGGGGTCACGGTAAGGAAATAATCCCGCGACCCCGGCAGGCTTTGGCACTCTGAGAGGGGGGCCCCGTCATTATGTTGACGCTCTTTGAGGCGCGCGTGGGACACAACGCGCCGTCGACCCGGGCATGGTCCATGGTCGGGCAGCGAGTTGCCCTTTACTCGCTGCCCGCATGCCCGCGCCTACGGTGGCCGGAGATCGTCTTGCGACGTCCGTCGCCGCGGGCGTCCACCACCGCGGGTGGGGCGGAGGGAGGACACTGTCCTCTCTCGCGCGCGGCCCGCCTCCTCCTTCGCGAGCATTACTGCTTCGCAGAAGGAGGCGACCGCCTCCCACTCCGTCTCGCCCCGCAGCATGGCCGCAACCAATGCCGGGCGCGAGAGGTCTCCGCCTATCGCAGCCGTGAGGACACGTCGGTGCTCCGCCCAAGCTGGGCAGTCCTGCACCGTATGCTCCACCGTGTCCTCCGGGCGATCTTCGCAGTGGTGACACCCAGGCGTTTCCTCCTTCCGCATTAGACACAGGTACCTCCCGAAGCATCCATGCCCGGTGAGGACCTGCGTCAGGCGGAAAGTAAGGACGCCATGACTTCTCTCCAGCCACTCCTCAAAGAGGGGTCTTACCGCCGCAATTGCGGCGTGCCCGGCCGTCGGTCGCGACAGTCGTCCCCTCCATACTACCAGTCTTACCATGGGGTATCGTATTATCCAGTTACTGGGTTGTGAAGGTCCGATAGGCAGTCTCTCCTTGTGAAATGCTGATTTTGAGCTGCATCTGGTTCGACTGGAAGCCAACCCCAATATAGCTGGGAAGAGGCAGGCAGATGAGATGATGACTTGTTTCGGCAGCAATCTAAATACAACCTTAATCTTTACAACAATAAAGCTCACTATAATTCAGACTGACTCAATATTAACTGTGATAGGGCTGCTAGTACAATCAGCCACAGATTACGAAGACCCAGTCATGTCCAATACCAGTCGTTTCAAAAGATATTGATCGAATTTATTCAATAGAATATTAAAGCGTATTGTTATTATAATGCAGAAGATGAATGTAAGATTTTAAAGTTATTTTGAGAGGTCTCAATGGGTCTTTATTGACTGTTATTTTAGAATTCATGAGTCTGCCGCTAGATGGGTCATTTCACGCAGGCTCAATCCTTTACTAATTTCGGTGTATTTTTTTATTTGTAGGTTTTTGGATGAAAAAATAAACTTGTTTTATTCTGGAACACATTAGTATTCTTAGTATGAAATAAACAACTGTAGTTGTTTTGAAAATAAGACAGCCACCGAAATTGCCATCCCCGAAATTAGTAAAGGATTGAGCCTGCGTGAAATGACCCAGATAATTTATATAAATTAGCTTAACAAGTTAACAATAATGATGTATATAGCAAAATACAGCAGTCATTGTGCCGATAGTCATGTCTGCCAATGGCTTAATTGCCAAGAGCCTCGAACAACATTTGAGGAGGCTCTCGCTTGGCAGCTGGATCAAGCACCTGATTCAGAAGGCAGTACTTCTGGACACGGCCCGTATTATTAGGAGGTTCCTCTCTCAGGAGCCCTGACCACCGGCAGCCCGGGCTCTGTTCCTGATGCTGGTGGATTGCTATTTTTTATATTTTTAAGTTTTTTTTTTAAATTATGTTTATTATTTATCAAATCACAACATTTGTATGGGGCAGGGTATATTTATGTATTTTTTTGATTGTTTGTGACCAATCATCAAATGAGTCTCCAGCCCTAGGTGGACCAAAGGTACTGTCAGACTCAAGTCACTAAAAATCCACCCCGTTCCTTTAATTGCCCGTTGCGTTCCAGGATCACGGTTACCTTAACTGACAGTCCCACGACAAGAATACCGCGACAGTTCTTGTTCGGATAATTTTAAGGGCTGATTTTTCAATAGTCAGATAACTTTTATCTGAGGAATAAAAATGGCGGTTTGACAGCTTATCTATGGAAAATATGTCAAACCGTTATTTTATTTCCCCATATATAGGTTATCTGACTATTGAAAAATCAGCCCTTAGAATGATATTTTTCATCAGTAAAATAACATTTCCAAACATAAGATTTTTTTTCCCAGTTGCTTGGACAGACACTCAGACAGTCTTCAGAGACTTTGCAATATACGTTGAAAAGATAAAGATAATTATTTTCTTCATGTTATAGATTGAGATATCAAGTAATACACGTCCCGGCCTATGAAAATATCTTTAAATAGTCAAATAATATATACAAGTAACCTCAGAGTTATTCCGCCAGTCCTTCAAAATAAATTAAAAACAACATTATGAATGCCTTTCAACCCTCCTAGATCGGACTTACAGATTGCCCGCGAAATGAAGACAGACATTTTATCAAAGAAGGTTTTTCATACTTCTTTTGTTTTTAATTAATATATTCTCTTTTCTCTTGGAGTTGTCGTGGGATAAGTGTAGGTGTCACTAGGCTGGATTAATTAATTTGGTATTTTAGTTTTGTTTTGTTTTTGTATATTAAAGTGAAACTTTTATTACATCATCTCAAACTTTTCGTCTGTGTGTTGCATGTCGCGTGACGGTCGGTCGCGGAGTACGGATAAAGTGAAAGGCGCTCGTCAGAGCAGCCGCGGCGAATATGGCGCCGCCTAAAGTTCGCATCAGCTGACCGTGTAGTGTAAAAAATTATGTGAAAAAGTTTCACTTACCGTGGTTTCATAAAACCACACGGTCCTTTTTTAATAAAGCAATTTGATTTATATGTTATGGTTTGGGTTAATCAGAGATCGTGATTTGCTAGAACTAAACAAAAGTATGGAATCACTTACTTGGAATTTATCCAAGATAGCTCTGTTCGGGACTGTAAAAAAGCTACCGTGACCCTGGAACGTAAATGGCAATTGATGGACCACTGTGAATTTCAGTCAATACGGGTCTGACAGTCCCTTCCCGCCTCACCCATGGCGAGACGATTCATTTGATAATTTAACCACTGAAAAAAAAAGGTAGTCGTCATTAATTTGTTTTCGTAAAGCAAACAAAATAATGACGATTTCATATGGTTATACCAGTGAGTAAATGTAATGTGTTTTGAGTCGGTAGCTACTTATAAAAAGAAACATACATAATGTATGTGTACATACTATTACATAATGAAATTCTTAAGGGTAGCATTTCTATTTGGATGGTAAAATAAAATTACATCTTATAATGTGTTTACAGATTAAGGAACCTTATTATTTTACTTTGTTATATTCAAAATTTAATACACTTAAGATTTAAATGAATTCATCTCGGAAGACGCAGATTATTACATTTTCATTATTATGACGTATATAGGTATCACTTTTTTTCTTGTGTCGACGTTGCCACACTCTGGTGTGAGACTTAATTCAGGCGCTTCTAGAGACTTTAAACACCGATTATTAACAATCACAGATTATTTCACTTTATTTGTGGTGTTCGGATATATATAATACACCCACATTACCTGCGTGGGTTTAGGTGTCTGTTTTAACCAAACGGAAAAATCCTCTCGAGTTTTTTTGATGTCACACAATAAAGGACTGTATCAGTGTTATTGCAAAGGTTTTTGTTGGATGCTCATGTATGTCGTCATTGAATTTTATTTTTTCTTTTTCACGTGAAAAAATATAAAAAGAGACTCCGTCACCAAAGAGTGGCCACAAGGTTTTTTATTTATTTATTTATTAAAACTTCATGCACAGAGTACATAGGCGGACTTAATGCCTTAGGCATTTTCTACCAGTCAACCTTAGGGTGATGCAGAGAAAAAAAACACAGTAGGTGCAGCAAGAAAACTTATTATGAAAATATATAAATATTATAATAAATACATAAATACATACATACAACAAAATATATTATAAATCAAATAGAGAAAAAATACATGAAGGGAAAATTCCAACAACAAAGTAATTTTATTCTAATGGTTTACTAGCTATTGCCAGCGGCTCTGCCCGATACAACTCGACAATAATCTTATGGGAAATAAAATCACCAGTAACCTTGACCCTAGAACGTAAATGGCTATTGAAGCACACCGTGGATTTTAGTCAGTACAAGTCTGATAGTCCCTCCCGTCCCACCCTGGGTGGGAGGACTCATTTGTTAATTTTACCACTATAAAAAAGCCATTGAAGGAATACTGTGAATTTCACTAAGTATGACAGTCCCTTTCCTGTCCACCTAGGGCGAGACGGACGGCACTGTCAGACTTGTACTGACTAAAATTCACTAATTATTATTTTATTATTATTTATCAGACATGTTACATCCAAAAATACATTACATCAAAATATCACAATAAAATCAGAATTAAAATTAAAATAAAATATTACATAAAAATTACAATAAAATTTAACACCAAAATTACAATTAAAATTAACATCAAAATTACAATAAAAATTAACATCAAAATTACAATAAAAATTAACATCGAAATTAAAATAAAATTAACATCAAAATTACAATAAAAATTAACATCAAAATTACAATAAAAATTAACATCAAAATTACAATAAAAATTAACATCAAAATTATATTTAATAAAATTGACATCAATATTAAAATAAAAATTAACATCAAAATTAAAATTAAAGTCAAAAACAAATTAAAACAAAATTACTCGTAAGATCCAAATCAAAATTAAAGTCAAACTAAATTAAAATCAGAATCAAAATGTATATAAATGTAATAGTTGGATGATTTCACTTTAAAAAAAGTATTATAGGTAGCTTTTATGTTGAGTAATGCCAATTTATGGTTGCACGCGTCCAATTGCCGCAAATCTATCAAGGTAAATGGACTATTCATGCATTAAACAGCAATTGCCGCTACAATGGAGCCATCAAGACATTAGGTCAATTACAAACTAGACTTAGTGTTAAATGCATTGGACCTTAATAGGTCAGATATTATAATTAATATTAGAATATCTGGTTGGCCGACCTTCGCTCGGTTTTTTGTTTTTAAGCCTCATCGGTCATGGCGTTATAGATGGCGCTTCTTAAAACGCAGTTTTTAAAATGTCTATATCTTGGGAACCGAGCTTTTCTCGAACCTGGGACCTTGATAAATCGATTCCTTGAGCCGAAAAACCCCTAATCTGTAACTTTCATGAAAATCCTTGGAGCCGTTTCTGAGATCCTGATTATATATAAATAAATATACAAGAATTGCTCGTTTAAAGATATTAGATTATAGTAATGAGAGAGTTTGTCGAATGACATTTAAAATAAATTTTTGTAACTGTAAATGACTGAACCGACTTTAGTGAAACTTTACATGCATAAGCAAGATTAATGTGTCGCGGGGTCGATCCCCGCACAAACAAATATTTTTATGATTTGCAAGTAGTTTGTGTTTGTGTATGTGAGTTTCTGATTGTAAACACACCCATATTCATTCATATTCATATCTTTATTTGCATTCCATAATGTTAGTTTTACAGATCTTTTAATAGGCTTAAAGCTAGGTACAATTATGGACCCTGTAGGGCACAGCAAAAGTATAAAAAATTAAATTAAATTAAACATAACTAATAATTAATAATGTTTGAAAATGTTCTTCATTACATAAGTATAATTATTTTCTTGAAATAAATATAGGTATTTAAAAACAAATTTATTTAACACAATACAGGAATAAATTCCTAGTGTGGGGCAATTACAATACAGGAAGAAATTCCTAGTGCGGGGCAACGTTTTTAGAAGTAGTAAAAATGGCTTTGAGAAATAAATAGAAAACCACACACTTCACAATCCTGTTGTGAGTGAAGCAAGTGACAATGATGGTGACAAGAAAAAGGGTACATCGTTTTTTTTGCCAACCAACCAAACATTTTCTTTGTATCCATAATTTGATTTGAGCTGGGCATTCTTTAGAAACAAGAAGTGTCTCTTTACGAGACAAACCATTAATATTCACTTACCAAGAACAACAATACTCTCGAAAGTTCTACCAAGCAATAACGTGCCTTCTTCGTCATTAAACCTATTTGTTATTACTACGGTCAACATAATAAATAACTTTGTCGTTCAAGACGAAAGTACCGACAAAATTCCCCTAATAAATTCGGCTATCCTCGGCTATTTTCGGCAGTCATCAATAAAACATTATGACGGAACGCCTTCACTGAGATTGTAAGCAGTGATTTAAGATTACCTACTGTTTTCCTTGTAAATTACTTATAACCCGCCCTCTTGTGTAGTGTATTTTTTCTTTGAAGATTATTTCGTGCGCGTTTTTATTATACGAAAAGAGATTCGTATAATTCTAAAATAATACAAGATTTGCGTAGCTGCTACGGCGTAGACATGTGCTACGGCGTAGGCGGATGCTACGACGTAGCAGCCAACGTCATCTATATCTATAACTAGCTGCTGCCCGCGACGTCATCTGCGTGAATGCGTTGAAGAAATAAAGGTTCACTGCTTGTCTATAATTCTACAGACAGATCCGTTGTCTAATTTTCCGCTCATTTTGACCTGAAAATAAAAATTCGTGGCAAGAGCTGCTTACATTGATAAGACCTATCAAGGAACATTTGTCAGCAAACTATCTCTGCTTCCAACTAAGTTCATTACCCTTTAACCATTGCAAACACGAATGAAAACAAACCTAATGAAAACAGGAATAAATCGTTCAGTCGCTACGTCGTAGGCGTCATCAATTTTATTACTGCTACGTGGTCGCAGCAATTCACTGATTGCTTCTTCAAATGCTGAATAAAAAACGACCAAGTTATAAAGAGCAGTCCTACGCAAGCACAATGTCATTTAGCGGTAGCAACTCCTAGTTCATTTGCTGTTAAATCAAGCGTAAAGCGCTGCGTTGCGACTTTAAGAAAAATCGTGGGGATCGAAATTAAAAGGGATTTGTTGAGTAAAGAAATATCAGATGAATTACAGGGTGGGGTCCACATCCTAACAGTCCATCCCGGGTAAGGGCTCATGAACACGATGCCGCCACGGCGCCGCTTTTATGTGTATACCTTCGAGACTGCGCCGCCACCGCGCTGCCACCGCGCCGCCACCGCACCGCCACTGCGCCGTCATTCGCTGTGTTTGGTTTCGGGTGGCGGCGGGCGGCGCGATGGCGGCAAAGTCGCGAAGGTATACACAGCAAAGCGGCGCGGTTACGGAGCGGTGGCGGAGTGGCGGCGGCATCGTATGGAGGAGCCCTAACGGCATCACAGTGACGGTGACGGCTGAGCGATTCCAAAGGCGGTGGTAGACTTCACCAGGGCCGCCTGACTCAAGATCACCGTCCGGTCGGAATCCAAATATTTAAGACTGTGTTCCATCGGTGCGCAGGAGTTTCAGTTCCATCTGGATAAGCTCTGTCCATCTTAGATCTCATATTAGAGTAGCCATACACCATCCTGCCTGTCGTACGATCGATTTGACGCTTGCAATTGTTTCAAATTGGCAGTTAGTCCATAATTATACACCATACACCATATATACTGCCTATCGTACGATCGATTTGACACAACTTCAAATCTGCAGCAGTGATGCCAACTTAGCAAATTTATAGCTAGATCTGGCTATTATTCGGTGACCGATAGCTACAAATTTATAAAATTGTAGCTGTGGTCTGGCATGTGGTCGGGAATTGGCATGTCATGCCATCAAATTGGCATGTCATGCCAATTTGATGGATTTCATGCCCACACACGGTCAATTCTAACTGATCAAATTGGCAGTATCATGCCGATTTGACAAATAGGCAGTATGGTGTATGGCTACCATTAGACTCCGGGGTATTGAGACCAAGAGCAAAATAAATGACGACACGATTAACGCAGTGGCTCAGCGATCGACTGCTGTGCAACGTGTCGCGGGTTTGATCCCCGCACAGGACAATTATTTGTATGATCTGCAAGTATTTGTTCCGGGTCTGGGTGTTTGTGTATGTGAGTTTCTATGTTTGTAAGCGCACCCACGATACAGGAGAATTCCTAGTGAGGCGCAACGTTTTTTTAAAAAAACACATTTTAAATAACACTAGCTGTTCTTCGTAGTTTTACCCCGCTGTTCGGCTCGTATTGGTCGTAATGTTATATCTCTCATCAGGTACCTAACCGTGACCCTGGAACGTAAAGGGCTATTGAAGGATCAGCGTGGATTTTAGTCAGTACAAGTCTGACAGTCCCTCCCGTCCTGCCCTGGATGGGAGGAATCATTTAATAATTTGACCACGTAAAAAAAGACTATTATTGGCAACGAAACTACCCAGCTCCTTCACATGCCTTTTGCGTGCCAGTGCCGTTATGCCCTTTTAAGAGGATCGTCTACCGAGCGCTCGTCCATACTAAAAGAGAAAACGTTTTCCTACCCCTAAAGCTATTGTCAAACAGAAAGGCGAAGCGAATGCGATCCGAAGCGTTATAATTTGTAATGTATGGAATTGATTAAATCCCGTCACATAGAAAAGCGAAAGCGATTCGATAGTCTATGTGACAGGCTTCAAACAATTTCATTATATTACAAACAAAAACGTATCGCTTCGCCTTCGGTACGCCTGTCTGTTTGACAATAGCTTAAATGTTATCCTATCTCAATGATTTTTTAGAATGCTTCTGACACAGTAAAAAACTAGGTTTATAGGTTTTCTTTTTTTTTAAAGTTTATAATAGTTTGAAAGTTACGGGCGCCTTAGAGTACTTTTTAAAAAAAGTTTTAGTACTTTTAGTACTTTTGAAAAAAAGAAAACCTATAAACCTAGTTTTTTACTGTGTCAGAAGCATTCTAAAAAATCATTGAGATAGGATAACATTTAGGGGTAGGAAAACGTTTTCTCTTTTAGTATGGACGAGCGCTAGGTAGACGATCCTCATAAGACAGTCCCGCCACCCCGCAGCCAGAACACGTGATCTATTTTGGGGAACCTTCAACTCCACATGTTCCAAACTTCGAAATAATGTTATTTCGTAACTGAATAGATAATTTTATTATTATATTACACCCACATGAAATTGGAAAGTTTTGTTGATGATAGGTATCTTCTATCTTACCGACAAGTATATGTTGAAGTTTGTTATAATTACTTTAATAACTAACACGTGGTTGAAGCATCAAATGTAAAGGGTTTGGTAACTTGAAAATAAATTAATGATGAAAACTATGCTTGAAAGTTGTGCTAGACGTTTTTATGTAACTAGAGAACGTTCATTAAATGTTATGAAAAATATTTAGTTTTAATTCCGCGACAAAAATCCAGGCTTGTTGCAGGATGCAATCCCACCCTATGCAGTCATGCATATGCACATGCAGCAAAGGACCCACCCTCCCGCCCTCATGCATATGCACACATGCAACAAACGGAAAAACATGCCATGCAATCAAACCTATACTCGACACGTGTTTCGCCCCTCCACGGGGCATCCTCAGAAGATGTTCACTCGACAAGCGCTCGGCCTCGAATACGTCGAATGAGCCAGTTTGATTTTTTTTTTTTTTTTTTTTTTTGGATACGGGCATCTCGCAGGTCAACCTATAAGAGGTTGTGTGCTGCTTAACCGGACTTTCCTGTGGTTGCCATAGATGACTCTAAGGCCTCCAGCCAGGGGCTTACAAACTAAATTAAAAACTAAGTGACCACACGCTAAGGGCACCCCCTGTGGGGTACGGACCTCGGCTTAGGGCGTCACTGACAGAGGACAGCAAGGGACAGGCTGGATAACTAAATATTTCATTATTTAGGGGCTAATTTAAAGCTACTGGCTCAGCATCGCGGGCTGGCTCTTGCAAGGGACGGGGGGGAGTGCATTGACTTGGGCGTCGCAGCGGGCGGCCTCGGCGGCGAGGGCGGAATGACGGAGTCGGTCTGTGTTTCTGTTTGCGAAGCGTACTGGTTTCCCTACGGCTCTCCTGGAGGAGGGTGATGGGGTCGTCGGGGGTGATGAGGGTATGCCTTGGTCGGCGAACGGAGCTAATACGCGATGGATCGTATCGAGCGGACGATGCGATTAACGGATTGGGGTGCCTAACTGCAGTTTCAAAGAAGCGCGTGGCAATGCGCTTCATGAACTGAGCGATGGTGGGGATCCTAAGGTCTAGGTGGAGGGTGTCGTTACGGACATAGTACGGGGCTCCCGTGATTTTCCTAAGAAAACGGTTTTGGAGGACCTGCATTTTGTAGAGGAAGCGGGGATTGGAATGCGCAAAGATGGCACACGCGTAAGTCATGATGGGGCGGATTACCGCCGTGAATAAGCGCATTTTGCACTTGCGGGACAGGGGACTTTTCGGGATGAGCATGAAGTGGAGCCTACCCATAGCAAAAGCAGCCCGATTACGAGCTGCTTTGATGTGGTCTCGGAAGGAGAGGTGACTGTCGAGGGTCACACCTAGGTACTTGGCTTGCTTCTTCCAAGGAATAGGCTTGCCGTACATAGTGATCGGGGTGGGGTCTACTGGTCGCTTACGCGGTTTGGTGAATAGGACCGACTGGCTTTTATCGGGATTAACCTCAATTCTCCATTTCCTGAACCAGGCGCCTAGGGCGTTGGCTGAGGTTTGGAGGGTTTGGGCTATTATATAGCGGTAGGACTTTGGCCTGTGTAATACAGGGCCGTGTCGTCCGCGAAGAGAGCTAACTGAGCCTTCTTGCTCTTGGGGATATCGCTAGTAAACAGCGAGAATAGGTGAGGCGAGAGGACTGCGCCTTGAGGGACACCGGCTAGGATGCGGTGTGGGGAGGAGAGGGCGTCGCCTATGCGATAGCGGAAGGTGCGATTCGACAAAAAGTCTCGTATGATGAGCACGAGACGGTCTGGCACACCCAGTTGGTAGAGCTTATATAATAAGCCATTGTGCCAGACTTTGTCGAAGGCTTTCGCTATGTCGAAAAATAGAACACCAGTCATCGCACCGCGCTGAAAGCCCGCGCTAATGTGCTCGACTATGCGGTAGACTTGTTGGACGCACGAGTGTCCGGCCCTGAAGCCGTATTGCTCGTCGGGGATGAGGCTCTTAGTTTCGACGTAATCTTTGAGTCGCTTAAGGATAAGCCTCTCGTAGATTTTGCCGAGAACGTTCAGTAGACTGATGGGTCGATAACTCGTGGGCTCAGACTTGGGCTTGCCTGGCTTGGGGAAACCGACTACAGTGGCCTCTTTCCACGCCTGGGGAAAGATGTTGTTACTTAGAGCGCCATTGAAGATGGCGGTCAAAAGCATAATGAGCTGGGGAGGGAGGAGTTTAAAGACGTTATTGTTAATACCGTCCGAACCGGGGGCTTTCCGGGGTCGGAGCCCTTTTATGATGTCTTGCACTTCGTCGGGAGTGACTGGAGGCAGAGGATCATCAGGGTCTTCTACAGGAGGTAAGGCGGTCCTACGTTCTACTTCGGAGTCTACCTTGAGGAGGTGACTGTTGTCTACGGGCTGGGTGCTCGGAGTGCACTGAGCTTCCAGGCTGTCGGCTAGGCATTCGGCTTTCTCGGAGTCCTCGAAAGCGATGGTCTTGTCGGGGCGAGTGAGAGGAGGCGTAGAGGCATCCTCGGTGGCACGCAACTTTCGTTGCAGATGCCAGAAGGCTAGGTGGTTGGGCTCGAGGTCGCTGAGCATGTCGTTCCAGCGATTCGTACGAACCTCACTGATGCGTTTCTTTACAGCACGCTGCAAGTTGCGCATGTGAGCTTTGTTCGAATCGCATGGAAAGTTGCTGTAGGCACGAATGGCCGCATTCTTCTCGGTTATCAGTGCACGTACGTCAGCGGGGAGTTTCCATTTACGATCTCTCGTGTCTGGGACTTCCCGTGAGCAATCCGTCAGTACGGATCGCACGTGTTCTGTAAACGAGTCGATTGCGGCCGTCGTGTCTGCGACAGAGACAATGTGATCGGGGATGGAGTCCAAGTGAGGTGACGTGGTTGATTTCAGCTTTTCGCTTACTTTCTTCCAGTCAGTTATCACTCTGGTCGGGGGAGGTTGGCTTGGGTCGGA
Organism: Agrotis clavis; assembly: GCA_954870645.1. Lineage (NCBI taxonomy): Eukaryota > Metazoa > Arthropoda > Insecta > Lepidoptera > Noctuidae > Agrotis > Agrotis clavis. The sequence continues at coordinate 14,563,343 of OX940936.1, read as the reverse complement.
AGGACCCGAGCGTGGAGTTAAGTGCATGAGCACTGGAGAGCCAGTTTGACAGCTCTCGCCTCTTTATATAGCGTCGTGATAACGCATTAGTAACGCTACCGATAACGTGACGAAACGTTATCGATACAAACGTTACTAAGACGTTTGCATCGATCTACCTGTAATCATACTTAAAAGAGGTGATGTAATTAAGTTTGTTTGTTCATTCAACAGTGTATTATTATTATTATTATGTTTGGAGATTTCTAACTGCTCCAACAGAGAAGAGAACGTTCAGATAAAATTTGAGTTTTGCTAGTTTTTAGGGTTCCGTATCTAAAGAGAAAACGTGATCCTATTACTAACGTCTTCCTGTCTGTCCGTGTGTAATCAGGCTCTATCCCATGAGCAGTGATAATTAGACAGTTAAAATTTTCACAGATCATGTATTTCACTTGCCGCTATAACAAAAATTACTCAAAAATTTATTTGCTATTTTCATAGAACACTTGTTGACCCGGCAAACTTCGTACCGCCTCAAAATCACTCTTTTAAACCTTCCCTGGACTTCCAAAAATAATTCAATACAAAAATTATCCAAATCGGTCCAGCCGTTTTGGAGTTTTAGCGAGATCAACGAACAGCAATAGATTTTTCTATAAATAGATTACCTATTCTATGAAACACTCCGTCTCGTCGGCCATATCGTCTGCGGATCTGACTCCCACTTGGCTGGTTTTTGTTCCAATTATAAAGACAAACACTGCATGTATACGATTGTTAAAAAAATCTTCTACATGTTACCAAGAGTTGTCTGTCAAACTAATAGGCTAGACGCACCATTACGTCTAGACCACGACAATTTATTGTATTTATTTTCACATAAATTGAAAAAAAGACAAGATAAAAGGGAACCAAGACATGTAAACAAATTAACTTTCACGAAGAGGCGTCGGATATTCACACAAAAGAATATTATACCTATTCTATTAATTTGGTATGAAAAGAGAGAAACCTTTATAAAATTAATTTATGAGCTTCATTGACAATGCCGCAAGAAAAATATTATATAGCTACTTACCAAAGACAACTGTTGTTGCTATGCCTCGAAGTATATCATTCAAACTAATGTTATACTCGTAAATGCGGGTAAAGTTAGTATTTTAATATTTTAGTTTCTTAGTGCCTCAAATGTGTATTTTAGATGAAGTAAGTAACAAGTTTCTTTCCAAAGAAAATCTTTGAAAATTCGCTACGCATGCGTTAATGCGTTTAATATTTATAAAAATATTAGGTAACAAGATTATCATTTACCGTCTGTTTTTACTGTATTCTGTCCGTTCCATTACATCCAGTTTGTTCTGTGTGATCTTACTTGATTTAGGTTCCCATAATAATATTAATTGAAATAAAAACTTATTCCCAAATAAAAATCTAGGTAAAGTAAAATACTTACAAAAATTCATTAAAAAAAATATGGATAAAAGTAATTGGGTGTAAAATCCACATTGTTGTCAATAGGTAAAGTGCCGCGAGGCTCAAGAACGACTTTTCACTTTTTCTTGACGTAAATTAAAGGTAAACCTTTGACGTTAACTTAATGAAAAAGGCATTTTTTGATTTTCCAAACAATAAACGCCGTAAACACTTCAAGAACCCTGTAATTAAAATATGGAAATCTTGTGATAAGACCTTGGAATGCTGGCAGCATTATCACGATGGATAGTACCTAATGCTGATCACTTACTCACTCTTTTTTTTCTTCAACAGTGGTAGAACACTCCCGGCCCCGCGTGTGTTCTCTCCCGGAGAAGCCGTACAACCCCCGGGTGTCCGACGACCTGTACCGTCTCCGCACCTTCAGTATCACGACCAAAGGAAGCGTGGTCAACTGCGGCGACTCTATCTGCAACCGCAGGAGTCGATCTAATACCTCCGTCAATTCTACTAATAGCAGGTAAGGTTAAGCAATGCTAATCGAGCAATCTAAACGAGCTGAGGCCTTACCACGATCCAGTTTAGGCTGTGGGAAAGAGACAGAGCTATACAAGTCGTCTAGCGCCATCTCTTTCCCACAGCCTAAATTGGATCGCGGTAAGAGTTCATGGTAGGCCACCTGTTCTCCGTGGTTTCACCCCCGCTGCTTAGCTCCTTTTCGTCTTAACGTGATGTTATATAGCCTTCCTCGATACCTAAATGGACTATCTAACAGAAAAATAATCTTTCAATTCGACCCAGTCATTCCTGAGATTAGAGCGTTCAATCAAAAAGTTTTAATATATCTAAGTATAGATGAGAACCCGCGGTGGTGGACGCCCACGGCAACGGACGTCGCAAGTCGATCTCCGGCCACCGCAGGCGCGGGCATGCGGGCGGCGAGTAAAGGGCAACTGGCTGTCCGACCATGGACCATGCCCGACCATGCGACGGCGCGTTGTGTTCCACGCGCGCCTCAAAGCGCGTCAGCATAATGTCGGGGCTCCCCTCTAGAGGGCCAAAGCCTGCCGGGGTCGCGGGACTTATCTCATTACCGTGACCCCGGAACATAAAGGGCTATTGAAGGACACCGTGGATTTTAGTCAGTACGAGTCTGACAGTCCCTCCCGCCCTGCCCGGGGTGGGAGGACTCATTTGATGATTTTACCACGCAAAAAAAAGTATAGATGTGAAAATAAGTTTGTTAATTATCTTTTCACGTCTACTCGTAAACCACTGGCACGATAATTCTTAAATTTCGCAAATATGGTCAGAGGCTCTGGTCAGAGGCTGTGTATACCTTCGTGACTGCGCCGCCGCGCTGCTACAAGGAAAATATGACTATAGAAAGTAAATGACTGCTGAATTATGTATGGAAGCGGACGATTCCTAGCAGGGGCGAATTTAAATGCAGAAACCGTTTTATTTTTTGAACTGCATGAAAAGTTTTCCTTATTTATTGTATTCAGGCAGGGACCATGCAATTAAAAAAAAAACTGAACCGAACTTTGAAGAATGAAAAGTAGAAGCAAATGTTAAACAGTCTTTATATTTTATTTAGCTTTTAAATTAAATGTAAAGTTGAAACACCTCAAAATGATTTTGACTCCATGTGGAAAATTAAATAATGAAAACTTCGTTTTAATTAAATGAATCCATCTGTAAATGAAATCTGGTAAAGTTCTACGTTAGTTCAACCTTAGTTATGAACAAAATAGACAAAAATATTTTGACAATGAGATTAAAAGCTACGGTGCTAAAGTTTAAAGGAAAATATTATTTTTTAGACGGATTTTGTTGGGTAATATTTAAAGAAATTAAATTTAAAAACAAAATAACTGTATTATAGTATGAAACAAAGTCGCTTCCAGTCGTCTGGACCCTTTTTTACCTATTTTTTCATTGGTAAAATCAAATGAGTGCTCCAGTGTCGACCTGTGGTGAACTCACAGACTCATACTGACTAAAAGTTCGTATTCCTGGGTTATGGTTACTTTCACAGACGGTCCCGTGACCTTATTTAAGCATAGGGGGAAACTTGGATATTAGACTCCCTGATCCTTGATCGGACGCCGAGTTACTCAATACTCGCCGCTTGCAATCCGCTCGTCACCTACAAGCCCTGACTAAGTAGATCTGAGGATATCTCGGACTAATTAAAACGCAGGCGGTAATCGTGAGGTCGCGTGTTCAAAGCTATCACGACACCCTTCCGGTTAAAGAAAACTGTCTAACTAACGACGGTAATCTCATGGATTAAACCGTAGTTAAAGTAAACCTATTTCTGTGTAATGAATACTTAGGATTACGAGGATACCTACTTCATTTGATAAGGAACTGGACAGTACTAAAAGTGTATGATAAACCATACATTTTGCATTTTATAGTTATAATAGTGACTGAGTTTGACATCATTCTCAAGAGGAGCTCGTGGCCAAAAAATACGCCGCACAATCCGATCTTGAAGATTAGAAGGTCGGGGGTTGGTCTGTGGATGGGTGACCATCTATATAATACCATAGCAATTTCCTCCGTTCTTCGGAAAACACATGGAGCTAATGGCTCATTTGTAGATCCCGAAAGAGTAGGTAAAGGTGTTAGTATAGTGTGTAGGTAGTGGTGACGCATAAGTAGCTGCCGATAAGTAACTTCGGCCTATTGCTCTAAGTTGCGCGAACACCCCATGTAAAATCAGATAAGTGCAGTAAGATGAACTTCCCGGAGCATAACTTCCGAAGTCAACTTGAACCACAGGCAAAATATAGTCACAAAGTAAATCCAATCTAGCTAGAAATGTACGATAGAACATCACGCCATGACGAGGCGAAACAAAAGACAATGCAAGTAGTCACAAAGAACAGACGGACGGTGTCTAATCAGATTAGAACAGATTTGTAACTGATTACCGTGTTGCGTGACTGGGTTAGGGTTGTCTCTGGTCAGCCGTCATCACTGGAAGAAAGGGTCTGACAATCTTGACGATTGACTCATCATCATCAGCCTATAATGTTCCCACTGCTGGGACACAGGCCTCCTCTCTGTGAGAGGGAGTGGGCCATAATCCACCACGCGGGCCCAGTGCGGGTTGGTAGATGTCACAGGTCTTCGAATTTTTGGTTCTAGGACATGCCGGTTTCCTCACGATGTTTTCCTTCACCGTTTTGAGAGCAGTGGTGAGGAAATAAATTACACAAAGTAATGCGCCTGGCGGGGTTCGAACCCACGACCTACAACTCGTAAGTCGGGACCGATACCACTGGGCCACCACTGCTTGCTTGCTTGCTTGCACGATTGACTGCTGATACCAATTACTGACACATTTTTCTGCTGGGCTGCTTGTTTCATCAATATACTTAACATATTATTTTTAAAATCCAATATTATGTAAACCAACCGAGCAACCGATGGATGCAAGTGGCGAATTATCGTTCAGCGTGGCGGTCTAAGGGGGAGGCCTATGTTCAGCAGTGGACGTCTTCCGGCTGATGATGATGATGATGATGATTATGTTTTTTACAAATGATTAAAAATGTAAGGATTTAACAAGTAGGTAGTTAGTTTAACTACTTTTTTATTTTATTTTAAAATTTCTTTATTTAAACTTAAGCAAAACAGATAAATGACATTCAGATCTTATTCTAAAAGCATTCAATATTTATGATTAGGTGTTTTTTGCAGACTATGGCGCCTATATAAAACATTTAGGTATACATAATTAATGTACTGTATAAAACTTCTTTGTTATGAATCGGATACATCAATAATACTTACGATTATTAAATGTTGTTCAATACAGCGCGATGATTAGTCACAAACGCACTTTATTAACACATGAGAACTGATATATACCTAAACAAATGTAACAAATAGTTAACATTATAATATTAAAATTTACTACGAGAAAATTATAATGTCTAAAATGCAAATGAGCTTCATGTACTGAGAGTGATTTGTTGTAAATCTACCTACATTTAGAGCGAACGTATAAAAAGTTCGGTCATCGAGTCACTAGTTTAACTACTAATATTTATTAAATCACGTCGTCCCAAGTTTTTTTTTACCGAAAACTATCCAGTTCTTTGAAAGGACAAAGAGCGATTAAGCGAGAAATGGAAGGAGTGGGGAGACCTTTGTGTAGTTGAGAGCCAGAATAAGCTAGAAAAAAAGAATATTTATTTGTTGTCTATTACCGGAGATGCCTGCAAATGAACACAAAAATGTTGGTACGACGCTAGAAATTATAATATTATCAGCTAATAATGATGATAACATTACGTACATAAGCACGTACTTTGGGCCTCCTACTCGTGGCGGTAGGCTTCACCAAGGTCGCCTGGCTAGCGACCGCCATCCTGTCGGAATCCAGCGCAAATTATTTTTTATCGTCTTCCATCGGTACGCGGGAGTTTCAATACCTATTGGCCTACTGCTCAGGGAACGAGATGGCGCTAGACGACTTGTATAGCTCTGTCTCTTTCGTACAGCCTAACTACTCATGCTTTGGCATGCCACCTTCTGGCTGAGCTCGCTCCATCTTAGACCTCATTGCTTCTGGGTTAGATTGAGGCTAAGAGAAAACATTCAAATTTTTAAATAGTGTTGTTACCTACTGACAGATGGCGGCCATTGCATCTGTGCAAACGAGACTCATTATTTATTTACGCGGGAGTGACAGAGATAGGTAATAATTATTAATAGGTCAATGTACGAAATTCCTCCTGTTTTTGTGACCGGACTTTAGTACCACTTATAAGTACCACAAATAATTGGCACCGAATGCCATTAAGTAAGCCATGAAAAAAAAAACATAATTATGAAAAAAAAAATACCTTTCTTCATCCGCCACCCCTAACCACGACCTACTTCCTAGTTCGCACCCTCACTGATTAACGCGCGGTCACTGAGCAGAGCGTCTTGTACTATGACGAGTATAAACTACATAATACACTTTATTACGAAGTCCTAGCGTATGCCCGTGGCGTTGCCCCGGTAATTACTCCAGGGGAACGTCATCCGGGGTCGCGGGACTGTCTCATCAGGTAACCGTGACCCTGGAACGTAATGGGCTATTGAAGGATCACCGTAGATTTAAGTCAGTATAAGTCTGAAAGTCCCTCCCGCCCAGCCCTAGGTGGGAGGACTCATTTGATGACTTTAACACGCTAAAAAAAAACATGCTGAACTCGCTAACTTGCGCATTGCTAGCCATTTTTTTCCGCACGGGGATAGCAGAACCATTAAATTATAAAATCCAGCACAAAACTACCGAAAACGAGGACACAATGTGGAATCTAAACAAAAAGTCAACGCACTTTTTTTGTGGGGGATCAATTTTGTGGCGAATTTACAACAACCCGAACTTTTATATTGTGTTACTTGCTGCTGCGGAACCCTTCATGGGCTAGTCCGACTCGCACTTGGCCGGTTGTGATCCACGTTTCTTTCCACTTTAGTAGATTTTAGACTATAAATAGAAGCTTGGCCTTTATAAACTGTTTATTTTTTATCACAGATTATGTTACTATATGGGTGGTCTTTGGACAAACAAATATAATCCCACCCACTATACTTGCGTGGGTTCAACAAGGCAAGTTATGAAATATTATCTGTTAAAATACGAACTACATGGGTCAATTTCAATGAAGCGGAAAAATCCAAGCACATTTTGTTTGATGGCACAGACAAAGGATATTTGAAAAGGCTACCTTTACTGCCTAGACATGAGACAATTTTGCTGCAGCAAACTTTCGCGCAGCGCGAATGGTGTATCGTCTTGCGACTAAAACAAAATTATAGAAATCTCATCATCTACCTAGTCTTTTCCCAACTATATTGGGGTCGGCTTCCAGTCGAACCAGATGCAGCTGAATATCAGTATTTTACATGAAGCGATTGCCTATCGGACCTCCACAACCCAGTAACTGGTCAATACGATACCCCATGGTAAGACTGGTTGTCAGACTTATGAGCTTCTGACTAACAGTAACGGCTGTCAAAGATCTACAAATGACAGTCGGGACCAACGGCTTGACGTGCTTTCCGAGGCACGGAGGAAACTCGCTATGACAGACGGCCTCCCATCCACAGACTAACCACGGCTAGCGCGGCTTTACCCGGAAGATCGACGAGTGCGGCTTTAATTATTTAGCCACGAGTTCTTCTAAAATATAGAAATCTATAGAAGTGTAAATGAATCTATCTCAAGTACATTTCTAAACATATGTTTTAGTCGCAAGGCGACTCGTCGTTCCTCCCGCGCGAATATTCGCCAGTGCTTCGCTGTGGTCAGGTCATTAGTGTCAGATAATTAAATCGCCACTTAGAACCTCATGGTCTTATACTCACTACCATCACTTTCAATGTTTAGACCAACCTCAACAAGGCTGTATTAAATTCATCAACAAAATATTAGTTCTTATTTTCGTATTGTACCAAAAGGCTCCAACAATCAGTCCCGATCTGGCCATTTATTAACCCCACCCCAATATAGACCTTCTTAATTGGGTCACAACCTTCAAATTCCTTTAAAACAATTCGCACCTGAACGTAATTCCCAATTCAAACTTCCACAATGGAACAGCAGTTTGAAACTCCTGGAGTTATTCATTCAGTATGAGTGTACGTAAGACCGGTCATTCTTCGTTCACTGGTCATAATTCTAAATTGCGGAAAGGGGATGGTAGTATACATCCTGTATAGCTCTGTCTCATTCTAGCACTGGGACGAATTTTATGGCTTTGACACTTGGTCCGTATAAAGGCTTTAAGGCCCAAGATACACTGACGACGTGTTTAGAAGGATGTTGATGCAATCAGAAAGCAGCAGCACTGCATGCCTAACTAAACCATCCGTAGGATAATTATGTTTTTGTACTTTTGGACCTTAAATAACTAAAAGTACACCAGACTTTGACTGTCCCACTGTTGGGAAACGGCCTTTTCTCATACAGAGAAGGTACTAGCATTTATCACCACACTTATTTAAGGCGATTTATTGATAAATAAACAAAACATATTTTAATCTCAAAATCAGAACAGGAGTTCCAGAGATTACTCCCTACAACCAAACTTTAACTTTTTATAATATTAGTAGATAAGCGTACTAGTTTATTCATCACGTGAAAATCATTTGCCGTACCGTGCCTTCAGTTTACACAGACCCTTAGATACTGACCATCCTTTCTGTTTCCCTCTAATTTTGCAATACAATTAACCCTTATCCTCGACAACATAAGGTTTAATTTTGTTATAAAGTAACTGAAGTGACTGTATTTTGGGGAGCCTGCTGAGTCATTATTTACAGGGTAAGGAAGGAAATGTGCGGTTTGCTTGTAATGTAACCATTTGATCTAAAGGGTAGGTGCTTGTTTAATTATGTAATTAGTTCCTTGTATGTACTGCTGCTTTTAGTCGACATTTATGTAATGTGTTAAAATAGGAAAAGTACCAGAGTCCGTGATCATTCATTGAGCTGCAAACCTTCAAGATGGACATGGAGGTTATAGCTGCAGCTACCATTAATTTAATATCCGGATACATTATTTTATCAATGCAGTTGAACGAAAATTTGTGTAAAAAAATGCGTCACATCATGTAACTTTAATGGGTTATAGCTTTGTTAGTTTTTGTTTAATTGAAAAAAGAAAAAATATGTGTCCAATATTTTTTTATAATCTAAAATACGGACTTAATAAAATGTAATTATTTTGGCCCTGGATACTACCCTATACGAGCGCACGGCTCGCTGTCCTCCGGTAAATGAATGATCGGCGATCATGTGGGCACGCGCATCCAACCACAAGCGATTCCCTTTGATGCGTGCCCGAAAAACCGACCAGTCACCGATTCACCGATCGCCGCGATCATGACGACGATTAAGGACGATGATGGGCGACTACAGGCAAGTAGCTTCTACACGATCGTGCTCGCGTGTAATCGCCCATCATGGCCGATTGTGAAGAGGAGGCTTAAAAAAAGTAGCAGCCAACGACCGCAAATGACGACCACCGGCCTCAAATGGCTGTCGTGCGCTTCAACTACCTCTGTAGCCGCTTCTAGCTTCTCGTGGCGGAGTTTGTGGCTGTCGCGAGTGCCTCGTGTGCGGCGACACTTAATAGCCAACTGTGCCTTTTCAATTTTAACAACATGGCTTGGGAGCTTTTAAGTTGCAAACAATAATGTAATAAAAAAATGTGGTGAAATACTCTCAGAATACTTCGTGGCTTAAGTTCTTGACCGCATTCTCGATGCTCAGAGGGCGAAGCCGCAGCTAGAATTTTTTATTGCGTTATTTGAAATACTCTTAGTGTGAAAATTTGTGAAGATGAATGACTATCCATACATCCTAGTTCCCGTTGTACTGGGCAAAACCGCGAATTATCGTAATATTCGTCCAAGTGTTAAATTGTCCACATATCATTATGATTAAAAGTCAAATATTTTGTTATAAAGATCAAGTGACAAAATGTCCATATGACATAAAGTAAAAATGATTTCGTATCAACAAATTAAATTGTTTAACGACATTGGAACGTAAAGGGCTATGGAAACAAAAAAAAAAGTAAGTTTGTTCTATTAACTACCGACAAAAAAAAAATCAGGCGTCGTTTTATCACAATACCTAGCATTTAGAATCACGTACATTTGGACATTCTAACAATTGTTGATTTTTGCAAAACTTCATTCTAACTTAATAGAAATATAACATGAGGTTATTATGAGATGTGGACAATTCAACACTTGGACGAATGTTACCATAAACCAAAGTTGCTGGCAACAGCTAGTATTATAAACCCGAAAGTATGTTATCTTTTTAAGTCAAAACCAGTGAACCAATTCTTCTGAAATTTAACATACTTAATACGTTGTGCGGTGTAAAAAACGAGAAACAGATATAAGGTACCTTTCATCCTGAAAAATGAAAATGAACCGTTCCTCAGTAAATAGAACAAACGTTCATTTAGACAGCACCATGTGTCGCCGAATAGATTGAATTCTAAATTAATGCCAGCGAAATCGCGGCCAAAAGCTAGTCAGACGAAAATAGCAAAACCAATATTTATATTTACCCAAAAGCCCAAGAGAAATCCGAAATCAAATTACCCATCAAATTAATTGCTTTAATTGGCCATTCGGTTCACATTTTCTATAGAACTCTCTTAAGAAAACTAATCTGGAAGGATCTCGATTGACTAAATCCAATCGGTTTTGAATTTCATTAGGTTTTGCTTGAAAATCAGATTTTCTTTCTAAGAAGTGATTTTCGCCCTTTCATTAGTCAACCAATCTGATCTAAATGAGTTTATTGAAACTATACTGTTTGATCATTTGGTAGCTATTTACGATCTTGTGTCGCTAAGATTTAACAAAACTTTATAAGCCTTATGTACCTAAGGCTGATAAAGTTTTGTTAAATCTTACTACAGAAACTTAAAAATCTGTTAAACACTTTTCTATAAAAAAGTGTAATTAGTAAAGTGTAAAAAACTTTATCTAAAAAATGTGACCGCCTTCAAAAACAACAACAAAAAAGGGTAAAATAACCTACAAAACTTTTCTTTCGGAAGTCGGTGACTTTTTTTATTAATTTCATTGTCTTTTTTGCCACCGACTTCCGAAAGAAAAGTCTTGTAGGTTATTTTACCCTTTTTTGTGGCGCCTTGTTTGAAGGCGGTCACAATTTTTAGAAAAAGTTTTTATTTTACTCTTTTTAGTTTAAATATTGAACCACAATTCTGGTCAAATATATCATTTTCTTACATGTGCACTAGAATTTTGTAATCCGTAGCACCGGTAATAACATCGTTAACATCTCTTTCATTCATTCCCTATCTCAAAAACTACTGAACCGATTTTGATGAAACTTGCAGTATTTCCTAAGTTGAACGATACCTACCTTAAATCAGACTTGTAGTTCCGGAGATATGCAAAGACAAACATAATTTACTTAATCAGTCGATGCCGAGTCCTTACTAGAGGAGTTGTACCTTCCATCATCAGCTCAGCTACATGGGATGATGATTTCCATACGCAAATACTTAAGTTACTTCATAAGATTTGCGAAAAACTATGTGTGAGCCAATAAAATTTTAGGGTTGCCCTCGATTTCTCCAAGATCCAATCATTAGATCCTGAAATGGTGACAATGGGAGCACACGGGAAGCACCAGCTTTCAAATAAAAAAGAATTTTGAAAATTGGTTCACCCAGTTGCAAGTTATGAGGTAACAAACATAAAAAAATATACGAGTAAATACAGTTGAATTGATAACCTCCTCCTTTTTTAGAAGTCGGTTAAAAACGGACCTTAACGACACTTTTTATAGACAAGTGTTCAACAGATGTTAAACTTTTATAGTAAGACTGAAAATCTCCTCTTTAGCCATTAAATATAAAGTACATGCGTCTTAAAACGGCGCCGCAGCTCTAGAACGCAAAGAGTAACATACTAGTATAGAACAGATTGCTGTTAGTGATCCAAGTCTGAAAGACCCTTCCGCTGTACCTAGGGCGAATAAATTAGCCAGTTCCCAATGCTGGGACACAGGCCTCTTCCTGTGAGATGGGAGAAGGATAGGTGCGGGTTCACACAGATAAATGTATCTCTCTGGCTCACTAGTTGACTTTACAACATTTCTAGTAATAAATACGAAGTCCTTGTTATATCTACTACTTAGTACCTGTTTATTACTAGAAATGTTGTAAAGTCATCTAGTGAGTCTTGTTGTCACGATTGCAACCAGAAGTTCTCGTACAGGTAGCCAGATATTTCTCTGCGTAGATGAATATTTAGGTTGAAGGATAATTATGTTGGTTTCCTCTCGATATTTTCCTTCAATGTTTTGTAAATAGTGGTGATGAAATAAGTTACACAAAGTTAAGAATTATGGAGCACTGTGGAGTCCTGACACAGCCAGAAGTCGTCGTGGCAGACCTCGAAGATGACGGCGGGATGAGCTAGACAAACTAATGACCAGCGGCTTTCCTTAGCCCTAGATCGCGGAATAGTTGGAAGTCATGGGGCACCTTTGCCCAGCAGTGGGATGACGCAGGCTGACAGCAACAGTAATAACCCAGACAGGCACATTACGCCTGGCTGGATTCGAAACCACCATCTACAAGTTGGGGCGTTATCACTGGGGCTTCTCTGTTCTTCTGCTATAAAGTTACTCTAAATACATTCTTATTTTTAACCGACTTCAAAAAAAGGAGACCATAAAAAGACCAAAGACCATAAAAAAATTTGGCAAAAAAGACAACAAAATAAAAAAACAAAGCCACCGTGACCGACTTCCGAAAGAAAATTTATTTTGTAGGTTATTTTATCCTTTTTTGTGGTTGTTTTTGAAGGCGGTTAATTTTTTTTTTGAAAAAATTTTTTTACAAATATCAACCTACCTACGATTTGAATTTGTCCATTCTACATTGAATTAAAGTAAATACGAATATCATTAAAGGACAATACAAATAAAAAAAACTTAAATCTAGGCAACATTTCTAAAGGAAAATATTTTATAATGGCATTTCTAAACCGTGTCACTTAAAAATAAAACCGATTCAATGTTTCCACTTCAATGCCTTGTTTATTATTTAGGTATGCCTGACTTCAGGCCTATTTTTTAACATGACCTGTACTCTGTTTTATATGCCTATTTTTAACGGACCTCACTGAAGCTCATATTTTAATGTCCTTTTTTTAACGTGGTAAAATCATCAAATGAGTCCTCCCGCCCAGGGTGGGATAGGAGGGACTGTCAGACTCGTACTGACTAAAATCCACGATGATCCTTCAATAGCCCTTTACGTTCCACGGCCACGGTTACCTGGTGAGTCCTGCGATATGTTCTAATGTCCTTTAGTGCAAAAGAATCTTGATAAAATATTCTTCTAATGCAGGAGGATGTTTTTTCTGCCACACATCTTGTATTCTAGTGCTTTTATAAAACCGTGGCTCTAGAACGCAAAGGAGAGCCGAGGGAATAGAGTGCATTTTTATTTAGTAAGAGTCTGACAGTCCCTTTCTCTCCAGGGCGGGCAGAATTACACATTTGATCATTTAACTACATCAAAAACTTCTTTGGAAAACATTTAAACACCCATTCACAAAAGGGATTTACAAATACAAGCAAACGGCTAGATCCGGATAACAACCTGTAAGGCAATACAAATATTTGATCGTAAGAGAATCGCACCAAGACATGAGCGTCAAACCAATCGCTTATGGGGTATTCATACGGCTCGATTTCTCGTTCGATTAGGCATGTGGCGTGCGACGAAAATCGACCGTCTAAATGACATTTCGGATATTATTCTTTTTACAAATTCATGTGTGTGTGAACTGAGGGACCAAACTGGAACGCGCAAAATAAAAATCGTAGGATTTAGTAGTACACTTAAAACAATTGTAGAACAAGTCTGGGAATTTGTAAACAAATATATTAAAAACTACAGCCCTTAAAGTGTGGTCCCTCAGTCCTCACAGACCATTGACCATCCACCACCTCATCACCATTTACGATCGGTTACAGGACCGAAAGCACCGACTATGACGTGTTTCAAATACATAGTTACGCTTTCTAGTACATTTTCATCAACGGGAACTAAACTAGGACTATTTAACCCTCAAAACGGTAAAATCAAAAGAAACCTAACCTAAAAACTAATCTGTGGCACTCAAAAGATAAGCAAGAACAAATGACTTGCTTCAAAGCTAAAAGGTGCTTCCTAAGTAGGTCAGTTCGATTACCTCCAAAATGTCGCGAACGATAATAGTTTATGTAAGGAGGTGATCGATCGTGCATAAATTATGGTACGGTATTATTCATAAATAATCCCGTTTACGAAATACATGTAAAATGGACAATAGTGTGAGTCGAAATCACTATACTAACGATTCAAGGGGTCTACTTTCTTTATCCGTCAACGAAGATTAGAGCGAAATATAGATAACTCGTAGATACGAAAGTAATTCAAAACTTTTGAGTGAACTCTGGTCATGTCTGCCGCTGAAATGACGAAAGGAAGCAGGAAGGTTCTCGAATTTAGACCGCGTGTTGGTAAAGGTAGAGTGGTACGCCCCCCGGCAAGATGGGCCGATGGCCTGAAGAAGGTAACTGGCAGTGGCTGGATGAAAAAAGCGGGAAATCGTGCGCTTTGGCGCTCCCTGGGAGAGGCCTGTGTCAAGCAGTGGACTGCAATAGGCTGAAATAGCAGAGCAAAGATTCTTAATCACATGGCTTGAAATCCACATCTCTTCTCCACTCCGCTTCAAAGGAAACAGCATTGGCGGAGAGGAGCGGAATTGTTTAAAATATCGGGAAAACAGGCTAGATTATACTACTATAGGCTAGCGCCGAGAGAGGAGCGGCGCGGAGCAGGAAGGGCGGAGCGGGGCGGCTCACTCACTCGCATATTCATTCATTTCAGTTAGCAATAGCACCCCGCCCCGCTTCAGTGGAAACATCTGCCTCTTTTCACAGCTCAGCTCTGCTCTGCACCGCTCCAATCCGCGTCAGCGGATTGGAGCGGTGCAGAGCAGAGCCGCAGAGCAGAACCGCAGCCTAATCCTTCGAGGTTTTCCAGTCTCCCGTTTAATTAGGGATACCGTGTTGTACTTCCTAGCACGACCATGAACATATTCATAATAACTTTTGATGGTAATAAATTCCTCTTACTTTGTACTATTATATACCACTAATTAGTAATTTTGTACCTCTCAATTATCGTAGATAAGCAGGTCGTGCTAGGAAGGTTGCTTCCCAGCACGACCACGCTGAAATTCCAGTTGGCATTGAAGTTGAAGACACGGGACCATGCCTAATATTTTGTACTCATTTATACTCCGATTTAATTACCGGTATATTGTCGTAAATTGTAAGAAAAAAATAAAATTAAGAAATTCTGCCCACAATTTTATTTATACCATTCCCACTTTAAAAAGTTACTTTTTCTCACTGAAAACAGTGAGTAAAAAGCTCTTTTACTCACTGTTTTGTTGTTTGAATTTAGAACACATTGCTGCGGTCCACCCCCGTCAGCCCCCGTGTTGTTAGGATAATGTTACTCTTAATTTAAAACATTGTTCCGAGTTTAATGTTTTTTTGGCTTAGTGACCGAGCGATTGGACTACTTCGTCGCGTGCAGTGGGTTCGATTCCCGCACGGAGCAAATTTTCGTATTTTTATATTTCGGATCTGGGTGTTTGTGTATGTGAATTTAGATGTTTGTAAACGCACCTTTGTCTTTTTTTCTTCGTTAAATACCTATCTATTATCGCTTAATTATTATTTTTCTTGTGGTCATGGTATAAAGTATCGTATGTAACTCGTGAATAAAACGGATTTAAATCGAGGGCCTGAATCACTCGCGTCGCTCAGGATTTAAATACTTGAATCACTCGCTTCGCTCGTGATTCAATCATCATGAATCACTCCCTGCGGTCGTGATTCAGTCATTAAAATCCTTCGCTTGCTCTTGATTCATATATAAGGCCCTCGCTTTAAATCCGCTCTTTATTCACTCGTTGCATAATGTACTATTATACCATTCCCACTTTAAAAAGTTACTTTTTCTCACTGAAAACAGTGAGTAAAAAGCTCTTTTACTCACTGTTTTGGTGTTTGAATTTAGAACACATTGCTGCGGTCCACCCCCGTTAGCCCTCGTGTTGTTAGGATAATATTACTCTTAATTTAAATCATTGTTCCGAGTTTAATGTCAATTTGTTGGCTTAGTGACCGAACGATTGGACTACTTCGTCGCGTGCAGTGGGTTCGATTCCCGCACGGAGCAAATTTTCGTATGATCTACAGTTATTTGTTTCGGCTCTGGGTGTTTGTGTATGTGAATTTAGATGTTTGTAAACGCACCTTTGACTTCTTTTTCTTCGTTAAATACCTATCTATTATCGCTTAATTATTATTTTTCTTGTGGTCATGGTATAAAGTATCGTATGTAACTCGTGAATAAAACGGATTTAAATCGAGGGCCTGAATCATTCGCGTCGCTCAGGATTTAAATACTTGAATCACTCGCTTCGCTCGTGATTCAATCATCATGAATCACTCCCTGCGGTCGTGATTCAGTCATTAAAATCCTTCGCTTGCTCTTGATTCATATATATGGCCCTCGCTTTAAATCCGCTCTTTATTCACTCGTTGCATAATGTACTATTAACGCCATCTCGTGACAAGTTTAAAAATCAAATGCAGGCTTGTGGGCAGATTTTTTAATTTTATTTTTTTCTTACAGTTTACGACAATTTACGGGTAATGAAATAGCGGTACATAATGGACACAAAATTTTAGGCATGCTCCCGTGTCTTCAACTTCAATGCCAGCTGGAATTTTAGCGTGGTCGTGCTGGGAAGCAACCTTCCTAGCACGACCTGCATATCTACGGTAATTGAGAGGTACAAAATTACTAATTAGTGGTATATAACGGAGAATCGTTATCAGAGGGGTCGGGATATCGGAAATAATCCTCACAAAATCTTCGTTAACACTTTTAATTACTTGCTAACAAACACTGAATACAAAATAGTCAAGGATGCCCGAGATATCGCTCGATTAAAAACTTAGGAACCCGGGAAGTTTAACATGGCGGAGCAACCGAAATGTCTACCCAGCTTGCCGGACCGATTCAAAGTCCCCTTCACACACACCACTGTCACCGCCCATGTGGCCTACTCCACACAGGTTAGCCAACATCTGTCAACGTCACTACCTGTCAACGTCGAATAGCTGATTAAACTTCCGATCGACATTTTGACTCGACTATTCGCTCGGTGTTGCCAATGCTCCCCATGCTAACCTTCCCCAAGTCTATTCATCAATAACTTGAGTTCCCAAGCATTATCTGTCAAATTTAACTACATAGTTCCTTCAATGAGAGATAGATGGCGTTATTCTAAAATAACAATAATCAATTGAGATTCTAAATTGTGTTTGTTTTAATTCCGCTGCAACGATATAGATGGCGTTGTTTTAAATTGTTGTGCTTCTGTGTTGATTCTCCGACACGGCCATTCTGACAATTCACACGTCCTCGTGTGAGACATCACGTCCTCTTGTGAGACATCACGTCCTCGTGTGAGACATCACGTTCTCGTGTGAGGAGCCTGGAATGAAAGAAAATTCTCGAACAGTAACCATTCTACTCGTTCGGTCATTCCTGACCCAAATGGAAAAGGTATTCTCATCAAAATAATTACAGGGTCTAATAAAAATCACAACAAACTCTTTCTCTAAAAGCTGACATGTCGAACAGCACCCATACTCATTCAAACAATAGGAAACTCATTAAAATGTTGCAGTGCTCATACTTTGACCTTAAACAAAGGACTTGCATTTGAAGCCACACAACAAGGTTTAGAAAATTCAAATGATCTAAACTAAATCACAATATCAATGCACCAAGTAGCACCAAAGAGTCAGTATCAGTCCTTCACTCTGATAAGCTCTAAGCAGGACGCATGTTACCAGGCCTTCTCTCCGGTAAATCGTCTGCTTAAGACATTACTCTGTGCACTAACGTTAGTCGGAACGAGTTGATGGGCCTTCACCCGCATCAATCTAGAACCAATTCTTCACTAATTACGTCTAAGTCGCTGACATGACCTTGTGGCATCCTTCTTATGCGATCATGAGCATACTTGTCTGTTCTGTTGTCAGTTAAAGATTTTAAAACATAGCGATCACCTTCGAGCAATTCAATAACCTTAAAAGGACCTTTGTTATTTGGATAGAGTTTAACTTGATTTTGTTCCTCATTTCATAAGAACTAAATCACCAACATCAAACTTTACTAGTTAAATCACTGTAGTAGATAACCAGTACTTAACATTGTAGCGCTTAACCAGCGTTACAAATCCTATCACTTAACCAGTGATAATAATAACGCTTAACCAGCGATATTAACCCACTAACGCTTAACCAGCGAAATCGCATCAAAACACACTTAAACAGCGAAAGCACCAGAATCGTAACGAAATGAAAATTGCTCACCAGATATGGTCCTAGTCAACGCGTTCAGGAGGCACAGGTCTGCCCTCTTTTCCCCGGAGTCGGCGCTGCTCCTCTCACTGCGCCGTGGCAGTGGAAACAGGTGATCCTGGATGCATGAGGCTTCGCAGTTGTCGATGCACCCCTCTCGTTGCCATTGCTGTGGTTGTGGTGCTTCAGCGTAGCTTGAGTATTCTGTTTCATGTCTTCGCGGTAGCAGTGCACGGATTTATGACCCGGCTTGCAGCAGGTAAAACACTTCAGAGGTTTCACAACACTATTCGGTTTCTCTTCATCTCATCTCTCTTCACGTCATCCCAGGAAACGACACGGTAGGCAGCCAGGTAGAAGCTCCTCTCTTCAAGGTGCGGCTCATAGCGAGCATAAGCGGGGCACCCGCCATGTTGGTCTTGGTCCGAAAGCACGTCACTGTAGTCGTCACCCAACCACGTGCATCCACATCTTGTTTTTCAGGATCGAAATCCGGTAAACGAAAGCCATGTGACGACGTGGTAGGTGTTTTCACGGCTTGAATCAGCATCAGAAAATTGCGGTTCTGTTGTTCCAACAAACGCATCCATTTTTCGTCGTTAGCGTTTTTATTTCGAACACGTGTGTCGCCGTGGTCCAATCCCACTTCTGATAACGGAGAGTCGTTATCAGAGGGGTTGAGATATCGCTCGATTAAAAACTTAGGAACCCGGGAAGTTTAACATGGCGGAGCAACCGAAATGTCTACCCAGCTTGCCGGACCGATTCAAAGTCCCCTTCACACACACCACTGTCACCGCCCATGTGGCCTACTCCACACAGGTTAGCCAACATCTGTCAACGTCACTACCTGTCAACGTCGAATAGCTGATTAAACTTCCGATCGACATTTTGACTCGACTATTCGCTCGGTGTTGCCAATGCTCCCCATGCTAACCTTCCCCAAGTCTATTCATCAATAACTTGAGTTCCCAAGCATTATCTGTCAAATTTAACTACATAGTTCCTTCAATGAGAGATAGATGGCGTTATTCTAAAATAACAATAATCAATTGAGATTCTAAATTGTGTTTGTTTTAATTCCGCTGCAACGATATAGATGGCGTTGTTTTAAATTGTTGTGCTTCTGTGTTGATTCTCCGACATATATAATAGTACAAAGTAAGAGGAATTTATTACCATCAAAAGTTATTATGAATATGTTCATGGTCGTGCTAGGAAGTATAACACGGGATACCACCTAAAGTAATAAGCATATACATCTATAATTATATTATGGAACCCTGAATAGTGTCCACTAAAAGTTTCACGCAGTCATCCACCCTAAATATACCTTTTGCCTTGACTAACGCTTTCATGGTTCATTGACCCGTGACTTGCCAAAATGAATTTTTGTGAATACCAATAGATACCTATTAAGAGTTCCAATTATTTATTATTATTTAATTTATTTATTTAGTTGTAGGCTCTCGTTTGACCCATCTTATGGTAAACGATGTTTCGGTCTACGATGAAAGAAAGAAAGAATAGGGTGGACGCGCGGGTTAGCAAAAGACTAATTGGCTATGACGAAAAAACGGGAATTGACGTTCTGCCGGGAGACACAGAGGGTTTAGAATGCAGACCAGGCTAAGGAAGGAGGGCACAGTACCTTTTTCTCTCCGGAGATAGTCTTTGTGAGTGGCTCCACTTCTTCTGCTGTAAGGCTGCTCAGGTGCGCGCGGTGACGACCGTCTTGAAGGGTTTTAGAGCTAAGAAGCGGCACTTGCGAATTTGTAGCACCACACGGGCGCGCGCGACGCGATACCGTTCGTCTCGAAGATATGCACGCACAACGGACCAAATGGGAGTCTAAGTGCGGAAAAGGGAGTCCTATCATCATCGTCTCGAAGATTGCGAGCTAACAGCGGCACACTCTCTCGTGCGCAAGCGAGTAGGTAAGTGCAAGAAAAGGACAATTAGGGTAGGACGTCACAGCCAATCAGATTAGACGTCCAATGACATGAAGTGTGAAACAGATTTAATCGTTCTGTCAGCGTAACCATAGGGATTTATTGAGAAACACACAGAACAGAACAAACAAAACTATGCAGGAGAAAAAAACACGTGGAAAACAAAATTACATAAAACTAAAGGTAACAAACGGAAAAATAACATAGGTAATTAGTCCTGTGCGAGGCCAAAAGGCTCCTATCTCAGCATGTGCCGACATAATTAAAATGTCTCAGCGCTGGTTTTCTGATAGGGCCCAATGAAGAGTTTTTTTTTTTTTTTTTGATTCTTCAGTATATACTTTCTCTTTATTTATTTTTTCATTGAAATTGATGCAGTTTCATAGAACTTAAAATATACAATCTGCTTATTACAGAAAACATCAACATGTACGATATACGATCACTGTTCACTGATGACTTTCCCGATAGTACCTATCTAAATTGAACCTAATCTCAAATGATGTAAAGTGGAAATCTATTTAACAGGTCTACACACTACGAATAGACATTCACAGGTATGTTCATTTCAGTACCCGCAGGCTGCCTTAAAATTAGTTAAAACACGAATTAACCAACCTGAACTCAATGTAATCGTATCTAATTGAATTAGATACAGATATACAATGTCTAACATTTCTACGGCTGTTTAATATAGAAGGAATGTTACCCTTTTGAGAATATGGTCTTAAATGCTTTGTGTGAAAATAATTGTTTATTGGTTATCTGGGACACATTTGGGTAGTTGTGTTATTAATTGCGTGTATTGTTTAAGACAAGGTGCAGATTAACTTGAGCAATCACTTGTAATAGTAGTCTTGCGAATGTTACATTACAGAAAAACAAATGAGAGCGTTATAGAGAGCATTCTAAGGGCTCACGTACACGACAACGCCGCAGTGCCGCCGCCGCCGCCACGCCGCCGCCACCGCGATCCCATTCGCTAGTGTTTGATTCATTTTTATTTAACCGACTTCTAAAAAAGGAGGTTTCTCAATTTAATCGTATACATGTTTTTTTTAATGTTTGTTCGCGGATAACTTCGTCGTTTATGAACCAGCAGCAACGTATAACTAACAAATGTCTAGTGTTATGGTAAAATAAAGCGGCGCGGCGGCGGCGTCGTTTACATAAGCGCTTAGTTATGATAAAGATAAAAAAATAAAGATAAAAATATTTAGTTGCGTTACAAAGATTTTGGCCAGCTTTTTGCCGAGCCGACTGTCGAGTTTGTTAAGTTTATGAAGAAAACAAATTGTTTACGAACATCTACCAGAGCATTCGCTAAAAAGATCGTAAACATTTTCGTAGCTTTCCTTTTGATCCGAAGTTTTTTTTGAAGTGTAAAATTATTAAATGTGTCCTCAGGCACTGGGTGTAACGAAGCTGACACTCTTACTGAAAAAACTACCTTTTTCCTTCGCATGCCTTTTGTGTTCCATGGCCACGGTGTCGCTTAGACTATCCCCCGACCAGACAGACCGTGAAAGATGAATCAAGTGGTTTAAAAATTAATTTCAGTGTATACAGAATCATCTTCAACAAATATGTTATATTTCAATCGTACTTTTTCCCAGCGGATATCGTTCGTAAATATGAAAACAGGCGAAGTAATACAAACAACGTGAAACATATCGAGTTTGGTTAACTTCAGAATTATTCATGTTTCTCAAATATTGTTTCAGAACACCTATTCGAAGTTTGGAAGACTGTTTTATGTCAGAAACTTAGTTTCGAAGGATCACAAAATCTTTGACGCCTGTAGTTGATAGGCAATTAAGTTGTGTTTTATGCGCGCCTACCTAGATACATGGATTTTCAAGATACATTTTTTGCATGAACATTAAAAAATATTTTAATATGAGATATTTATGTGTACGGAATAAGAGTTACAGCAATTAGCCGATATGTTTTATTTAAATAAAATACATAATTAAAAATCTCTATTTCTATGGAAAGCTATTTTCCGAAAATGGTCTCTTAAATCTATGGAAAATGAACACAAAAAATACGTTGTTATCGTTTATCCGATCACCTTTACGACAAAAAAATACGTTAATACGATGTTTTCTAGTCGACCCACCTGACTTTTTACTGGGTGCAGTATGAAGTATCGCGACGTAATAGGCTATGTTGCCAAAAAAATTTATTAGTCCGTCTTTTAGATTATTCAAAAATAAGGGACACGTATTTTTTTATTTGTAAATTAGACCAAAAATGACAAAGATATAGCCTATTAAAGTTACGTGTGACGTCACGATGCGTGGCATTTTTCGCGCAGAGTGACGTCACAGGTAACTGAAATAGGCTATTATCTTTGTTCTTTTTTGTTTAATCGAAAAAAGAAAAAATACGTGTCCAATATTTTTTTATAATCTAAAATACGGACTAAATAGAATGTAATCATTTTGACCCTGGAAACTACCCTATTAGGTAGTTACTGCTAGTTATATTCATCATCATCAGCCTATAATGTTCCCACTGCTGGGACACAGGTCTCCTTTCTGTGAAAGGGAGTGGGCCATAATCCACCACGCGGGCCCAGTGCGGGTTACCAGATGTCACATTAAAAGCAGAAAGTGACAGAGTTATACAAGTCCTCTAGCGCCATCTCGTTCACTCACTGGAACAATACTGGAATTAAAACGTTGTAATACACCCCCTGCTTATCGAAACCGATGGTTTCCAGTCACACAAATGGTAAAAATTGTTTCTCAATGGCGAAGGTGCGTACTAATGTGCGACAGCCCTAACAACACATTAGGGCCACACGTCGGCTTAGCATGAATTCACACATAATATCTGAACTCGGTAAAACTTTGAAAGAATGTTTGGTATTAAATAAACAGCGGCCGGTGTCTGCATACTTTGACGGTGAGACTGTAGCCTAACATTGAATGTTAGAAAGTTATTCCATTAGGGAAATTCAACAGACCGATTTGGGTTGAAGTTGGTATAACTAGGACATTTTGTATGCTCATGCTCACTAATATTTTTTTTTTCTTTTCTTCATCGTGACAAAATCATCAAATGAGTCCTTCCATTCAGGGCAGAGCGGGAGGGACTGTCAGACTTGTACTGACTAAAATTATTCTGCTACCTGTTTAGCTGAACTACTTCAGCATCGTTTTAAGCTTTCACGGTTTGTCTCTAAATTTTAAGTCACTTACGGGATATATTGGGAACTCGAACAAATAAATAATCACGGAAGATATCCCGTAAGTGACACATTATACTTCAGCATCATCCATCAGATTTATGAATCGTTAGATGATACTATGCTGAGTCAATCAATAGTTCATTAGAACTTTTAAATTATTTCGCCTTACCACGAAAAGATAAACACCCGTTGAACGCTTGACTAAAAAAAAGTGTAACTGCAAAACGACCCTTATATCAAGGAGAAATGTCATTTGAAGTTGACAATTTTTTTAGACAAGTGTTCAACGGGTGTTTAATTTTTTTGTGGCAAGACGGTAAGTTTTTAAATCTTTGCTAAAAATTACTTATATATTTGTGTGCGTTTACAAACATTTAAAACCACAGCCACATACACAAACAGCTGGACCCGGAGTAATAATAATTGTAGTTCATAACAATATTGTAATGTTCCGTGCGCGTATCGAAAATCGTTTCGCCTCTTCCTTCTATACTAAATAAATCCTTCACCAGTCCAAAAAACATTTAATTCCAGCACAAAAAGGCTAGCGTAATTAGACATGAACACGCATATATCTCAATCTATATATGAACAGCTACTATGCACACTAATCCAGCCTACATGCTACGTCCGAGAGCTAATATTGATTCCAATACCCCTTTGACTGCCAGATGGGTAACTCCAGACGCTATTGGTACATAGTTATGTGTGTTCCTATATGCTACCGTGTCTTTCAATATACCCACTACAGTACTACCCTTCGGTCCGTTTAGAAAGTTATTTTTTTCTATATTTTTAAGGGACTTATATCCTATAAGGCATGACAGCCTCCAGCAACATGTCTGGAAAGTAAGAATACGAAGCCTGTTTTTAAACATAGAATTTTTATAATGTAGAAAATATATTGATTTTTAATTGACTTCGGAAAAGGAGGAAGTTCTTAATTCGTCGGAATGTTTTTTTTTGTATACCCCGAATTCTTGCTTGTTTGCAATGAAAATGATCATCAGGTCAGAATTTTTTTGTTTTGTTTTAGAAGACTTAAGTTTTTTACGAAAACGTTTTTTTACGAAGATTTTTTCGCAGGTGCCAGGTGGCCATATTATGTGGAATACCTCTAAATTAAAAGTGTCCAGTCTGTTCACTAAAAATAATTAAAAAAAATTAACTTTACCTTGATGATATATCTTCTTGTTTTTGACAACGATTGTCAAAAACAAGTACATAATTAAATCATCACTAAATACAACAAAAGTGGGTATAACAAAGCTGCTAATTATGATGATGCTGTTGCATCACTTTGAGAAATCGAAATATTTTGTTACGGTAGATTATTTTATGATTACCTTCTCCTTTTTAGATTATTTATTTAAAAATATAGATTTAGATAATAAAACAGGTCAATTGTGTTTGAATAAAATTTAAAAAAAAAACACTTAGCCTCGTGATCACAAACTATTTATATACGCGTCAAACGAACGCCATAATTTGCGTCACATCGTTTATAAATTATATTATCTGTTCGCGGTTCACTGGGCTTTAAAGTTCATTATGTATCTAATGTAATTATGTTTTGATAGTAGAAGTTTCTCGGATTAATAGAGTTAAGGGAATATACGGATAGGGTTTCAGATGTTTACTTGTTTAGGTATATACTCGTAGATATAGCTATGGTGTGTGGTAGAAATAAATACCTACGTAACTCACGTTGTAGAGGATTTTCATTGTCAACAAGTCCTTAACACTAAGTTCATAAGGCAGTGTGTGGAACAAGGTGTGAAGATCCACTGCACTTGAATGATTGATGAAAATTATGATGTGTTTAATCTTTCTCAATTTGCATTAAAAATCATTGTGTCCATTATTTTTAATACTCTAATTAACGGACTAACCTCCGAAATTAATATTCAAACTCAATCTTTATCGAGTTCCTTTGTATTCGATGGTTAAATTGCTTTTGATTGGACATTAAAGATTCGGATAGGCAATATCAGTTATTGAACCAATCAATAACTGACTTTGCCTATCCGAGTCTTTACAGGCAATGATCCAACCGAAGATAACATCCGAGATGGATAATTAATTTACATTGCAATTGACAAGTGCTGAAAGAATAACAATAGGTAATAATTGTTGCGGGTTACGTCTGTCGCATGCAAGAGGACCACTGGGCAAATATTTTCAAACAATGGGTGCTGGGAGATGGACGTCGCCGCCGAGGCCGGCCCAGAAAAAGGTGGCGTTCGATGCGGCCCAAGAAAAGAGTTCCTGAAAGGAATTGGGGAGGCCTTTGCTCAGCTGTGGGACAGTACTAATGAAAAAAAAAGGTGCTGCAAACTAGTCAATTCATTTTGTCTAGATGTCTAATGAATCCATTGTCCTTTGCATTGGGGTGTAATTTCGGATTGATGTATAATGTGAATGTTCTATTAAGTAAAAATCTTGGTTCTAACCGTACAGACAGAAGTGTTGCTGGGGAGTTTGTTCCGCCACTTCTTCTTTCCAGCCAAAACACTAGGAAGTGTCGAAGTGGGGGCGCTTTGGGGGACTGTTTTATGTAAAAATTGACCTTCAAAAAGTGCTGATAAATCAGCCTAATTTGAATAAATGACTTTTGATTCTGTCGAAAATTAACTACATCTAACTTTTGCCATTTCCTTGTCCTCAGAGCATCAGACAGATCTCCGTTCGATGGCTCCTGCTGCTCGGGCTACCGGCCTGTGGACTCCGCCAGCCTCGACACACCCGATGAGGATGAAATGGATCCGGTGAGATTTGTACTTTATATTCAAACATATACGGTTTATTTTACATTAAGAGTCTTGTAGACGCAGAAGAATCTCCGGACACCGCACCGTAGGCCCGGTCATGAGGGCGGCCGAGTAATGGGCGACTCGCTGTCCGATCATGTACCATGCCCGGGCGACGTCCACGCGCGCCTCAAGGAGTGTCAGAACAATGACAGGGCCCCCTTAGAGGGTGAAAGCCTGCCGGGGTCGCGGGACTAACGAGCAAAAGGGCTATTGAAGGACACCGTGGATTTTAGTCAGTACAAGTCTGACAGTCCCTCCTGCCCTGCTCTCGGTGGGAGGACTCATTTGTTGATTTTACCACGCAAAAAAAAGAAAAAAATCTGTAGAATAGTTTTAGATTTTTTAGAAATTATATTAACATCACTATTATAGTTGGTGCCAGTTAAGATGGCAATAGCGGACATTGACCCCTACCTAATATGTCCTCGTATAATGACATAAGCTCAGAATTAGCATTTTTATAAAATACCGAATAATATAGTAAGTATATTGTAAGGATATAAGTATCTTATAATTCATAAAATATCAAAATGGTAAAAATATTTCACCTATAACTAAGATTTTATATTATTTTTATATTTAAGACTCACAAGTAAACACTATCATTTCACAGAAAAATGCTAATTCTGATCTTATGTCATTATACGAGGACTTATTAGGTAAAGGTCAATGACCGCTATTGCCATCTTAACCTGCACCAACTATAGTATGTATATTTCGTAGCAGTAACGTACATTTGGGGCCCATCATTATAATAACTATCGTATACGCGAGAATAATGTTAAAGTGGGTCAAGTAATGCTGGCCACCATATCCAGTGTAGTAATAGTAACGTGCGTAGCACAGACTCGTAGCGTTCATTTGCGTAGCACTGTGCTACGAAGCGTAGCAAACGCGTAGCGAACAAATAGATTTTCTTACGGTAAGCTGTTTTTATACGTTTAAGTAAAAGTAAGTTAGAAATTCTACACAAGACGAGTAGTAAATATTTGTGTTACAGCAGGTTTTAACGAGTTTTTCAAAGCGGTAAATTAAATTGCGTTACATAAGACTTGACGACGAAATGAATGGAGAAATATTTAAGGTTTTATTGTAAAACAGTATAAAAAGAATCTAACTACTGAAATGTTTGTAATAGACGTAGTACTATTATATATTCTATGGTAAATTAGTTAGGTTTCATCTATGAAGTATTTTTAAGGTACCTACATCTTTCGGTAGATACTGGGCAGGAAAAAATATGTATTTATCTAAACTGTCTTAGTAGACACGAAAGAGAAAATAGACTAACAGTAAAACAAGATGTTTTGCTTTTACTTTTCTTCTTAGCTGTTCCCATTCGGCGACAGACGTCGCAAAACGATCTCCGACCACCGTAGGCGCGGGCATGCGGGCAGCGAGTAAAGGGCAACTCGCTGCCCGACCATGGACCATGCCCGGGTCGACGGCGCGCTGTGTTCCACGCGCGCCTCAAAGAGCGTCAGGATAATGACGGAGCCCCCTCTCAGAGGGCCAAAGCCTGCCGGGGTCGCTGGACTTATTCCATCACCGTGACCCCGGAACATAAAGGGCTATTGAAGGACACCGTGGATTTTAGTCAGTACAAGTCTGACAGTCCCTCCCAGTGGGAGGACTCATTTGATGATTTTGCCACGTTAAAAAAAAAAGCTGTTCCCATTGCTTTCACTCCCGCTGCTTAACTCCTATTAGTCGTGGTGAATAGCCTATAGCCTTTCTCAATAAATGGACTATTCAACAGAAAAAAAAAAAATTGACTTGTAGTTCCTGAGATTAGTGGGTTTAACCAAACAAACTCTTAGGTTTATAATATTCGTGAAGATTCACATTCTGCATGTTTCACTTGTGGGGATTTTGATTCGAATTTCCTTGCACCAAAATGAAGCATTCAGCAATACATAATGAGGTCCAAGTATTAGGCATAGAAGAAACAAGATTTTAATTATATGAAACCTCATAACAACATCAGACAATATAACAACATAATTCCTTATATGAACACGACGTAAAACCAATATAAATGCCGCCAACCCTTTTCAAGCGAGTTCCAATCTTAATCCGCAGCTTTACGTGCCAAAATTATTTCACACATAATTTCATGCCAGCCAAGAAGCTAATTTAAATTTATATTGAAGAAAATGGGCTATTTATTCCTCTGTTTAGAAGTCTGGAGTGAATTATTATGGAAAAAAGAGGTAGTGCGGATAAAGGGAGAGAGAAAAAGTGAAGTCATTTCGTGAATAGATAAGAATCGACCAGTCTTATTTTTAGGAAAAGCAGGCTTTACAACATTTAAATTCATGAACCAAATGGCTATGGTCGCGTGACATGTTTTTAGTACCCTATTTTTTACGTAGTAAAATGTTTACGTTCCGGGGCCACGGTTACCTAATAAGACAGTTCCGCGACACGTTTCACCGGGCATGGTTCACGATCAAACGGCGAGTCATCCATTACTCGCCGTCTGCGTCTGCCTGGGGTCACTTGTCTGGGGGCACTCAGGATTATTATTGTAGTGGCAAATCCAGAATAACATTTATAACCTAGCTTATGGTCACTCGAGCGTCACCTGCGGTAGCTGGGGCGAGAGATAGAGGATTACCTCTTTCTCATACATTCCGCCTCCTTCTTCGCTGGTATTACTGCTTCGCAGAAGGACGCTGGCTATTCCCCTCCGCTCCTTAGCATGCTGGGACGAGAGAGGCGGCCGCCGCAGTTTTAGATTAGAAGCTGGATTTAAACCAATAAACCAGTAGGAGTTTCTAATAAAATTATTGGTAACTAGAACGCGTAATCCCCTAAGATTGTGTTCTCAGACTGAACGAATATTACTTCAAGTAAACAATTATCCAATTTAGTTATATTATTGCCCGTAAGATTGTCAATATCAATATCAAAATGTAATAAAAATGTAATAAATCTTAAATTAGCCTAGCCTTTTCCCAACTATATTGGGGTCGGCTTCCAATCGAACCAGATGCAGCTGGATATCAGTATTTTACATAGAGAAACTGCCTGTCAGACCTCCATAACCCAGTAACTGTACAATACAATCCCCATCATGGTAAGACTGGTTGTCAGACTTTACAGCTTCTGACTAACAGTAACGACTGTCAAAGATCTACAAATGACAGCCGGTACTAACGGTTTTGCGTGCTTTCCGAGGCACGGAGGATACTCGCTATGACAGATGGTCACCCATCCACAGACCAACCTCGGCAAGCGCGGCTAAACCCGGAAGATCGGCCTGTGCGGCTGTAATTATTTAGCCACGAGCTCCTCTTATGATAGGCGCAATTATAATAAACAGATTTTTCTATACTTTCATCATTGGTTTCGTAATCACAAGTGCAAGTGCTGTTTATGAGAGTTCAATATTCGAGTTGAGCAGAGAGTTATTTTGTTTCTTCATTACAAATACCAAAGTGGCAGCCCGAAGTATGGAAGTTGACTTCCATAATACAGCGTGCCTTGAAAAGCATGTTAAACTGTTTTTCTGCGTCTGACACTCTTGATTTGCATGATTACCTACGTAACGTACCTTGAGTTATGAGTCGAGCCACGATAAATGACCCATGCTTGCACTGACTGGACAGTTCCACTTAAACTGTATGGTTCTTTCTTCAAAAGACCATCTCAGGCATTAACCTACATGGCCCTCGTATGACTACCAATATAATGTCTGGAGTTTAAAAGAGACAGTGACCTCTGACTTTGTTTCGGCTGTCTCTTCTCAGAGTAGTCAGGTACGAAACACCAGCCTCATCTAGTTTGTAAAATACGACGTGTAAAAGTGTTGATATTATCCTACTTGCGGATTCCATCGGCAAAGTTGGCATTCCTCATGAAAAAAATAAGTTCTCCCAACTGCGACACTTGCAATGTAATTGAGGATGTATGTATATCATTTGCTGATGGAGTGCGTCAAAAATCAAGACAAACGGAGAATTCTAATCAATGAGTTTAAATTAAATATAATTATCACATATAGGTTTAATTCAGTCAATTTTATTAGAACCAAATACAGATTTAGCGAAAAAATTTAGTGAGCTGGTGTATCTTGTTAGGATTAGGATTTTCCTTTAATTTATTTAAGTTTCAAGTTTAAGCCAGTGTTATGTAATAGTAAGTGTACGACATGATGGGGTCGACGTATCCATTTGGATAAAAACCCCAAATTAATTTAATAAAAGATTTAAAAAAAACCTACTTGCAAAAATAAATATTATTTCATTTTAATAATGCATTGTTTTAACATATTTTTTGTTTCAGATACCAAAATACAGGGTGGTGTTACTCGGTGACGCCGGCGTGGGGAAGACAGCTCTAGTGTCACAATTTATGACGTCAGAATACATGAATACATACGACGCCAGTTTAGGTGAGCCGTTCATTACGAACTAACACGAACATTCTCGAACATTCCCGAACTTTTTCCTACCGTTTTTTGTTTTGTACGATACATTTCCTCCTATATTATGCAGCCCTAGTACCTAATTTCACATTTTTGAGATGTTTTCCCCAAAACTTTTAGGATACTTTCCTAAGTTTTTCCTTATTGTTTTTTGTTTATATATTTTCATAATTCTTTTAGTTTTATTTTACTCCTTGTCTTATATTAATTTTATCCATAAAACACTGTACAAACCCTACTCATAAAAAGAAAATAATCATTAATCAGTTTTAAATCCTGAATCAAAATTACTAAGCCAGCATGAAAAATAGGAATCGCTTTCAAAATAAAAGAAGCATGTACGACTTTCCAAAATTCAAAGCATGAGCCAGCATTTTTAGCATGTCAATCTTTCTAGCGATTTTGGGCCGATTTCACATTGAAACTAATCTCGATCAGCAAATTTTAAATCGCGTTCAAGAGCTGTCAATGTCATTTCTTGACTGATTGCTGTTGAATTTGGTTAACCCCAGTTTACACTGCGTTAACGGCTTTATGACGAGTTTTTTCTGAATGTTAAAGGGGCACTATGATGTTAATTCGATAAAAATGTTCCTCGTTCGAACACTAGAGGCGTTTTTTCATTTTCCATACAATTATCGTCATAATACTTTAAATACTCTTTACAGTAAAATACGTAAAGCTAAAGTTAAGCCCCGTGTACAGCTTGGCCAGAACGTCTTGAATCGGAACTAATCTTTTTGTTTGCTGACAACGTTTTAAAATCTTTGATATTTTGATGTAAACCAAGACGCAGGTTTGTTAGATTTATTATTGTACCATAAAACTAACGTAATAAGTGAAGATAAATAGAATAAAATCATTCAAAGTGCTGGTAGCCAGAACACAGTGGCGACTTCCGGTTTTCTACTGTTTTTTGCCAAGCTGTATGTCATTTTGGATTATTTTATTCGGAATCACATGTCAAATTTAGATTGCATTTATCCACATGCGATTCGATTTTTTTACTGCAAAAAAGGTATCGTAAAGAAAAGCGCCGTGTTAACTGCAGATTTGCTGATTACATTATGTTTCAATGATGAATTCCGCCCTTAATAAAAATATTTTTATTATTATAAATCTCTAAGAATGAAATAGTTAACTAACTGATATTTTGTTTTAGATAAGAGGGACAGTAGCAAAAATAAAAATGGTTTGTAATACATTTTGAAATATTTATCTATTTCTTTTCATTTAAAAGCATTTAGTAATCGTTATTTAGTTTCTATGTATGTAGGTTCATCTTTTCTGTTATTTTTTCTCTTATGTAACTTTCAAGAGAATATTTTATTTGACAAAGTATATTACTATCATACAGATTTTTAAAAGACGGCGAGATTAAACATCATTTTAGGAAAAGTATTTTTTATTTTATTCTGTATCATGAAAAACGGTTATTATGATGCTTTAAGACAAATAGTAGCTTGCTACTCCAATATCTTATTATAATGTAAAAAATACTTGTTAAAATATTAAACTAAATATATTATTCGTTGTTGAGTTTTGTTTCGACAAACCAAGAGCTGTAAATTACTGCACAAGTCGCATCATTTTAATTTGTAAACTAGGTGTAAAAATCTTGTAAAGAAACATTTTATTTACTAAAACTAACTTTATACTCGTATTATAGTTAATTTACAAAACACAAACCGGCCCTGTCAAAATCAGAATAAGCATTATTAGCGTGTCGTCATTACGGCGATATAATATGAATGGCGGTGACAGCTGTCATCTGCGCTGCGTGCCGTAGAAGTGACGTACGGTGTGCCGTATCCGACGCCATTGTTGTTATTATGATTAATATTGTTATCATTAGACTAAATAACTAGTTGTTGCTAGTTCTTTCGGTTAACTGGGCCATTTGGCTCAGCCTTGGGATATACTATTTCCTTTATTCATTTTACAACATATTTGTTACATTTTTTAAAAAAACATTTAAAAATATTAAAAATAGTAGCCCATCAGCATCGGGAACAGGGTCCAAGCTGCCGGTGGTTAGGGCTCCAGAGAGAGGAATCTCCTCACTATGCGCGCCGTGTCCAAGAGAACTGCTCTCTGCATCAAGCCCTTGAGCCAACTGCACAATGAGAGCCTCTTAAGGTGTTGGTCGAGGCTCTTCGCAATTAGGCCATTGACCGTAACGACTATCGGTACAATGACTGCTGAGTCCACGTCCCACATGTCGACAATCTCGTGTGCTAAATCAAGATACTTGATTTTTTTTATAATTTTCAGCTTTCACGAGATTCTCGTCATGAGGGACGGTGATATCAACAATCATTGCACGGCGCTCTCGGCAATCTGCCACCACTAGGATATACTATTATTATTTTCTTTATCAGCCTGTAAATTTTCCTACTGCTGGGACACAGGCCTCCTCTCTGTGAGAAGGAGTGGGCCATATAATCTAGCACGCGGGTGAAGGTTGATAGATGTCAAATGTCTTCGAATTTCTGGTTCTAGGACGTGCCGGTTTCCTCACCATGTTTTCCTTAACTGTTTTGATAGCAATGATGATGAAATGGGCAGGCCACATCGCTCGTAGAACTGACAACCGATGGGGAAGAAAAGTTCTCGAGTGGCGACCACGGACCGGAAGGCGCAGCGTAGGCAGGCCTCCCACTAGGTGGACCGACGACATCGTGAGGGTCACGGGCAACGGATGGATGCAAGTGGCGAATTGTCGTTCGGCGTGGCGGTCTAAGGGGGAGGCCTATGTTCAGCAGTGGACGTCTTCCGGCTGATGATGATGATGATGAAATTACTTACAGAAAGAAATGCGCCTGTCTGGGTTCGAACCCACGACCTACAATTCGTAAGTCGGGACCGATACCATTGGATCACCCAAATATTTTCTTGTTTAAAAACAATTGTCAAAACTTTTAACAGACAGCCTTTTAAAACGATTAAAATTGACCACTATAATTTGACATAAATATTCAACCCACAATCTCAGCCGGAATCGACTCAAAACAAGCATTTTCATAACGAAATAATTAAAATTAACTGCTCGAACACTGTCGACAAACAAGGACTTAATCTACTCCAGCAAGCTTATAGTGCCCGGAGGCCATTTTACCTTTCACTAAATGAAAATAGACATAAATAATCAACACTTTCAAGCAGTATCAGAGCCCTTTCACTCATACAAAAGCTGAGAGAGCCTCTAAATAGGCCAAATAACTGATTTTATCCTCCTTTTCATCAACTATAAGTGTTTCGTAAGTGGTTTTTGCGAAGTACTACCATTAAGCCGTTTTCTGTTGAAAAATTTATGATGTTAGTAGTACAGTCACGAGGAATAGTGTTAAACACTTGTTTGAGGCAACTGTATACAGGGTGACTTTTTTACCACCGTCCAAAATTTTTCTATGCATTAGGTATCAATCACTAAACCCATTTTTGAAAAAAAATCGGTACGTCAAATTGTCATATTAAATCATTTTCTCATCCGCTCTGTATGGTCACTAAGCTAAACGTTAATAATATACACTTGCCGACGCATGAAACGGGCAGAGCGCACCCCGCTGACCCCCCGCCCCGCCCCGCTACACCTGAGCGACACATCACAGCGCGGTGTCCAGATTCATCAACTTTTTATAGATAACATTGAGACGTGATATTTCGATATTTTTGTATTGATTGATACAAAAAGAAAAAACACGTATTCAATGATTTTCGCCAAAGATTAATATATTAAAATTTGGATGGTGACTAAAAAATCACCCTGTATTAGGGCAATTTAAAGATAATCACGTACTTACCTTTTTGAAGAAAGAAAGCAAGAAAAAACGTTTATTTGACTAGCAAACAGGAGCACACAACTTAGACAAACAAAAAAAATGATAATAAAAATATAAAGTTAAATCTAAACAAGGATAAAAAATAAAGAAATAAATAAATTTGTGTGGCCCACGGCTGCACCAAATAGGTCCAGTTCAGTTTTTGACACGTTACTTAATATTGATGTACATGACTGTACCTATGTTTGGGCCGTAAGTTTTTTGGGTTAAGTGCGGTCAAAATAAAGTTTCTTTAGGATAGGTCGTTTATGTTTTAGTGAGTAAATAAGTGTTTTCGGTACGCTCTTCTTGAGATGTTGCCGACAAAATGTGGGGTGGACGACCCTGGACGTCATTTATAGAATATCTATTTTTTAAGAAATTTCTAGAGGCGTAGAAAGTTCTGAAAAGGCAAGAGAACGTGCCCCTGAATATTACAGCAGATGTCAGGGTAGTATAAGCCGTGTCCGGGCCCCGTCAGCCGCCCGGACGGGGCATGGTAGAACATTGTGGTGTACTTTTTGATCGAAGTTATTCATGCTGGGGGCTGACTGGACACAGCCCGGGCATGGCACGGTGTAGCAAGAATCATCCTGTAACCTCTTTGTCAGACGCATTTTATGCTTATTTGCCTTGTATTCTTGCTATCTTGTATTTGGGATTGTTCAATACAGAAAACAAATGCTAAATTAGTGGTATCTGCTCCGACTTACGAGTTATATGACATGGGTTCAAACCCCTAATTCCTTTGTGTAATTTATATCATCAACACTGCACTCAAAACAGTGAAATAAAAACATCGCGAGGAACCGAAATGTCCTAATAGAAAGTAGATTATGGCCCACTCCGTCTTATAGAGAGGAGTCATGTGTCCCAGCAGTGGGAACATTTATAGGCTGATGATGATGAAACAATACAGAATATTTAAAAAGTAGATACGGTATAGTTTTGTCTGATACAAAATAATAATAATAACTAGAACACGTTACGACCATGATGCGACACCCATAATATCGGATATGACACGCTTACGTCACTACTTGAGTATCGGAAAGGTCGTGTTATCGACAAGCTCGGCCTATAATCACATTTAGTAATATTGTGATAACGGGAGTAATAATAAATTAGTGGTTTTAGTTCCAAGATATAAGTGGATACCATGCATAGATCCTCCCTCCCTCCCTCTCACAAGAGAGGAGGCCTGTGTCCCAGCAGTGGGACCATTATAGGCTGATGATGATGCATAGATCAAGACTAGACTACAGGTAGAATCATCCAATGAGCCTTCCCGCCCTGCACGCAGAGAAATGTCTAGCTACCTGTACGAGAACTTCTGGTTGCAACCGTGACAGCAAGACTCACTAGTTGACTTTACAACATTTCTAGTAATTAATTCTAATTCCTTGTTATCTCTACTACTTACTTAGTATTTATTACTAAGTCCTTGTTATCTCTACTACTTACTTAGTATTTATTACTAGAAATGTTGTAAAGTCAACTACCTAGTGAGTCTTGCTGTCACGGTTGCAACCAGAAGTTCTCGTGTACATTTCTCTGCGTGTGGGTGGAGTAAAAGAAACTGTCAGACTCGTACTGACTAAAATCCACATAGGTCAAGCCCATGTTGTTGGGCGAGAAAAAATGGGAACCGGTGGCCTCCTTCTGCGAAGCAGTCATGCTAGCAAAGGAGGAGGAGGAGGCCGTGAGGGAGAGGATAGCCTCCACCTCAAAACCTAACCGCCGCGGGAGTCACCCACGGCATGGGACGTCGCGAGGTGTTTTCCAGGCACCGTAGGCGCGGTCATGCGGACGGCGAGTAGTGGGGGACTCGCCGTCCGTCATGAACCATGCGCGGGTCGACGGAGTATCATGTTCCACCGCGCCTCAAAGAGCTGTCAGCAATATGATAGGGCCCCTTTAGAGGGCTAAAGCCTGCCGGGGTCGCGGGACTAACGAATACCGAGACCCCGGAACGTAAAGGGCTATTGAAGGATCACCGTGGATTTTCGTTAGTACAAGTCTGACAGTCCCTCCCGTCCCTCCCAGGTGAGAGAACTCGTTTGAGGATTTGCCACGTTAAACAAAAGTATAAAAATAGGGATAATAATAGTCGGCAACGCACAGGTGATCTTTAATGTTGCAAAAGCTACAATTGTAATAGTATTCTAAATAACTTAGTTCAAGCAATAATCACTTCTAACCACCAAACCATACAAGCTTAAATCCTAATCACATTAAGCAACATCCCTAAACTGTTAAGGCAGTGGTCCGACCCCGACGATGAACGAGTATCGCTGAGCGAGTGAATTTTTGAAAGCTCGTCGCTCAGCGACAGAACAAGCAAAACGAGTCGTCGCCG
The DNA here is from genome assembly GCA_954870645.1 of Agrotis clavis. Classification (NCBI taxonomy): domain Eukaryota; kingdom Metazoa; phylum Arthropoda; class Insecta; order Lepidoptera; family Noctuidae; genus Agrotis; species Agrotis clavis. The sequence goes on along the minus strand of OX940936.1, from coordinate 14,526,323 downwards.
GTAGTGTGAACAGTCAGAGAGCAACTGTTAATATAATTATGCATCTCTTTCGTTTACACGGAATGTACATTTATTGTGATTAATTCTTGAGAGAGAAAATCGCCGAGAGTTACTCGTTCTCTCGCCGTTGGTCGGACCACTGCCTAATACTCCTGAAAGGTGTTCAATTTTCCAAATGATACCTTCGACCATCTTCGGTTACCTTCGGCGGTTTTCGGTCATCTTCGGCGGTCTTCGTTTTTCTTCGGTTACCCTTTTGCGGTTAACGGATAATTAAGATATTCCGACGTATGTAATTGTTAGTACTAGACCTTATAATTTTGTGCAGGTACGGGGTAACCGCATATTGGTAATTAATGTGAGTAATTATTATTAATACAAACGCTCGCGTTCATTAGGTAAATTAATTTCATAGTGCGGTCTCGGGGTGGTTTTAAACAACATGCATGATGTAAGTAACAATAAATGGCAAATCACAAAGTTTATTGAAAAATTATAAAAAAAACACATACTTTTTTTTAAATCAATGTAGTGTGACAGAGGCAAAATGTATCAAAAATCGGCAGTTGAGTTGTTCAATTAATATTTAAAGTAACAATTGTTAAAATCCCATATATTTTTTCAACAAATGGTTTAAAATGTATTTGATTTAACAAATAGTTTAACTACTAATGAAATAACTCGCCCTAAGAATGTGATTTTTTTTTGTGTATTGCATCTCGCAGGTCAACCTCTATTAGGTTGTGTACTGATGCGACAGATATGACCCGCTTATATGACACCTATTCGATTACTAATCAGGGGTTGATTATCTATATATAAAAGTTATATTATAAGTCCAATTCCCCTAGGATTAAAGTAAACAAAAAATTTAAGTGGTAAAGCGATCTAAAAATAATAAATATACTTGTATTAAAACTGTCATTTTAGTAATAGATTAGTCTCATATTTTTGAAAAGATAATAATTTATGATAGAAATAGAATTTGCAATATTTTAAAAACGCAATTTCGGTTGACTAAGATAAATTGCAGCATTATTGTAAAATTGTTTAAAGTAACGTCAATGTTATGATTTAAACCTTGATTAGTTTAGATTTATGATTACAATAAAAGTTATAACCCTTTAAAAAATCGTTTTTAATCGAAACAAGACTTTGACATTTCTAAATAAATATAGATACGCAATACATTTGAATTAACTGAGAATTATAACAATGTAGTTTATGATTTGGTTAATAAACTTTCATCATCAGCCTATAATGTTCCCACTACTGGGACACAGCTAGGCCTCCTCTCTGTGAGAGGGAGTGGTCCATAATTAGTGATGGGTTTTTGCCCGGGAATTTTCCCGAGTTGGGAAAATTCCCGATACTTTCCCATTTCTTCCTGGGAATATTCCCAAATGACGGGAAAATATTTTTCGTATAAAATTATGCAATTTAATTTATTTTTTACAAAGTTTTGCATTTGTGAGAGTCTGTGCATGCATGTGAGTGGTTAAAAAAAACGACATTCATTGTAAAAGTATGGTTACAGCATAAAAGTAAGGGATTATAGGTATGGAAATGTTTGTTGATACGTATTTATTTAAAAAGACTTAAAATCAACTTCGAACAAGTCTCAAAAGTATCACACCGATCTTTTTCTGATTATTAGGTTGTTTTTGAATATTAGTTTTGCTATAAATGCGGCTTTATACCTATAATAGTAGTCAGCTGACTTTGAAGATAGATCTATTACTTGGTGCGCTGAAAAGTGGGTATTGTACGTACCTATAGCCACATAATCATAGCTCTAATCTAACAATTTATATTTTTTTTTAGTCTTGCTTTGTAGACAAATAGCAAACGTAAACTCTCGAGTCTCTAACAGATGTTCAACGTAATATATGCCTTAAAAAATTAACTGCAAGAATTTAGTGTGCTTACTCGTATCAATAACCAAGTACTTACATATTTTTTTTTCAACCATTTTTCTTTTGGCCTATTAATATGGCCAATAAAATAAGTTATTTGTAAGTATTTCGATGAATTGCCAATTCAAAGTGTGCAAAATGTGATGGAAACATTGGAATCAGCTGTGAACGCTACACACGGGTGAACGAACTCAAACAGAAATCAAATACATTAATACGGTCAAAAATAAATGCTTGAAAAAGCGCGCGTGGAACACAACGCGCCCTTGACCCGGGCATGGTTCATGGTCGGACAGCGAGTGGCCCATTACTCGCCGCCCGCATGCCCGCGCGTACGGTGGCTGGAGATCCGTCCGCCGAAGTCCGGCGCCGTGGGCGTCTACCGCTGCGGCAGGGGTGGACGGACGCTGACGCTGTCCTTTCCCTCACTCGGCCCATGCATGACTGCTTCGCAGAAGGAGTCCACCGCATCCCACACCGCCTCGCCCCGAAGCATGGCTTCGACCAAAGCCGGGCGCGAGAGGTCTCTGCCTATTGCCGTGAGAACACGGCGGTGCTCTGCTCAAGCGGGGCAATCCTGCACCGTATGCTCCACCGTGTCCTCTGGGCAGTCCTCGCAGTGGTGACACCCTGGCGTTTCCTGCTTCCCCATCCGACACATGTACCTCATGAAACTTCCGGTTCCGGTGAGGACCTGCGTCATGCGGTAGGTCAGGACGCCGAGCCGCCTATCCAGTCACTCCTCTAAGAGAGGGTGTTACCACCGCGATTGTAGCGTACCCGGACTTCTGTTGCGACCGTCGCTCCCTCCATACTGCCCTGAGAACGCGACGGAGCTCTTCCCGCAACGCGTGCATATCGCAGTGTCATATTGCCACTTTCAAGGACTGGGTCGAGCACATACCTGTAGTACGGCACTTCTGATTCCACAAGGTTGTATTTTAGAGCAAGTTGATGGATTATTCTGGCTACAGGGTTGTGTCTATGCAAATATTCTCCGTTAGCGAGACGAGAACACCCGGAGAAAATGTGATAGATTGATTCGCCTGGAGACGGTGGCATGCCCGACATATGTCAGCCCTGCTGCTATCCTTCACAATAAATCTCCGGTAGTTATATGTCATCATAACTTCATCCATTATTGCTCTGACAAAACCTTTGGTTTCTCCAAAAGAGATCGTAGCCAGGCTACCGACGCAGATATGTCTAAATCTGCATCAAGCCTATGTACGGCCCGGAAAAAACGTCCGTGAAGCTCCTTGTTCTGTCATATTTCCATGCGACCATTAGTGTCAAGCACTGCAGGTTTGCGCCAGTTCTCTTTAGCACAGGAGAGTGGGGTAAGGCCCTTGTCCACCGCTACTACATCTCGATGCATTCCCACGTCGGCTTTTAGGAAATATTCACTGAGATTGCATATCTCACGATTGTGGAAAGTCTTAACGTTTAGAAAATCTTAACCTCGAATATACAATCTATAACCGAAGACCGTGAGTGATGCATTCGATATGCAGTAAGCAATGTACGGACCCTCCTATCGCTTTGGATACGAGGGTCCGTTCAATTAAGTTCTGTTTGAGTCCATTAGTATGTCAAAAGAGTACCTACATCAATTCTGGCATGACCCAGCCGTTGCAGGCCTTACTACCTCCTTATTACCACCTAATACAATAATTATTTACATATTTTTAACATTGTTATTGGTTCAATATTTATTTTCCCGTCGTTTGGGAAAATTCCGGGAATTTATTTTATTTTCCCATATTTTCCCAATCTTTTTTTTCCCTCCCATTTTTTTCTTCCCTCCTGCCCATCACTATCCATAATCCACCACGCGGGCCCCGTGCGGGTTGGCAGATGTCACATGTCTTCGAATTTTTGGTTCTAGGACATGCCGGTTTTCTCACGATGTTTTCCTTCACCGTTTTGAGAGCAGTGGTGATGAAACAAATTACACTATGTAATGCGCCTGGCGGGGTTCGAACCCACGACATACAACTCGTAAGTCGGAACCGATACCACTGGGCCACCACTGCTCTCATAAACTTTATAATACCATTTAAATTTAAAATTGTAAAAACATTATTTTGCACTCCTCCTCATAAATTAAATGTACGGCAAACATATTTCATTGTTCACGCTATATAATCTAATAAATAAGATTTTTCATACAATTGGACACTAGTATTTTACTTAAAGAGTGTAGTAAGTAATATACTGTGACCAAATTGCCAAGTTTCTATAAATATTTCTCTTCAACAATGTTCGTCGAAATTGAATTTCTCACTTCAACAATAAAATAACTTACAAGAAAATAATAAAGGGCCAATAAAATCTGCAGTAAATTTAGTTCAGCATGACCCAAATCAGCCGATTTGGTGAAAACTTTTAAATCTATTACTTAGTTATTTTTTATATCCATTTACACAGGAATTGTTTGCGACCTTTTTCAAACTGGTTTAAGAAAATGTCGATTTGCTTGATTGCCATTATTTGGTTAATCCAATAAATTTTTAGACTGTCATGGTCACTGTTATAAATATTTGTGTTTAAAACGGGATATTTACCATGTTTAATATTTGTTTTGAGTTTCCGATATTTCGGCACTGTTGCAAGCGCCATGGTCACGAATGAACTGACAACTGAAATATACTGAAATATCGGAAACTAAAAACAAATATTAAACATAGTACCTAAATATCCCGTTTTAAACCCAAATATTTGTAATCCAATAAAATTATATTCTACCAGCTTGCCCGCTAAAACTTGGTAAGACAAAATTGGGATAAAAACTATACTGTGTGTTACAACAGGTTATGAACTATCTATGCACCACACATTCAAATCCGTTTAGTGGTAATCCATTGAACAGTATCTGGTAACAAAATTTACCAAAATAAAAATGCCTAAAGTTTCGTATTATTGCTGATAAACTTTAGCATCCACTTAAATGTGCCTTCTTACGAATGTTATATTACAAAAAAAACACGAGAGCATTTTAGTGAGTTTTTTGCCGAATCCTACACGCCCGGTTCGATATTTTCTTTCCAAAGAAAACCATCTATTACTTAGAGCGTTCGGTAGAAAGATCGTGAAAATTTACGTAGCGATGTTGTGCCCTAAACTTGGCTCTGTTCGTTGTTCAATTCGACAAAATTAAAAAGTAAATGCTCCAGTATATCAGTAACTCTGTGGAACACGAAATAGAAACAGTTTACAAGAAAAACCTTCATTTCTAATTAGCAGCATTTTCCTTGGAACTGTACAGATTTTATCCATAATTATATATATAGCTTTTCAACGAAATAAATACTTACCGGGTACCCATTCTACTTAAGGTGATTGCTTCGATGTAGCCCGCGAAAATCAATTTTTTTTACGTTTTTTGCAATTTGCAGGCCAGTGACATGTTGTAACTTATATATAATCGTAGTTAAATTTTGGAGATTTTAACATGATGCACCTTTTCTATGTGAGGGCTGATGGAGCGAGTTTTTTGATAATTTTTGTATTTAAAATTATACTTGTTATTACCGCAACTCATATATTTATAAAGCTACAACATGTCAGTGGCCTGCAAATTGCAAAAACGTAAAAAAAATTGAATTTCGCGGGCTGGTTGGAGCATCCCCCTTAAGTTAAAAACACTGATTCTCCGGGAAGGTATAAGGGCGCCTTCACATTACGTCGCAAGCAGTGCGACAGCAGCGCGGCAGAAGTACCTACATTCCTTTACATTTTATATGAACAGCCGCGCATAAGCAGCGACTGTCGCGCGACTGTCGCCCAAATGTGAAGGCAGCGTAAAAACAACGTCTGTTTTTTCTCATCTCATAAATCAGGCTTTTGCTCCAGTCTTAAAAGCATCATAATAACTACCGTTTTCTTAGTTGAAACTATGTTAAAAGCTGCCCGGAAAGGCGCAAAACAATATCAATTTGCCTACCTTTATTAGTCTGAAGTCTTAGTACAAACTTTCTACTTTAGTAACTAAAGTTCTAACGCTTGCGATGTTCTTTTGTTTTCGAAATGAAAAAGTATAATTATGCAGTAAATGATCATGTTTTAAGTTATTATTTTTTCAATTATATCAAGATTATCATGAATGATTTTTATTTGGTTTAATTTTTTGTTATTTTATCATGACGTGATCGAAACTTTCAAATCTCATCAGCCAGGGTGCTTTATTTTTCATTTAATTAAAGTTATTTAAAAATGAAGTAATTTTGAATTAAAATTTTAAATTTGAATAGATATAAATTATTTACAAGTACATATTGAAATTACTATTTTTTACGTAGCTGGCTGGTTATGTATGTGTATAAGCTTTACTTAGTAGGATATCGATGAGAGCAAATTTTTTCAACATAATGATTCCGTATTGAACAAGTTTTCACTTATTACTTAACTATGTAAAATGTATGTATAGAATGGTCCAGATGCATCAAAACACCTTTAAAACACCAGGCACAAATTACTTCCGCATTTATTATAATGGAATACCTCAAACAAAATAATTACCTACCTAATTTCATCAGCAATCCTCTACTGGACTTGGACCTCTTGAATTGCACGCCATTCAACTCCATCCCCAGGAACTCTAAACTAGCTGCTACCAGCAGTGCCGAAAATAGGGCGCTAGTGGGCACAGAAATGACCAGACTAGCCCGTAGCCAAGTCACAACAAGTCGCAAACGATAATCGTAAACGCTCGGTACTCCCTAATAGATTTTCAACTTTATAGCCTTGAGCCTAAAGTTGAAAATCTGTTTAAGATTTCTGAGCGTTAGCTACTGGAACGAACGACAACGCTATGAAATCTTCATTAGATCTTCAACTTTATACCCAAGGGCATAAAATTAAAAATCTATTATAGCCTACTTAGCGTTTGTGTTTATCGTTTGGAACATGGCTATAGGCCCTGGACCAAAATTGGCTATATAGACCAGGGGGGTATTACAACGTCTTAAAACCAGGATTGTTCCAGTGAGTGAACGAAATGGAGCTAGACGACTTGTGTAGCTCTGTCACTTTCACTCGCCGGAATAAGCCTGCAGTTTTAAGACGTTGTTCTTTGACTGCGCCCTGGGGGTACCCCCCCAGGGCGCTGTTAAAGAAGCTCGCACTGGAAGTATAAAAGGTCAGATACGGCAAAGGCTACCAGCTACCTTGAGGAGATCGTCGCTCTAATTTGTTAAGCAGTGAAAAATGTAAACGGCACATTTGTTAAGCACACACATTTGTTAAGCAGTGGAAAATGTAAATGGCACAACTCAGTTGAGCAGTTTTGAGCAGTTGAGCACTTTAGTTGAGCAGTGGGGAAAAAGCGAACCTGAAACTATTTTACCAACTAATTTAATTAGGTCTTACTGAAATAGTATCTTACCTAAATTGAGATCAGCTAATTAAACAAACACTATCAGTTACAACTTCAGCACTAATTAATGAAATTCTAATTGTCTCGCTAATTACAACCTGTCTGCTATCTACTTTGTTTGAGTTGGACGTTAAATATCCTGGCTTTTACTTTTTTTTTTTTTTTTTAGGTGGTAAAATCATCAAATGAGTCCTCCCGCCCTGGGTGGGGGGCGGAAGGGACTGTCAGACTCTTACTGACTAAAATCCACCCGTGTTCCTTCGGATGCCCTTTACGTTCTGGGGCCACGGTATCCTGGATTAAGAAAAAACCCGCGACCCCAGCAGGCATTTGGCGCGAAACACGACGCGCCACCGACCCGGGCTTGGTCCTTGGTCGGACGGCGAGCTACCCATTACTCACCGTCCGCAAGCCCGCTCCGCCGCTGTGCCCTCTGCTATTCAGAGGGACACGCGTTGGAGCGTCCACCTGACAGGCTATTCGCATACGGGCAAAGAGACCCCTTAGGCACACAGTGCCTAAGAAAGAGTTTTTGCCCGCATCCCAGGGTGCACCGGCCCGAAAAACTGGTCTTCCCCCCGGACGTATCCGAGAGGGAACTCCAGTCCACGGGCGCACGTGGAGGTTTCCTGTCTTAGCACCCCATCCTGGCTTTTACTTGGACTTAATTTTAGACATTTTTGCCACTTGACTCCATCTTGGCTCTGTCAATCAGTTTGACAGTTGTGACTGGTTATAAAATTATATTTATAGTCCGACTGAAGTTCTTTTGACGCGGCACTAGTGTCTACGTCATTACATTACAGTAAAAAATGTAACGAATTTTCCTTAGGTCTTCTTTCGAGGCGCCCATTATTTCGAGGCGAACATTTACGAAAATAAGTGGTAAGAGGCTGAAATTAGAATTATGCTTGACTAAAATTTAAAATATTTGTTTGCACGCACAGTAAAAAAGTCTAGTCCTTTGTCCTTGAAAAAATACTTATAATTTTCAAGAGAGACACTTAATTCTAAAACAGATTTGAATAGTATTCTTTACCGAAACAAATGTTTACAAATAAGTTCGATTTGCTATCTCAGGTAGCCAAATTAATTTGCCTCTATACAAAATGTAATTAGATTCGTTGTACCGAGTCTAATTGAATAGCCAATGAAATCGAATTCTAATAAAATCTGTCTTCGCCCGGCAAAAGGTTTTTAGATAAAATGTTTTTGGGAATAATAGCCTCATCTTGTAAATAAAATTAGAGTTCAGTTAATAGAAGGTACTGTGATCGAAACCGGAGTTAGTACTTTTGTTCGCAGGTTTACTCGTTTGAAGATGATAATAGGTATCTTGACAGCATCAACACGCAGAGAAATGTCTGCCTACCTTTACGAGAACTTCTGGTTGCAACCGTGACAGCAAGACTTACTAGTTGACTTTACAACATTTCTAGTAATAAATACTAAGTAAGTAGTAGAGATAACAAGGACTTAGTATTTATTACTAGAAATGTTGTAAAGTCAACTAGTGAGTCTTGCTGTCACGGTTGCAACCAGAAGTTCTTGTATACATTTCTCTGCGTGAATAAATTGACAACTTACAATTAAATATATAACGCAACAAACTTCGAGAGTGGCGAAGCAAGTAAAAACTGTACTTGCTTCGATATTGTCAATTTTAAAAGTATCGTATCTTCGTCAATTTTGGTTCTCCTAACAAAAACAAAAACGTGTCAAATATTTTTAGGGTTCCGTAGCCAAATGGCAAAAAACGGAACCTTTATAGATTCGTCATGTCCGTCTGTCTGTCTGTCTGTCCGTCCGTATGTCACAGCTACTTTTCTTTCGAAATTATAAGAGCTGTCCTGTTGAAACTTGGTAAGTAATGTGAACCGCATTAGGATTTCACACAAAAATAATAAAAAATTCACCAAACCTATACGTGTGGGGTATATCTATGGATAGGTCTTCAAAACCGGCCAAGTGCGTGTCGGGCCACGCACAGTGTAGGGTTCCGTAGTTGCCCATCAAAAAACTAATTAAACTGATTCGCTGAAATTAATTTTAAAAAGAAGAATTTTCAAAATCGGTCCAGGAGTCTTTGAGAAATCAGGAAAAATACATAAGAAAAAAGATTACGACGAATTTAGAACCTCAAGTTAGTTAAAAATAGTTGACGATAAAAACCTACCTATCCCCAAAAAACATACCGTAAAAACATACCTATTAAAGCTGTAAAATAAAGTTGACAAACTTACATTTGCAGTTGAAGAGCATGTTCTCCGATACATTTTGTTTAAGAAAACATATTATTCAAGTACATTTTATAAGTTGGTCGACTATTACTCGTAAAGTTGTAAAGCCTACTTAGTCATGATAATTTTCTTTTAAACTTCGTTATATATGCTACTATTGTGAATTTTTTCACACCCCCAAACATAACCGTTTAGCTGGTAGAGGGGGGGGACACTCGAATCGAGCAAAATTTAGCACTTTAAAGCTTAATATTTCACAAACGAATTTTTTTATCAAAAAACTGTTAATGGAAACTATAATTATTTTTTAAAGGCCTATTTAATGATACCCCACACTAAGGGGCACGCGAGAAAAAAAAAATCCTCACTTTACGTGTAAGTACTGGAGGTACCCTTAAAAAAAATATTTTACGAGATTTTATTTTACCACTTTTTTGGCACAACAAATCCGTATATTTACACCAAATTACAGCCCTCTAGTACTGTGCGTCTCTGAGCTAAACTGCGGACAGACGGACGGACGGACGGACGGACGGACGGACGGACGGACATGGCGAAACTATAAGGGTTCCTTGTTGACTACGGAACCCTAAAAATGATATTGAGGTTGTAAAAATCATTTTTTTCTAAACTAAACAGTTTGCACGAGAGACACTTCCAAAGTGATAAAATGTGCCCCCCTCTATAACTTCTAAATTAGGAGAATGATTAAACAAAAAAAAATATTGATGTACATTACAATGCAAACTTCAAAAATCCGTCATAAATCGTAAACCGCAATTTAACTTTCAAAGTTACAATCAACTACAAGAAATTTTATATTACCTATCTTACTTGCTGCTACGGAACCCTTTATGGGCGAGTCCGACTCGCACTTGGCCGATTTTTTTGATAATCTAACTGGCGAACTACTGTACGTATAATAGTAAATAGTAAAATAATTATTGCAGATAAATATTGAGTACTTAGGTAGGTAAAATATTTGCATATTTTTAGACATTATTTTTTGTTTATTTTTTTTTTCTTTGGTACAGATTTTATTATTATATAGGTGCGTTACTAAAACTAGAAATTTAAAAATAAATATATACAACAAGATACCTACTTAAACTAAAACTAAACTACTTAAAATACATAATTAAAAAAATAAATCTTTAAAAGGAAGAGATACTCAGGCGTCAAAGTATTCCTCCGCATCGCTGTCATCCGGAAACGTGCCCAGAAGACTGGCAGCATTGCCACGTTGAATGGCAATGCTTATTAAAGAATAAGCATTGCCATTCATGACCAAAGAAAGAACCAGCCCTCTGGTCAACTTAGATTAGAACTACTTAGATTTTTTCAGAAAATACCCTTTTAATGAGACTGCTGCGTGTCGTGCTTTGATCATTTGATTCCCGCACGGAACAAATATTTGAATGATCTGCAAGCATTTGTTCCGCATCTGCGTGTTTGTGTATGTGAGTTTAAATATTTGTAAACGTTTAATAAAGTATTCTGTTAGTCGATCACCAAGCCCCTGCGCAAACCCTGCCAATTTGAATGATCATAGAATAAATAAATTAAGTATGTATGGCAGGAATTTCATGCAAGCTAGATTACCACTTTATTAGTCAGGCAAGGCTCGGGTCAGTGACCTTTTGAATGTAATAATTATAATACATTGGTTGGACTGACCCTGATATTTAGCGAACCTGAGTTTTACTATTTTTTTTTTATTCATAATTTATATTTGGGTAATGCCATGCCCGACTTGCCTGTACCCTATTACAGAGGCATTATCATGAAGTTTTAAGTTTTTTTGACAAAACATACCGTATTGATGGACGTTAGTATTATTGACGTTAATTTGATGGATTAAATAGTTGTTAAATTAGTTCCTTGTTCGTTCACTAGAGGCGTTTTTTTTCATTTTCCATATAATTTATAACACTATTATTATATACCGTGACTTTTTAGTCGTCTTACAAAAGTGGTCCACTTAATGTGGACTATAATCAATCAAATTCAATATAATTCTTCAATTACGCTGTAATCTATCTATCTATCTATATCTTCTATCTATACTTATAATAAATCTGTAGAGAGGTCAATTCTGTACATGAAATATATTTCCAAAATAACTATCAGGGGGTGATTAGGGGTCGATACTGATGCCAAAAATGCAATTAATAAAATTATTGTCTGTCTGTCTGTCTGTCTGTCTGTCTGTCTGTCTGTCTGTCTGTCTGTCTGTCTGTCTGTCTGTCTGTATAACCGTTATAGAAACAAAAACTACTCCACGGATTTTGACGAAACTTGGTACAATTATTTTTCATACTCTTGCGCTGGTTATAGTATACTTTTCATCACGCTACAATCAATAGGAGCAGAGCAGTGAAGGGAAATGTTAGGAAAACGGGAGAAGTTACTCCATACACGATTACACGCTAATCTTCGGAACTACTGGACAGATTTGATTGTTTTTTTTTTTTGTTGTATAGCTATTAAGTCTGGGCAACATAAAGGCTATTATTTATCTTGGAAACTTGAACACCTGATGCAGAACTGCAATAGATCAGCTAAACTATAAGAGATACAAAAATAGCGCCATAGCAAAAATTGTTCCGCGTGATGAGCATTTTCTGCTGAGAAAATAAATTTGAAGATATGGAACACCTGATGTGGAACTCCAAGAGCTCAGCTACACTATTACATATACAGTAATGACGTCTTAGCAAGAGTTGTTCAGCCTGATGAGCACTCCCTGTTGTCGTATAAAAACTGAAGATCTGGAACACCTGATGTGGAACTCCAAGAGCCCAGCTACACTATAACATATATAGGAATGACGTCTTAGCAAGAGTTGTTCAGCCTAATGAGCACTCTCTATTGACGTATGAAAAATGAGATCTGGAACTACTGATGTGGAATTCCAAGAGCCCAGCTACACTATAACATATACATATATGAATAACATCTTAGCAAGAGTTGTTTAGTCTGATGGGCATTTCCTGTTGACTTACAAAAATTAAAGATCTGGAACGTCTGGAATCGTCATGCGCGTCCCGTTGTTTTCCCGTCCCCAGGGTATAAAAATTCGACATCAGATGTTTCAGATCTTCGATTTTGACGACCCCATTGTCGCTGGCATAAGCAACAGAATCCGCGTACGAAGTCGCTGGCAGAAGCTAGTGCCAAATAAATACGTAAAATTCATTCCTCTTTGTGAAGGCATTGAAGTATTATTTAAACATTTTCGTCATTCATAACCTCTCACCTCCTCCTTGTCAGCAAAAATAAACAAAACTCTTCCCTCCTTTGGTAGGGTTGCTATATTACATAAATTATACGAATAAAAGTACTATTAATTAATTGCTAAAAAGATACAGAAGAAGATAGAACAGATATTATTAAAAATATTTCGGACATCACAGCCATCAGACCCTTACCCTATGCCATTAAAATAAGCAAAACAAGGTCTATAAGCACCATTTGTTTTCAATTTAAAAAAAAGTATGCAAGTGCCTACCCGTTCAGATTTTCCGAGAAGAGGGTTTAAAGTTTGTGTGAAAGTTGCCATTGTTTCAAAATAAATAAGGAAATATCAAACCAGAACTTTAACGATGACAGGCTTGACATTTCTTTTACTCTTTCTTGTTAAATGTTACCCATTATAATATAATTGTAACTATAATTATTTATATGCAAATAATTTTTTGAACTTGACTTTGACCCCACACTAGGAATTATTCTTATATCGTGTCACAAATAACCAGGGGGTCTACCCTCTTAATCCGTCACGAAAATAGTCCTCTTGACCGATTTCGGCCGCGGCCCGGGAGAGAACAGGCGCAGGACCAACGGTCTAACGGCTATATCGCTAACTTCCAAATTCCCGGCAACTACTGAGAAATTCTTTTTTGAAAAACCCAATAGTACTTTTTGACCGATCCGGGAATCGAACCCAGGTTTCCATGCCGTCAACGAAGATACGGGCCCATAATTTTAAGAAAGTTTTGAGACAATTCGGAGACATGTGACATCCACCAATCCGCATTGGGCCCGCGTGGTGGATTATGGCCCACTCCCTCTCACAGAAAGGAGGCCTGTGTCCCAGCAGTGGGAACATTATAGGCTGATGATGATGATGACGATGAACTCAAACTTTTGACTCCACAATTACTGTAGATCAAACAAATATTTGTTCCGGGAATTGAAAACACGATACACAAGGTAGCAAGCAATCTTTTAGCCACTACGTAAAAGAAAAAGTATTTATTCAGCTCGCTCAGGACAAAACAATTATTAACAAATATGAAAAAAAAAAAACAAGTAGCCAAAGAAAAAAATACTGTCACAAAACTGTATATTTTAAACTGTTTACTTGACATATTTTGGCTGTTACTATGACCATTATAACAATATAAATCATAAGGATATATAAAGCTAGAAAACTTAATTTTACCTTTATTTTTTAGTACATAAGAAATAATATACTACAGTAATTTCCAATATAAAAATCTGCTCTCATCTAGAATCAATAGTTATTTTGAAATAAGCACAAGTGTGGCTGCTAGCTCTTCTGTAAATAACATAACTTCTTTTTGCTGCTTGCATCTGATGAAGCTAAACGCGGTAAGTGTGTGCCACCCTTTATTATTGTGTGACCTTGCCTTTACACCCAGCTATCAGCGTTTGTGTGTTGTGTAGAAATAGCTTTATTTCAAAATTAATCCGTATTGACCAACTACCATTATTTTTGTCATATTTATAAGCATACATAATTTTATAACTGCTTCGTTTTAAAACCATTTTTATCTGATATCTTTACTAGCATAAGTGTGATTTTGATGTATTAGCATTATTTTTGTCATAGTCATCAAAATCCGCTGTATAATTTTTGTACGTCTATCATACATTCATGCATCCATTTAATCTCACTCGTGTTTAATTAAACTTGTAGGATATTTAGACATAAATTAAAGATTATGTGTTAATTTGATGTACGAGTATAACCCATAATAACGGCAAAGTTTCATGAAAATCTATTCAGTAGATTTTGTATGAAATGTAACAAATATCTGCACTCACAAACGTTTGCATTCGCGTAGTAACATTTTTATAAGTTAGAACCTGTGTTATTCTGTTTAATATCGTTAAAATCGTTCAGCAGGTTTTGTGTGAAAGAACTTTTTTTTTCTTTTGCTCAGTTTTGACCACCATCTCGCCGAATACGTGGTCGACGGTGAAGCACGCTTGCCAAGAAGTAACCTACTTACTCTTGACTCAGAAAAGATCAAGAAATACAGGCCCTGGCAGGACATTCTACTCGCAGTGTGCCCAATAAGGCGCGGGCCATAGAAAAGACGTAAGACGTGGACGCGTCGCGGACATGCGAAAATGTATGAGAGTCGCGTCCGCGCCCCGTCTCTTCTGTGTGTTTTACGTCATGACGCTTCTATACTGTATAGAAGCGTCGCGACGTAAAGCACACTTCATATATACATTTTGTAACAAAATGTATAGATTTTGTATGAAAGAGACGCCGAAGAGACATATGCCTCCGCCCGTCTGCGTCTTACGTCTTTTTTATGCGTCCCGCGCCTAAAAGTATTGGCAAAACGCTTTGTACGTAAGGGCGCTCTACATACGCGTTTTCAAAAACTATTTCCATTGTGTCCTTGTACTAGGGTAGCAGGAAACAGTAGAACGTTTCAATTTTATTGTTTGGAGACTGATGATCCCAAATACTGAGTGATCATTAATTACCGAATGTAATTCATCATATACCCATCATTTATTATATTAGACTATAGAGGTCCACTGGCCTTCCCTTTTAATAGATTGGTGCTATGAATACCGTAACACGGAACATCGAATATCTTGTCGATTCTGAGCTCCTAGTACATTTAATTAATCAACTTTAGGTTTAATGCAACTAACAAGTAAGCATGTTTGTTATACGTACTCGTAAGTATTGTGTTTATGTACTTCGTACACGTGGAAAAACATTATTTTTTTCGTAGAGACCGTTATATTTGCCTTTAGGTAAAGTGGAGGGCAAAATTGGGTAAATACTACATTTTTGAACTATTGTGTCTAATGAGCCGTTTCGGGCACCGTTAGTTATGCTGACAGCACCTTGTGGTGCGTGTGGAACTGAACGTACCGTCGTGTTGAGCCTGGGTTACTCTCTAAGCACGAAACTCGTAGTTTTGATCGAAGTTTCGGACACGTTCTACTCAATATCACTTACGGACACAAGATGAGTTAGGGACACGAACTTAAAATTGGTGAAAATACAATTGCTCCAATAAAATTTCAAATTAGTTTTGGACTCAACCGTATTTTCGTTGACGGACTTAGAGAGTAGACTTTTGATTTTACCTACCTACTTATTAGATGGCATTGCTGCCAGTGACCCTGGTATAATGTCGATCTATATTATAGCATTAAGTATACCAATCTCTGAATGTCACAGTTTTATTACATTTGTAATAAAGGCCATATGTTTAGAATATTATTTTAAAATATTCTGAGAGTGTTTGAAAATAGTTAATTTTATTTTATGAATCCTCTGAAACAATTATAATAAATTCAACAGGGTGTTTCAGAATGTCAAGGTAACAAACGAAAAAAAAAGAACCACTAATACTGGGGAAACACTAAGGGGAAATGGCGTTAATTATCCCGACGATATAAGAGTTTAAATGTTCGTATTAACGTTCATCATCGCGATAATTAATGGCATTTAAAAGAGTCCATCCATTTAGACATAATTTTTTTTAAGGCTTGGTATATTGTAAGCCCTTTCCGACGCAAGCCTTCGATACCTTAGGACTTTGGTATCTAGGTAACTATCGCAATACAAATCTATAGTAGAGGTTCGTACACAGGCATGCGTCAATGGACACCGAAGTCGTACGGAGACTGGCGTCGCGTTGTGTACGAAGGGCTTAGGCCTAGAGTTTAAATATTTTATACGAAAAACATGCCTCGCTTATCCTTAAGTTTTTTGAATACGCAGACCTGCGTCTTTCCGTATTTGTCAACGTGGTGGTGTAGTGTAGTGTATGTCAGCAATGCCAAATCTATAATTAATGTTTTAAGTAAATAGCTAAATAGTTATTTGAAGAAACCACCTGTATATTTTATTTGAAGCAAAGACAATAGTAACGAGAGCAATAAAATGTTGTGCCAAATTCTATGTCATAGCTACCTACGCAATGTGCGTAATTTCGATTTAATAAATAACTATTAATATAAACATTTATGACAGATACGACAAAACATCATGCCCGGTCTAAAGCTTCGGTCACACAAAGCGACTTATCGGTGCGAGTTAAAGAACATGGTCAATTATTATTAAGGTACTTACTTCTGTCTTCGGGGATTACATTCTATGAAATGATATTATTCTCATCATCTGTCTAGCCTTTTCCCAACTATATTGGGGTCGGCTTCCAGTCGAACCAGATGCAGCTGAAAATCTGTGTTTTACATGGAGCGACTGCCTATCAGACCTCCACAACCCACTAACTGGGTAATACGATTCCCCATGGTAATAATATTCCACAACTATCACACAACGCCACCTAGTCCCAAGCTAAGCAGAGCTTGTGTTATGGGTACTAGACAACTGATAAACATATTTATATATTTCTAAATACATACATATTATAGATAAATTACACCCAGACACAGAACAAATGATCGTGCTCATCACACAAACATTTGTCCTGGGTGGGAATCGAACCCACGACCTCCGGCATAGCAGTCAGGGTCATTAACCACTAGACCAACAGGCCAGTCTCATGGTAAGACTGATTGTCAGACTTAGAGCTTCTGACCAATAGTAACGACTGTATAAACGACAACCGGGACCAACAGCTTAACGTGGTTTCCGAGGCACGGAGGAAACTCGCTATGACAGGGTCACACATCCACAGTCCAACCTCGGTAAGCGCGGCTTTCCCCGGGAGATCGGACTGTGCAGCTGTGATTTTTAGCCCCGAGTTCCTATAAAGGACTAGGAACGTAACTGGCGTATATTTGGGTACACTTCTGCGTCGGGGATTACATTCTATGGGTGCGTTTAAATATGATAGTTTTCTATGGCGTAATCTTATGTCCTACGATATCTTTTTTGATACGATTTCCTCCTTTTTCTTTAAATCCTTAAATTAATTTGCTACGAGTATTAAGCAAACAATTAATCACGAAGAACCTTCCAGTCCATTATTATCCGATTCTGACTGGTTTATCCTCCATCCATTCTAAGGTCAACGCACAACTAGCATGACGGGATAACGCTCGCTCGCACGCTCAAGATTATTAAATACCTACCTACTTATTAGATGGCATTGCTGCCGGTGACTCTGGTATAATGTCGATTTATAGCATTATATCAATCTCTGAATGTCACAGTTTTATTATATTACGAGTAAGATAGTATTCGTTTTGTAAAAATTGGAGGTGGACTGTCAAATCAATAACAGCGCGCGATGTGGCACAGATGTGAAATAACTCAGGTCTCTCGGGAGCGACGAGTGTCAAGTTTGATATGCACCAATTTTTAAGAATTTTTAGTTATTGTTTTTATTTTGAATAAAAAAATTGCCGAAAATGTTTTTAAGTATCGCTTTGGTGTAAGTAGTTTCCTGAAATATATCGGAAATTAAACAGCATTATCCTATATCCGTCTCTGTACAGACTACACATATTTTATTGTGTTTTAGGATGATCAGTTCAGTGGTTTGGACGTGAAAAGAAAAGGTAACAAACCAACTTATTTTCGCATTTCTAATATTAGTTAGGAAGATAACATTTTTTTAGCGTTGTGTAATCATCAAATGAGTCCTCCCACCCAAGGCAGGGCGGGAGGGACTGTCAGACTCGTACTGACTAAAATCCACGGTGTCCTCCAATAGCCCCTTACGTTCCGGGGTGACAGTAATTCGTGAGTTCCGCGACCTAGGAGGATGACATGCTCCAAAATTATATTATTTTCTCAGCTGTGCATTGACCTTTATTCCCCTGTAAGGCCGTACTTTAAGAATAATGGCGACAGCGCCCCGGGGGCCATTTTATCCAATTACATGATGAGCACATTCATTGGGACGTCAAAAACACTGTTTATTTATAGACTGTGAACTTGTAGATAGCTGAAAATATTTACAGAGAGATGTAAGGAATTTTAATAAACAAAAATGCTTCTTTATGCTAGCGTTAGTCTAGAATTTGACAATCAGTTGGGGTTGTACTCTGCTTAAAATAATATAATTTAATCATGATTTGAAAGACGTAGCGCCGTCTATTAATTATTATCATTAGAAAGTTATAATTGATTTAAGGTACCCTATGTCCGCTTCTGTACCCCTGAAAATGTAGGTTAATGTATTTCAGGATCATCGGTTCAGTGATTTAGGCGTGTAATGGTTAAAAACTTTTCGCCTTTTTAAATATTAGGATACTAATTATTTTCTAATTTAATACAAATTGTATTTTACCGTAAAAGTAAAAGCAGTACTAAAAGATTTTGAGTATCAGACAAACTTTACTTGTTAACGTCCTGAGCCTAGACTTTTCTCAACTGTATTATGAATTAGGAAAGAAGAAAACGTGTTACGCCGACAGATCGTGACCCCAATTAAAATGAGATAAGGGTAGGAAAATGATAAGGCCCTAAATAACCAGATTATCTTGACCTTAGATGATGCTCACTCAAATGTCTCGCTGATGGTGGCGCTTGTGTCGGATCATTAAGTTCCGTCTGTTCGTTCTACCTTCTGACTAAAACCCACCATTCCCGTTCCAAGATTACGGTAACCTCTTGAGACATTTCTATAACACTGTTTGACATTTGACTCTATCGGGCCCCGCCAATAGATGCTGACAGGGCTTTGACTCGTGCGTAGCACACAATAATATTAATAATAATATCGAATGATCGAACGGTGAGTTCGTTGGCCGACCCTCTGGCTTTAGAATATCACATTGCGTCCAAGATATATCAAATGATATAGCTGTTAAAAACTTGTATGGTGCATCCTGACTGAGATAGATAGAGAGAGAAATTGAGAGCGGATTCCATATTATTAGTACATGAAGTTGAAAAAGGGCTTACCAGGTATTGAGGAGATTTCATAAAGATTTACCTACAGTCACACAAATATCATGAAAATGACTAGTGACATTAATATCTGTCAAATAAGTTTGTAAGTCGTCCCATAGCTCACGGGTGTCGCACGAAATTATGTGAAAGTTTTAAATAAATCTAATTTGAAAACTTTTTATTTGAATAAACAAGTCTTGGTGATCAGTTTGTTAAGCACCGTTTTGATTATGTAAGAGAACGATAAAGCTTTAATATGTTTATAAAATACACCCGACGGAATTCCAATTATGGCGACCAATCTTTACAAAAACGAAGTAGTTTTTTATTATCTCGATTATACGAGCCAAAAGGCGTATCAGCATCGATGCTCTGGTCAACTCAAAGCTGACCAGCCCCCCTAGCCAAGTCACAACAAGTCGCAAACGATAATCGTAAACGCTCGGTACTTCCTAATAGATTTTCAACTTTATACCCTTAGAGCCTAAAGTTGAAAATCTATTTAAGATTTCTGAGCGTTAGCGACAGGAAACATCGAAAACGCTAAGCAAGCTGCATTAGATCTTCAACGTTATACCCAAACACATAAAGTTGAATATCTATTAAAGCCTACTCAGCGTTTGCGTTTATCGTTTGTTACATGGCTACAGGGCCAGAGACGAGAGACCACACGGCGTCGATGATCAAGGTTCTGGCTTGATCATCGACGCCGTGTTGACAGCCTGTCAAGTTTTTAGCTGTTACATTTCGGAGAGTGTGCGATGAAAATGCACTGTTTGATTCCACCTGCTCTTTTCCATCATCGGACTACAAGACATACGACAATTCGCCATCGGTACATCGTGGACAATGGACATCCCATCCTTACGTATAAATCGTTTTGCTAATACTTTTATTCCACAGCTAAGGAGTGGTATTCTCTGCCAAACTTCGGTTCTTTATGACAATAGTGAATAGGTTACTTCTAGGCAAACGTGCTTCACTGTCAACCATATTATCTTCCCTTTGCATCAGGCGTGATAGTGGTGAAACGCGATACGAGAAAAAAATTACCCGTGGTACTGCCAAGCGATCTAGTAGTACCATGGGAAATTTTCATTTACCCATAGTACTACTTTTTTAAGTTGCCGTTGTTGCGGGACTGTTTAAGCAGTTAACCGTGTCCCTGGAATGAAAACAGCAATTGAAGGAACATGGTAGATTTTAGTCAGTACGAGTCCGACAGTCTCTTCCACTCCACCTATTGCGAGAGGCCTCATTTGACGATTTAATAACTAAAAAAATAAAAACTGGTGCAAAGTAACAAGGAGATGGTATACAGAAGATTATACAAAGAACTATGTATAATTAATCTATAATATAAAATAAATGAGTAGTACCATGGGTAAATAAAAATTTCCCGTGGTACTACTAGATTGCTTGGTAGTACCACGGGCAATAAACGCGCTAAAAACACTATAAATTTAGAAGGAGCAACAACATGACCAAACTAAATATATGACACCTTTTTGGTAGACACTTTAGAGGTAGAACCATTTCATCCATTATACAATTTAATACAACCATTGAAATAGTTGTATCAAGTACTTAAGTTGACATTAAATTCTATAACATAGTGAATGGTCGTAAATTACCAGCGTTATACGACTTCAGAGGTGGAAGTACCAGCCATAACTTCTAAATGTGCCTTTGATGTTCATACGTCATAGAATTTAGGAGTTTTGTAGGATGAGTTGACGGTCGAGTGAATTTAGTGTTTGTTGTATTGCAATATGAAGAAAGTTAGATACCTAAGGGGGAGGCGGAATGTGTGAGGACAGCCTCCACCTCACGATTCAGTCGCCGCGGGAGACGCTCACGACAACGAATTTCCGGCCACCGTAGGCACGGAAAGGCGATGGCGAGGAACTGGTGACTCGCAGTCCGATTATGATTTTTTTTTAATGCTGAAAAAGCTATGATAATGTTTAAAATTCGTTAGCTAATTATATGTTTCAGCATGGCTGCTTGCTTCGCGTGCATGCAATCTGTTGCTTCCAACTATGCGGCTGAACTGTTGCTTTTCAAAATGCTATGAATTTTCATAAAACTATTCCTGTTAAGGTTTCTTCATGTAATACTCATATTTTATAACAAATTTTTTTTTTCTTTATCAAAATTGTTTTTCGCCATTTTTTTAAGCATAGTAGTTAGTTCTAATTCATAAATTGTGATTTTTTTTTAGAATAATTGTCAAAATATACTCGCAGTCTCTTTCACCAACTGTGGATGAAATTATTATTTCAAATATTTTTTTTATTAATTCAGAAAGTGTGAAAAAGCCTGCAGTACTATTCTCTAAAAAATATAGGTGTGCAACGCTGCCTCAACGTCGAACTACAGCTTGGTATTCACTAAAATATTGTTAGGCCGCTTGTATACGTTCACCGGACAACGGACCGTTTTTTTCGCCGAGTTCGCGGTTGTTTGTAATGAAAGTGTGTACATGCACCGGACATCTGTCCAGCCTAAAATATTTCGCGTTGTTCGCCGGATTCCCGGTGGTGTACGGTTTATAATTGACGGTCCGTTGTCCGGTGAAAAAAAACGGATGTATACAAGCGGCTTTAGTGACGTGTCGCGACACCTTAACTCATGTCTCTATCTTAACTCTCGTCGATCTCGTCTTATCGTTCAGCGTTTTATAGTATAGTTTAGCTATAATTATTTACTCTTATAAATCATAAAACCACAAAACTCCATACATTATCCCGTGTGTGTTTGAATATATTGGTGTTTACACTAAACCTAACCTTATTTTCAATGACATAAAGTGTTATTTCCTTGTTATTATAAGATGATGTTGTTTCAGATGATGAGTTCGGTGAGAAGTCAGTGTCGGTTTTACTGGACGGAGAGGAGTCAGAAATGATATTCATTGATCATCCAAGTACTGAGATGTCGGTAAGTTTTTGAAATCTACTTTATAATAGAGTCAGCCTACATAACTAGGGGAGTTTATGATTTACGAAGTTTTTCAATTTAATGTTACAAAGCTGCGATCCGTAACCTTTTGGTTTTTTTTAGACAAGAACCGTCTTACTAGAAGAAAGATAAACATCTGTTGAACACTTGTCTAAAAAAACAGTCAACGTCAAAACGAAATTTCACGTTGATATAAGGGTCGTTTTGCAGATACACTTTTTTTAAACAAGTGTTCAACAGATGTTAATCTTTTGGTGGTAAGGCGGGAAGTGTTCAACACATGTTTAACTTTATGGTAATGAGACCGTTACTGGTCTGCCTCAAAACAGAAGTAAGGCTGTGTCCACAGTACGCAAACTGTTAGCAGCTGACTGAGCGAGCCGCAAATTCGTGGCGAACTGTAATTTGAGTTAGCTGCAAACTCAGATCAATTTTCGTGCGTCGCAAGCAAACTGTTATAAGTTAGCCGCTTATTTAGGTAGACCGCATGGATAGTTTCCGGCAAACGGACTCACTGCGCCCGGCAAACAATCACATTACCCCGGCCAACTGGAACTGGTTATGCTGTGAGTCGGCCATTAACTCAGATAGTCGGCGCACGTAACGCTGCAAACTGCGTAATGTGAGCGCAAACTAGCAAACTGTGGACTCCATTTCAAATACAACATTATTTTTAGTATATGCGAAACCTGAATATACGAGTAGTTTGTTCAGAATCAGTAACTGATTCGATTCCAATAATTTTTACACCATGTTATATTTTTTTTCAAAATAATTATAATTAAATTTTATAACCAGTTAATTACAATACAATCACCGTACGGTTAGGTACCTATTGCCAAACTACATATTATCACGAGTGTATAACACAGTAGACGCGGTTTACGCAGGTGTACCGCGAATGAGCTCATGTGTCGGTATTAACAAACAATAGTAAAAGAATGACACAAAATCTCCTGGAGATTTATTAACGGACGGGAGGATAAGCATATTTTTGAACGGACAACCAGGTGATATACAAGCTTATAACTTTGTGATTTTTATGATACGGTTGTAAAATTTTGTACATAGATTATTTACACAAAAATATTGGACAGGTGTATCGGGTTTCGCATAAACAAAAAATAATGTTGTATATGGAAGAGCGTACTAAACCGATACGCCGCAAACTCAGTCAGCTGCTAACAGTTTGCTAACTGTGGACACAGCCTTAATCTTAAAATTGATGTTGCCCTTGTCCATCTCAGGTGGAAAACTGCCTCTCAACCTACGAGCCTCACGCCTGCGTGGTGGTCTACTCCGTGGTGGCCAAGAGTTCCTTCACCAGGTCAGCAGAACTGCTGGCTTACCTTGCCAGGGAGCAGTTCACTGTGGACCGGACTGTTGTGCTGGTGGGGAATAAGGCTGACTTGGCCAGAGCTAGACAAGTTTCTACTCATGGTAAGTGAACTAGCATTATTTTATAAGTTTACTGCATAAATAAATTGAAAATCTGTTTTATCAGTTAGGGTAGTGAAAAATAATGGACACGTACCTATTTTTGTTTCCGTAAATATATGGATATTGATAAAAAACCCGACTGCGTAAAAAAACTATAAAGAAAGAAACAAGCCCATTAGTTTAGAATTCACTCATTCACACTCACAGTCGGGGCCCATTCAAATTATACCAATCAAATCTTCCCAAAGAGCTAAATTACTGGGCTTGTTTCTTTCTTTTTAGTTTTTTTACGCAGTCGGGTTTTTTGTTTTTTTTAATATTTATTTTATTAACTATTTTTAGTTTTTGTTAGCATTTATCAGTCCAAATTAAATTGAAACATATAAGTTATATATATTTTGGAAAACCATTTTTAAAATCCCTTAATTTGATACCCCACTTGCTAGAATGTGAGAGATTTAAAAAAAATATTTTTAGTTCGGAACCCTTTGCACGCGAGTTCGACTCGCACTTGGCCAGTTTTATGTAACCAGTGACACTCTCACGTTTAAGACGAATCTAACGACACCTCTCAAGTTAAAATCCATCAAGCCGTTTAGGCTGCAGAGCAACACAAAGAAATATACATACATACATACATACACTCGAAAAACATAACCCTCCTGGCGCAGTCGGGTAAAAATAACACGTTTCGAAATTCGTGGGTGGGGCTGTTACTTATACATTATAATTATTTTCTTGTACTTGCTGTAGCGTAGTTACGTTACAGTTCTAAGATCAAGGTCATTTTAATTCTTCAATGGATTAATTGAATAACCAATTAGTTAACTAGCTTCTATTAGTTGAATACAATAATTAATTGATTAATTAGTTACCAGTACCTACAGTAATAGGTTCTCTGATTTTAAACTGTAGTTATATTAAACATGAATGGATATAGTACCTACTAGGGTATTTTGATAAATTAATTTACAATGGTAGGTAATTTTGTGCTTAACTAATTATAATGACGTAACATCATCACGCCTGGTAGTGTTTGAAGGGTTAGGTAGAGGCATACACTGAATAATACATCCACACTTAGCTAGTTATAGCTTTTAGGTGTACTAAACGGATTCCTCTCTAATCCAACAGAGAAACACAGACTATATCTGTCCATCTGTCTGCCTGTATGTGTTTGTACATGTATCGGTTTATTTCACGTTCAAACCCTATGATCTTTACCCCTGTCCATGTTGAACCCCTAAACGCTGTCCACGTTCAACTCCCGAGGGGTTGAACATGGAAATTTTAATTTTTTTTTAAATCCACGTTCAACCCCTACACCCGTGCCGACGACTAATCTTCGCTGAAATACAACGCGCCGTCAATGCAAAATGCGAACGTGTTCTATATCTAAAAGAAAAAAAAGAAGAAAATTATTTAGGTAGTCAAAACTCTACGCTTGTATGTAGGATGCAGTACCACCCTCCTGCTCTCATGCAAATGCACACGTAGGATGCGATATCATGCATAGGCACATATGCAGGAAACGTGAAGAAAACTAACATGCAACAAGCCATGAAACCAAAACCTATACGCGATACGTATTTCGCCCCTCAATGGGATATCCTCTAGAGATGTTGACTCGACAACATAAAATATAATGTCATGGATATCCGCAAAGTCACGCGGCGAAATCATTTATAAAACTGTGTTCTTTTTAATAACAAGCGTTTATTTAAAAATACTTACGATAGACAAAGTAGGTACTCGCCAAGACGAATCAAATGAGCTTAAACTCGACGGGTTTGCAGCGTTTCATTACAGAGTTTCTAAATGGCAACCTTACATCTCCATTATCAGATCAGCTCCATGACATCATAACATTGCATTGCCACGCGATATTGTACGTATTTGACGTGACGTGACGGAAATTAATAAAAGTTTGTAAAAACAAAATCACTATTTTTGTACAGAGGGCAAAGGCCTAGCTACGTCTCGAGACTGCAAGTTTATCGAGACATCTTCAGGGATCCAGCACAATGTGGACGAACTGCTGGTCGGGATCCTCAAGCAGATCCGACTCAAGGAGAGCAGGGATAAGAAACACGCCAAGAAGGTTGGGAAACAGGTATGTTACCGACACATATTATAGGTAAACTTGGTGACTTTTCGGGCACGAAGAAAGGACAGCGTAGAGTCCAGCGATGTGACTTCTTACCTATTGAGAACAGCATAGCTGCTAAAAATCACGTGCTAGAGTGGCGCGTTTTGTGTGACGACTGACTTATATTTTCATACTAAGTAAGCAAACTACGCTAGCGTCGCGCCCTGCCCGCGCCACCTCGCTGCTTCGCAAAGCCTTAAACTCAACAACCCCCTAAACCTGACTATTTTGATGTACAATGGACAAAGTTGAATTATGACCCATAAGCTTATTTTTCTACAGACATTCAAATACAATTAGGTCCACATTCGCGTAAACACACATATCCATGGTAACGACTTTGATCTTTGTCAATTTGACAGATTCAAACGATTTTATGTCAAAATGGGTCATGATTCAACTTTGTCGATTGTACATTTAGGGTTTTGATAGACCCAACTTAGGCCGCTGCCTCGAATCTTGCGGGCAGCGGGGCGGCGGCGGCGGCGGCGCGGGAGCGGCAGGATGTTATGCGTATAAGCGTCATATATCTGAAAGAAAATCAAAGTATTTTTTTGTTTTTTAGTCTTTAAGATGATTATGCCAAACTGATGTCAGAAGCACATACGGTCCTCAACTATTTTCGCGATTTAATATAAACACTGTGAAGTTGTGCCTCAAAACATTATAAAAGTGTAGTCCAAGTGTTTCGGATTCCGTGTTAATGTTATCTAGTGCTATTTCCAACTAATAACCAGTGAAAACTAAATCGAAAGTTATAAATTCCTAACAGTGAAAAACATCTACCCACATTTTATTCACAAAGTGGAACATAATTTTCATTTTTCTGTCACCTATAAAATGTCAGTGTCAAAGTCAACTTCAAAGCAGTGTTGCCACCTAAAAAGTTAAATTACCCCAGTATTCATGGATTGCCAAACAGAAAATTCTGTGAAGAATAATGTAAATGCGACTAAAATATTAAGGGTGCTAATTAAGGCAGCTTCTTTAAAATGTCATTCTCGTCTGCAAATATATTTAGTTGTCTAATGAATTAATAGGTCAGCGACAAACTTTTAGCGTCTAATAAATGGTTTATAAGCGACCATATATTGTAAAACAAGCTACTGTTAATATGACGCAACATGGTGATAATTCTTAAGCAACTAAATTTGTGATATGTCTACTCATTGCCAGCTTCTAATAAGTGTATCAACTTCATCTATAAAATAATATCAACGTACTCTAATTTCATAGAGTCACCGTTATATTTACCTAATTTTGTCTGTGTTCCACCAAATATACTGAATGTGCACCAAAATATGTTCATTAAAATATGTCATAACGAGGTGTAATAAAAAAAATCTACCTAAGCAGGGTCGACGAAGCCCCGCTTCGCGGGGCTTCTATTTCTGTGTACAAGGTTTAAAGGAACCTAACCAAACCGAACTTCGGGGTGTCCCTGAAATCTTGCTAAAGCGAGTTTTAGATTTGGTACTGATTTGGTACAATATATAAAGTAGCTCACTTACAACATTAGTCGCTGAGTTATCAAATCAGAAGTAAATATATTTATCGGTAGCTCGGAGTCATATTAATTTACGCTCGTAAATTGACGCTGGTTTCTTGATATTTTGTTGGAATAGTAAAGATGATGAATTAATATAATTGAAGCTGTTCTATTAAACTCGTCGCTCACATATAAAAAAAGACGCTAGGTTGCAGGTGCTAAAGAAAACTTTTGTTGCCGCACATATAATTTCCCAAATATTAAGTCAGCAAATATTTCACAAAAGTCTATTTATCAGTCGACCTCGATCAAACTCCTGTAGTGGCACAATACCTTCTACAAATGCCAGCGCGACTATAGACTTAGTAGACTCCGACAATGCTCTTGAAGAAACCTGGGCGGAAGTACCTGGACGCAAAAGACCAGCAAGCAGTCCAAATAAACTGTCAACTAGCCGAAAACAAACAAAATTAAATAGCTACTGGCTGAGCGCTCCTGTAACTACTTCTAACCGATTCTCTGATCTTGAAGTCATAAATGATCCACCTGAGACGTCTCAAAAATCCATCAAACCACCTCCTTTGTTCATAGACAAAGTAAGCAACATTCAGCCACTCTATGATATGCTGAATGACACAGCCGCTGATCAGTATGAAATCAAGATTCTCCGTGGGGAACAAGTGAAAATACAGCCAAAATCAACTGAAGCCTATACTAAAATCTACAAGGAACTCCAAAACCGAGAAACTGAATTCTATACATACAAACCCAAAGAAGAGAGGAGCTTTCGAGTCGTCCTTAAAAACATCCACCCGTCTACGAACACAAATGAAATAAAAGAAGCCATTGAAGAATTAGGTCACACAATAACAAATATCTGGAATATAAAGGATAGAAAAAGCAAAACACCTCTACCACTGCACTACATAGATCTGAAGCCAAACCAAAATAACAAAAACATTTATGACGTTAAGCGTCTTCTTCATTGCTGCGTTGTTTTTGAACCACCAAGACCAAAAAGAGAGATCCCACAATGTTCCAACTGCCAGAGATATGGACACACGCGCAGGTTCTGTCACCGTCAGCCTAGATGTGTTAAGTGCGCTGGAGCACACGCCACCGTAGACTGCGCGAGAAAAGAGCGCTCAGACAACGTGCGATGCATACTTTGTGATGGAAACCACCCCGCAAATTACAAGGGATGTTCGGTTTATAAAGAATTGCAAAAAGTAAGGTATCCCTCTGTGAGACCGAAAACCCAACTTAGCAAAGAAACTCAAGAAGAACATGGAGGTACAGTCAAATATAACCGGTATGCGGGTCCTGGCAATAAAACATACGCAGATGCAACAAATAATATACCAACGAAAGAAACCCAACCAACAGCTCATCAGCCTCAACCTAAACCAAACACATCACCTGATATTAAGGAATTTATGCAGTCACTCATGAACCAGATGATGTTAATAACTAAAATGCTGGGAGACCTCATGTCCATGCTACCAAATTTAATACATTAACATTATGTATCTGGAGTGCAAATGGCCTGTCACACCACTCTGAGGAGTTAAAACTTTTTTTATATCACCATAATATTGACATAATGCTAATATCTGAAACACATTTTACTTCAAAAAGCCATATCAAATTCCCTGGATATAAGGTATATCACACCACACACCCTGATGGGAAAGCACACGGTGGATCAGCTGTAATCATTAGAAGCAAATTAAAGCATTACGAATCGGTACACTAACTGCAAAGCACCAATCCAAGCAACAAATGTTATACTTGAAGATTGGTTAAGCCCTGTTACTGTGTCAGCTCTCTACTGTCCACCAAAACACATTATCAAAGAGGAAGAATTTAGCGAGTTTTTCAACTCCCTCGGCGAAAGGTTTATAGCAGGCGGGGATTTCAATGCGAAACATAGCTATTGGGGCTCAAGATTGACCCTACCCAGGGGTCGAGAGCTGCTTAAGACTGTTGAAAAACTAAAAATGGAAATTATATCAACAGGTGAGCCCACATACTGGCCCACTGACAGAAAAAAAGTACCTGATCTGATAGACTTCTGTGCTGTTAAAGGTATTTCGAAAAATTACTTTCAGTGTCAGAGCAGCTATGAGCTATCTTCGGACCATTCACCCGTGTTAGTTACCTTACGAAGTCGTTTTAAAGAAACTCCAGAAACCTGCATCCTTCACACCAAAAAGACAAATTGGAAAATATTCAGATCGATGGTTGACCACGCATTGACGACTACAGTCAGTTTAAAAACGAAAGACGATATAGAAGCAGCAGTAGAACATTTTAATAATTCAGTCCAAACTGCTGCTTGGCAATCCACTCCTATCAACACAATTAAAGGGAACAAGAAATCTATACCCCGTATTGTACTGGATTTAATATCTGAAAAACGAAGACTAAGAAAGCAATGGCAACAATTTAGATGTCCTGGTGATAAAAGTAAATTGAATCACATTGTTAGGCAACTCAAAAAACTTCTAGACAGACATCGAAACAATAGTGTCCAGGCGACCTTGAGCAAACTTGATGCTACAGCTGCTACCGACTACTCACTATGGAAAGCTACCAAAAAACTGAAGCGGCCTAAAACGGTATCTCCCCCACTTCGGCAAGCCGACGGATGCTGGGCTCGAAGTGACGAAGAAAAATGCTCAACATTCGCAGAACACTTAAAAAGCGTATTCCAGCCACACTTGTACGAGGGGTCGTCGGAGCACAAGGAAAAAGTCCTGCGTGAGGTGCTGATGGACTGTGATTCATCTACATGCCCCCCCATCGCAAAGTTTACGAAGCAAGAATTAATCAGAGCTATAAATAACTTAAAACCTAAAAAAGCCCCTGGTTATGATTTGATAACTGGCATGATTCTGCAACAACTTCCAGATTCTGGCCTGACATTCCTGTTGTCTATTTACAATGCTATGTCAAGACTTTCCTATTTTCCTCCTCAATGGAAAACAGCTAAAATCCTAATGGTTCCTAAACCGGGAAAATTACCCGAAGACCCAAAGTCATACCGGCCTATAAGTCTTCTACCAATTACGTCAAAGGTATATGAATCGCTTCTTGTATTACGTTTACTGCCAATAATTCAAGAAAAATATCTAATTCCTGACCATCAATTTGGGTTCCGACAAAGACATGGCACAATAGACCAAGTCCACCGGCTTGTTAGTACGATTCACAAAACATTTGAGGAAAAGAAATATTGTGCTGCTGCATTCCTTGACATCTCTCAAGCGTTTGATAGAGTTTGGCATGAGGGTCTCCTCTATAAAATTAAAAACAGTTTCCCAAGCAACATCTTCCTAATCTTGATGTCGTACTTGAGGGATAGGTATTTCTTTGTGCAGAGTGGCGAAGCATTATCAAAACTATGCCCTATTGCCGCTGGTGTCCCACAGGGTAGTGTGCTTGGACCAATTTTATATTTGATACATACTGCCGACCTCCCAATATCAAATTTAGCTACTACCGGAACTTTTGCCGATGACACAGCTGTACTAGTGTCCCATTCTGATCATAAAGTAGCATCAGCTATGCTGCAGACCTGCTTGAATGATATAGCCCTTTGGCTTAAGAGGGTTGTATAGCTGCTGCCTTTTCAAAAAATAGGTATTTAGAAAAACTCGTGCTGTCCCACTCGCTCGTTGAAAAACCCCCGATCGTGCGATAGAGAGCGTTGCAGCTCGCGACTGACTGTGAGTATTTTTTATATGAAATTTGTCTCTCGGGAGAAAACGTTTTTCACATACTAAATCACGTCCAATCTCTTAGATTCTAGTGTCAACCGTTTCAGCATATTATATTCTAGGTTTGTAGGATTTGCTTTTTTTCTAAAACTTCTTTGTTTTTAAAATACAAAGGTTTTACTTCAATGAAGATTTTGTCATAAAAATAGTAACTTTTAGGCGCCAGTTACTTTCAAACTATTATAAATTTTGAAAAAAAGAAAACCTATAAACCTAGTTTTTTACAGTGTCAGAAGCATTCTAAAAAATCATTGAGATAGGATAACATTTAGGGGTAGGAAAACGTTTTCTCTTTTAGTATGGACGAGCGCTCGGTAGACGATAGTCTTAAAAACTGGAGAATAAAAGCCAATGAGACCAAATCGGTAAATGTCACATTCACCTGGAGGAAAGATACCTGTCCACCAGTCCAGCTAAATGGAATACAAGTGCCACAAGCTGAGCATGTCAAATACCTTGGTCTATACCTCGACAGACGCCTTACTTGGAGGAAACACATTTTTACAAAACGGAAGCAACTTGGAATGGCACTAAGAAAGTTCCACTGGATGATTAGTCGAAAATCGCAATTGCATCTGGAAAATAAAACCCTCTTATACAAAGCTATAATCAAGCCTATAGGGACCTATGGCATTCAGCTATGGGGAACAGCATCAAATTCTAACATAGAGATCATCCAGCGATTTCAGAACAAGCTCTTGAGAACTATCACAAACGCGCCGTGGTTTGTACCAAATGCAGCTCTACACCGTGACCTGAATATACCAACAGTGAAAGAGGAAATACTAAGCTATATCAAGTCATACAAAGAAAGAATAATCCGCCACCCAAATATCCTGGCATGCCATCTAATGGCTCCCAAAGGGATACGCAGGCTAAAACATAAAATTCCACAGGATCTTGTCGATTAAACTTGGCTTTATGCTCTTTATGTACTAGGATGTGTCATAGGACTCATACCAAGCAAGACATCTAACCTGACATAAAAATTACTAAATGTCCTTAAACTCAGTGACAGATTGTAAGAAAAAAGGTGACAAAAAAAAAAAAAAAATTTTTTTGTTTAACGATAGTTTCGTGCTTGACCACGATTTTGCCTAAGCGAAGATGAGATCGATGGTGAAGCACGCTTGCCTAGAAGTGACCTATTTGCTTTTGATTTGACGACCCTAAGATTGAACAGTAGTTTGTATCCAATGTCGTTCGATGATCGCTCTTAACATAATTGACACGCATTTACGCTACAAAACTTATACGCCTAGTTACAACGTCTATCGAATATTGACTAAGTAGATGTCACTCAATCATATTTCTTGAACTCCAAAGTTATAAATATTAAATTGAAATACAAGAACACAGGAATCGACTATGAAGTAACAAATTATTCAGTTCTTGAATAGAAAATGGAAGCATTAGTAGAATACCTTAAAAATTTCGAGTTCAAATAATAAAATATGTACAATGTTTTTGTCCTCAAAAAACAAAGGCACAGTGGAAAGTAATTTAGCTTCAGGGTGAAAAGACACTCGATGTTCCTTAAAAGCTCGAAGTAAAAAAAAGATCACACGAAACACAACACGTCTAGTTATTTACGTATCTAATTATTGCCAAAGAAAAGATGAAACAGCTAGTATAATAATAATAGGATCTATACTCGAGATCAAGCGGAAAAACCATGTCCATATTGTCCATTGCCCAAAGCTTGTATTTTTGAAAGATGTTTTAGATTAATTATTTTGTTTTAGGAAGCGAAGCAGCCTAAGCTTGCGAGCTCTCGTACGCACATATCTCTAAGCATCGCCCGGGAGCTTCTACAGAAGATCTGCATAAACGACATTTCCAAATCGAAGTCTTGCGAGAATTTACACGTCCTGTAAACTTCTGCGCTCCTGGTATCATATGAATCAAATGAGTTTTTCTAAATGTTAATGTATAGATGATTCTTCCTTCTAGAGTGTTTTTTATTGATGTTTGACTGGGTATGTTATATTAAGGTTAATTTTATTGAGTGTACGATAAGCGCTAAAGTAAACTTATCTATTTTTATCATTGGAATTTTCATATCATCCATTTCGAAGTTTCTGGAATGCACGTCGACAAGAAATTCTTTTGACTTTGTTCCTTTTCAATTTTCTAAACATGAGCAAGAATTTTTTATTCGCCATAATTACATTTAACTTTCACAAATCCCTTATTTTTGCCACGAAAATAGCTGGTTTTTCCTCAACCGTTTACGTCAAAAAGTATATCACGAGGAATAATTCATGAAAAATATTCGTGGTAAGTAGCTCGAATCTGAGGGCTCTTGAAAAGAGCGTTGATTTTCTCGAAAAATATTCTTATTTAGTAAGAAAAAGTGTACCGTTCAAGGTCGATTGAATATGATTTGGTAACAATGGCTAGCTTTCAAGATCGGACATCAATATTCCCATATAAATAAGACATTTGAGAAACTCATATAAATCAGCCTTCAGATTTATTGTGATCCATCCACTAATTCCTATAACAAGGTTTTTTCATTATTTCGTAACTTGATATACTTTTTCTTTGTCCGAGATTATAATGCTGTTATTTTGTTTACTTTTGTTCGTTTAACGTTCCTTCGCTCATATTTTTCATCGCACCTGCTTCTTTCATTTTGTATTTCATGCAACATCAGTTAGCTGTGATCTTTCTCCTTACTTTTGGATCATAATATATTTTTCTAATTGGATCATTATTTTTATAAGTGTACGCTGAAAACAATTCTAAGAATTTACAGTAAGAAAATTCATTATTGGACACTTGAAATAACTCCTAGAATTATTAATGATCAAACTTAAGTGGCCGTTAACGTTTGGCAACGTTCTAATTATTTGAAACTTGTACTAATTGTCAAAGACAATTTCGGCTGTCATCGGCCATTCTGTATAAAACTATAAATAATTGTTAAAATACCCTTCTAACTGTTATTAGCGTTAAACTAAGTTTAAGTGTGTAGTTATAACAATTTTGGATGTTTAGTACCTAATATCATTGGAATTCATATCTTTAGTGTATGTTCGTTCTCAATCATCTTCGTTTCGTCCTAAAGCTTTTTGGTAACAGGCGATTTCACTAAAAATCAAATTAGTCCGTCAGTTGGGTTATCTCATCATCATCATCAGCCGGAAGACGTCCACTGCTGAACATAGGCCTCCCCCTTAGACCGCCACGCTGAACGACAATTCGCCACTTGCATCCATCGGTTGCCCTCGACTCTCACGATGTCGTCGGTCCACCTAGTGGGAGGCCTGCCTACGCTGCGTCTTCCGGTCCGTGGTCGCCACTCGATAACTTTTCTTCCCCATCGGTTGTCATATAAACTAAAATGTTATAAATTAAATACGCATTAACGCATACGTCGCGAATTTCAAAGCTTTTCTTTGGAAAGAAAAAATCGAATCGATTTTTTTTCTCCAAATTAAAGCTTTAAACTAAAATTGTTTTTGAAAGTGGCGTCACAACTTGGGGACTTTACCCACGGCGCTATGCGCCAAGTGAAAATCAACCTTACCACTACGACATAAATGACATAAAACACGTTGTTATCTATGAGTAAATGAAAAACAAAACACGATCGCCACGACGACGTCAAGTCAATCAAATTGCATCATTATTTCTTAGAAGCAAGGTTGATTTTTATTTGTAGTTGGAATCGTTCGTATCGCGTTGCATCGCGCCATGGGTAAAGTTCCTTAGTATTTTGACTAGGTACTGACGTATCGGGAACGTAATGAAATGAAATGGGATATTCGAGTCTAAATGCGTAAATATTTAAAAGAAAAAAACACGTGTCCATTATTTTTCAAAACTTAATTGTCGGATTAATTTAGATTTGCAGTTATTAATGCTGTCAGCATGCCTATTGTAAAGCATGTACTTGAAATGTTTCAGTAAAAATCCCACGAGGATAAATTTAAATGGTTAATTGTCCTATGATATTGATAAACTTATTTTACTGAATAGCGGTGGCTTGCTCTACTCAAGGGAAAATACAACTTTGGTCTCACTTTGTAAATGTATAATAGATGACCTTAGTATCGTCAGGGAATAATAAATAGATCTGTCTTTATTCAAATATAAAATTATAAAGATATTAAAAGAGGCAGGCCGTAATAAAAGATACAAAAGTAAAAAGAGATTTGGGTAATTCACCGCTAATTTCAAACTTAAAAATTCAAAGTACTTTTATTATTTAATAGAGTACTAAATGTTGTTCATATATGTGTATCTTAATATGTATTATATCGTTAACATAATGAGAATTTTCCATTAGAGTACTTGTTACGATTAATGTTTACTCGGGACTCGTGTTTCAAGCAATTACTTAACATGTTTGAGTTTCAGATGAATGGACTTGAACTGATGTGATGTTTCACTGAGGTACTCGTTATTTCAGGGGACTTTATTGTCCAATTAAATACAGTGGTAAAGTAAAGTATAAATTAATTGGTATTTAATTTTGAATATTTCACACGCTGACACTTGCGTTGAGAATGGTACCTATAGATTTAGCAAAAAGAAAAAAATTACTTTGGAAACGAGGAACTTGTGGGAACGATGTGGCACTAGACCACTTGTCTAGCTCTGTCTCTTACCCACACTGGATTTACTCCTGCTTCAAGGCGTCATAGCAACCCTCCAGGACTCGAAACTGCGTACAAGGATAAGTACTCCAGACGCAACAATTAAGTTATCGCAGCTTTGCCCGGCTTCACCGCAACACGTTTAAAAATGGAATAAAAAATTCTACTTTGCCGGGCAGGGGGGGTATTACAACGTCTTAAAACCAGGCTTGTTCCGGTGAGTGAACAAAATGGTTTTTAAACACAGTCTGCATGACGTCTTTGATACTTTAACTTTCTTTTTACGACGACACGTTTGACCTATGGCTTTATGCAATTGTGTTGTCTTTGAGCCGGCACCAGATACATCTTCAAACATTTGAACACTTGAATGAAGCTATGTCTGGCACGGGACTTTGCATGTTTGATCAAATAAGTGCGCATTGAAATGCACTTTGCCAAGAGGTGTCGCTTTTTTAGCGTACATCAAAGTGTTCAAAGTCGACTTTGTTCAAATGTTTGCGTAGCCTGCCACACTTGGTCGCTGGATTATTTCCTTAGGTCGCGGGATTATTATTATTTCCTTAGGTCCCTGAACATAACAGGCTACTGAAGGACACCGTGGATTTTAGTTTTTTTTTAGCGTGGTAAAATCATCAAATGAGTCCTCCCAGGGCGGGAGGGACTGTCAGATTGTACTGACTAAAATCCACGGTGTCCTTCAGTAGCCCTTTATGTTCCGGGGTCACGGTAAGGAAATAAGTCCCGCGACCCCGGCAGGCTTTGGCCCTCTGAGAGGGGGCCCCGTAGCTTAGCTATCAATGCATTAGATTTGACCTTTGTCATCGTTACCGTCCTGAACTACTTCAAATATTACTTTTATTGAATCTGATTTTTTTTTCATGTTCACGAGTCTTTTGATTCATCTTCGTTTCATCCTTTTGATAAAACACAAGGATGCTACCTACCTTGTTACTTAGATTCTTTTGACAAAATCGAAGTATCCAGTACCTTACATCAAAGGAAAAATGTATTTGATCAATACACTGAAGACAGGCCTCGCCCAGATAAACATCTACATTGACTTCATAGTTGGTTCATTAATGGCCGCCATTTGCATGCTATTAGCAACCGATACCTAGACAAGATGGCTGACCATGAGTAATTGGAAGTTGAAACACGAGTTTATAATGCCTAAGACTTGTTAGGGAGCGGCCAAGCTAAACACAATATAAACTTAGACCTTTTAGCATGCGGAATACAAGTTTCTTCGATAAATCATGAAGAAAATATTATGTAAAGTAATATCTAGAAATAGGGGTTGGATTTTATGATTATTTTGCTGAAAGAAAAGAGACGTTATTGCTGAGTAGTATAGGTTGGGTTTTGTCCCGAATAAGGAAGAGATTACACTTGTTGACATTTCGAGATTTTTTATCCTTGAGGCATTCAGAGTGTAACATACGTCATTCTGTTAATTTCCCTGTAAGCCAAACTAAATGCGACAAAAGTGTTGCATAAGTGTAGTCTTTCCTAGGTGTGTACCTAGCCTGATATTACTTTAATCAAAGAAGACCTTAGACTTTCTCAATACTTCAACTTTTTCCAACTAATCTACGGTAAGGAAAACTTTTAGTATCGAGAAAATTGCAGTCGCCTCTAAAGTACTTTTCAAGACTAGGACTGATTATTCCATTGCAACTTTTTTTCCCCTTTAAATACTTTCAGCATCTTTTTCACTAGGGGAGCTTGGCGATTTGACCGATTACAGCTACAAGTGAAAACCATCCTAACCACTACAACATATGACATAAAACGTGCGGTTTTGTACGAGTAGTTGAAAAACAAAACACTCTCGCCGCAACGACGCGACGTGTCAGTCGAATTGCATCATTATATCGTAGTAGCAAGGACACGC
The DNA here is from genome assembly GCA_954870645.1 of Agrotis clavis. Taxonomy (NCBI): domain Eukaryota; kingdom Metazoa; phylum Arthropoda; class Insecta; order Lepidoptera; family Noctuidae; genus Agrotis; species Agrotis clavis. Next base: position 14,488,366 of record OX940936.1, on the reverse strand, counting down.
GAATCGCTTCATAAACAAGCTCCCAAACACAAAATGATTGCCTAAACAAAAGCGCAGTTTTTAATTGAACTTCCTACAATATTAAAGCCTCAATCAGGTGGAGCAAGAACTCGCATGTGAGTTTCACTACATTTTTTGTTTGATCAACAGAATTCGTTGTACCTTTAGAGTCCGCAATGTAACGCAACTCGCGTGCGAGTTCTTGCATCGTCTAAATGAGGTTTAAGACACTTATTTAAGGGTAATCACTTTCTCTATAAATTAATAATATATTCCGGTTGCTATCTTCAGTTGTATCTTTGTCTATAACAAATCAATGACCGAATTTGCCTATCCAAGTCTTTGCCAATAAGAAGCAGCCTTCAAAAACAAAGGAACGGTATTTGGATTGAGATTAAATATAATTTCGGAAGTATTCCACACACATTGGGCACCTGTAGCAATTGCAAAAAATTTTGACAAGAGCCGTATGTGGAAAAGTTAAGGTGCCATTAGCTCAGGTGCCATTTCAGCGGGTGCCTAATGTCTTAGTGTTAGTAAAAGAAGGATTTAGTCTTTGTTGAAGATTAGTTCGGCCGCTCCTGAAACCTGTAAGCTTCAAAGCATTGTATATTGTATGTAACGGGGTAGAATGTGTCCTTCAGCTACATACAATATCAAAGTTTCCAGCTTTATTTATAAGGAACCCCGCGAGCATTCTCCTGTGGCAACCGCTATATTTTCAATGTAAAGTTTTCCTAGAATGCGCGCGGGGTGCATAGTGTAAAAAGATACAGAAATTTCACTATAATGACGAATTTCAAATTCGTTCGGAATCTTTCATCATCATAGGTCTTTGAAACTGTCAGTTCTGTAAATGGTGTAGTTGTGTTAATTGCGTAGCTTTATCTTTATTTTCGAATAAGAAATCAAAGAAGGAGCTACAGAACTATCCTTAATTTGACTTAATTCTGGGCCGTGTGTGACCACAGGTCAGTAGTAATTACTTTTGTATTTGAGATGGTTGTAATAGGAAACTTAAATGGGAAAAAAGACCAGCTGGTACTGGTGGATTTACCACTGACTTGCAGTCTTCAAAATGTTCGACATAGAACGATTTGAAATGTAGCTGTTATTTAGAATTTAAACTGAAGAAGAATAGTAACAGTAAATAATACATGGGGAAATATATTCCCACCCGCTTCATAAACTTTGTATCACGAAGTTAAAGTACTAAATAATATAGTAATTTTTCTGTATCTTTTTATACTGTGATAAAAATCAGTATTAATAAAATTCATATTTTATAGAATAAAAATTCACACGCTTGTCTATACATAGCGTAAGTTAATGTAAAGCTACGTGTTACTATTAGAATACTAATTATATTTTTCTATACGGAACTTTCTATACGACTTTTGGAATGACGAGAGTTGTTTTTTTAATCTTTTTTTTTTATTTTGTGCCAGTGGGAAAAATATGACCACTATTTTTTTTATTAGAAGGTTAACAACAGAGGTCTTTACTTTGTATAGCTTAAAATGATCGATACATCAGCGGGTGTGGTCAACGACGATATAATACTAGACTACGCATGCACGATCTAAGGAACAAAAATTATTCTGCCAACTCGCTGAGGTACTA